>VDFB02000013.1:32302890-32317846 GCA_007258455.2 Sequoia sempervirens | reverse complement strand
TCCATTTAGAAATACTCTTGGCTTTAGAGTGTTATGGGTTGAGTTGTTCCCTTGGGTGAGTACTTTTTCCCCAAGGAAGGCCCTCTAAGATAAACAAAAGCGAATAAACTTATTCATAGTTCAATCGACCCTTATTTAGAAACAAGGGGAGAACACATGCAATAAGCTCACTCACGCTCGCACAAGATTTTGTTCAATTTTAAACCCAAAATGAATTGTGGAGGCAATATTTTATGCAACTTAATGTCACCAAAAAGACTTTTGATTCTCAAGGTCGCCGTGAAGCGCGAGAGAAGTGCATACGCCTTTTTAGATGAGATTATTTTGCATAAAAGATTACAAAGCGTAAAAAAACCATGTTCATTTGAAATCCCAAAGCAATGATGAGTTCGTTTTAAAGCACAAAACTTGAGTGTGAAGTTGCTTGTTCAATTTGTTTATCCTTAAATGAAATCTAGTCAATGTTTCCTAAAGTTCGTTTTAACCCTTTCGCATTGAAAATTGAAAGCCTAGGTAATGTTCATTTTAAAGTCCAAAACCAAAGATGAGTTAGCCTAAAACAAAAAATTAAAGCGTGTGATGGAAGCTCAAAGCATTTAAAATATGTTTTGTTGATTTCAAGCTCCAATGTTCAATTTTTCTTCAACCAATTTGACTTGTGATCTATCCAACTTGATCGCGAGAAGTACTTGCAAAACAATGGTTATAACATTAAAAATTATATTTGAAGGATCCCCATATGATAAAATATAGCAAAACAAACAAGCATGACAGGACGTCTTATGTATTAAGAAAAAAAATGATCCACAAGTTTTATATCAGATTAAAAGACTACAGCTTTCTCAACAAATTCAAATCCTATGATGTTAGCTCAGAATTTTTGCACTAAATCTATGTAATTAGCTCAGAATACACCACCATTGATTTTGCGCAGCTAGCAACAATATATGATAAATGTATCTAGTATATCTTTCAAACAATTTTGAAAAAGAAACTTAATGGATGAGACACTTGTATAAGCACATTTACTCCAAGGAATGATGAACATCCAAGACTACGAATTAAATATTCACACCAAATGTTTTAAAGACCAAGTCATTTCACTCCTATTTTATGTCAGTAGCTTAAATAGTGAAATTAATTCCATTTATTGCTTTGACTATTGTTTGAAATACCCAAAATTTGCAACATCCAAAACGCATTATAAAATAATAATGATGAAAACCACTTAATGGGAAACACAAATAATAAATTTCTAGACAACAAAATAAAGATAATAATGCAGTCCTCAATCTGTCCAACACAATTAATGGAGTCTTCCTAGGCCATGTCATCATTTTCTTCGTTCTGCCCCATGCTCCCTCAGCACAAAATTCTCATAAGATGCCTCTGCAACACATGTCCTCTTTTATTTCATTCATGTTTCATCTTTACAAAGAACGCCTTTACCATAGTAACGTGCAGTCATTAAAATGTTGACATATAAATTTAAAACACACAAAAAAAGTATTGGCCATTGATGCCTTCAAGAGATGTTCATTAATTTGTTTATCATCCAAAACACTTTTAAATAAAGTTGATTTATTGATGGTAGGCATCAAATGAAAATTTTCAATGCTCAAGCATCAGAAACGAAAAACTCAGGAGCACACATATGAGAATTTCATGTGTTCTCCCAATTTCAAGCTATAAAGGTGCTAAGTAGGTAAGAAGTGGTTGAATCATAAATTGTGCCTGGTATATCACTTTATGCTTAAACATTTGTTTTTTATTCTATTGTTGTACTGATGACTAAAATTGGTAGTTCAAAGTTGGACTTTCTATTACAGATCAAAGCACACTGATCAAATCAGTATTAATGAGATAGAAAAGCAATCATATTTAGCAAAAAGAAAACTGTAGAAACTAGAGATTTATTCGACCACACGTAATGAAAATCTTTGAAGCACCGCGTGGCAAACAAATATTTCTTTACTCATTAAAACCAACAAACACAACTAGAGATCTCTTTTAACCCGAGATAAACATACTTCTTCCAATTTAGCGAGCTGCAGAAATGCATTGATCAAAAAGTAATTATACTTACTTGTCTGCTTGAGGATAGATCTTGACGATTGATAAACCATGAACAAAACTACACATTATGTGGACATGAATTATAGAAACATTAATGGTAGAAGCATCAATAATAATAGAAAGAGAACAAATATTTATGATGGCATATGAGAAATTTTCAAAGACACCGCCTCCTTTTAGACTTTTTGGTGCTAAAGACATAGGCATGATGACTTTGAAATAGTGCATGGAGACTCCAATTTCCTTCCATAAAGCATGCCCTTTAAATTTTGAAGTTTATACAATGAAAATCGTGCCCAAGCTTAGAATTCCTGCAAACAAAGAAACTTTAATGTAATTAGCAGAAGTAAAGCCGCTTTCTACAATTTGGCAGGTGTAAGGCCAAACTCCATAGCCATTCCAGCATCCTTACTAATCATATTCACCAAAGAACAAGTGCATGGGAGATAAAGTGACATCTTGGTAAGAAATCTTCTTAGTGTTTTTACAACTTTGTTCTCTTCTCTTGATGGATATCTCTGTCAATTTTTAAAAAACACTGTTGCCTTTTCTACTTGGTTCCCAGCTAGCTTCCTCTGAGTTATTATTAGGTATATGAAGGTGAACATGGTCAGATCTGCACAACATTCATTTGGAATAGCGAACTTAGCTTTAAATGTGTAGTTGGTGGTATACTATGATGCATACAGCTATAAACTTGGCACAATTTTTCAAATGGTGTAAGATCCGTTAAAAATTCTTAGAGAATTCTCAAGCACGGGCGTACTTAAACAAGGCTCTCTTTAAAAAAATTCAAGCAAATGTATTTGGCATATGAAGGAGACATCAACATCTTTCAAGAAAATGTATTTGGCAGGTGTAAAAAATGAATGAAAAGGCTTTAGAAACTTTCAAGAAAATGCAAGCTGTGAAAGCATAGACAAGACACGTGAATTGTGTGACAGAATGCTTCAAAATAATATGGTCTCGTGGACTGCAACAATGCAGGATATGCACAACATGGGTTCTACAAGTTTGACATCCCCCACAATTGGTTAACAAGAAAGGATGAAATATATAACTGATGCAAAAATTTGACTAAAGCTACACGCAAAATCTCAATGCTCATACTCCTGATCTTTCACTATAGACCAAGTTGAAATGCTTTTCCGAAATTTTAAGATTTTGTACATTAAAATCTAAAAGTGACTAACATTGAAAACTATGACATTTCGACTTCCTAAAAATAGAAGCCAACAAGTTAGCAAACATAAGATTATAAAAAAGGAATACACTTAGTTACATAAACATAAAGAACAAGAGCAACATTCTCCAACATTTGAAACTAGGATGCCATTGAATGAGTTAGCTTTTTCCAACAGTCAACATATTTTTCCTATCTTTTTAAATAATCACATGATATTAGCAAAATAAAAAGCGATTAAGGTGCAAAGAAATGTAGTAAAACCCTACATTTATCAAAGATTGACAAATATGGAGAAATCTGTCAACATTGAATAAATGAGATAATCACTCTCCCTATGAAATTGTTGAGAAAATATAAAGGGAACAATAATATCACCAAACTAACATGAAATTATAAATGAAATATGCATGAAATCTATTCCTAAATTACTCAAACATCATCTCATAGGGAGATTGGTGCTATTTTGATATGGAAAATAGCCTTTTCCCAACCCCTTTAGATAAGCTAAATGATAAAACTACCTTGAAGATGATATGGATTCAAATGATAATGATGCATTTGTGCATGAGATTGTGGAGTTCTGGAGAGCTAAACCAATGGAGATGACCTTTATTTATAGAATAGAATGATATAAGAATGCCAAACATGGAGGATGTGGGACTAAAAACAAGCCAATGAAAAGAGGCCACTTGTCAACTTGTGATAGGTTGGAGGATGAGCACATTTTGGTCAATGTGCCAAAGAGAGGGAGATTTCAAATTTGAAATTGTGAATTAAATGTTGAGTTTTGAACTTTGCAAGGGACATGTAAGAGCTCATAAATGCCTTGTTGGATGCATATGTACACTTGTTTTTGACCAAACTTGAGGAATATTCCCAAAGATGTCGGTTTAGGAAAATAAAGTTGATTTTAATAAATCAATAAATTGATTTATTGGCAAGTGGGAAAAGCTAGAGGATGTGATGGGTGGTTAGATTAGTTTAATTAGGATTAGATTAGCCTAGATGATGATTAGTTGATTTTGACCAATTTGACTTGATTTGTTTGATATATTTAAATCAAGAGGGAGAAATATGACTTTTGAGATTTAATTAAATAAAGTATTGATTTATTTAATCAAAGAGGGAATGATAGGCTTAAATTAAATAAAGTTAATTTATTCAATTTAAGTGGATAATCCTTAGAGATTAAATGAACTTGATTTTCCTAATAAATGGATGAATGTGAACTTATTTAATGATTGAAACGAATATGAATTAATTATGCATGATGCAAATTTTGCATGTCTTACAAATGGTAATGCATTTGAAATTGAATGCTTTTAAATGTTTCTATTATGAGAAATTATGCTTGTTAGGATTAAAAGGGTACAATTTTTTCTTTGTTCTAAAAGAAACTGATGGGTGTTAATGCTAATATGTAAGGATTTTGAGTGGTTTATGTATTATGGAATCATTTTGAACTTTGATTCTTGATCGTGTCATTATTGTGTTATTGAAAACGAAAAGGATAGGTCATGTTTGAAATGAAGTATATAAGTATATATCCCTTTGAGATGAATTATTATTTTGATGTAATGAATTGGCTTTGATGTGGGTAATAGAAATTTGCAGTACTAATGTATTATGTTTTCACCCTGGTTTGTGACTTTTAGGAGTAAGTCAAGTTTTAGGGGAGAGGATGTAGTGCCCCTCCATTCTCACCATGGATATGAAGGTAGTCGGCCTTGGAACTCAGAGGTGAAGCTAAAATAATAGGGATATTTAAAGGTATGTGCTAATGATGTTAAGCATTTGATGTTGTATATTATGAATTATGGACTATGTGTGAAGGCGGGATAGGACTAACCCTATCATGAACACTATATGATTATCTTATCATGACTATAATATTATTATCATATGACTAATCTTATCTTGATTACTATAAGAATTGGTGAGATCCTTACTGATGTGTTTGGGTGAAGGGGACAATGTTGCATCACTTACTTGCAAGTACCCTGCGACACTACGATTCCCTTTTCATAGTGTGCCTGATTATATGTATATGTATATGCACGACCATTTTGTGTGCTATAGGATGCAAGTACTAGGCATCGACTTCACTTGAATTGATAGCTCTAAGCATGCCTTGAAACCCAATGGAACAATTGACCAGAGATAGCACTTGGTCCCCTACCCTAGCCATCATCCTTGAAGAGGATGAGTATCCGGTTTGTAACCTTGTTTGTGTTGTTAGTTTTGTCTATGGTCAATTGGCATCATTCAAAGTTTTTCTTTTGACCCTTGTTGGTGGTTAGGTAACTGTTTTGGCATTTTTTTATTTAATTGATAAATGCTTTTGATTTTTTTATGCATTAAAATGAATTATTGAGTAAAAGGGTACTTTGATAAATAAATATCAATGCATTTATAATTAATCATAGTTTATAATAAAATGAATTTGTAATGTAATATTAAAATAAAATAAATATATATAAATATACATAAATAAATAATTATAGTTAATAATAAAATAAATCATGATGCAATGTTATAATTAATAAATGATAATAAATTTGTAAATAAATAGAATGTTATTTCAGGATATTTAATTAATTATAATATGAAAATAATTGTGAATAAATGATTTAACCCGTTTGTGTAAAATTAGAAATCCATCATATTACATTGTCATGATTTTTAAATGATTTTAATTAATTTAAAATTAATTACTGAGGGTGTCGACAAGGTTGATTTAATTAAAAATTAACTATAATTGTTATAAAGTTGGTTGGATTTCTCATGTAACGGTTGGTGTTTCATCTTCCGGTAAATGATTGGTTTTTAGGGAAAAGAATTCTGGGTAAATTTGGAGAAAAAAGGTGGAGAGGGGGAATGGTTCTGCAAATTTTCATATGTGGTTAAGTATGCTGGGAGTTTTGGGGAACGAGGGATTTAGAGGAAAGAAAAAGATGAAGGAAGGAGGAGATTCAGAAAGGAGGAAAAATGGAGTACTATAAAGGTGCTCTTAATGCATTCCCTGCTCTTCCTTGTCGATTCATATGTTTAGCTTCTGAAACTTAGTTATACATAAATATTTTGTAGAGTAAATCTTAATTGTTGATTTACCACTATGCTTATATGCATACAATTTATATTAGATAGGAAAATCAATCTTGTTGCAAGAAAGTTGTTTGTATGATGGTCATTAGTCACTTTGTACGCTATCACCCTAATGTTTCAATCTAAACCTTTCTATCGCACCCATATTCAGTGTCATGATGGATTAAAGACTCCTAGCGCTACCCTTTTTTCTAATTGGGGAGCCATCTACAATTTGTTCTCTTAAATTTTTTGTTTTAAAATGTTTTGTTTGATGTAGGTTAATCGACCTTCAAACCATTTAGGGGAAAAGTCTATTGATTGCACATAGAATCCTATATGCAGGTCATATCCCTTTCATAAGCATATCTATCATAGGTTGGAAAAACCTTGTAAATTGGCTATATCATTAAATGCGACTCTAAAACTTGCTCTTAATCATATTGAATTGATCTTGGTTCAATGTTAGAATCACTCAAGTCCCAAACCCCTTAGTACAGTAAGGTTTTGTCTCCATTGGGTTGGTTATCTTTCTTGGTTCTTTAGCGAGCATCGTGTGAATTAGTCAATGATTTTTGTGGTGCAACCAAACCTCAATTAGGAACGCAATATACCCTGTGAATCTTAGGAATCAAATTCCGCATTCATCCTCAGCTATGCCTTCTCATTTCGTCCCATGAGATGGGATCTGTTAGAGGCCCTTTTGTCAAAATAGTATGTGTGCCTTATCTGTGATTTCACATTTTTGTGGATATATCTCCAAAACTCATAAAGCTATAATATCTTAAAGAAATTCCCCTACCTTTATTCTTTTGAAATGCCACCTTCTTCTTTTGATGGAAAATAATTCCATATCCTTTAAGTGCGCCTAGTTGCATATCTTGAAATCATTGCATTCCATGAGATAACATTTATTTGCGCCCGCCAATTGCATTTGCTTGAAAGTTTCAACAATCCATTTGTGCATTTGGTATGGGAGCATAATAATATTCCAAGTTTGTGATTTCGCGAGGAGTGTGTTGATGTTAGTCTACGATGCATGGAAGTTCATTTTGAAGTAAAATGGAATTTACGCATCCCTTAATATGAAAATTTTCAATGGGTGTATGAAGATCTATTGTCTATGTGGAGATGTCTATATGGTAATTTTATTATCTTTGTTAAAAATTTCCTACTTAACAACCACCCTGAGAAGCATGTAAAGGAGTCGCGTCCCATTTTTCATTTATGCATCATTTTCGCACAAAAAAAAAAGTCATTACGTCCCACTTGCTACACACTTGGCTCTTTTCATTATTTATGCATTGTCTTACCTCATGCTTGTCTATGTATTTATTACTACCAATTTTTATTAGCAAGGATAAATAATATTGGTGGTTTGATTCGGCGAATTTTAGGGTTGTTACAACTTAACAATCTATTGTCTTTAAATTTCTTATCTTGATTGGTCATTGCTTTCCCAACCTTTATTGGCCTATTTTTGTGTTAGAATCGATTAGGATCCTTTTCATTCTCAACCATTTCCATTCTTAAGACAATAATTCTTCTCATTAATATCCTAATCTAATGCATTTGTGAAAAGTTGGCTATTATGGCCTTCATGTATGCTTGACATGTAGTTTTCTCTATGCCTATTTTATAGCCAGTATAATTGGTCATCTTCCTTTGTATTATCCTCTTTGTCATTTCATTTTTAGTTTATATCCAATTGTAACTAGTTGGCCATCTCTTACCTATCTAGATAGAATAGTGCAGTGTGAACGATAAATGTATGTTCGTGGTTCCTGACCATTATGATTTAAGTTTCCTTTCTTAACTGAACGTATGTGCTATGTAGCTACATCGAGGCTTCTTCTCTTTTGAAAATTATTTTAGTGTGTGTGATTAGTATGGTAATAGTTCAATTGTATCCTTTATTATTTATGTCGTATAGTAAAATTTTAACCACCATTAATTATTTTTACTTTTGGCATCGTTGTGCTCATTCAATTCATATTTCACTGTTCAAAATTTGTAGTCTTGTGTCTTGTGTTTGTAATAGTCACATCATTGTTGAGTACCCGGTGATGGGTATACTCACTTGCTCATATTTGAAATATGTGCTATTCATTGTGTAAATATTACATGGCCCTTAGATTAGCTTGAAATCCTTAAATACATGTACACATTTATCTACAAGTTTGCAAATCTTAGAGTTATCCCTTGGGAGAGTGTGATAGCTGAATTTATTCTATTTACCAATTACGTAGTAGTTGATCTTCGTCATTGCAATATGAGACCCTCTATTATTGTCTTAAGGACTCCATGTATAATGTCACAGACATGATTTCTTCTGTAACACCCATTTCTTTGATCTTTCTATGTGTATAGGATTGTTTTCCCTGATCAACCTCTAAAGAAGGGATACATAAATAGTAAAAGAATGGTTTTCGTTGTTTCCAATAGTAAAAGAATGGATTTTGTGTATGAGGTAGATTATATGATAGGGAAGTAATAAAAATATTTTAATTGGATAATTATTAGTAAATGAGTATGTAATTGAAGTGAATTGAGTTACTTTATATATATTTGAGAGTTAGGGTTTGTTAAGTTAGATAAGTGAATTTAAATTTCATAGTCTTGGTTACTTAAGGATTAGAAGATAAAGAGAATTAGATAGAATTGAGAATGTTATAGGGGAATGTTAATATAACGTGAGGGTAAAATATTAAGAACAGTTTAATTAATTTAAATGATTCAGATTAAAGGTAAATGATTTAGATCTCTCTATGTTGATTAAATAGTAGACTATTGATTATTTTTATAATTATTTAATAGTTGATTGTAAAATTGCTATGTAAATTTATTAATTAGAATAATTGCTATTATAGTTATTTTCAAATTATTGTGGTGAATAACCTATTAATTGAATTACATGGTTAAGGTAAATGAGTGATAAGAAAGTTGAAATAATGACTGATTTAAAGGAATGTCTTCATGGTTGTAATGCTAGGATTAATTGTTGTGTTAAATAGTGTGTCTGGCCTATTGGACTAAGTGTTTATGTAATTGTTGTCAATGGTGTAATGTATGTTCAGAGTTTTGTGCCATTGGGGAATGTGATTAGTATGTTGGTTTCTAGAGGCCTAGGAGGGAATATTTTTGTATGTTTGGTTCTCATGATTGTTTCACTTTGGAATTGGTTTAGCAATGTTTTGAGTTGTGTGCAAGGTGGTCAATGCCTTGCACTGTGTATAGATTCTTGTGATGGTGATAAGTGTGCAAGATGGTCAATGCCTTGCACTGTGTATGGATTCATGTGATTGTGATGTGTGTGGAAGATGGCCAATGCCTTGCTTTGTGTAGGGTTACTATTTGCAAGTAGGGGGAGTGGCTCTCAATGGGAGCTGGAACCCAAAGTGGTGTCCAGGACAACCCATTAGAGGGTTTCTTAATCCAATGATAACCTTAATAATGAATTAGGGGGAAGGGTAGAATTCACATTAAACAATATAATGATATGCCTCACTCATGGCTCAAGTGCTCGTTTTGGCTTGAGATGAGATGGAAAGGCATTGAATGGAAAGACCAACTGCCTTGTCCTCATGAAAGGCATGTTGGTTCTGCATGATTTTGTATGGGGGACGGGGATTGGGAGAGGCTGGCAGGACAACCCAGGATGGGGGCAGGGCCTGGGAAGATCTGCCAGGACAACCCATATCAAGCTATGTGATGACACTCCTCCCTATTGTAGTCTAGAATTCCCTAGTTTTATTTTCTCCTCTACTGTGTGAGTGCCTCTAGAGGTGAAGTAAGTGTTGTAAGTGATGTTTGTGTTGCGAGCAGTGTTGTGTTGGAGTCCATGTATAACCCCTTGATTGTGTTAGCCTATTGCTTTCCTAACTATCTGTTGGATGTGGGACCTTGTGTTATCTCCTAGCACGAGGGGTGGACCTAAGGGTTCCACATGGTGGGGAGGTTGATGCTTTTTCCTCCATTGGGTATTCTTGTTGCATGTTCGTGTGCATGAAGGTTGTTCATTGCACTGTGGATTCCAGTTTTTTCTCTAGTTCATGAAGGCAACCTTTTATGTATTTGTGTATCAGTTTGCATGTCTCGATGTAATATTTCCACTTGTATTAAGGGAAGCATTGTTGTAGTTATTGTAATGATGTGAGAATTACTGGTGAACTCTCTTATAATGGATATTGTAAAGTGATGCATCTTGCATATGTTAGTTGGCTAGAAATTTTCTTGTTTAATGTTGATTATCAATTGACATGTTATGGACGTAAGTAAGGTAGAATAATTTAATGTGATTCTTGAAATGAACCTTGCATGTTCATGTTATCTTTTATGTTGATGACATGATTCTAGTTATCTTGATTATTGATTTGTGAGTAGCGCAGTCATGGAACCTTAGAGGATCTAGGGTTAGATTATTATGTTATGCAATCTATTGTTATTTCATTTGAAAAAATAAAATCCCCTTAATATAGCATTTTTAGTGTTGTCCTCTAGGGTTCCTTGGCATGTTGTTGCATTCATCATGGCCACTTTATGTTAGATTTCAGATTTACAAGACATCATTCAAGGTATCATTGTTCATGTTTCATGTTTCATGTCCTTATTTCATTATCTCATAATTTGGTTTCATTACCTCAAAGGGGATTGACCAAGGCAAACCCCTATTCCCTAACAATCAATAAGTTTTTCTCTCTTTACATGTGTTATTGAAGATCTAGGTGTCTTGGAGCTTGAAGGATCTTTGAAGATTAGGTTACAAGCTTGAAGGAAGTTGTTGGTGTTGTCTCCTCACTTGCAAGGTCATGAAAAGACTTCTACAAGTCTGAAATTAGGGTTTTAGATCTGAAAACAGAGTGTGACAGAGAGATAAGAGATTGGAGAGCATCATCAAACCTTACCCATCCAAAAAAGTACATTGGGACTGATATGCCACCTTGGGTGTATGAGTCCCAATACAACCAATTTTTAGGGTTTCAAGAGATTCAGAATCAACACTGTCAAATTCTAGTTTTGGTGTAGAAAACCCTGTCTGGGACTAAATCACACAGACTAGAATATGAATCCCACTTAGCATTAAAATTAGCATTTCCAACATTTCCAATCCTACTTCAAGCCTCTGCAAGTTTCCAAGTGCACACTTCTAATTTTACATCTTTTTTTTATGATTTATATGCATTTTTAGGTCATTTAATAAAGTCTTACATATCATTAAGATTCATAATTAGGTCTTGCATTTCATTAGTTTTTCCAAGGCCTAGCTTGGTGGTGAACCCCTTTTGTAATCATAAATCAGACCCTAGGACATCTTATTGAAAGATCTCTTTCCTTTCTACCTTGGATTGAGATCTCTAGGGTTTCCTTGAATGTGGAATATAGAAGATTGTTTTCCTATGTCCTAAACCATGGCGATGACAATTTTCAACCTTACATTTTGGTGAAACTGCATTTAGAACACATCATTTCTAATTTGGAGTGCTTTATCATCCTAGATCTAGCTTGCATTAGGTTTTGCACTAGTTAATTTGCATCTACGGTTTCAAAATCTTGCATTAGTGAAAGTGCATATAGGTTGCATTTTTGCATCTTGCACCACTGAAAATCATCTAAAATCTAAATTTGCATTTAGTTTAGACATCATGCAAACCAGAAAGCATAGAAAACACTTAAAATTTCCTTAAAATTATGAAAAAAAACCCTAACTGGGACTCATACGCCCCTCTAGGGGATTTAATCCCAATCCAAATTTTAAACTGCCTTTTACAACATTAAAAACCTCATTTCTATGCTTCCTAAGCTTGCTAGTAACATATAGTATCAATCTGGAAAGTTTCAGTAACTTCTATTTTATGTATCTAGGTCAATTCATCCATGTAGTGTAGTCATCTTTTTTAAAAAGCATTTCAAAAATTCATTTCAGTAGTAATTTTTTTTAGATATATGGGACATTGGTTTACATTTTTGAAGAATTGCATATATTAGATAGTTTAATTTTTCATATTAGCATGTTTCCTTTTAAGAGATATTGTTTTGATATGATTAAGAATGGATTGCATAAGTACAACATCCCCTCTTATGAGTTCAATTTAGAGTACAACAATGAGGTCATTAAGAAACATGTTAGTAATCCTTCTAAGTTATCTTTCATAATTATGAGAACATCTTAGAGAACACAGATCAAGCCATTGACACAATCCTTAATATTACATTTCCTATTGGATGGTATGATACAAGAAGATACAAGCACAAACAATCATGAAATCCATAATTATTTTTCTCTCGATACCTCTCCTACTAGTGACAAAGGTATCTTTGTGAAAGTAGATACAATCAATGAGAATCATGTGAGAGTCTTGATTGTCTCTCCCCTCCTCCCTCTTGGAAAGATATTATGACACAAGAAGATGAGATCATAGACACATTTATAAACATCACCTTACCTAGTCTACACTCATCCCATGATTGTGAGAATATTTTAGTGAAAGAGGATGATATCATAGAGATCCATGGCAATAAAATTTTTCCTTCTCCTAATATCCCTCCTCGATGCGAAGAGGATAGGTTGGTGTTAGAAGATGCACTTATTGAGATTAATGAGAATCTTGTTCCTCCCTTCCCTAATGCTCCTACCATTTCGAAAGATCTATTTGGTAAGCATGAAAATCATAGTTTCCCTCCTCTTGATGCCTCCCCTACTTGTGATGAAGCTAGTTTACAAAATATAACCGTGAAATGTGATGAACATCTTACAAGCTCTCCTACTAGGGTAGATAGTATGGCACAAGAGAATGGGACCTTGGAGAAAAAGGACAATAAAATTGAGCCTTCTCTTAATGTCCCCACTATTGATAAAGAAGATATTCTAACCTCCCTTACATGTGAGCAAGTCATTTTAGAAGAACCAACCATTGCATGGTATGAACATCTAGTTTGTAATTCTCCTAAAAACGTTCCTCCTAGGGAGGATATCATGGTGCAAGAAAAGGATAACATTGACAATAATGATATAGTGTCCTTAGATGAAGATGATGAAGTAACATTAGACTCTCCTTCACTAAAGGATGTTAATATTATTCAACCTCAACTCATCCTTTAACTACCTTCACACAAACCTCAAACTCAAAAAAACCCAAACTTATCCTCTACCCACCTAAGAATAATTTGTCACAACATCCAAGTCATAATACCATTTCTCATACATATAACACTAGAAACAATCTGCAACCAAGACAAACAACTTCAACATCCCTCCCATTTCCTAATCCTATCTTATCAAGTCCTCATTGTTTGCCTCCATAAAGTGGAAAGGAGTATGATCTTGTTGAACAACTAAAGAATACTCCTGCTAAGATATCCTTATGGGACCTTATTCAAGCCTCCCCTCATTATCACAACATGATTCAAATCACTTTACAACAATTTTCTATCCCTTCTAATGCGCAACCAAATTACAAAGCATTCATGATTCAAGAAATAAATGTTGACATTGTTTTCCACCAAAGTGAGTTCCCTCCTTTGGAAATGCAAAAACAATGTGATGCTTTCATGATAATAGCTCAATATAATAGAATAGGCATAAAGTGAACCCTTTTCAACAATTTCTCCACCCTTAATGTGTGTAGTGTAGAAATTTTGGATACGTTTGGTGTGGATAAATCAAAAATTCAAGCTGATTCTTTATCTATTTGTGGATTTGACAATGTAGGAAAACAACCACTGGGTATGATCACTCTACTTATTAAAGTTGGAAATGCCACATTAGAAATACCATTCCATGTTATGCCTCATGACCTTTCATATAATCTTCTTTTAGGTAGACCATGGATTCATGTAATGAATAGGGTGCCTTCTACTCTTCATCGTGTAATGAAGTATGTTTGTAACAACAACGTATATACAATCAAAGCCAACCTTGAACCAAGCAGTTGTTTGAACATTAACAAAGATAAGGAAAGTCCTTTGAAAACATTGACACCAACCACACAAGTAGAACCCATGTAACAAAAATACAAAGAAAAACACTTTGAGGAAGTCATGAAGCTCTTAGAAGATGATTGGGGTTCCTTAGATTTCACACCAACATTCATGGGAGAATACAAGATCATAAATAAAGACTTTGAAATGGGAAAATAAAAGTGGTAACATCAACACAAAATTTGGAAGACCCTTTGAAAGCACCCACCTCAACCACTTTAGAAGAAAAAGAAAATTACACAACAAACTTTAATGAGATAGACTATCAATGACCACAAATTCAAAAGAAATGAAAACGCTTTATGGAAAAGGTTATGAGCTTATGAAACAACTTGGATATAGTGGAAAAGGATGTGGTGCTAGAGAACAAGGAATTTGTGTCCCTATAGAGCCTCACATGCAAGAAAAGACTAGTGGTCTTGGTTATTATCCCTCAAAAGAAATAAACAAAGCTTCACTTAACATCAACACTATACAAAAAATTTTCTAAGCTTAAATTTAACACTAGTGCACTTGAAACCGGGAGAGACACTAGTGGTCTTGGTTTTAGTCCCGAAAGAAATGAAAGAAACAAAGAAATCCTTGCTTAATATCAATGTCATCACACAAAACACAATGATTTGAATTCATTAT
>VDFB02000013.1:32284068-32302790 GCA_007258455.2 Sequoia sempervirens | reverse complement strand
CTCTCCCACTCTCCCACACTCTCTCCCTCCCACTCTCTCACTCTCCCACTCTCCCAAAATCTCTCCCTCCCTATCTCCCACTCTCCCATACTCTCTCCCAGTCTCTCCCTCCCTCCTTGCCACTCTCTCCCACTCTCTTCATCCCTCCCTCCTTCTCTCTCCCACCCTCTCCCACTCTCTCCCACCCTCTCCCACCCTCACACCCTCTCTCCCACCCTCTCACCCACTCTCCCACACTCTCTCCCACTCTCTTCCTCCGTCCTGTTGGAACTGTAAAAATAGGATGATTTTTACATATCTTTCATCCCCCCGAGTCTCCATTTGAGTCCTACCTTAGGCACATTTTCCTCATTTTATGATATTTTTACCCATATTTTGGTCGTGTGACCCCATAGAATCCATCGAGTCATGCATTTTTCATGTTGTGTTCCATATCGGCATAGGTCTATCTAGGTCTCCCCAACCCATGTTGCCTATGTGTTAACATATGTTTGCAGCAGGTGATCGACAAGACTTGTTCATTGTTACAGCGATCGACATTCACCTGTAGATTTCTATTGGCATGACTTTCACGTGGTTTCAGCGACCAAGGAGGAACCTATCGGTAGGAGTTTGGTCATCGGGATAGTGTCTCATCGATTTTGAATTGTCTCCCTGACTAATGCATGTGGAGGTTCATCAGCGAGAGCTTGGCGATATCGTAATGTGATCTCGGCGAGGTTGTTATGTCTTGTCGACATGGGATTTTTGTCAGCATGTTCTCGAGGAGAGTCTTACCGAACAACACATGGATGGTTTCTTCGGCCAAACATATTGCTTCTGGTGTGAGGTCATAGCGAATATACATTGTCACATCGACCAGTGGCAGGAGGATGCATATCGGTAAGAGTTGAGGCTTTCGAAGTAATGTCTTGGCAAGTGACCTTTGGTCTCGCCGATAACACAATGAGGACTTTGTCAGGATGAAAATTGGATTGTCTCAGTGACACACAAGATGGATAAAGTCTTTCGGTAAAACAAAGTGCACTTTGTATGAGGTCTCCCCAAGGTTGGTATGTTATGGTGACCCACATAAGATAAAAGAATACATCGGCGAGAGAACCAATTTGTCATAGCGACTCATGATGAATGAAGATTTTCGGTAAAGCAAAGTCTAATCTGTGAGATGTCTCTCTGATATCTCAAGGTTATAGTGAAACAGATGAAGCAAGGAAGCACGTTTCGGTAAGAAAATTTCTTATGTCTCAGCGACTGGCAGATGGCGTTCGGGGTGACTCTCGGTATAATGAAGCATTATCTACATGATGTTTCCCCGACTCCATGAGGTCACAACGAAACACATTGGGACAGGAGGATTTTCTTTGGTTTCGGCATAACAAACAGAATGCTACAGTGACATGCAAGAGGAAAAATGACGCATATCGATGAAACATAACAAGATAAAAACTAGGAAAAACGCGCTCGCATTATAACACGCTCACATTATAATGCAAGCGCATTATAACGCGAGCACGTTATATTTTGCTTTGGGAATCCCCGAGCCTTAGCATTGGTAGTTTCCTTGGAATACCAACCCAGAGGCTTGGAGGGCATTCCCAATGACCAGAGACATGGTTTTGCAAATTCTACAATTTTTTCACATAATCGGGTTCGTGCTCACCATCAAGATTGCATCGGGTTCAATATCGACAAAATAAAACACATGGGTAATGTTAGGTTCTCTCTTAGCTATCCAACGATGTAATTTTTTTCACTTTTAAACAATGTTAAGCCTTTCATCCATAATTTCTTTTGTTTGTATGTCTCTTTTTTGCCAAAAAGCATTGTTTCATTTTTTTTCGTTATAAATTAACCGTTCATCAAAATTTCAAATAAATTACATTTTTACAAAACTAGACTCTATTCTACATTTAAAAAAAAATAAAAAAAAATCAATTACCTTTAAAAAATTTTAGGGGGAGCACGACCAAAATTATGCTTTTAAGGAAGTGCCCACTTAGAAAATTAGTAAAAAAATGAATATTCATTAAAAAATTATTAGAAAAATCGTGCATCAACTAGATACTGTTAGCTAACTTTTGACCGGTGTGATTTTAAAAATACTACAAAAAAGTTCACTGTGCTCAGGTCGTACAAGAGTTGCTATGTTATGTTTTCTGACAAAAATAGCACCAATTTGTGTACGTCCCTCTTTTGAACCCCTTAATCTCAACCATTTTCAAAATAAATTAGTAGTTTAGAAAGTAGATTTGGAGCACTTCGGTCCTTGTTTTTGTTCCATCTCAAAATTTTGAGTGTAACTATCCTCAATTTCATGTCTAAGGTCAGTATTTCTTGATTTCAGAAAAAAAGTGGCCACTAAAGCCCCCTTTTTGGGAACCATCTTGGTGCACTTACCTAGTACTTAAATTTCAGGGAAAAAATAAGAAGTAGGTGTCTGTCTGACCACCCTAACCACAATAAAATGATAGTATTTTTTTATAATATTTTAGATATAAGTAGAGGGATCATGTACGGATGTGATGCATATTTTTTTGTAATTTTTTTTAAGTAAATAATTAATTATGAATATTTTATTACAACTTTTAAAAAATATAAAAAACTCGTATGTTTGACCACCTTAACTTGGTCAAAACTTCATGAAATTCAATTTTCTTTTTTTTAATCCTATAGTATGCGAAGCATAAAATGTGGCACATGTTTTAGATTCAAAAAATGTGATACCATTTGAAAGCTATAGATATTTTTCAATCAACCTATCAATCAGGGCTTTAGTCGTAATTCATATAGAAAATGAATAATCATTATTTATTAAATTCAAAGTAAAGCATATTTTATATTGGTGGAAAGCTAAGAATCTCCTTTAAAAACCCATTTCGTTTCATCAATTTTGGGTAATTTTTTTTTTTTCAGCCACATACCCTTCAAATACCCATCATATTGCCACTTTTTGGCCCATCATGATCCTTCACATACTCAAGAGGATTTGATTCTGCACTATGTTGCTTGAATTTATGAGTTCCAAAATTGGGAGTTGCAGGTGTGGGGTGTAGATTTTCCTAGAGGAGTGTTTTCAAACTTTATTTTATAGGTTGGAGGTGAAAATCAGCAACAAAAACCTTGGCAAGTTCATCAGTGCATTGCACGATTGATTCCAGAAAGAAGTTGTAGGTGGAGAAGAGATAAATTGTAGGAAGCTGGAGGATTGAGGAAGACTCAGCTGTAGATGATATTGTTTCCTATAACAAATCATT
This sequence comes from Sequoia sempervirens, assembly GCA_007258455.2. NCBI lineage: Eukaryota > Viridiplantae > Streptophyta > Pinopsida > Cupressales > Cupressaceae > Sequoia > Sequoia sempervirens. The sequence goes on along the minus strand of VDFB02000013.1, from coordinate 32,299,536 downwards.
GGAGTTGATTTTTAATATTCTTCATAAGTCCACATGGATCCATATTTTGTATTTATAGTTTGATTGTGATTTTATTAGTTGGAGACATTGAATGAATGAAAATCTTCATATGTGTTGCTAATTTAAAATTATCTTAATTAAATTTCAATTTTTTTTTGTATGTTGAGTGTGTTGTAGGAAATCTCTTGCATTAGTGGTATTAGAGAAGGTTGTTCCTAAGTTTGTAGGCAAAGCGACGAAGAGAGGCAGTTTGCAGCAAGACCTATGAGTTGCGGGTGTTGAGACAATGCCTCCTAGAGTAGCCCATCATGGTAGAGGTGGAGGTAGAAACCCTCTTGGTATGGAAGATTTCAGAGTACTTAGAAGGAAAGTGGAGACATTGCAGAAAGAGCTATGTAGAAGAGTTGTGCATAGAGAGAAATGAGAGTTAGATGAGCTGAGAAAGAGGAGCCATTCGAAGAAGCACATGATAAAATTGATCATAGAGAAATCAAATTACTGAGAGCTATTTCCAAGATTGGGAAGAGGTCAAAGATGAAGGTCTTAGTATTCAATGGAAGCTTAAATCCAGAGGAGCTCATAGAATGGAATAGGGTATGTGCAGGATCATGGGAGTCCAAAAAGTGGTGATGTGAAAAAAAAAGGTGGTTTTTACTTGTCAAAAAATGTGAAATTTCACTTTGACTTTTTCTAGGCTTAGGTAGAAAGTATTGTTGCCATAGCAAGCACCAAAGCATAACAAATATCTGTTTAGGAATGGATATCTGTTAAATTCAAATCATACCAAAAAAAATGAAAGTTATTAGTATATATTAATCTATATATTATCTATATATATATATTATATTATAGTATAGTATATATTATAATATAATGTATACATTATATTATATCATATTATATTATAATATAATATATTGTATTATTATATATTAATCTATATACTATTATAATATAATATATATATTATTATAAATATTATATATATTATATAATATATAACATAATATATATATATATATATATATATATATATATATATATATATATATATATATATATATATATATATATATATATATTATGTCAGTCCATGATGCCCCTTATACTAAGGGATGAGGTGGACCTGACCAATTTAAAAAAAAACAATCTAAAACTAAATCGATATTCATTACGAAATGGATATCCATTTCCTATGTGTTAAATAAAAAAAAGACCGAGAGTAATATATTATATATATCATTTTATAATATTTGTATATATAAATGATATTTTTTATAATATAAATGTTGAGAGAATGAAGAAGGAGCCCCTTAATGTGTTGTCATTGATTTCAATATTGATTGTTGATATTTACACTTATCTAGTGAATAGAATGGAGGTATCTTAATTTGGTATTTTGGTTCACTTTTGCTCAAGATATACTTATACAGTGATAATATGTTCTTCCTAACCATTATGTGCATCTATGTTCAATATTTTAGCTGGTTTGGATGTATAGTTTGAAAGTTACAAGTGTCAGTAGTTCGACATACAATTTTGGCTATAGATAGTGCATATGGGTATGAGTAATCTAGTCCACGTTTCTTCGATGATAGGTGTAATGATGGAAATTGTACGCTCTTGGAAATGGTACAATTACTCGCCTAATTTGGGAATAATTGATGTAGGAGCATCCGGGTTCACGAGCAATCCTACATCACCAAAAAATAACTGAGTTATTTTATATCTAATAGGGGCTGACATGCTCTATCGGCATGACCTTGACCTATCGATGTGACTTCTTGTGAGTCCAAATGACATGCCAATGGCAATAGTGAGTGAACAGTGTGTGGGGTTTCATCAGTGAGAGGATTATCTATCAGCACCCGGGACAACATTTGGTGTCCCAACAATGGGCCAATATCCTGGTGAGTGGCAGTATGTATATCATCGACGAGTGTGTGCTTCATCAGTGGAGTGATCCTTCTATCCTAGCGATTGACTGATGGTGTTGGTGGAGGTTGCAAATGGGGTTCATCGGTGGGGAGTTGTCTCATTGGCAGGATGTTATGCCTTGTCTCCCTGATGGCCTGATCACATGTGAGCCTAGCATATGTTCTATCGGTGTGGGTGAACATCTTTGGTAGAACTATGACCTAGGTCTCCCCGATGGCCCAATCGGTGTGACTTGGCTGCATCGAAAAAACCTTCTGTGTTGTTTCCTCGATGATTCGATGTATTTCCACAATGTGTAAATTGATCGGCGGGACTTTCTTCCTCGGCCAGAATCTTGAGTTGGTCCCAATGATACAACGATAAGGAGACAATGGTGGGAAAGTAACTGACAATGAGTTAACAAGTTAGGGTAGAAAATGTGGTGAAATGATACTTGCTGTATTCCACATTATTATTGTGGAATACCTATCTATTGGCCAACTCAGTGGAATTGTTGATTACAATATAACTACTTGGGGATCTTGAGTGTTGATTGGACGATAATGAATTCTACGACATGAAGAGCGGGAAAGAACGAGGCCAACCTTGGAAGTTCAAGAGAGATATGATCAGGATGGAATGTCTATGCAGGGGGTGTTGGAGTGTTAGTAGAACATGCAACGAAGAACAAGGTGTGAGTTAAGATTTACAATCTACAAATGCATGTAAGAATCCCATGAGATGGAATGTGAACTGTAATTTCATTCTAGTAATAAATGAACATATTTGTTCTCTTCTTGTGTCTGGTTGCTCTTTCTATGTGTGTGAGGTGAGATTTCGTAGGAAAGGGTAGTGACCCTTCATCAAGTTGTATTAGAGCAGGCGGTCTTGAGCATGGAGCGTATCCACCAGGATCTGAGGGAGAGAGTGATGAAGTGTAGAGCTTGAAAGGATTGTTGTGGGTGTGTGTGGAATCCCAAATAGTTGAGAGCTGAAACCATTGATTGGAAGAGATGCCGCCCCGAATAGTAAGAGGAAGAGGAAGACCCTGACTAGAGGGTGTACTTGAAAGATTTTGTGACATGGTGATTGAAGGTATCAAAAACAAGGGAGAAGTAGGTGTTGGTAATGTGCAAACCCCAATCCTAAAACCTGCAAAACAACATAAACAAACACGTTAGATGGTGAAATGCAAGTAAGAACAAGGATTCCCCATGGAATCCATTTACAAAGTTCAAATTAGGAAAAGAAATGAAGAATACAATGAAATGATAATAAAAGAGATTGAATCCTAATTAAACTAGCAAACTCATGATCCCATGGGGGAATTGGTGCCAATTTGATGTGAAAATTGGCCCTTTCCTAATTCCTATGAAGCAAGATTGATGTGTGATGAAGAGTGATCCACTTTGTTGATGCTTGATAAGTGCTCCAATAGAAAAACCTACATAACCTAGCTAAGATTCAATGATAATGTATGAGAATTGCTAATGATTTGAGCATGGTAAGTTTACTCAAATTGTGGATGATAAAATGAAGAGATTAGCCTCTTATTTATAGATTGAAAAGTTGAAAGCATGCCCAAAATAGAGCAATGTGGGACTAAGAATTAGCCAATGGAAAAGTGCCACTTGTCAACTTGTGAGTGGATGGAGGATGTGCAAGTTTTGATGATTGTGCCAATAAATGCATATTTTTGAATTTTGAAATTGTTGAAATGACATGCAAGAGGGAGGAAAGAATGCATTGAATGCCACTTGGCTCAAGGCAAAGGCCATGTAAGATGGAGTTAATTCCCTGTTGGAAGGACTTATCCCACTTGGAATTTGAATTCAAATTGGGGAATATTCCTCAAAAGATGCTTTGTTGAAGAAAATAGAGATTTAATAAATCAAATAAGTCTATTTTTCATTGCAAGTGGGAAAAGCTAGAGGATGGGACATGATATGAGATTAAATTAATCAAGGTTACTTAATTTAATGAAGGGATTAAGTGATGTGACCTATTTGACTTAAATTTGTGGATTTATTTAAATCAAATATGAGAGGAATGTGATAAGAGATTAATTAAATAAAGATTCATGATTTATTTAATTAATAGAGATGATAGATTAAATTAAATAAGGTTTTAATTTATTTAATTTAATAGATAGACTTTAGAGATTTAATTAAATAAAATTGACTATTTACTTAAATGGGGAGAGTTAGATCAGACAGGTTGATTTAAATATCGAGAGAGAACTTAATTAGATAATTGATTTATTTAATTAAGAGACGAAATAATAATGAATTTAATCAAATAAGGGAATTTTATTAAATGGTTAAACCGAAGGATGATTCAGGATGAAGCCATGTTAGTGGTCAAGATCAAATGCACAATGTCAATCAGTATATTTTACGTGTCTACATTTTGCCCCTCTTTGAAGCAATGCACTTGCTGCGTTGGTTCAAGGAATAAACGATCTCGATCAAAGCCAAAAAAAAATTGTTTTCAAAATATTACCCCACTACTACCTAGCGAGAGAAAACATGCCAATATATTGCCCCCTCGAGAGATTGGACAAAAATTCCAATTTTTGGGGAATCTCACGAAAAAAGAGGGTAAGATGCCTGATAGGTTTGGAAAGGCCCTAGAGGCCAAAAACGTGTCTAAATGCAATAAAATGGTGTAAAATAGGCCTCAACTAGACGAAAATGGGTTAAAGGGTTCAAAACCCTAGCAAGATAGCCAAACAGGGTAAAAAACCCTAACTTTCAAGGTTAAAATGGCTACGAGGGGTCACTTTCAAGTCACTTTCACACCCATCCTTTTAGCAATTTAGCGATTTGAGCTCTGACCTCTTGACAATATGGCGTAGTGACAGCTCCCGATGCACATTCTGAGTGAGTTCGGATATACCATCGGCCACCCGACATTGGGGCACTGGTAAGTGATCCTTGAGCTTTTACTTCTCATTTCTCATGCTCATTTAATGCATTTAAAATTAGTTCTTTTGCAGCGGCACTATATAGTATGGCTCAATAAAAAAACTACGTCGCTCGGTAGCCAAATTGGGCCACTATCGACAAATTGCACCACAGCAGTGGAGTTTGGAGTTTGGCTTCAAGCTTCAAACTCCGATGCTGAGATCTAGGCCAGCAAGGTCATTTTCAAAGTGCGATGCGACAGTGCCATTTTAGATAGGAATCTTTGTTACAAATTGCACCACTTGGTAGGAAAGTGCACCGCAGCGGTGCTATTTTGGATTTTAACCCTCCAGCGTTGCAGTTTAGAATTTTTAAACTACGACGCCTTCATGGGTAGCGACGCTGGGATGGCTTCCTGGGTGTTTGGAATGAAAATTTTCAAAAATTTTAACATGGCGACCTTCCTTGATGCAGTATGTAGTGAGGGAGTTGTATTCCGGAGAGCATAGATCTCGAGAGATCTTTGGTTACTTGTAGGACCTCAGTCACAGGGACCAGGAGCAATTACAGGGCATGGGGTTGTGGCACATTGCATACACAACGCCCATATATACCCGTCTTGGGATGATGTTCGCGCTTGCTGAGAGATGGCCTAGCAAGGCCTCGTCCTTCAACCTTCCTACCAGCGAGGCCACCATTACCCTAGAGGACATGTGGTGCATCCTGAGATTGTCGATTCATGGTCGGCGCATCATTTTTGATATGGATGTGGGGCGGGAGGCTTGTTATTTAGTCCTTGACACAGATGAGCTTGTGATTTGCAAGGGATAGATAGAGTTGGAGTGACATAGGGCACTGAAATCCTCGTTTCATCTAGTGGTCGCTGCAATCATTTCTAGTCTCATTGCCCCAGACTGACGAGGCCGATACTTTAGTCCCGGCTGGGGACTTTGCTGGGAGCGGCTGGTTCGTGACAGACCAGTTCGTTATGCTTGGGGGCCCGTTCTTTTAGCCTCTCTTTACAAGGATCTCCATGAGTATGTGTATCGTGATGGTAGATCACTGGGGGCGGGTGTTACAGTCTTGCATGTATGGGCATGGGAGCACATCGTAGTTCTTCATCCACGCGTCGTTCAAGTACCGATGGGGCCTGATGATCCCCTTGGATGGCACTATAGAGGTGGTGTGTCCTTTACACACACTGGCGAGCATGAGATTCCCTACTGGAGGAGAGTCCTAGATGAGATGACAATGTTTATCACGTCCATACCTTGGTTGGCCCAAATGGGCTGAGGATGCAGAGCATATTTTCTTTTCCCGCTAGGATTATTTCATGCAGGGGCGGGAGTACACCATGGTGGAGAGATACTTGTCAGGGCACGTGTAACGTCAGTTTGGCGAGCCACAGGACCTGGCCAACAATGATTACATGGCCATATTTTCCCTTACCACCTCACAAACATCATGGGAGAGATATATTCCTGCCTCAGAGGCCGTTGACAGTTTCAGACAGTTGGTGGCCTAGCCATGTTTTTATGATCATGGGCCTACAGATCCAGGTGTCACACAGGAATACATAGATTGGTTTTGGTCTCCCCTACGTTTGACCATTCCAGGAGCATTTGCTGCTCCATGGCAAGTGAGGGACAGAGGTGGAGGACGAGGACAAAAAGATGGGGACCAGCAGGATCAGCGGGGAAGAGCCCTAGTCCAACTAGTTCAGCTACCTCAAGCTGACGTTTCGATGCCAGATTAGGAGTAGGTTGTAGGCCTACAATAGGTCCAGGCAGATGTACCACCATGAGCCAGGGGTGAGGATCAGCCTCACATGTAGCCCTAGGTGCAACCCCCACTAGTACAGCCAACAGGGCAGGTGGACCCTCAGGATACATTGATTACATAGTTGCAGGCCCAGGTGTAGACTTTGACAAGGGAGAGAGATCAGGCTAGGACCAAGAGGGATCAGGCCAGGGCCGAGAGGGATCAGGCCATACTGCAGAGACAAGCTGCAGAGTTACAGGCGGCCATAGAGATGGGCCAGAGACAACAATTGGAGAGCATGGCAGCCTCCTCCTCTTAGAGTATAGTATTGCTTCATTCTTATAGGGAGGTCATCCGGGAGGCAGATTATTATTGTATGCATTATCATCAGGCCATACCCAGAGTAGCACGGGTCCCAAAGTACTCACAGCAGACCAGTTATAGACTAGTAGAGGGTCATAGTAACAGAGGCGAGGGCAGCAGATTAGAGGGTTAGGCCTCCTTTTGATCGAGATGATATCATTTTTTTGTTGTGCCATATGGGCTCATTTTTGATAGCCCAATGGGCCTTTTGTACTGATTGACATACATGTATAGTGATCTGATTATTTTGTACTATGACAATTATCTAGTGATGATATATATATGAGATGATGCTTTTTTGATGCAATGTGATGTGTATCATTTATTTATGCATGATTCTACTTCTATATGAGCTATGTAATGATGTTATGGTGTTCTATGATGTATTTATGGATGCATTTTCTTCTGATGATGTATGCATTATGTAATAGTTATGTGACTAACAAATCTATATTATGTTGTTGACTTATGATAGCCAGATGTATTTGTGTGATGCGTAATGATGTTGCAGTCTATATGATGATTTATTTATGTTGATGCAAATGGTAATATGTGTGATATGGAATGTAATATGCAAAATGATATGGAAATTTTCTATGGTGTATACGTGAAATAATATGTGAACCGTGCTTATAAAATGATTATGGATGGATGCACGCTTTGCATGTAATGGATTTTTATGTTCCTATTTATGTTTATAATGATGTGGAATTATTTATGCATTGAAATGCAAAAAATGATTGTGATGCTATTTATGAAATGATTTGGATGATTAATGGATGATATAATGCAATATAAATGCCATGGTTGTGTTTTATATGATATGTATTGATGATGCAAATGAGATAGTTTTTAAGATGTTTAGAATAACAAATATATTATCCTAAACATGTGATGTATGTGATGCATTTAATGTGATGTGATGTAATATATGAAATAATATGTTAATGCAAAGTGGTATGATGATGTTTTGTGCAAAATGAATGTAATGTGGGAGATGACCTTATGATGTTTATGTGATGTGAATATGCAATGGATTATCTATAATGTTTATGTACCTATTATTATGAAATGTTTATGCAGTAGGTGGTAGTGTGAAATGATTATGAAATGTTTATGCAAATGAATGTTATGCAATGGCTTATGTAATGAATGTAATGTGATGCAAAAAATGGATGCAATGTTAATGAGAAAGGGATGTGCTAATTTATGAAAATTTTTTATAATACCATGTTTATATGATGATGAAAATGTAATGCATATGTTCCCTATATGATATGTTTATGCAATATGCTAATGATTTGTGGATGCAAGATCAACGATGATGATTGATGATAACTAACTATCATAGTACCTTGTTAGCATGATGAGCAAGAAGGGATGAAAAAGAAAAACATTTCAACAAGTCATGAGATTAATGAATATGCAAAAATGATGATGATTTCTTGCTGAGGAATTGGGATTTTCAAAGGGCCAATTTTCTTATGTTTGATAACACACGTGGTACAATGCATCAAGGTATAGAGAACCAGGATGGCGTTGTACCCAATGTGATGAACTTTGACTTGACAATCAAATAGGATTATCCTTGTTCACACCTGACATACGGAAACCTTGCTAGGATGCATTTTAGAAGTTTCAAACACCTCAGACCAAAACACGGAAAGGTATAACCTTTCAATGCAATAGTCAACAAGTTTCCCAAAACACCCTCCATACATAACTAACAAAGCAAGTATTTGCCAAGTTATATTACAAGAACGCCCAACAAGCACGGTAGGAAAAAGATAATGATCATTGCCCCATTCCTATTTCTCTAAATCCTTTGTTTGGATATCATCGAGAAGTCCTTGGAATGAGCACAATGAGATAAGTCAAAAGACAAAGATAAAGTAAACAAACACATCAATGTTCTTCATACCTCTAGCCAAAGGGATTTTTTTTGATAGGATAAGAATCCAAAGTGATATCCAAAATGATGTCCATTGTTAGAACAATATATCCTAGGACATGCATAGTATAGGATGATGATGGGTTGATAAGTTGATTGATAGGCTATTGATATAAGGTTGACTGACATGTTTGAAAATGATCAAGAGTTTGATTTTGTTTTAAGTGTTTGTTGTTTGCTTTTGATTTTATGATTGAAGCTTTCTTTTGTTGATTGCTATGATTGTTTCTGTTTGTTTTTCCAAAGGATGAAGGTGACGATCATTTTATTATGAGTGATGTTATTGCCGGTGCAAGCGAGATGAGACAAATGGATTTTTTGAATATTTGGATGTTTTTGACATTTTGCAATGTTTTGAGGCTGTTTTTGGTATTTTTGAGATTTTCAAATGTTTTGATTTTTGATTTTTCAATGTTTTGGGGTTTTCCAAGATTTTGACCAAAATACTAACCTAAAGACCTATCCTAGGGGCCTCGAGGGCTGATCAATAGATTAGCCTTGCCTACGTTATACACACAAAGACCATGTAGTTCGACTGACGAATTGACCGATTTACAGATGATGATAAACATGATGAGATGTCAGTTTATTATGACAGACTCCTAAAGGAATGACCTAAGTGTCTCAGGGGATGATCAAAGATCAACCTTGCCTAAGTTCAAGGCTCAGAGACCCGTAGTTCGACCGATGACTTGACCGATTTATAGATGATGATATACATGATGAGATGTCAGTTTATTATGACAGACTCCTAAAGGATTAACCTAAGTGTCTCGGGGGATGATCAAAGATCAAACTTTCCTACATTCAAGGCTCAGAGACTCGTAGTTCGACAAGATGACTCCGTTTTTTACTGACTTTTTGACCTGTTTTGGGATTTTGATATGTTTTGAATGTTTTTGGATTTTTTGATGTTTTGATGTTTTTGGATTTTCTGATGTTTTGATGTTTTTGGATTTTCTAATGTTTTGATGTTTTTGGATTTTGTGATTTTGTGATGTTTTTAGATTTTGTGATTTTGTGATGTTTTTGGATTTTTTGATTTTAGGACTTTAAGAATATACACAAATCTGATCTGATGAGAACATGCCCCTAGCGTGATGCAATAGACTACTCCTATAAAGGTAGGACAAACTGACCTTGAGGATGGGCCGAGTAGTACTAGGAGGGATCATGATACGAACATAGGACCAAGCTATGATGCTGATGTGGTAGATGAGTGATGGATGGTGATCTGAATGTGATGAATGATGGAAATGTAATGGATGGATGATGCAGAACAAGCCATAAAGATCTGGTGGATGGAAAGTTCTTATTTACACAAGGTGCTGTTTGCTAGGTTTTCACCAAGGTACTTGTCCAAAGTACCACCGAAGTGGTTTTCACTAGAGGACGATTTTCTCTTTACTATTTTGATCCTTTTTCTAATTTTTTTGGGAGTTTTGCTTTTTCTTTTTTTTGTCACCAAGACACTGTTTGCTAGGTTTTAGCCGAAGTAACCATTTTTTAGAACATTTTCTAATTTTTTGGATTTTTTGGTATTATACCTTGAAAGATTTAGGCATAAAAACTTTTTGAGATGAGAGCTATTCATGGGCTCTTGCAGAGGTTCCCCTTTGGGTGTTGATAACTAATATGCCCCTAACTTATAACTTGCTGTGATAACGAATGGTCCCAACCAATTGGGTTCAAATTTTCCTTTGCTACTTGGGTTTGGGACATTCTTCTGATTCTCCTTTAATACTAGTTTTACGACTTGGAAATTCCTACTTCTTATTTTCTTATTATAGCTCCTTTTGAGTCTATTCTGATAGACTTGTAAATGATTCAAAGCATCCATACATTGCTCATCCAGTAGTTCCAACTCATTTAGTCTTGATACTTAGTACTCTTCATCTGTGATGAGGTTTTGCAGTGATATCCTGAGTGATGGGAGTGTTGGAATTGTAGAATTCTAAAAATTTTACAAATTGTTCATACCCCTGAGTTTTCAAACGAGTCCTCACCATTAAATGCAAAAGCCTCTTTTCATAAACATTTTTCCCATATTCAGCCATGTGATCCCATAAGTCCATCTAGGTTTGAATATTCCATATTATAATTCCTATTGGCATGAGTTGATTAGGGTCTCCCCGACCCATAATGCATTTTCTACTAATGTATATCTGTTGCAGCCTATCGGCAGGACTTCAGTGGTGTCTCACCGATCAGGATCCATTTGTAGGTAATTTCGACATGACACTATTCGATGTCTCAGTGACAGAAGAAAAATCACATCGATAAGATGGCTATCATCAGGATGAGGTCTTACCGATTGCATTATGTCTCACCGACTAGCTCACAGAACAACGTATCGGCCAGACTAAAGTTTATCAGAATAAAGTCTCAGCGAATGCACCCGGTCTCACCGACAAAGCATAAGGGGATTATATCAAATGACTATTAGAAGGAAGTCATGCAGTCTTGTCGACTCATATTTCACACCGAATTATTGTTTCATTGGTGAGAAAATGATTGTGTCTCAGCGGAACATACAATAAGGGGATATCTATCGATAAGATAATGGTTATCGCTATATGTCATAGCGAGTCATTGTAGGTCATACTGATCGCAAAGCAAAGTGAAATTATCGTTGAGACAATAATTATCGAGGAGAGTCATATCGAACACATAAGGGTCTTATTGATAGGGATACAAAGGGTTACATTGGCCAGACTTAAGCCGTCACCAAAATGTCATGTAGCATCTATTTGGTCTCACCGATACAGCTGAAGGTGGGTCCCGTCATTGCCACCAGAATGAAGTCATGAAGTCTTATTGACTCCTATGTCACAACGACAAGATTTAAACTTGGAGATACATTTGGTGAGACTGGCTTCTTCGGTGAGAGCTATGTGAATTATACCGAATGAAGGTTCAACGGCAAGAAAATTGCTATGTCACGGTGATTAGAAAGTGAACTTAAGGACATATCTTGGTAAGACACAAAGTATTCTATGAAACATCTCCTCGACTCAGAATTGTCACAGCGACACATGAGATGAATGACATTGCTCGGCGAGACATCAAACATCAATGAGATGGCGGGATGTTATAGCGATGCACAAGATGACTGTCAGTGTGACATTAAAGGTTGGTATGACTACAGGATGTCTTGGCAAATGTTGAGCGAGTGTTAACAAAAGCCAGATTTCAACTTATCGCCAATATCTAAATACAAAGCGATGTGTCTTTTCAAATACTGATGTATAAATATTTATTTTTGACTGTAGGGAGGAGAGTAGAGAAAGGGTAAAAAAATACAATAGGATACAAAATATATGAGACTATGATGCATGATTGAAAAACAATGGAGATTTCAATTGAATTTCTGATGTGGTGACATATTTCTGGTTTCAATTGTCTGTTGTGCTCATTAAAAGTATTACTAAAGTTTATATTCAGTTTATCAATGCACATTTGTTGTATCTGTGTGGTTAATTAACTGGTTCTTTCAAGGAGAGATTAAATCCTTTTAATTGATCATAGTAATTAGGAGAGTTCATCTGGATATTAAGAAGAACTTGGTAGTCATAGTCTTGCATGTTTATACAAGTTATAAAAAAAAACATATGCCAAACAATTTGAGTGTTTTCCAAAAATAAGTTACTCATTTAGATTTCATTTGACTCCGCATACCCAATAAGGCACTAGTCTCTGCACTTTTCATCATTCAGTTTCATTCATTTATTACATTTGTTAACTGAACATATTAGGATTTAGTTTTGAATATTGCTATACAATTTATACCAAATTTTATTTCATTTGTCCACTCCCATTTACCATTGTGGGTAAAACACTTCATGAGAGATAAACACTAGTCAAGTCCGCTTCACTCATATAGGTACACCCGCCTAGGTCTAGCAGCACCTGAAGAGTAGAAGGTCTAAAACTTCTGACCTTGTCTGTTACCCTAAAACGTATCAAGAGTTTGGCAGCCTCTTGAGGTATTCTTCCTACATTTTAGAGAGCTAACAAATTGGCGACTATGCTGGGGAGTCAACTCAGAATCAGGGCCTTAATCATAGAGTCAGAAATCCTATACAGACTTCGCTGGGAATAAACAAACATTTTATCACTTTAAGAAAGTGAGTGGAAACTTTGACAAGAACATTGCATCAATTCATCATGAATGGTAGAAGATCCCAATATAAGGGAGGTCCTGCTAAAGGTTATGTTGGTAATAGTAAATGGACACAAAAGGGTGATAAGGATGATAAGGGTAAGAAGAAAGAGGAGGACATGTGTATAACAAATAAAGACAAAAAAACAAGACCACATTGTGAGACATATAACCGTTATGATACATGGAGAGATAATTCATGTGCAGAGCCTTGTACCCTAGAAGAACAAAAAAATCCCTTTTATAATCCTCAGAAACAGGCAGAGTTCGATGCTAAACTTGAAGCTAAACGAATTATATATCAACAGGAATATGATTGAAGGATGGAGGGTAATCAAGATGAGCTTATTGATCATGTAATTCCTCAAGAAAACTATGAATTCTCAACTCATGAAGAGATAGAAGCACAATTCGAGTTTCATAAACAAGAAGTAGAAAGAGAAAAAGCTAAACAGGAAAAGATCCAAATGACAAAAGCAATTCAAGACTTGAAATTGCAGGAAGCTCAAATTAAAGCTTAGGCAATTAATCTTTCAAAGTATGTGCCGTCTCATAAACAAGGAAACGATAATGTAGGATCTTCATATCAGCCAAAGGTTCCTCAGAATCAGATTGGAAATCAATACAAGTAGCCAAATCATCAACCATATACTGCAACACATTATAAAAATACACAACCACCTCATGGTTATCATTATGTGCCACATCATCATGCACAATACAATAATTCGTTGTACCAGTATCAGTATCCACCTAACCTTCCCCCTCAGCAATATACAACAATGATCAAACAATTTGATTTGACAGGATTTCAATTATACCCTTACTCTATGGATAGTAGTTGGAGAAGTCTTGTCCCAAAATTTACAGGGAGTAGTGCAATTACTGTTGAAGATCATTTGAAAAATTTTAATGCTTTTATTCAAGATTTGGATATACCATATGAAAACTTACATATGAGGTTGCTCATGATGTCACTCACCGAAGAAGCTAGGGATTGGTTCAATGGCCTGCCAACAGCCTCTGTTGGTTCTTTTCAAGAATTTTAGGATTGATTTCTGGAACAATATGGAAACCTATGTGCACCAGATGTTGCTTTTCATGAATTAGTGGGAATTCAGAAAAATCAGAATGAATCAATTTATGATTTTAACCGGAGATTTAACAAATTGCAAAATAAGATACCACCGGGGTCCAAGTTGCCAAACTTAGCAGCATTGAGTGTCTATTTGAAAACATTTGATCCAAAAATAGGGTATGAACTAAGAAATAGGTTTCCAAGAGATTTTCTTGAAGCCCAAAAGATAGCATTAACTATTGAAAATAACAGGAAGGCTGTTGGGATGATCAGTAGGAGAGATAATCCTAGGCCTCCTCAACAATTATATAATTATCAATACAAACATGAGAACACATATAGAAATGAAAGGCCTAGGTTACATGACATTCCCTATAATACAAATTGGAAGGATGGAAAGCCTGTAATAGATAGGCCTAGAAACAAAGAAACTCCTGATCCTTTAAGGAAGAAGGGAACCTATATGGTAAATAAGTATTATTTCTGTGAATTTTGTGATAAGCCACATTCCCCAAATTACTGTGTTGTAGCCCAAAGAATGCAAGAAGAAGGAATGCTAATGGGTAACGATGGAGAAGATCACACGGTGTATTTGACTTCAAATAATTTTCATCGTGTTGAGGAGAAATACTCATCTTTAGAAGATGAAGGATATGAGTACGATGTTTCAAATCAGAGGTACAATGTCCACATGGATGAACAACAAGTTTTTTTTACTTTGAAGAAGATTATACTGAACCTCATTCTATTGAGATGCCTACTCAGTGTAGTATGAGGAAACTCATCGAAGAGGAGATAGAGAGATTAACTATTGTTGCAGTTGAAGAAGCAAAGAGTAAGTACTAGTTGAGAAATAAGATAGTGAATGAGAAGGAAGGTGTCCCTAGGGGAATCTTTAAGAAGGATCAAAAAGTGACACAAGGAATTTTGAAGAAAACAGAAAACAAACAACATGATAAAAGCGAACAGAAGCCTGTCCAAAAAGAGGAAATAAAATAATTACACAAAGAATTGCAAAAGACTGATCAACTGAGTAAAAGAGAAAAAGAAGAGAACAAATGAGAAACGTTAGAACAAAAGAAAATAATTAAGGAGGAGGGTTCTTCTTTTGAATTCACTCAGGCTTTATCCCAGGTAAAAATGTTTGTTCCATTACTTGAGATGATGAAAATTAAGGAATATAGAGATAGTGATGTTCAATTGATAACAAATGGAAATGAAAAACATATGAATTCTGAAAATGAAGTGGCTACTAAAACAATTAGTAGGCAAGAGAAAGGAAATATCCCAGAAGTCTACTTAAGTGATGTATTAACAAACTTCCCACAAG
>VDFB02000013.1:32181814-32283968 GCA_007258455.2 Sequoia sempervirens | reverse complement strand
TCAACTCTTAAACCCTTAAACCCTCTACCCTATACATTGGAACCTCAACCCTAATCCCTAAAACCTATACCCTCAACCCCTATCCCTCTCTTTCTATCTATCCATCTCACCTCTCATTTCCTCCCTCTCTCCTACCCTCTCTAATTGTCTCTATCTACCCTCTCCCTCTTTCTACATACCTCTCACTCAATCAATCACTACCACACTCTCTCTCTCACACACTCCCTCCATATCTCTCTCTATCTCCCTCCCACTCCCTCTCTCTCCCACTCCTTCTCTCCCTATCTCTCAGGTCTCTCCCTCCCACCCCTCTATCTCAGGTCTCTCCCTCTGGTACCCTACCTAGGTAATTCTCTCTCTCTCCCCCTCTCTCTATCTATCCCTCCCACCCTACCTAGATAAGTTCCTCTCACTCCACCCCCATCTCTCACACTCCCTCTCTCTCTCCCTCTCTCTTAGGTCACTCCCTCCCACACCCTCTCCCTCTCCCAGGTCTCTCTCTCTCACTCCCTCTCTATCACTCCCTCTCTCTCCCACTCCCTCTCTCTCACACTCCCTCTCTCTACCTATCTCTCAAGTCTCTGCCTCTCACCCACCCTCACACTCTCAAGTATCTCCCTCTAGCACCCTACCTACATAACTCTCTTTCTCTCTCAAGTCTCTCTCTCTCTCTCTCTATTTCTCTCTTTCTCCCTCCATCCCTCGCACCTTACCTAGCTAAGTCCCTCACACTCCAACCCCTTCTCTCCCACTCCCTCTCTCTTAGGTATCTCTCTTCCACCCCCCCTCTCTCTCTCCCAGGTCTCTCCGTCCCTCTCTCCCTCCCACCCTACCTAGAAAAATCTCTCTCAAAATTATCCCTCCCTCTAAAGACATGCATACATACATATAAGCAGACATAAAAACATACTTACATACATACATATGTACATACAACCTTACATAGATACAAGCATACATGTACATATGTACATACAATCTTACATACATACATACATACACTGATAGATACATACAAGCATACATACATACAAATATATACATACCATTTAACACAAATCAAGACATAACACGAGCTCTTTATAACACTCACGTTATGTCTTGCTAGACATGTCTTGCACACAAATGTTAAAACCATGTCAAAACTAAAAAATAATATGTGTGTTATAACACGCTCACGTTATTTCTTCCTTTGGGAATCCCCAAGCCTTGGGCTTGGTATTTTCCTTAAAAAATGAACCCAAAGTCTTGGAGTGTCTTCTCAATGTCCAAAAAGGTGTTTTTACAAATTCTACAATATTGTGCATAATCGTGTTCATGTTAAGCATCAAGTTTGCATGTGTTTCAATGTCAAACAAATCAAACACCTAGGTAATGTTAGGCTCTCTCTTAGCTATCTAATGATGTAATTTTTTCACATTTTGTCAATGTTAAGCCTTTGATCTACAATTTCTTTTTTTTGTGTGTCTATTTTTTGGAAAAACCAATGTTTGGTGGTTTTTTTGTTATAAATTAACCATTCATCAAAATTTCAAATAAATTACATTTTTAGAAACTAGACTCCATTCTACACATTAAAATAAATGATTTTCAATTAGTGTCTAAAATTTATAGGGGTAGCACGACCAAAATTCTATTTTTTAGGAAGCATCCACTTTGAAAATTAGTAAAAAATAAAATATTCATTAAAAAATTATCAAAAAAATTGAGCATAAACTACATATTGTTAGCTAATATATCACTGAAGCGATTTTAAAAATACTAAAAAAAATTTAACCATTTGAGAGAGCCATAAAAGTTGCTATGTTATGTTTTTTGACAAAAACAACACCAATTTTTGTAGTCCCCTCTTTTGAACCCCTTAATCTCAACCATTTTTAAAAAAAATAGTAGTTTAGAAAGTAGACTCGGAGCACTATGATCCTTTCTTTTGTTGCATCTCAAAATTTTGAGTGTAACTATCCTCAATTTCATGTCCAAGGTCAGTATTTCTTGATTTCAGAAAAAAAGTGGCCACTTAAGCCCCCTTTTTGGCCCCCCATCTTTTTGTACTTACCTGATTTTAGATGCAAAAACTTGAAAATGATTACTTTTGAATTTGAATTTGAATTTTAAACAATGCATTATCTTTCACCAATTGAACTAGATGCAAAAAACTACTAAATATGCAATTTCTAAAATTGAAACAAAGTTCTGCAGGCTAAAACAAACTAATAAAATAGAGACAAAATAGTGTGCAAAAATTTGGAAAAGCACCTATAACAAGAAAATTTCACCCTAGGGCAAATGAGTCCTAAGACAGGGGTTTGAAAAATTTAAATCTGAGTGTTTAACTTGATATTTAAGCTCACCGTTCCCAATAACAAACATATTCTCCATTGACAGTTTTCCCATAAATACGATGAAAATGCAAATGCAATTTTATGACAATGTATGAAAAAAATGACAACCTTTTTGAATGAAATGCTAATCTAAATGAATGAAACACACCTTAATGCAAGCTACTATAGAGAAAGTATGCAATATTCTTAGATTTTTATGAATTTAGATGATTCAAACATGCAATATGTAACCCAAAATGCAATGTAAAACAAGATAATGCAAAACGTAGACCTAGGGTTTCAAAGATCTCCAAATTAGAAAAGTATGATGCACAATGTCAAGTTCACCAAAATGAAATGTGGGGAAAAAGTGTCTCCTTTATGAATAACAGGTATTTTCTTTATTTATCCCTCTCCCAAAGGCATTCCATTGGGAAAGAGATCACAAGGAGTAGAGATTGACTTTCAACCTCAAAGGTGATTCAATTAGACCTAGATCTCAGTCCTTAAGAAAATAGGATAGATCTGAAACCAAATTGAAATGATATTCAATGCTCCAACTAGATGAACAATTAGACCTAGAACATGAAATGAAAATTCTTGAAATTATAGAAATGGAAACCATAGTTTGCAGGAAAATCTGAGAAGGGTTTGCAGGAAAATATGAGAAGGGTAAGGACACATGTACTAGTCACCAAAAGTAGGTTTTCAACTCTGGTGAAGGACAAGTTTTCCCTAGGGAAAATGGGTCTTAGTTAGGTCTTTTGAAAGTTCTTTTGACAATCCTTTGAGATAATATCTTAGCTTTTTTTTTGCATAAGATCCATTGTTGGAAAGCCGAAAAAAATTTCTAAATTCGAGTTTCTGTGACTTGAAAACAATGAATGCAACAAATGCAAGAATGTAAAATTTATCTTCAAGATATTTCATCCTTCCTCAACCTGTAATTTTCACATACAAAAAGGGAAAAATTGTTTTGTTTGAACGGGGGTTTACCTTAGTCAAACCCCATATTTGGTAATTAAACCTTGATAAAAGAATAATGAAAATGGAGAAGGAAATGATGAATGAACACTTGCTTGCTACAACTCACTAAACCTTCAATGGCTTCCCTTAGAGGATTGAAGTCAAACACATCCCTCCAAAAACTTGATCTTGCTTTTCTTGATGGATTTGGACACTTGAAAATTCTTGGATGCTTTTAGGATCAACAATGCATATTAGCTTTCACAAGATGACATGAAAACACATAAGTTTGAAATGATGATAGTGATACAGGAGCATCCAGTGGTGTAGGGAAATATTGCATCACCCAAAAAAAACTTTATTTTCTTTAGTTGTTTTGAGTCCCATGATGGCACTTAAGGGGTATAAGAGTGTTAGGCATCAAAAATAGCGAAAAATGAGCACTTACTATTTTTAGTAAGTTAGTCAAAACATGCTCGTATGGATGTGAAATTTTACCCCAAGAAGCAAAGCTGAAAAAAATTTCTGGTCATGAAAGAATCAACTCAATACCCTACACGGTTTGGGAGAAATTAAAGTCTTCATCCCAGGAAATTTCTCCAATGCAGCTTCAAATTCAGATATAAAACTTTGGAGGCCCTGAAACAGCTCAAAAAGTGGTTGAATTGACCTATGGTCATTCATGTGTCGTAGAGCTTGTTGAGAGCTTTCCGACGATATGAAATAATAGCGAATTGGATGCCCAAATCAAAAGTTATGGCCCCGCGAAGTTGGTCCTCTAAAAAGTGAATTTCATAAAAAATTCTTCCTAGGCCAGAAATCTTTTGGCGCCAAAACAAAAGGGGAAATTTGATCTTTCTAGAACATTCTAGGGCAGTTATTGGGGAAACTAAAAAGAGTTAAGTGGGAGTGAGAGAAAGTGGCCCTGATAGTGTAGATTGTGGCTCTGAATAGTAGTTTTTCTTTCCATAGTTGATTTTGTTGTAATGAATCAAGCCCATGAGGCTGTAGCATGTAAGCTTTGAATAAATAATTTCATTTTCTGAAAATAGTTGAAAGTTAATCATTTTTTTGTCTCCCATCTTTTGTGTTGTTATATGTTGTGATTTTCTGTGGGTTTTGGGTGGTGTTGTCCTCATCAGATAGGATCTTGAATGCTGCAACAAATGATTGAAAAATCTGCTCTTGAATTCTCTTGAAAATAATATTTTCTCAATAGGATCTCTTGATTATGTTTCTTAGACTTTTAATTGATAGAAAGACTATGTATTTATAGGTGTTTATCTAATTTCCCAAAAATTAGATTTCAAAAGCTAACAATTGCATATGAAATTATTTGAATCATAAAAATTCTACCAAAAACATATTTAAAAATGGGTCCTGGGACTTGAAGGGGACACATTCGCCCTTCGGTGGATGGGTCCTAGCCTATAAGTCTAGGACACTCATTCTCCAGTGATGTGATTAAAATATTAATTACATTAATTATTTGTTGGTTTCCCTTTTGAAAAATAAGAATAATAAGGCTTTGGAATGCATAATTTGGTAAATTAGAAGCTTAATTAAGTCTAATTAATTAAGGGACCCAATCAAAGTGTGAAATTGTAAAGTTATACAATTTCCTACACAACAATAAGTAGAAATTTATCATCACTATAATGATCAATACATGTGGATCTATTAATTTCTTGTCCCATTATAAATTTCAAAGTTTGGCATAATGAATTATGGTGGGATTGGGTTAATATGATGGCTAAATAAAGAGGGGTGTGGAGGAGGTCTAAGGCTTTATCCTCTATCATAGAATATAATAGGAGAGTGGCTCATTTTCTTTGTGTTGATCCCATGTCTTGAATTAGTTGGAAAAGGACAAGGTCAATAGTGTAGGTTGGGATATTAAGGGTGGGAGATTTTGAATTTATCAAAATAGGATGTGAGAGTGGAAATGGTTAGGAATGTTGTTGTGGTAACTGAGAAATAGGTGAGGGTTGAGAGGGTGGAACATAGGATTAGGAGGTAAATTAGTTAGCCAAAGGGATGAGATTAAAGTCAATATTCTAATCGAAGGAGAAAAAAATGGTAAATGTGTTAGTAGGATGAGAAGGAATAGGCATAGAAATTTGGGTGAAATAATATTGAGTGGTAGGATAGGGAAAGGAGGTAGATTAGGAAGAAGGGATGAAGGAAGGTGAACTAGGTTGTGGAGAGGGATGAGAATGGACATTGTGTCTTACACCTTGTAGTATTTATAGCTCCTTAGGATGGGTGATGACGAGGTTTCTTAAGGAGTATACAAAGGAAGAGGTTGAGGAATGGGTAGTATCAATAAGTTTAAAATATAATATTTTGAAGATTTATATGTAAATTAGGGTTTCAATTTGGGTTTGAATATTTATATGTAAAATAGGGGTTTAAAATATAATTTAAATTTGGAAATGAAGAAACTACAATGTGTAAATTATGGTTTTAAAATCACATGTATAATTAGGGTTTTAAAAAACAATTTAAATTTGAAATTGAATAAATTACAATGTCTAAATTAGGTTTTCAAAATTACATATAAAATCATGGTTTCAAAATATAATTTAAATTTTGAAATGAATAAATTGCAATGTGTAAATTAGGGTTTCAAAATACAATTTTAATTTGTAAATGAAGACTTCATAATTTATTTAATTTAGGGTTTCAAAAAATAAAATAAAAAAATCTATGCAAGGGTGTTCCTATTAAAAATAGGAGGATAAATTATAAGTGGTTGGGCACTATGCGGACCTTCACTTGAACCTATAGAAGTTTTTGGGGTATGTGCAAGGTCATCATGGAAAAAATGGGCCCTTAAGTGGCAAAAAATTCAAAAAAATCAGAGTTAGGAAACTTGACGTAAAATTTTGAAAAAGTTATCTATATTATTTCAAAAATATGTAAGAATAGAATCTGTAGCAAATTGAATGTAATTTATAAACTACTAGGTTTATTTATTTATTTTTAAATTCTATTTGGTGAAAATTTAAAATTTTAATGCAGTGGTACTTAAATTTTAGGGAAAAAATAATAAGTAGGTGTCTGTCTGACCACCCTAACCATAATAAAGTGATAATATTTTTTTATAAGATTTTAGACATAAGTAGAGGACTCAAGTCCGGATGTGATGCATATTTTTTTGTAATTTTTTTCCAAGTAAATAATTAATTATGAATTTTTTATAACAACTTTTAAAAGTTATAAAAAATTGTATGTCTAACCACCTTAACTTGGTCAAAACTTCATGAAATTCAATTTTTATTTTTTTAATCCTATAGTATCCAAAGCATAGAATGTGATGCATATTTTGGATTCAAAAAATGTGATATCGTTTGAAAGCTATAGATGTTTTTCAACCAGCCTATTAATTTAGACTTTAGTCGTAATTCAAATAGAAAATGAATAATAATAATTTATTAAATTCAAAGTAATGCATAATTTATATTGGTGGAAAGTTGAGAATCTCTTTTAAAAACCCTTTTCATTTTATCAATTTTGGGTTAAAAAACAGTTGTCAGCCACATACCCTACAAATACTCATAATATCACCACTTTTTGGCCCATCATGATCCTGCACATACCCTTTGACTCTCAGCATGGTAAACTCAAATATCTTCCATTATTGCAGAAAAAAGCTTGAAGAAAACAAAAATGAAAATGAATTGGAAAATGTCATTTTTTATTTATATATCTTTTTAAAAAGAATAATAAAATAATACCTTTGAGTGAAGGTGGCCTTCACTCAAAGGTATTATTATTTTTTTTTTTGATTTACCAAGGCCTTTGAATGAAGAGGATCATCACTAGAAGGTCTTTACGTCAGGATCATCAAACGAAGGTAGTTAAAGATTCCTCCTGATTTCAAAAATTTGATGTCCCAAGTTTGAGACCTATTATTGTGGGATGGCCCACAAATGATGTTTAACTTATTATTTCAATGAGTACTAATGTTTGATGATGTATGTCAATAATTTTCAAAGTTAAGTAATCACAAAAGAGATATCAACTATAGACACTTAAGATTTGCTCCCACATTTTAATCAACCATCATCATTCCATAAGTACATTGATTCCTTGCTTCCTAATTAATTAGACTAATTTTCATCCTATAGATAATTAAGTAAATTATATTTATTTAATTAACAAGGCTAATTTCTCTTCATTGATTAATTATATAAATTATATAATTATATTTATTTAATTAATTAAACTAATCTTCCTCCATTAAAATTAAGTAAAAATTGTATTTCATTAATTAAGACTAACCTTCTTCCACTAATAAATTAAATCATTTAAACTTGTTTAACTAATTAGGCTACTGCACATTCATCTCTCACCTTATTTAAAAAATAAGTTAAAATGCATTTCCTTCTCTCCACTAAAATCTAAAAATAACATTTTTCTTGTTCTCACTCAATTCAAATTTAATAATATTTTGAACATCCATTACAACTCAAGCTCTCTTCTCCACTCCCCAACCATCTATATGTGTGCATCCTATCTCTCCATGCAATACTAGTTGAGCTCAACCCTTCATCTCATGGTTTGATTTCCCCTATCTACTCACATTCTCCTCAAGCCTCCACTTGCTTATATCTCATTTCCTCATACAAGTTAAGGTAATCCTAGCTTTCCATTAGCTCAATTTAATATCACCCCTCCACTTGCATTCTTCTCATCCCTTCCTTACATTCAATTTCATCCTATTTATCCAACCTAATATCTAATCCTAACTATCCATGTCAATGAATAAACCTACCTCTCCAAGGACATCAATGTAAAAAAGTAGAAAACCAAGTACATGTTAATTAAGAAATACCATACTTGATAAACCAACATTATACCCAAAATCTCTCTCACTCTCATCTTGAGCATATCCAAATATCAAAGAGCTTGGCAGGAGTGAGACATTTGCTTGTTCTTCATTGTGTTTATTTTATTTTTTTCTCAATTAAAGGTGTTTTGGCTTTATTTAGTTTGAGTGCATGCTTAAATGTGTTTCAAGCTAGATTTTTTTTCACGTTTTTGAACACCTAGTGGGACCCTAGTCATGAGCTATTTTTTGTCTTTTTGGGGTATGTTTGATGTGTTTTGTAGGTTTTTCCATGCTCCTAACCATCTTTTCCAAAAGAGAATTTTTGCACTATTCCACAACATTTGATCTATATTTTAGTATTTTGATTAATCTTTATGCATTTTTAATTGCACCTTTTTATTTTGTGTGTATTTTTTAGGAAAGTGTGTATGTGCATTGTTTCAAGACATTTGTACTTTAGCTTTAATGTTTCTGCCCTATATTTTGGCATTTCTCTCTTAGATATTTTCAAGTTTTTTATAGCATAGTTTTCTCATAGATTTTCCTCTTTACTTGCTATCATTTATAGATTTCTTCATCCTCTTTTTTTTTTTTTTTTGAGACAAGATGTGTCCTCTTAGATGCATTTCTTAGCTAGGATTTATTGGCCTTTTGTCCTTTACATCTTAGCTCTTGTATATAGGATTTTGCCTCATCTTTTTGTTGGAGGTCCTTATCTAATTACTAACCAATTATTTTATTTCTAGTTTTTTCACCATTTGTTTTAACATTTCTATCTATGTATTATTTTTGGTATTTTTTTCTATTTAGAGGTTTATCTATTTTTTTAATGTTTTTTTCTCTATATCTCAACATTTTTGTTATGTCTAACTATTTTTTTTACATATTAACATTACCACTTTGTGCAAGGGTGTTTTTGTTTTACTTTCAACGTTTGTGCCCTATACTTCAATATTTTTGTTATTTTTCTATTATTTTATAGTTTTTTTCTAACCTCATTTCAATTCATGGTTATTCTTTTTTTTTCTAACTCTATTTTGTATAGTTTTATTTGTCCAAGTCTTAAATCTTACAAATTACTAACATTATGGTTTTGTAGGATTATTAGTCAAAACTTAATTTCATAATATTTATCACACATTTATCTTTCTTAAGGGAAATTAATATTTACTTTTTGTCTTGTTTGTTGTGTTTTTCCAAGAAAATTGTGCATGCTATCGTCTCTCACCCTAGCATGATCTTGATGATAAAAAAAAAAACTTTGCATATTTCTCTTGTACATGGTTTGTTTTTCATGATTAGGCCATGAGTCATCCCACAATAATGAGTCTCAAACTTGGGACATCCTAATTTTTGCCCGAAATCACATATTATTTAGAAAAATTAATGATTTAAGCCTTGAGGGGTTTCATCTAATGGGCTTTAATTGAAGAGGGTTAGATAATACCCGTTTAGACCAAACCCATTAGAATAGAACCCCTCTAGATAATATGTTATCTTCTCATTCTTTTGGGAAATCTTGAAGATAAAAAGTGATCTTTACTTGTGTAACCCAAGGATAGGTTTTGTATGATCTTCCCTTGCACATTCATGTGACCTTGGGAATCAAAATATTCTATTCCTTCTTTATTTATTTTTCATTGTGGGTCTTTATTGACTTAGATTTCATCACCAAAGATTAAAACCCAAACCCTACGTTATGGTGGGGTATATGAATTTGAGGGAGGATTTTTCATGTGTGACTAAGTGGCCCTATGTTTTAAGCATGAGATGAAGTGAAGTGGTTTCATCCATTGATATTCATGCCTTAAACAATACCCCTCTTGGTAGGAATTATCATTTTAGGTGTAGCTCCAATCTAAGAGGATGGAGTGAAGTGAGAAGGGATTTGACCTCAATTACACAACTTAGGAAAACCTTCTAATTTCATGGATTTTGGATCATATAAAGGAGTCCTTAGCAAGCCTTGTTAAACCTAGTATAAAAACCTTTTGGTCATTTATAATTTTTGATGCACTAATAAGTAGTTAACCTTGGGAAGTTACTCACTACATACCCTTGAGGTATATTGGTGGGCATAAAGGAAAAACACACATACTTGAATAATATAGGTTGTTCTTGTGTCTTTATTATCTTCTCATTTATGTTAAACCCATGTTGAATTGAAAACCTTAAGACCAAACACATCAAAATCATAAAGTCACATATTAATATTGAAACCCAAAACCAAATCCTAAAGTTAAATCTAAAACCAAGGCCCATTCATATCATGCACCACATGACACAAATCCAAATTAAATATGGAGTTTAATTAATAAAATCCTTTCCTTTGAACAACCTCTTTCTCAAGATCCTTATATTAGAGAACTTTCTTGCCAAAGAGCACATGATAGTGAGAACAATAATGAAATCCCCCTAGCCAAAGAGAAGATTCTAATGACTATCACAACCTCTTTGGTATTGTATAAGGATGATCCATGTTAGGTAGGTACATGCCAAAAAATAAAGATGGCATGCTTAGACATCTAGTTGATTCTATGACTCAATTAACCTCAAAAACCTTAATAGCATTATGCATCTTAAATCATTGACCCAAGACCATGATCACACCAATGACCACATAAAACCTGAACCCTTAAGCCAAAATCACAACACTAATAATTATTTAGATGAAAACGATGAGGACAACACCAAAAGGCCTCTTGTTCTTAAAAGTAGACCATCAACACATGATCCCCAAAATCAAAACAAGGCATGAAATTCATTGCCCAAACTTTTGTGGCACCCCTACCAATCAAATCAATCTCATCAAAGAAAATAAAACAATACCAATCCCCAACCAAATTAATCAACTCCAAGTAATCTAAACAACCATAATCAATCAAAAGTCAAGAAATCAAACCCCTTCTACCTAAATAATCAAGCACATCAAAGAATTCAACCAATCAACATAATCAACTTAATACAAGTCATCAAACATACTACCCAAATCAAAATGCTTTAAACAATCTATCCACTCTTGTTCAATAAAATCTACCCTACCAACAAAATCAATCAAATCAAAATCTACTCAATCAATTACCAAATCAAAGTTATTTCACTACTCAAACTTTCCAACAACAATTACCCAACTTTAATCCACTACCACCAACTCTCAACACCTATTTTGACCAAGAATGGCAAGCCATGAAGGATTCCATTAAGGTGTTACAACTAGGGATTTAAAACCAAAATTAGATGTACAAGATTGAAGAATTATGTCCCTACCCCTTTGATTGAGCCATTTTACAAATCTGCTTTCATCCCTACTTTGAAATTCTTAAATTTGACAAGTACAAAGGGAAGGGAGATCCAAGAAATCATGTAAAGGGATTTTACATGGCATGCCAAAAGGTATAGTGGCATTTACTTGCTTAGAATATTTCCCCAATGCTTGTGAGAGAAAGCATTAGAATGGATTTTAAACCTCCCCAAAGGGCCCATCACTGCATTTGATGACTTGGTAGAAAAATTGTAAAACACTTCTCTTAGAAAATAGAACACAAATTAACCATGGTGACTTTTGTAACACTAAACAAGAATGAGGAAATTTTCTTGTCTTTCTTACAATGATGGAGAATAAATTCCAGCAAATAGATTTTTGTGGTGCCAAGAAACAATTAATCCACATATTCATCACTAAATTAAACGCAAAAAATGACCTTCCATTTACAAGTAAAATATGTTACAACTTTTAATAAAATCATTGAAAATGTGTGAAAATAAAAAAATCCCTTATTACTAAGGACTTGTATAGATATTTTCCAAAGATCAAAAACCAAATTGATAAATCCAAAATCTACAAATAAAAAAACCCATTCCAAAATCTACAAATATTAAGACCAAATGAAAAAACCCTTTTTTTTTAAAGCAAGAAAAAGAATGCAACTTTAATGATGGGTTTATTAATTCAAACCACGTGCAACATGTTCAACATCCTCCAAATATAATCATACCATCTGAAACCAAAAAGTGACAATACATGTCTTTTGAAGAACCGTTGGAGCTGGTGTTCCACAAGCTTGTCCAATCCAACATGGTTTACCTTTACTCTCACTAGACCCTTTGATGAGACCAAACCTAAATTCGTATGATTCAAACTGAGTATTGCAACTATCACAAGATCAAAGGCCATTCTATCAACAAGCACATGAAAATCAAAACGTACATCTAGGACCTCAATTATTAAAGAGGCATTGAAATGAATGGGAGCACATCATCATCGACCAACAAGAAAATGGAAATATATAAGACCCCATCTCTAATCATGGTCAATCATTCAATCCCTTTTCATCATTAAAGACAACCATATTCATAACATCCATCATCACAGAGTCTCACATTCCTATGTTTCCATCATAAGACATATTGACCAAGCCAACAAACATGAGTCAATGAGTTTGACTCGTAAAACTACACAGTTGAATCCTGATAACAATATCACAAATAAACTCCTTCAAAATCAAACCCTCCAATTGCATTGCTACCAGAAGATATGGTAGAATAATCATTTAAGGGCCTCCTCTATCCACTCCTAAAGGCCAATATAACCTCATCAAACATCTTGAGAAAAATCCATTGCAAATCTTGATCATGGAGCTTTTCAAAACATCCAAATATTCATAGGAATATATTGAACAAAAGATTTTAAATTTTATTTATGTGCTCCTTCCTAGACTGGAAGTAGACAGCGCATTGTAAGTGATTCGAGCATGGCAGACTCTCTCCACTCTTCTCTACTGATTGCTGAAGAGCAAGAACAAGATCATATTAACAGAGATGGATGTGAGGAGATGCCAAGAAAGGCTGATATGGATATATCTGCCATCTCTACATTTGAGAGTTTTAGAAAAGAGAGTTGGATATAATCTAAGAAGTTGTGGGCAATTGCAGGGCCTGCAATTTTCACCAGTTTATGTAACTATTCAATTGGAGGCATTTCACAGACATTTGCAGGACAATTGGGTACTGTGAACCAGGCTGCTGTGGCCCTAGGGAACACAGTCATTGCAACACTGGTTTTTGGAATTATGGTGAGTGCAAAAAGAGATTACCCTTTTTTTATTTTTTTCATTTGGTTGTGTTCTCTGGTTTGCAATTTTAGTGAGTGATTACAAAAATGAATTTTACAATGTGCTTTTATTTTTTATTTTGCTTGGGTTCTCTGTTTTGCATTCTTCGAAAGTGAAGTAGATGGTCTACTCATCTACAAACCCTAAGGAGGGCTGAATAAGCTGCTTGCAAGATTGGCGACTTTGTATAAAACTATGTGTCTTCTCATCAGACCTGTCTTCCAATTACAACAACTCCACCTATGGTTGCATGATTTTGGGTCATAACAGAAACATCTAACCCCAAATATGGCATCACCAGGTCGACTTAGATCCAGGCCATTCTTTACGTTACCAGACACTATGTTGGGAGCATTCTTAGAATGAGTGGTGTAACTGGTGGTAGACTACTCCTACATGATCAATTAGGCAGAAAATTAGGCAGCTATCCATCCTGTGGACAGCTATACAACTGCTTTACTTAGCCTTCAACGGTAAACTTCTTTCTAGGGATATTGAATAATATCTCCAAGAGTGTATGTGGATATAGCATACAACAAATAATTTTCTGTCTAATTGATCATGTAGGAGTGTGATCCGAAACGTTGATTCAAAAATTATCACACAATCGAATCCAGAAATCATTGCAAAAGAACAATATGAATTGTGAAAACTTGATATCATTAATATAACAAATAACTGACTAATATGAATTACTTTATTTGAAATAATGTTGTTCATTTATATTTTGGATTCTTTTATGCATCATAGACAAGAAGTAGATATAGGCATCTTACTGGTAATTAAAAAACAGTATGCATTCATCTCTCAAGGACTGAATATTCAAATAAGTGTTTTGCTCCAAATATAGGGGATAGGGCTCTAGGAAAATTCATCGCCAACAAATTCACCTCCAACAATTCATCACCATGACAAATTCATCTCATGGAAAATTCACTGTCAGCAATTCGAAAATTCACTGCCAACAAATTCACCTCCAACAATTCATCGCCATGACAAATTCATCTGGTAGAAAATTCACTGCAATGAATTTTTCATAGCGATGAATTGTTGGACTTGATGATGAATTGTTAGAGGTGAATTTGTTGACAATGAATTGTTGATGGTGAATTTGCCTAGTACCCTGTCTTATTTCAAGTTTCTACGAGCACCACAAGGTGACTTAAACCTGAGAACTGTACTAGGCCATTTCTACATTCTATCAGCCCAATCATCTTCCTCATTAATGAAAGGAAATCAATGGGATCAGCATGAAATTCACAATAGGAAGGCCACATAAATTTGTAGAGCTGTATAATACTGAAGAATCCATTAACTATGCATTTATTTTTTCACTTTATAGCAATACTGAACTATTTACTTTGAAGTTTGGAATGAATAAAGCAAGACAATATTTTTTCTGGTCTCTATGCAGTTGGGTATGGGCAGTGCACTGGAGACCCTCTGTGGTCAGGCCTTTGGTGCAGGACAGATTCACGTGCTCGGTGTATATATGCAGCGTTCATGGATAATATTGTTCTCTACAGCAGTGCTTATGAGTCTTGTTTACATTTTCGCCACACCAATTCTAAAGTTGCTAGGACAGGATGCTGAGGTAGCTGATTTAGCTGGAAAATTTGTTCGTTGGATACTGCCACAGATGTTTTCTTTTGCATTCATCTTCCCGATGCAGAAATTTCTTCAAGCACAGAGAAAAGTCATGGCCATGGCTTGGATTGCCTTGATTGGATTAATAATCCATGTTTTTCTGAATTGGTTATTAATATTCAAATTGAGTTTGGGATTAGTTGGAGTAGCTATCCCATTGAATGTATCATGGTGGATTATTGATATCGGTCAATTCTTGTATATCGTTTACTTTTGCCAAGATGCCTGGAGAGGATTCTCCTGGCTCGCTTTTCGGGATTTATGGGCTTTTGTTCGACTTTCAGTGGCTTCAGCTGTCATGTTGTGGTTAGTAACAGTGTTTGTTTTTCCCTTCCAAACTTGATTTCTGGTAATGAAAAACCTAAATTAGGACCAGAGAATGAACAAAATCTGTGAAGAGTTAAGATTGCGTTGGTCACATTCATTTTTGTGGTTTGTATTTTCAGTCTAGAGTTCTGGTATATGATGTCATTGATTCTTTTGACGGGTCATCTAAAAAACCCAGCAATTGAAGTCGACGCATTATCTGTCTGGTAAGTAGACTTCCCAAATCTATCGACTCTAAAAATTTGACATTTGTATTAAAATGCAGTTTTTAATCTACTGGCATTGCTGTTTAAACATATCCTTAGTGATTGAGATGAACTAGTAGATGTATGGGTAAGACTTTATGTTTCCAGGTCAGTGGACCTGTACAGGAGTTAGGTCCTTTAGTCCTGGTGTATATGCTTGTTTAAACCTGTTATATGTTGTAATTATTACTGTAAAATGCACCCCATTTGACGATTTTTATCTATTCCTTTTGCAGCATGACTTTGGATGGATGGGAAGCCATGATCTTCATAGGTTTCAATGCTGGCATTAGGTAAGAACTTTTCTGTTAATAGACATCGGGGGGAAGCTTGTAACCGGTGCTTACTGCTTAGCCTGCTTTGACTTTGTGCAGCGTCAGAATATCAAATGAACTGGGAGCTGGCCACCCGAGAGCCGCAAAATTCTCTGTGCTCATAGTGATTCTAACATCACTATCAATCGGTCTGATATGTATGTGCATCATTCTAGCTACCAAATATGATTTTGCTGTACTATTCACAGATAGTAAAGCGGTCATGACTGAAGTGTCCAACATGGCAATGTTACTTGGAGTGTCAATGCTTTTAAATAGTGTACAGCAGGTTCTATCAGGTAGAATGTAAATACTAATTCAGGTTTCAAGGTTTACATGACTGTAATTCTTGACGTTGTCCAATTTGATTTTGGGTTCACTCTGTTCTATTAATTTTGAAGGCTCCTTTATCTTTATGGAAACATCTCAGGTGTGGCTGTGGGTGGAGGTTGGCAAGCCCTGATAGCCTATGTAAACATAGGGTGCTACTATGTCATTGGAGTACCCCTGGGCCTTCTTATGGGGTATAAATTTGACCTTGGAGCCAAGGTAAACTCGTTCCTCCCCAAATTCCTCTTCTTTTATCCGCTATACAAAAAACTTAAATTGGCATGTTGAAACAGGGCATCTGGGCTGGTATGATCTGTGGAACAGCCCTCCAGACTCTCATTCTAATATTAATCACATATTTCACTGACTGGAATAAAGAGGTAAAGCATTGTATTTCTGCAGGGGTTTCAGCACCATCATCTCACTGCCTTAAATTTTAATGATTGTCTTTTCCTTTGTCGTGCAGGTTGCTCAAGCCAAGGATCGCCTCAAGTTGTGGGGGGGATCAGTTGGGTCTCCAATTAATACATTCATAGAGGTCAGTAAAGACATTAAATGACTTTTAATAAACCCACATGACCTAAAATTTTGTCACAAGGTTCTGACTGATCCTTTCAAATTTAACTGTCAGGAGGAAGAGAATGCTGAAAATGACGACGTCCCGTAGAAATCGTTTTAGATTTCTCATTACGAGAATAGAAATGTTGAATCGACGCTATCGCCTCCGACTTGAAATCTTGTGAGATTCCTCAATCGTAGAAAAAAACTATTGAATTGACGGTGCAACTACCCAACTAAACCTGTACTTTCCGCAATTTAAATTTTAGTTTAAATCTGTGGATTCGAACCTGCGCTGCAATTTGGAAGCCTTGTTACTTTTACTGAAGGCGGCAACTTTCTTAAGGAGTATTTTATATGGTGGATTTTAAAATATTAAAAATATTAAAAAATAATTTATTAAATAATAATTTATAATAATTATGAAAAAAATTACTTTAAAAATTCATAAATTATAATAATTTTAAAATTAATTTATAAATATTTTAAAGATTTTATTTAAATCTTTTGTTTGTATAATTTTGTAAAAGAAAAATACATTTTTTTATGGGTTGTTGATTTCAAATATAATTAGGGCATCGCTTGACCATTTTCTTTATAATTGATTCAATAAATCCTTGTTTATTTAATAAATCATCTAATTTTCATCTCAATCTTAATTAAATAATATTTATTACTTATTTCATAAAATCACTAATCTCCCAATCCTATTCTTAGCATTAATTATTTATCACTACTCTTCTATAGTTCAACCTTAGATAGAATAATCCAAATATTTATTTATACAAATCCCCCGTCTTCATCCCAACAATAAAATAAATATAACATGTATTTATTTACTTCTCTATTTATTCACTTTTCATTAAGTTGGCTAAATTTAATTAGCCCACTAATCACTCACTTGCATATTCCTAAATCTTGATCAATCCTTTCAAACCTTGCACATCTTCCAAAAGATACTTAGACATGGGTCTTGGTACACATTATATGGGTTAAAGATCTGCCCATATCCTTAAGGTACCTCAAGGTACCCTTTCAATTTTATCCATCCACTCCTCCCAAAGAAATCTTCAACATTGATCTCCCTTGAATCTTGGATCCCTCCAAGTACACCAACGTGGAGACACATTTCATCTTTATCTCATCTCAAACCTCTCAATCAATATGAGCCCTTGATCTCTCTAATCAATCCTAGTCATTTTGCAATATAGAAAGAGATCAAACTTGATGATATTATAATTATGTCAAATTAGGAGCCACTCAATTATAGTTAATGACATTTGGAATGGAGGATTATTTCAAATGATAGTGAAAACTATAATGATTGTGAAGATGATGTTGTTCCACATATTTATCACATTACATATAAACATGAGTGAGAGATTATCTCAACACTACATCATGGATAAATTATGGATATAACAAAAATAGATATGTTGGGTAGAAGAGATATTGATAGACAAACTCTATGGAGTAATGAATATCAAGGAGAAGATTACATAAATAACTTAGCAATAAGTTTCGTCAACAACATGAAAGAGAATGGGTTACTAATATTTGATACTGTAACATTAGAGATGTCATATGAAACCTTAGGTGTGAAGCAAAAACAAGCACTTGATATTATCATGACATAACATTATCAACATCAAAATGTCATGCCATTATGCATGATTATTCAGGGAATAGAAATAACAAGTAAATCATATCTAATACATGTAATTTGTAAAGCACTTCAAGATGCACGATCGACACCACAACATTGTCCCCTATTATTATTTTTGATAATTGGAGTTACAGTTTTCAATATTGGTGCATCAACAATCCATTCAGCATTAATAACTCCATTTACAATTTTTTTTTAATAGAAGGAATAAGATTTACAAGTTTCTAAGAAGAAATCCAATGTACAAAATACATATTGATTGATGAAATGAGGTTTATTATAAAAAATTGCTACAAAATATAGATTCACAACTACACCAATCATTTTTTGAAAAATCAAACTTGAGTTTTGGAGGAAGATCAATCATTTTGGTAGTAGATTAGGGACAATTGCCTCCTATTAACTTGATAAACCATCATATGATAGTAACACATGTGAAAAATTACTATGTGAATAATTTAAAATAGTTGTTCTTTTGGATAAGATATTAAAACAAGAAGGTGAAGTGGGGATCAACAAAGGTTTCACCAACTACTCACAAATATTAAAGATGCACATCTAACAATCAACAATTAAAAAATATTGATGACAAGAACTCATGTAACTGTACTATATCCAACAATTAGGGAAGAGTTTGATAACAATATTCATCTATTTACAAAAAATGATAATGTACATAACCATAACAGAAGAAAATTGGATGTTGAGAAGATTGATAGGTCGTAGCTTTTCAACCAAAGAAAGGAGTGTCAATCCATCAATGGGTCTAAATAATGAATTAAATATTGAATTATTAATCACTAAGGATACGAGGGTCATGTTAGCCTCTAATTTATGGATAGAAGAAAGTCTTATAAATGGAGCTTTAGGATATATTCAAAATATAATATACAAACTTGGAAGTTCACCACCAAATCCACCAACATATGTTAAGGTGGAATTTGATAATTACTCTATAATTCCACTTGAAGATGTTCAAAATATGATTCTAATTTCATCACTACAAAAAGAACACATATCAACTAACCTTACAATTAGCTTGGACACTAACAATACACAAATCAAAAGGATTGACTCTTTCTAAAGCAACAATTGACATAGGACGAAGAGAAAGAGTAGCATTAACATTTGTGGCTATATCACATGTTAAGTTGTTGGATGGACAAATAATTTCTCCATTATTATTATATGACAATTATGAAAAGGTAAATAACTTTTCAAAAGGAAAGCTAAGGAAGAGAGACTCAAATCTTTAGAAATACAATAATTTTATGTATATTTCATATTGTAGACAAGAAAATGAGATAAGACAACAAACACAAAGATAATACAAATAGACAACATATTTAACCTTAAATCACTTTGCTCCTCAAATAGAGTTGGAGTAGAGTGCGCCCTTGCTTCACTTGATTTTCTCTCTCAAATACTTTTTTGCTTGACAATGATAGACTATAATGTGGATTGCTTAGTAACTAAACAACATAATAAGGGTATGATAAGGGGATTTCTGGTAGAAAATGATGTGTACTTAGTTGCAAATGACTAGATACAAATGAAATGTGTAGGATTCAATTAAGGGCTCACAATAGATGAGAGCTCTCAAGCAAGAGGAAATAAACAAAGGTTAAAAGGAGGTTTCTTGGAAATGGTGGCTAGTGATGAGGATTGGACAGAGGAAAGGGAGATTTTGGTAGGATTTCCAAAAGATACAAGATACAAGATTTGACTTTTTGTCTATTCCAAGGGAGGTTTTAAAATTGGGATTTATTGGAAAGAGGAGGGTTGCCCCATGCATGGTCAAACCTTAAAGTGTCATTTTTATTAAGTGATTTATGAAGGATGAGTTGAAGAATAATTGGAGGATTGTGCAAGCTCTCACATGTGAAGAGAGAGGACACATGTCACATGATGACAAGTTTGAGGATTGAAAGAATATTTAACTGAGAAAAAGGTCAATTTAGATCTAAGAGTGAATTAAGTAATTAATTAATTGGGATTAAAAGAATTATTGAGTGAGAGTGAGGGCTATGGTTGAGTGAATTAAATTAACCGACCCTAGAGGAAAAGGAGAAAAACATAATTAATTAAATAATTAACTATTTAATTAAATAATTAACTATTTAATTAATTAACTATTTAATTAAATAATTAACTATTTAATTAATTAACTATTTAATTAATTAACTATTTAATTAATTAACTATTTAATTAATTAATTAACTATTTAATTAATTAATTAACTATTTAACTAATTAACTAATTAACTAATTAACTAATTAACTAATTAACTAATTAACTAATTAACTAATTAACTAATTAACTAATTAACTAATTAACTAATTAATTAACTTAATTAACTAATTAATTAACTTAATTAACTAATTAATTAACTTAATTAACTAATTAATTAACTATTTAATTAATTAACTTAATTAACTAATTAATTAACTTAATTAACTAATTAATTAACTATTTAATTAATTAACTAACTATTTAATTAATTAACTAACTATTTAATTAATTAACTATTTAATTAATTAACTAACTATTTAATTAATTAACTATTTAATTAATTGACTAACTATTTAATTAACTAATTAATTAACTTAATTAACTAATTAATTAACTTAATTAATTAATTAATTAACTATTTAATTAATTAACTTAATTAACTAATTAATTAACTTATTAACTAATTAACTAATTAACTAATTAACTAATTAACTAATTAACTAACTAATTAATTAACTAATTAATTAACTTAATTAACTAATTAATTAACTTAATTAACTAATTAATTAACTTAATTAACTAATTAATTAACTATTCAATTAATTAATTAACTATTTAATTAATTAATTAATTAACTATTTAATTAATTAACTAACTGTTTAATTAACTAACTATTTAATTAATTAACTATTTAATTAATTAACTAACTATTTAATTAATTAACTAACTATTTAATTAATTAACTATTTAATTAATTGACTAACTATTTAATTAACTAATTAATTAGCTAATTAATTAATTAATTAATTAACTAAATTAGTTAGCTAGCTAACTATTTAACTAACTAGCTAGCTAGCTAACTAATTAACTAACTAGCTAGCTAGCTAACTAATTAACTAACTAGCTAGCTATTTAATTAACTAATTAATTAATTAATTAACTAATTAATTAATTAATTAACTATTTAATTAAATATTTAATTATTTAATTAAATATTTAATTAATTTTTTATTTTTTTTAGACTCAGAATCGGGTAGCACGACCCACATAAACCTGTGAGTGTGCCTGGTAAACTTTTTAACGCGGATGACAACGCTATGACACATTCTACCATGGGGGTGGGGGAGACTAGACCTCGTGACCAACCTCCTGCAACAGGAAAGATTTAGCCAACCAAGCTAGGGCCCCAACCCCTAAATATTTAATTAATTAACTAACTAACTAAATATTTAATTAATTAACTAACTAACTAATTAATTAATTAATTAACTAACTAACTAATTAATTAATTAATTAACTAACTAACTAATTAATTAACTAACTAACTAATTAATTAATTAATTAACTAACTAACCAATTAATTAACTATTTAATTAATTAATTAACTATTTAATTAATTAATTAACTATTTAATTAATTAATTAACTAATTAACTAAATAACTAATTAACTAATTAATTAACTAAATAACTAATTAACTAATTAATTAATTAACTAATTAGTTAATTATTTAATTAATTATTTATTTATTTATTTTGGCAAATTGCTATTAGAGAGGATATCACTCATCTATTATTTTGAATCAAGATTACATATTTCTCAGTTATAATAGTTAGTTTTTCTCCCCAAATTTTGTTGATCTTAATGTCATTGAATGTTTGGCCCTTGAGGGAGGAGATTTCTTCCTTTTTACTTTTGTCCATTCCTACTCCGACTTGCAGGAGATATTCTGCCCGATGCAAAATTCCTTGTTAGTCACTTCTTTAGAAACTAAACTTGTTGAGATCACTGAAGACTCAAGAGACTGGTGATCAGAACACTCTAATGTAATTGGTGCAGGTGGTTCTGCTTGAGTTAGAGGGGAGTGCCTTTGATCTAGATCTTGTGGAGCCATTGAGGGAGGAGAGCACTAAGTAGGAGGCATTTCCCGTGGAGAAGAATCATCCTTCGCCCTAGGAGCAATTACATAGTGGCTGGATTTAACCCCAATCCACCAAGAAGGTTGATAAGTAACTACACCCTGCACTTTAGCTTGCTTATTGCATTGAGGGGTACCATGGGCTGTTGAGAAACAATTTTTGCATCTAAAAGCTATCTTTTCATAATCTACTTGTTGTCTCCAATGCCTATTTCTGACTTTCAATGAAATTTCGACCGGTAGGCCTTTAGACAAATCAAATTCAACACATAACCGAGCACATGTAGAGTTTTCATAATTGATAGTTTCTTTAGAAATGCTGTGATATTTACCGAGACCATTGGCAATTGCAATCAAACACTCAATTTCTCAAAATTGCAAAGGAAGGTAGGGTAATCTTACCCAAAGGAATGTTGAAGAGAACATCTCAGTTTGAAGATCAAAAGAGGGGAACCAAGGTTTGATGCATATAAATTCTCCCTGGTAGAACCAAGGCCCTGTATTGAGGATCAATTCCTTATCTTCCAAAGATTCGAATTCCAAAATAAAAAAGCCCTTTGCGCAAGGGTAAATACTAATTTCATCCTCCATGTATTCTTTCCAGTTATTACTTATCCAAGTCTGGAGGTCGCACAACTTTGGCCAAACTTTCATGAATCTGCAAATCAGCGCATGCTCCTTCAGATACTCCTCTCTATCCAAATCGATGTTGTCCAGACAATTTTTGGGGTCGTGCTTGAGTTACGGATGAAGAATCGGGGTTTTAGAGTAGTGCACGGATGGGAAGGAGAATGGTCTTGGGAAGAGGACTGTGGCATCTTCCAATCCTCCACTGCATCTGGGGTATCCTTACCTAGAGCCAATTTAAATGAAACGACTTTGCAAGGACCTGCCTCCCTATCCCGTGCAGAACCCCACTTGAAATGAGAAGCCCTAACCGTGGCCTGGCTAGGGCACAGATTGGAATAATCTACAAAC
Source organism: Sequoia sempervirens (assembly GCA_007258455.2). Lineage (NCBI taxonomy): Eukaryota > Viridiplantae > Streptophyta > Pinopsida > Cupressales > Cupressaceae > Sequoia > Sequoia sempervirens. The sequence goes on along the minus strand of VDFB02000013.1, from coordinate 32,260,519 downwards.
CCCAACCCATCAGGGGTGTGAGCACCTTTGTCTTTCAGTGTGGAGTGCACAGAGGAAGATATAATAGAGGTCGTTGGAGAAAATGAAACAAAGGATGCGGGAATTTTCAGAGTAGTGGGAGCCATCCTCCACGCACGGTGTTCAAATTTCAATTAATTAACTAATTGCATAATTATTTATTTAATTAACTAATTAATTAATTATTTATTTAATTAACAAATTAATTAATTATTTATTTAATTAACAAGTTAATTAATTAATCATTTAATTAACTATTTAATTAACTATTTAATTAATTAGTTCGTTGATTAATTAACTAATTAATTAGTTTGCTGATTAATTAACTAATTAATTAGTTCGCTGATTAATTAACTAATTAATTAGTTCGCTGATTAATTAACTAATTAATTAGTTCGCTGATTAATTAACTATTTAATTAGTTCGCTGATTAATTAACTATTTAATTAGTTCGCTGATTAATTAACTATTTAATTAGTTCGCTGATTTTGCTGATTAATTAACTATTTAATTAGTTCGCTAATTAATTAACTATTTAATTAATTTAATTAATTATTTAATTTATTTAATTAATCATGAGAATATGAGAAAAATATGAATTATGGGGAAAATAATTAATTAAATATTTAATTAATTAATTATAATGGAAGGTCAATTTCAAGTGTCTATACATACATATTTAGATATAATTCCTCTATTAAACTCTTATTACTACTTTAATATCATGTACATTCTACTTTTGGATAAATATGAAATGTTTCAATAAATATATTTTAATATGTTGTATATTTGTACATTTCAAATAATATTATGTGTTTTGATAATTTCTAATAAATGTGATTTATATTATACATTTAATGAATGTGGTAGTCTTCTTTATTTTTCGAAGGAAGATAATATTCTAAGAAAAAACCAAAAAAATGTTGAATTAATATTTTACTTGTCACATTTTGGATGATAATAGCATATGTATCTTAAATACATATATAAAAGATGTAAAGAGATACGAGTCTCAAGATGATTACCTATTCTCAATAACGATTTCAGTATTTGCATCTATCTATATGCTGTGTTTCTAATAAACTAAAATTTAGTGAAAGGGACATTTGGATTTGGTAAAGGAAAAAGATGATCACAAAGATTAATCTAAAAATTAAAAATGAGCTCATTTGAACTTTATTTTTTGGGTAGTTTTTCAAAATTATCATAACAACCATGGTGGATGAAATTCAGTCTGAGAGGATTAAAGGAAGCAACCAAAACATTTGTCATAAAGTGCTACATAACTAACAACTTTATAGATAGTAAAGACACAATGTTGCATTTGAACAATATGAGTGACAACAACCTATACAGTTGTCAAAACATCTTAAAGTGTTAAAATTTTGATAATATCATGTAATATTATAAATTTATTTGAATTCATAACGTCCTAAATTCCTTATATTATATGGTATGATGTATGACTTTAAATTTATTTAAATTCTAGCATCCTAAATTTTCTATGTTATATAATATATGATATCGTAGTATAAATTTATTTGGATTCTAACGTCTTAAATTCCCTATATGATATGATCACTAGTTGAATTTTACATAACTATTACATCATAAGATATCATCACTCAACAGTGACTATAAAATAACCTTTTATGACCATTGTGTTACAACTAAACGTAAGGTATATTGATCGATCTTAGTGCCAACATTTTTAGCAAAGTAACACTTTCTAGAAAATACCAAGCATCATGTATGCAAATTATCTTGAATCATCAAGCAACCTTATTTTGTTGGTTATTGTTGTAACCCAAATACATTGACAACATGAGATGAACTCTACATAATGACATAGGAATGCCCAAGTTTAAGAAGTTGCCAAGCCATTCTAATGCCCTCTTACATTATTGTAATGGAACTTGTGTGTCAAACTTAGGGAAAATGTGAAATTGAAGATAGAGTCATGAAATTATGGAAATTATTCTTTTATGATAAATGATGATAGATACAAACATTGAAAAGAGATTTTGGCAAAGAACCTAGGTATCTAACAAAATAAAATATAGGATGTATGGTTGGGAAATTGGAAAGTGTAATCCATATTGTTACAAAAATAGGTTTAAAGCCCATATAACTTACAAAATAAACCAAAGGAGTGGCAAAGATCTAAATTCTCTTGATTACATTCACAATTTTATTCAAAAGATCACAAAACAACTAAGTTTTGTTTGCTCTCATTACAATTAGTAGCATGCCAATGTGAAGTGATGGGTCTTGTAGAGGTCCTAAAACTATTTTGAGGACAGTTGCCTTTGCTAACTTCTTGGTTCATACCCAAAGTCTGAAGATGAAAGGCTTGACATTTAACTTGTGACTTTTTTTGTTTAACTATGGCAAGTTGATGCTTTTGCTTTGAGTGGTGAGGATGTGCACCATGGCCTCAATTTTTCTCTACAATTTTTTGAAATTATGATTGAGAGAAAAAAGGAAATCAACATGTCTATCATGGCTCTATTTGAGCTCCTAGAGACATTTAGGCTATTGTTGAATGCAGTTGATTAAGATTCTCTTAAAAGTTCAAATAAAATTATTACTAAATGTAGAAAATATGTGACCCTAACTTAGGAGGCCCATTTTATATTTAAATATTTGTACTTGAACATGTGCTCCTCTAGAATATGTTGTGAGCAATCTACAAGTGAACCATCTAGTGTTATAGGTAATCTCTCATATACCACTTTAGGGCCTATAAAATATATGGTCCAAGATATGAGGTGGTGGTAGTTCCATCATTGTAGTTCCTTGTATCATAAATTATATCCTTGCTCGCCTAGTGCTTTTAGCAATATGTGCTATTGATTAGGATTGTGCCACTTGGCTTAATCCTATGTTGTCACATCATTCCTTTGCATCGCACTAATGAACATACCGCCTCATGACCAATTTGTGATATGTGATGTGTTTCATGTAAAAAGGGAAAAGAAGGATAATATTTCAAAAGACTATTCTATGTACATGTGTCAGCTTCTTAGTGCATCGCATACACTCTTTTTTTTATTATTGATAAAAAATGCAGAAATTTCAGAGGAAATGTAGTAAAAAACTGCAAGAGAAAATTACAACAGCAAAGCTGAAACAGAGACAACAAAACCAGCAGCCAATAGCAGCATAAACTTAAACTGTATAGTAGTACAAATGATACAATTACAGAAATAACATAAAGAACTAGCCACTAACAAACCCAGTCTTGAAAAAAAGACTTTAGGCCATGGGAGACAATGACCATCCTCTTGCTGAAAAGTTGATTGACTTGAAGCTTGATTTGCTGAATTTGAAAGTCGATCTTTAAGTTCTTCTCAACTTCAGCCTGTAAATAAGAAAACAAAGAGATCAGACGATAAAAAATATCTGAGTAAAGCCTGAGAAATGCAGCTCCCTGATGATCATTTAGACTGTTAAAGATAGCTCTACACTTGTTTTTCCATATGAATGAAAGAATGACATGTCTAACTCCATCTGCTATGACATTATGATGTAAACCAGCACCAAGAAGTGCTTCTCTCCAATTTAAAACATGCCCAAAGATAGTTAGTAGGTCATTAAAAATAGCATACCACTGTTGTTTAACAAATTGGCATCCCCAAAAAATATGCCTTATATCCTCTTTCCTTTGACATAAGGGACAATTAGCTGGTTGGATCATCATACATTTCAACCTATCCTCAATGGGTAGTTTGCAATGTAAAATCTTCCAAGCAATTAATTGAGCATTTGTATTACCTTTTGATTTCCAAATCTGAGCAGATAATTTAAACCAAAATTTTTCACTATATCTACAGTTCCATTTGAGATTCAATCGATCTTTTAAAAATAGATTTGGAAGCAATTGCAAGTAAGCCTTTTTCAAAGGAAAGAAGAGAAAAGGATAATAGGACAGCCATAACCAATCCTTGTAAAAATTACAATGGATAGGAGTGCACAGTTTCATAGTCAGATCAAGCGGGACCAAAGATCGAACAAAAATTAAGAAGACTTTGTATTTATTGCTTAGCTTATATTGGTCTTTGATAGAGTGCCATGACAACTAGCTCATAGTGTCAAAGTCCCACAAATCACCAACATTGTGGACTCCTTTTTTAAACAAAAAAGAAGATTGCTTAGGAAAGATTAAAGCAAGAGGCTGATCCTGATAAATGATATGCTTATTCCACCAAAGTGAAGAAGTGGAGAAGCTAAAACCATGATGAAGTGAATTATCTCTCCATTTTAGAAGATGACAAGTGCCTTGCCAGGCTTTCCATATGGATTGGAGAGGAGGTGAAGCTTTTATAGAAAAAAAAAGGAGCATGAAGAATTTTGTCCAGCCAACCCACATGCTGCCATTTGCCCTTGACAGAGGCGAGATTAATACAGTTTCGTATAAGAACCTTCCATGGTTCATTACCATGGACAACTCTAATAATCCACTTGGTAGCCAAACAAAAGCCTTGAGTTCTTGGGTCTTTAAGCCCCAAGCCACCTTTGCATTTTAGTTGAATACAATGGATCCATGAAGTGGGAATAAACCCTCTATTGCCATCCCATCTAGACCAAAGAAATTGGCGGATAATTTTAGTTAAATCATCATACCCCTTTTTGGAAGGCATCCAACATGATGAATAATAGACATGTGTAGCAAGGAAAATCTTATTGGCAACCTGTATTTTACCAGCCAAGGAAAGAAATTTGTTTCCCCAACTAAGAAGTTTATTCTTGACTTATTGTAGATTGCACCCAAAGGAGGATGAAGCACCAAGCGATATGCGCTAAAAGTCTTAATTTGAAAATTTTCATCGCATCACTTCAGTGCATCATGGTTATGAACCAAAGGGGTAAATGAATAAATGCAATGTGCAATGAAAGGGGAAAAAATATGCTCTGGAATATTCCTTGTATCATGGGGTGCTAAGGCATTGCAGTTTCGGTTTGATTGGCCCAAGACTCATATGTCATGTGCAATGGTCGCTAAGATGGAGTTGGTGGCAAGATTCAAAGGTTGCTATGTGTTAATTCCACAGTTCATCGCATCCTTCCTTCACATTGTGACTTCATGTCCAAGAGCTTTAAAGAAAAAAGTGATGTGCGAAGGACATTCAACAACCATCGATCTTGTTTTAAAACAATTAGATTAATGGTTGGAATTCAAATTTGAACGGCTAACTGTCAGTGCACTCCATTTCACTCTCGTGATCCGTCTTTTGCCATTAAAGGGGTATTAGCTCAAATTTGAAGGCCATAAAGGTGCAAATTGAACGAATTTTCATCATTTCAGTAAGAATTTGAAGGCAAGAACACAAGAGGAGTTTCAGGCTAGCAATTTCAAGAAGAAAAATAGCTAGGGTTTTTGAGTGAGTTCATTTTTATCCTTTTGTGCATGTTTTTCTACAAAGGCCAAATTGAGAAAAGGAATTTCTAGTGAATTGAGGGTTTTCATATTAGGGTTACTACAATTCGGTGTGTTTTAGTTTCAAAGTGAAAATTAGTATGCCTTAAGTGAATTCGGAGAATCTCTATAGGGTTTTATCGCACAATTTTTTAAGATTTAAGACTTGCATAATTCTGCTAGGGTACTGAGTAAATTGGAGCCCTAGTTTTAACCAAAATTGTAAAACCCTTGTTCTATATAAAATTATAAAATGAGTCAAGCAAGTGAACCATCTAAGGAAAAACCTAAGCCTAAAAAGACAAAACCTAAGGCCAAAAAACCATAGCCAGAGGCATCTAAAATGCAGTCCAAGTCAAAAGGTGTAAAGAGGGATTTTGCTCATTTCATGGAGGATGATTTGAAGGAGTTATTCCATAGAACCAAAATAATTGACAAGAGACCTACAAGTGAGGGAATTTTGAAAAATGACTTGCAAGATAAGCCTAGGGGAATTAGTGATATTGTGGTGCCTAGAAGCGGATGGGAATTACTCAAATATGTATTCAAGAGGTAGAGCTTTCCTCGCCCATCTTGCAACTTGTGGACATGTGATGTTGGCAAGCTTGTGGGCCCAAATGTTTTTTTGGAAGTTGATTTACTCATGGGGAAGTGCACCAAGATGGTTCCCAATAAGGGGGCTTAAGTGGCCTATTTTTTTTTTCTAAAATCAGGAAATATTGACCTTGGATGTGAAATTGAGGATACTTACACTCAAAATTTTGAGATGGAACAAAAATAAGGATTCAAGTGCTCCGAGTCTACTTTCTAAACTACTAATTTATCTTGAAAATGGTTGAGATAAATGAGGGACATACACAAATTGGTGTTGTTTTTGTTAGAAAAAAATATAACATAGCAACTCTTGTACGAACCTTGTACGGTGAACTTTTTTTTTGTATTTTTAAAATTGCTACAGTTAGAAGTTAGGTAACAGTATGTAGTTGATGCATGATTTTTCTAATAATTTTTTAGTGAATATTTTATTTTTTACTAATAAGTGGAGACTTCCTGAAAAATAGAATTTTGGCCGTGCTAACCCTACAAATTTTGGAAACTAATTGAATTTTTTTAAAAAAAAATTGTAGAATGGAGACTAGTTTCTAAAAATGTAATTTATTTGAAATTTTGATGAATGGTTAATTTATAACAAAAAAACACCAAACACTGCTTTTTGCCAAAAAAGAGACATACAAACAAAAAAAATTATGGATGAATGGCTTAACATTGTCAGAAAGTGAAAAAAATTACATCGTTGGATAGCTAAGAGAGAACCTAACATTACCCAAATGTAAATCTTTTGGCAAAGTGAGTGTGGGCATTGGTATTGTTGTTCTTGCCAGTGGAAGCGATGTAGTAGGTGACATGGTGGCAGACAAAAGTGGAGAATTTGCGGCAGAGGAAGAGTCAACCACTATTATGGGCCCAACTGAGGGAGAGGAGGCGAGATGGACTGAGATGTCCATCACAGGTGGGGATGCGACGACCATGGCCTAGGAAACAGATGGAAGGGTGGTGGAGACAGCGAGAGCTGGAGGAGGTTTTGGCTGATCTATTTTCCCTTCCTCACCCTCTTGAAGGGGACCCTCTCGAATTGTCGGCTGCTTTGTGACGCTTCTCATCCCTTTGGGCCTCTTAGAGGGTGAGCCTCCTTAATCTTTTCTTGAATAAACCTTGGGATCTGGAGACTGTTTCGTTTCAATCTATTTCCTCTTCTTTGATCTTGTGAGCAAAGGAGATTTGGATGTCCCTCCTATTGAAGTTGCAGCAGTGAAATCTTCCATAGTGCTAGGCTCACTCTTGAGCCCCTCATATATCAGGACAACCCCTTGTTGCTTCAATTAGGGTACTTGTCCATTAACCCATTCTTCGGTATGAGCCACAATTGGTTTGGTTATAATATCGAGGTCATCAACCTCTTGCTCATCCCAATCTATTGTTGGCAATGACAAATTAGTGACTGCGGCGTACCTGGGGTCCATTATGGTGCTCTCATCTTCTTCGACCTGATCAGGTACATGAAACAATTATATTCTTTTCATGAAGTACATAGTCATCTGCATGTAATGTCTTGCACGCACCTCCTTCTCATCTTGGCAATCTGCCTAGAAATCTTCAACGTGATGCAAATGGGAATATGCTGGTCCTAGTGCCTTGCTTACATGCCCATGTGGGTCTATCTGTAGGCGAGTAGTGTGTAGGTAGAAATGGTACTCTGCCAATTCCTTCTCAAAATTCCCAACACATTGGGATGTTTTCAATTTGTACATCCCTTGGCCGAAAGCTAAGGGATACAGGATCCTTGCCAAGTGTTTTCCATCGAGGACTGAATGTACATACTATAGCTATCGGGAAAGCTCTAACAGTATAATCCGGTCATTGGGGTATTGGGGTAGCTTATTTGGTCTCTCCGTAAAACCCTGGGAAGGAATATATGTAAACTTGGGGTATTGTATGAATAGGAAAGAATATTGCTTCAAGAACGCCCAAGCACTGTGAGAGACCCTCCTCTCAAATTCCCCTCTGAGTAATCTAATGATGTGGCAAATGAAGGCGTCGTTCACCCTGTAATACTCTTTCTTGAAGTTCTTGAACTAGAACTGGGGATATCTACCATAGACCTTCAATATTCGACCTGGCTCCTCATTGGGTGCCATAGATTATCCACTATACTACCTCTGCTCGGCTAATGAGTACACCAGATAAAAGGTCTTATAGAATGTGGAGGCCTTTTCTAAATTCATGAGCTACTCGTGAAAGCAATCTCTTATGATGCCTCCTCAGTAAAATGAGGCTTTTGTGGTGACATCTTCATCCCCACAGAGGATCTGCTCAATGAAATATACCATCCACTCTTGGAAATATGCAGCAATGGGGAGACCCATCACTCTGCTCAACATGGTTGCCAAGTCATGGTAGTCTTTGTGGAAGTCGCTGCAGAAAAGTTCCTGAGGAACCTTTGCAGCACTGCCCCTTTTCTCTTTAAGCTAATACTGATTTATTAGCTTCTTGTAGCCCATCGGGTCCTCATCCCATGTTGCCTTACATTCTTCAATGGTGGGCATCTCCATCTCCCCAAAGGTGGGGATGTGAAAGGTCTTCGTAATTGCCTCACCCACCATGTCAGCAAGGATGTTTCCCTCCCTATCAACAATTGTTCATGTATGTGGCTGATAGTCTTGTGGGCAAGCCATGAACAATTCAGGGGCTACGAGGGATGGAGGGAAGCCTGCAGCTTTAGCGATCCAACTTTGTCTTATCAGCCTTGCATTATAGATTTTCAGGTGGGCCCTAACCCTTTGCTTAAATTCATCAATATTGTCATGGCCGATATTGGTATTTGTGATTTCCTTCCAGTTGATGATGATTTTTGAATGTAGAGGCTCACCTTGGAATCGGTACTTCATTTGGTCCTTGTCCTCTTTTTTCCACAATGAGTCTTGCTTGATTTCTTTCCTTTGTCTTTTTTTATAGCCACCCTCGAGGGTCTTGCACTTGATTCCACATATTTTGCAAACAGAGACGTAATGAGTACAACCAATTACAAAAAAATTAACATTAGTTGAAATCCTATGGACAAAATCCAATTAGACAATTTAACATTTGTGAAATCAATTATTTACTTCCAGATATCATTAATCATTTATTGGAGGGATTTTGGACAATTCGGGCCTAGGGGGCGGACTTCTGTGGCAGGAATGTTGTTTTGAAGGGAAAACCAGGTAGGGAAATCTAGGTGATTTCTCCCAACTTCAGATTTTGGTGGTTTGAAAGGCTTGTGCAAGAGAGGGTTAAATTTGAGCATGTTGGTTGAGATTAGTTTTTAAATCGAAGGTCATTTGGTTCATTTTTGGGGCACCCAAAGGTACATGGCCGAAAAGCTGTTAGGGCTTTGTTGTTTAGAATAGCCAGAAAGGAACAAAATTCCAGGGTTGGAATTCTAGGGTCTAGGACCCAGGAGGTCTAAGGACGACCAATGTAACTTTAAAATTAAAAACATTCGGGTCTCAAGGGATGGGAAGCCATTGGGTTTTCACTGTTTAGAATGACAAACATTGGATGGAAGTCCGGTGGGAGTGGCCCGGCAGTTCGGACCTGACACTGAGTCTGGCTGTCAAATTTTCTTTGTTAAGTTTCTCATCAAACAGGAGGGCGGAACCCAGAGGTTGGGAGGATGGGCTTGTTTTCCCTTATGAGGCGGTTGAAAGGGGACGAAACCTCGATGGACGAAGCCCAGCGAGGGCAAAGATGACCAAGTTCATTGGTGATTGTTCTCTACAGAAAATGAAGGGTCGGGACTCAGGAGGCGGAAGGTCATCATCAAATGGCTATTCGAAAGGGTGTAGTCACCACTGAAGTCTGTGGATGGAACTCCATGGACTGGGACATAGGGTCATGATGAAACAGTTTGTTTGAGTTCAACACTAGACAACGAAAGAGGAGGTGGGCCCTGGATCTTGGGTTGATGGGCCTACTCCATTGTTTGGGAAAGGGAAAATGCAATGTAGCATCCTAGGGATGGAATCCCGGTGGCGTGGACCCATGAAGCAGAAGTGGAGGCCAGTCCTCATGTCTCAAAGTTTTATGGCAGTTTGCTGATGGAAATCCAGGGTGGCGAGCCTGAGAAGGCATCTCACCATTTGGAAAAAGTTTGTTTTGTTTTCTAAGTTCTCAAAGATGACGGGTTGATATAGGCTCAGAGGGCATGAATGCCCTACATGAAGAATGGCAGCGGTGAGGTCCGGTTATGGATTTACTTTGGAGGTTTTTTCAGAATTCGAACACATGGGTTTTTTAGGTGTTGTCTTCCTTTATCATTTTAATGCATTTTAACACATGTTCATTCATTTTTTTAAACAAAAAATTACAAAAAACCTCATTGGAGGGTGAACGTCAAACCTACCTCGAAAGTATCATGATGGAAGTTCTAAAATCTACCAAGGACAACCAAATGATGATCACAGACATGAGGGCGGCGGGTGATGGAGGCACTGAAATCCTTAAAAAGCACTCTGAACTCCTCTGGAAAAACCTAACAAATGAAAATGACAGGTCAAGCTAGGTATATATACCCAAAAATGCATTTAATACCCTCATTTAATGCCTGTGCAGATGATAGTAGGGTTGGTGAAGTTCAAATTCATGAACGGCAGTAGGAGGTCTGGGGCCCAGGGTTCGGAAAGATGCAACCCTGCGGCCGTTTCTAAATACATTTTGGAAGCCGACAATGAAGGGGAGATTGGGGCCCGGAGGGTGGAGCGCCATCACAGTTTTTCCGTTCAAAAAAGGTGAATTCAATATGGAGTTCCGGGGGTGGAAGTCTAGATAGTCGGACCCAACACTAAGAAAAAAGTGGGCAATTTTTATCTAAGTTCAAACCAGATGGCAAATAGGGATCTGGGTCTCAGGGTTTAGGAAGGCGAAAGCCTTCCACCACTCAAAATTACAAATGCTTAGAGGAACTCAGCAAGGGAAACTCGACAGGATAGGTCCGCAAGGCCCCTTGGCCCACTGGCAGAAGCAAATTGCTAGGCAAGATTTGCAAGGCACCAAGACTTAGCCAAAATGGAGGGGATGAAACACGATCAACTTAAGATGAGACTTTGTAGGCACGTTAACCATTTAGGACACTGAAATGGGAGCACACAAAAAAAGGTGGTGACAAAATGACCTAGCGAGGTGAAAGAAAAGAGGGTCCCCATTCTGAATGGGGCATGTGTACTGAGGGCACAATAAATGGCGACTCTACTGGGGAATGCTCCCGAGCATTCTAAGGATAAGAGTTCATTCTGGACCCAAAATCTCTAGTTTCATAGACCAGGAGAAAACATCCAAGAGTGAACTGGGAAGACAGGATCCTTGGTTGGGTCATTCTATAAGACATCTCAGAAGTGTGTGTGGTGAATTTATTGCCTTTCGTAGGAACTATAACAAGTAGCTGCTAATCCAACCGAGCAAGCTACATAAACAGTTCAACACAAAAAGTAACTTGGACATTGCCCTGCTTCCAGTCAGGCGTCCATAGCCCTGGTGAAGTTGTCACTATGATCCCATGGATATTACTCTACTATCGGTTGGGCTTCCATAGTCTCGGTAGAGTTATCCGCACTCCCATATGGTCGCTTGATTTTGGAATTTTCTTCCTCTTCTTTGTTTTGATATTTCTTTCAACATTCTTTTTTCCAATTATCTCTGCTTGACCGCATAAGCACTGAAGCATACAATGGGTTTGGGAACCACAGTGGTCACTGGAGCAAACTTAATATTTTCACTTACTAGGATATCATAGCAGATTGTACAGTCCTTTAGAAATAATTAATATGCATCTTGTGCAAGATCTGAGACGTGCGTAAAAAGATCCAACCAAGGCTCAAGTTCTAAGGAAAAGTTCAAACGAGGAAACCACTCCTAGACAACCTTCAGGGACCAATTGTCGGGAATGAATGTTTATCCAAAGAACACTAAGGATGGATAGTAGAGCGAGTCATTCATTGAACGAGCATGACCACCACAACAAAATAGTGGATACTTTTTTCAAAACAAAATAACTGAGGGATGAGCAAAACAAAGCGATGTGAAACAAAAAAATGCAAGCAAACCAAAAGGTAGCCTACTCTAACCCATGTACAAATATTTACAAGGAAGAGCTCGATAGAACTCAGGCTTAGAAGTAATGCTTGAGGTGCTACCCGTTGACTGGCAATGGAACGTTTTCACCTGTTAAGGTCTTTAGGTGGAAGGAATTGTCTCCAAAAATTTCAGCTATTTGAAAGGGGCCAAGCCAAATCTTGTGGAATTTGTTGTGTCCCCCTTTCTTTTCATGGGCCTTGTCCCAATATAGGACTAAATCTGCAATCCTAAAGGCCTTTATTTTGGCTTGGTGGTCGAACCATCTCTTAACCATGCCTTGATGTTTGGTGAAATTTTCTATTGTACGGTCTCAGACTTCTTCTAAATGCAAGAGCTCAGCTAGCCGAGCTTCTCTACGATCCCCTCCTTTGCAGAAGTCATTGATAAATTAGAGAGTGGGAATCTTTAGGTAGATAGGAAATATGGGCTCTAGGCCGTAAATGAGATAGAATGGGGAATCACCAAGGGCAGCCTTGTGGCGAGTGTGATCTACCCAAAGGGCGAATCAGAATTGGGTATGCTAGTCCTTGGGATTCCTATCGAGCAATTTCTTGATCATTGTGATCAAGTTCTTATTTGTGGACTCAACGAGGCCATTGCCTTGAGGGTAGTAATTAGATAAAAATTTAAGGACAATTGCATAGTCGAAGGCCCAACTAGGAAATTTTAATGAAGCAAAATGTAGGTCCATTATCACACACCAATGTATAAGAAGAACCAAAGCAATTTAAAATAAAACTTTCCAAAAAATTTGTAACTACCTCAGTTGTGCATTGTCTACATACAATTGCTTCTTTCCATCTAGTGCAGTAATCAGTAGTGGTAAGAATGTACCTGTGTCTCGCAGATGATGGAGGGCTTACTAGACCAATGAAATTGAGACTCCATTGTGAAAATGGCCTCACCTCCAACACGGGCTGCAATGGGATGACATCATTCTTTTCCTTGGTGGCAGCTTTCTGACACATGTGACATGAGCGAACATGACAATAAGCATCCTTGAAGATAGTTGGCCAATAATACCCTGCTCTTAGTATTTGATGTGTAGTGGAAGGCCCAGATCCATGACCAGTGCCAAACTTATCATGAAACTCCTTCAAGATTCGATTTGCTTCTTCCTTGCCAAGGAATCTCAAGTAGCTACCTTCATGATTCTTCTTGTATAAAATGGACCCTTGTAGCATGTAACTACTGCTTTTCATCCTGAGAGCACGTTTTCAGACTCCTTGTAAGTGAGGTGGACATTTTTGGTTCAACAAATAATAAACAACATCCTCGTACCATTCTCCTGGGGAAACATCCTTGAGCCGGTATTGCTGCACAGTGAGTTTAGGTCCTGCTTCTACTGCTGCTTCAACAATTGCATGGGTAAGTACCTGTCCTCTCACCAACTTCATCAGTTGGATTTCTATATCGTACTCCTAGAGCAATGCGACCCATTTAGCTCTTCGTTCACCCAATTCATTTTGTATGAGCAGTGTTTTCACTGCTGGGTCAGGGACAATGGTGAACACTTTATTGCGCAAGATATAATGCCTAAATTTTTCACTCCCCTAATGAGGGCATATGATTTATTTTCTATGTTGTGGTAGTGTAATTCAACATCTTTCAAAGGAGCACTCATGAAGGCGATCGAGTGCTCATTTCCTTCATCATCTCTCTAGGTCAGAATGCTAGCACATGAGTGCTTTGAAGCAAATGAATAGATGTAGAATGGCTTCATATAGTTTGGGATGACAAGCACAAGTACCTCAACAATGGTTCATTTGATTTCTTCAAATGCATGTTTAGCTCTGGAGGTCCATTCAATTTTGGAATCCTATTTTAACATGGCGTTGAGTGGTTTAACAATCTCAGCAAAACCTGTGATGAATCTCTTGACAAAGTTGATCATTCCAAAGAAGGATTTTAATTTTGTCTTACTGCCTGGCAGCGAGATCTTTGAAAAATATTGGATGCATTTAGGGTCTATGGAGATTCCCTGCTCTGAAATAACATGTCCAAGCAATCTACCCTCAGTCACACCGAAAATGCACTTCTTTGGGTTAAGGGAAACTCCAAACTCCCTACACCTCTGAAACACCTTGCATAAATCAAAGACATAATCACTCTGCTTTTTAGAGAACACAGCTAAATCATCCATGTAGATGATTATGCACTTCCCAATCAGATCTTTGAAGGCAATATCCATAGCACGTTGGAAAGTGGCGCTAATGTTGATGATCCCAAAAGGCATTCTCCTATAAGCAAAGGTCCCCCACTTAGTGGTGAACGTTGTCTTATGGTGATCTTCGTACTACACCATAACTTGGTTATATTTGGAGTACTCGTCAAGGAAAGACATCATTTGGGAGCTATTGACGATCTGTAGCACCTCATCCAATGAAGGCACTAGATAGTTATCCTTCTCCGAAACTCTATTCAAGTTGTGGAAGTCTAAACACAATCTGATTTCTTCATTCTTTTTTTTGATAGGGACCAAGTTGGCTACCCATGTGGAATGCTTGACTGAGAAGATAATTCTAGCTGAAAACAACTTCTATACCTCTTTGTAAATGATGGGATCTAGCAAGGCATTAATAAGACATTGCTGTTGGTAGAAGGGCTTAGCTTCTACCTTAAGAGGGATGGTGTGTGTGATGATGGAGGTGTCATAGGTCTTTAGATCCTCATAGCTCCATGCCACCATGACGTGATACCTCTGCAAAGCATTGATGATTCCCTTCTTTTCCTTGGGCATGCACACTTTTCCAACAAAAACATTTTTGATCTCCTCGGCTGTCTCAAGGTTGTGAGCATCACACTGGTTGCTTATGGCTTCCTTCTTTGTTTGCCAATCCTAGTCTCTGATCTAGACCAAATCAAATATGCATTTAAGCTAAACCATGCCTCTAGGAATTGTGTTGGTTTTGAGGTTGATAGCTCCTTCTATATCCAATTTGGCCTCTTCTGGATCAGCTTCATCAATTATTTGGTTGGAAAAGACATCAGAACTTGTGATGAATTCAAGGATATGCTTATCATCATTGAAGACCTAAAAATGAGTGACATTATCTGGGACAGACAGTGTGGATGTCAACTCAACTATAAATTTCTGAGCCAAAGAGAGGGGTTGCAAAGTGCTAGCTGCCTGAGCCAACGCATCAGCAGTATGGTTCTGAGCATGAGGGATCAGTTGTATATTAAATGAATCTAAACCTTCTAAGAGATCCCAAACCCTATGCCTATAGTTTGCAAGTCTTTTATCATGGCAAGAATACAATTTTCTAACTTGTTTGACTACGAGTTCAGAATCCCTGAACACTTGCATCATTTTGACATTTTTCTTTAAGGCCATAAGAAGGTCGTGAACTAACGCCTCGTATTTTGCTACATTATTGATGCAATAAAAATGCAACCTATGGGCAGCAAGAAAGGTCTTATCCTTTGGGCTGATAAGTTTGAACCCAATACCAGCTCCTTGTTTTGATTTAGATCCATCAAATCAAAGCGTCCAAAACTTAGAAATCTCGTTGACTCCAGGCCCAACTAGGCTCTCATTTCCTTTAGGTTGAGTGGTTGCCTCTGTGACCTTTGAGAAATCTTTCAACTCAGCGTGTTGAACAATAGGTGATTCTACTAGCACCTCCTTCGGTGTTTCCTTCTGAGGGATAGTTGATTCTTTGACATGCTCAACCACTGTCTAGCACAAGCAACAATCAAACTCGGAGTGGGAAACATTTTGAATTCTACACCAATTTGGTAGCAAGAGATCCTAGAAATCCATTTGGGCACCCAAGCTGAGTTGATCCTTTGTGCACTTTTCCATGAATTCCTGAAAACCATTGAGTAATCCCAAGTTATCTTCATTGGGTTTATCATTTGATTGTACCAGCATCTCTGTATTCTGAGGCATTTGAGTGAAGTTGGTTGGAGGACTGCATTGCACCAAGAGGACTTTGGCAACATACCCTTCTTGGGGTTTAAATCCATCCTGATAGGCAAAGGGACAATAGTTTCCCAATTCTATCTCAACAAACAACACCTCATTTAGGTTGTACTAAGTGATCATGTACTTGATACGGGGCTCGTAGTCTATACGAATTTGATTTGCAAGCCCTTTCCATGGCAGCCACATGTAAGAATGGTCTGTAGTAGCATATCCATTCAACGTTCTAGTGAAGTCTCTTCCCAAAATAATTCCATATGCATCGAGGATGTCAGCCATTTGAATGCCAATGACTTATTGTATCCTTCGATCTGCAACAATTTGCATCGGGATCTAGTTAATTTCTCCCACAATTTTGATCTTTGCCTTGTCCAACTGGGTCACCTTCCTTCTTGAGGGTGTGGGAGTAATCCCAAGAGCCTTGCATACTGTCAGAGGCATAACATTGATAGACGCTCCTGAATTGAGTAGGCATTTGTGTAAGTTCTTCCTGAATATCCTAATGGTAGTGAGGAAAGGGGGAGTTTCAAATTTTCCTTGGAAGAGGCCCTTAGACGTATCTATCTGAGCTACTTGTATCCTTTTCTTATCGCTAGTTCTATCCTTGGTCTCCCCAGATGGCTGATCCTTGGCAATATGCCTATTGTTCTAATCTGGTTCCTTTTTTGGCTGCTTACTTGTAGATTGATTTGAGGGAACATCCTTCCTTTTCCTTGTGCTATCTTGAACCACAAGTTCCTGCCTAGGTTCTTCAAAAGTGACTCTCTTAGCTGATGCCTCTTGTATTTCTCTAGAAGATGGGGTCCCATTTAGTACCCTAAAGAAGGCATACCTTATAGTAGGGACTTTGAGTAGTTTGAAGGCAGACAAACTAATTTTTACTTTCTTGAACTCTTCTGCCACATATTCACCCATTTGTTCAATCCTAAAGTCAAACGCTCAAAAGGAAGAGTTAGAAGGTTGGGCTTCCGTTTGACTTGACTAGTTTTGTGATTGTCCTTGAGGCTGATTCTGTGACTAATTTTGGGGCCTATCCTTATTGAGATGTTGAGTGGGTATATGGGGAAGCCCAGGGTTATTGCTGGCATTAGGGTTAGGCGGGGTAGTAAAATTATTTGGTGAAGTAGAAGTCATAAAGGGTCCACTCACCTACCTATTCTTGAGGAAGTAGGGAGTTTTTCTTTAGTGGAATATGTGGACTTCATCTATATACAATTCTTCCTCATCTAGTGGGCCATTATCTACTAAATCAAAAAATTGAGCCAAGGTTTGTTCGTTACTTAGCTCTTGCACTTCTCCACTCTTAATTGGGGTAGGCTCAACCTCAGGCTCATTGTGGTTGCTTCACAGAAATGGTGCTTGGTTAACCATGAGATAGGAGGAGTCATAAGGCTTAGATGAGAGAATATCCCTACAACCGACACTATCAACAATATTTTAGACCTCCACTTGGAATATTTTAGTAGCTATTTGGAATTCAGGACAATCCAACTTAGAGTGTCTGCTGGTTTTGTGAATTTGGCACCATCCAGACAAGGTTTCCTTAGTGAGGTACACTCCACTAGTTATATTTTCATTACTGGTAGGCTGATCAAGAGGAGTAGGGACACCTCCATTATTGGGCCTTGTATTCCAAGTGTGATTCTACCTCTGAGAAGGTCTCCTCTCAAATTTTTGATTTGAATTATGTCCTCTATCATAGTTCTACCTGGAAGAAGTGCTTCCTTCCCAGTTGTCCCTACCATCCCTGTTGTCTCGACTTTCCCAATTAAGATTGCCATAGAGACTACGCTAGGATACCTGCAACTAATTATTCTGGTTCTTTATGTGCACCATTTCCGTAGACATTTTCCATATCATCTTAGTCAATTCTTCCAATTTTTCCTTCTCAGTGTTGTTTGTCAGTGGTACTGGATTTTGGAGAAAGACAGGCAGGGCTGTTAGCTGATTTTGATGTGTAGGGGGGAATTTTGGTCCCAACAAGTACAATGGTGCTTACGGCTGCTAAGAGTACACTTGCTACTGTTGGGGAACCTAAGGATAGCTTTGTTGTTGCTGAGGTTGCAAATAAGAAGGCATGAGAGGTGCATAATTCGTTGGTTGTCTAGGGTGTGGAACGATGGGTAGCTGAGGCACCTGGTTCATAAGAGGGGTCTGGTGAGCGAATGCTTGATTGAGCCCTTGAACTTGCATTAGGTGAGCTACCACTCCCAAAGAAGGAAGCGGACCAGAGATGTTTTTCCTCAAGTCTGCACTGGCAACCACAACCTCCACATAAGCAGTTACTAGTGTGGTGAGTGGTGGACGCATCCTTTTTACCAATGCTAACATGAGATTATCTAATGCGGCATAATAGACGGGAAGGAATGCAACATCATTATATATGTATGGATCCTAAAGCCTCATGAAGGCATGACAGAAACAATCATTAAAGGATCCAATAGGTTCATTAAATTCCCTTTAGACTGACATAAACTGTCAGTATAGCTCTGAAGAGCTGATTAGAATCTTATACTTTTGCAGGAAAACATTCTTCATGAGGTCCCACGAAGTAATGGACCCCCTTGGTTAATTGATGTACCAATAAAAAGCCTCTTTGCCCAATGAGTATGGAAAAAGGTGACATGCAATGTCTTCATGACCAACCTGCATATCTGTAATTGTTGTTCAAATATCTTGATGTGTTCTTTTGCTGTCCTTTGTGGGTCATGAGGAGTGAATTTTGAAGAAAAGCCCTCTAGATTCTTGGGCATGTTGTGGTAAGCGCCAAAGTGCAATGGCGAGGGATTTTGCACCAACCAAGCCATGGTGGGAGGCAGTGGTGGTATATGCTATTGAGGGACAGTAATCTAGAGTTGCACCTATAGTAAGACAATAGCCTAGGACTGTGGCTATTTGGACTGTGCCTTGAGCTTGAAGGACTAGGAGAGAGACAACTCCCTGGTTGTCAGAAACAAGGGATGAAAAAGCAGTTTGGTATGGCTGGGTGGAGGATGGAAAAGAGTTGAATGGAGGTGAAGGTGGAAGGGAAATGGGTGGGGTGGAGGAAGAGGAAGAAGCAACATCTCCTCCCTTAGTTCGTTTTGACCTTGTGGGGGGCTGAAACTCTTGAAATTCACCCTTGTTTGGTGTCGACCGTAGAACTCTTTGAATTTTTTTTGGGGAGAATGATCCAATTCAATCCAGCCTCACAATGCCCTCCTAGTGCCAGTTCTGTTGATGGGTGTTTTTGCACACTTTCTCAATACAAGAAATGTGTATGTGCACTACATCTCTTAAAAGGAAATCTCCAACAACAAGTTGCTGAAAATTTCCCCAAGGTCTCTCGGGTGTCAGGTCATGACTTGCATGGAATTCCTCAAATGATGTTTGATGTGATTTTTCTGGTAATCACAGGGCAGACTTACGTAGCTGGATGCGAGCTAGATCTTAAAATCTAAAGTTTCTAAGATGGGAGTTAAGGTGCACTTTGTTGCAGGTTCATACAACAATCTAAAACTTCAAAATTTTCCTTAAGTTTTGGATTTACAATGTGCAATGAACCTTAGCACAAGTTGTTTCTAAAAGAAAGGAAAAAAGAGCAGGGAAGAGGGAAGGTTCTTGGATCTACAAATAGCTATGAATAGTGATCATGGAGGTTCTGATATGGACAACTTCCTTCAAACAAGATCCCATTTAACCAAGAAACCTACAGTATCATGGAATCTATGCTATCTTCAAAGGTCTGCAGATATTTTATCATTCATCCACCACATACATGCATGAATAAAGATAAAAGTTTAAAGCAACTTCAAGTTTCATCCTAGACTAACTTTACAAGACCATTTACCAAGAGTAAACAACAAAAACTATGGACTAGAAGGCATCAACAGAACAAAAATTTCTACAATCACAGAATAGCATTGCCTAATCTATCTAAGCAGTTTAAAGCTAACTAGAACAACAATGTAAATCTAAATAAAGCATCTAACAATGGAGATTGAGTCATGAAACATGTGAAGAACTTAGAAAATGCACCAATTCAATGTATTTTCACTAGAAAATTCTAAAGCATGTCTTTACAACAACTCAACTCCCTTTGAAAATGAGAGGAGACCCCCTATTTATAGTGCCCAAAAAGTAGAACGAATGGCCAAGATTTAATCTCCTTCTTCCTCATCAGAGTGTTGGATGAACACAAGGTGTTTGATGGGAGGTTTAGTAGGCAATCACTCCCAAGGACTTTCTTCTTTCTCAATTTCTTTCCCTTTCCATTCTTCAGTTTGTTCATCCTCGTGCGCATGCTCCTTGGGCTATCCAATTTTGAGGCCTTTTTTAGCTTGAGCCTGACCCGTAGGTTTGCCTTCTTCTACATTTCCTTCTTCTCCATGATGGGGTGATGCATTCTCTTGTTGTTCCCCTATAGGGAGTTCTATATTTTCTACTACCTTGTCACCTTCTTTCCTTTCTTCTCTGGGAGGTGACCTTTCTGACTCTTATTTATCATCCCTGAATTGTTAGGCCATTTCCTCATCAAAATCATCATCGAAGGTTTGTACAATAGTTCTACCACCTGCACCTTCCTCTTCGTCTCTACTTTCAGAAGACCCTATCTCTTCTTCTTCACGAACCACCCTGTCAATTTGATGGTGTTCATACTCTGGGTGTTTGTGATACTCATCGACTTCTTCCTCCACTTCTTTTGAAGCTTCCATCTCCTGCTTCACCCACTCTTCGAAGATTATCATTGTAGCCTCCATTGTTGGTGGTCCCGTTGGGGGTTGCGAGGGCATAGCACTGGTGAGGACCTGCGCTTAGGTAGCTTGGATGGTGGGATCCAAAAAGATTTGAGAAATATCGGAGGGGACGTTCTTCATATACCTCGAGAAAGCTTCTAGCAAAGTGAGTGTGGGCATTGGTATTGTTGATATTGCCAGTGGAAGTGATGTAGTAGGTGACATGGTGGCATAAGAAAGTAGAGAAGTTGCGGCGGAGGAAGAGTCAACCACTATTATGCTCCCAGTCGGGGGAGAGGAGGTGAGATGGACTTAGATGTCCACCACAGGTGGGGATGTGGTGACCATGGCCTAGGAAACAGATGGAAGGGTGGCAGAGATAGGGAGAGCTGGAGGAGGTTTTGGCTGATCCGTTTTCCCTTCTGTACCCTCCTGAATGGGACCCTCTTGAATTGTCAGCTGCTCTATGATGCTTCTCGTCCATTTGGGCCTCTTAGAGGGTGAGCCTCCTAAATCTTTTCTTGAATAAACCTTGGGATTTGGAGACTGTTCCGCTTCAATCCCTTTCCTCTTCTTCAATCTTGTGAGTAGAGGAGAATTGGATGTCCCTCCCATTGAAGTTGTAGGAGCAACATCTTTCATAGCGCTAGGATCACTCTTAAGCCCCTCATATATTAGGACAACCCCTTGTTGCTTCAATTGGGTTACTTGTCCATTAACGCATTCTTCGGTATGAGCCACAATTGGTTTGGTTATAATATCAAGGTCATTGAGCTTCTGCTCATCCCAATTTATTGTTGGCAATAGAAAATTAGTGACTATGGCATACCTAGGGTCCATTTGGTGCTCTCATCTTCTTTTGACCTGATCAGGTACAGGAAACAATTATATTCTTTTCATGAAGTACGCAGTCATCCGCATGTAATGTCTTGAACGCACCTCCTTATCATCTTGGCAATCTGCCCATAAATCGTCAACGTGATGCAAAAGGGTGTACGTTGGTCCTAGTGCCTTTCTTACATGCCCATGTGGGTTTATCCATGGGTGAGTAGTGTGTAGGAAAAAATGGTACTCTGCCAATTCTTTCTCAGAATTCCTAGCACACTTGGAAGTTTGCAATTTGTACATCCCTTGGCCAAAAGCTAAGGGATAGGGGATCCCTGCTAAGTGTTTACTGTTGAGGACTGAATGTATATGCTACAGCTGCTGGGAAAACTCTAATAGTATAATCCAGTTGTTGGGGTACTAGGGTAGCTTATTCGGTCTCTCCATAAAACCCTGGGCATGAATATATGTAAACTAATTAGGGTATTGTATGAATAGGAAGAAATATTGCTTCAAGAACACCTGAGCATTGTGAGATACCCTCCTCTCAAAATCCCCTCTGAGCAATTTGATGATGTGGCCAATGAAGGCGTTGTTCACCCTACAATACTCTTTCTTGAAGTTCCTGAACTGGAGCTGGGGATATCTTTCATAGACCTTCAATCTTTGACTTGGCTCCTCATTGGGTGCCACAAACAATCCACTATACTACCTCTGCTTCACTAATGAGTACACCAGATAATAAGTCATATAGAACCTGGAGGCATTTTTTACATTCATGAATTGCTTGTGAAAGTAGTTGCTTATGATGCCTCAGTAGAATGAGGCTTTTGTGGTGAAATCTTCATCCCCATGGAGGATCTTCGCAAAGAAATATACCATCCAATCTTGGAAATACGCAGCAGTGGGGAAACCCATCATTCTTCTCTACATGGTTGCCAAGTCATGGTAGTCTTCATGGAGGTTGATGTAGAAGAGTTCCTGAGGAAACTTCGTAGTGCTACCCCTTTTCTCTTTAAGCCAATACTGATTTATTAGCTTCTTGCAGCCCATCGGGTCCTCATCCCATGTTTCCTTACATTCTTCAATGGTGGGCATCTCCATCTCCCCAAAGGTGGGGATGTGAAAGGTCTTCATAATTGCCTCACCCAACATGTCAGCAAGGATGTTTCCCTCCCTATCAACAATTGTTCATGTTTGTGGCTTATAGGCCTTCTGGCAAGCCATGAACAATTTAGAGGCTATGAGGGACAGAGGAAAGCCTACAACTTTAGCGATACCACTTTGTCTTATTAGCCTTGTATTATCGGTCTTCGGGTGGACCCTAACCCTTTGCTTAAATTCATCAATATCGACATGGCTGATATTGGTATCTATGATTTCCTTCTGGTCGGTGATGATTTTTGAATGTAGAGGCTCACCCTAGAACTGGTACTTCATTTAGTCCTTGTCCTATTTTCCATGAGGAGTCTTGCCCACTTTCTTTCCTTTATTTTTTCTGTAGCCACTCCCGAGGGTCTTGCACCTGATTCCATATATCCTACAAACAAAGACGTAATGAGTACAACCAATTACAAAAGCATTAACATTAGTTGAAATCTCGTGGATGAAATCCAATTAGACAATTTATCATTTATGAAATCAATCCTCTACTTCCAAACATCGTTAATCATTTACTAAAGGGATTTTGGACAATCTGGGCCCAGGGGGTTGGACTTCCCTAGCAGGAATGTTGTTTTGAAAGGAAAACAAGGTATGGCAATTAAAGTGATTTCTCCTGACTTCAAATTTTGGTGGTTTGAAAGGCTCATGTAGGAGAGGGTTAAATTTGAGCATGTGAATTGAGATTAGTTTTTAAATCAGAGGTCATTTGGATCATTTTTTGGGTACCCGAAGATACAAGGCTGGAAAGCCATCAGGGCTTTACTATTTAGAACAACTAGAAAGGAAGGAAATTCTGGGGTCAGAATTCCAGGGTCCGAGACCCAGGAGGTCTAAGGATGGCCAATGTAACTTTAAAATTAAAAGCATTCAGGTCTCAAGGGGCGGGAAGCCGTTGGGTTTTTGGCATTTAGAATGGTAGACATTGGTCAAAAGTCTAGTGGGAGTAGTCCGACGGTCTGGACCCAACACTGAGTTTGGCTACTAGATTTTCTTTGTTAAGTTTCTCATCAAACAGGAGGGCAGAACTTGGAGGTCAGGAGGATGGGCTTATTTTTCCCTTGTGAGACGGCTGAAAGGGGATGAAACCCTAATGCACGGAGCCCGACGAGGGAAAGGACATCCAAGTTCATTGTTCATTTTTGTCTACGAAAAATGAAGGGTTAGGACCTGAGAGGTAGAAGGTCACCTTGAGATGGTTGTTTCGAAGGGGCATAGTCACCAAAAAATTCTACAGATAGAACTTTGCGGACCGTGACCCAAGGTCATGACGAAACAGTTTATTTGAGTTCAACACCAGATGGTGAAAGATGAGGTGGGCCTCGAATCTTGGGTTGACAGGCCTACTCTACCGTTTGGGAAATGGAAAATGCAACAAAGCATCCCGGGGATAGAATCCCAGTGGCGTAGACCCAGGAAGCAGAAATGGAGGCCGGTCCTCAAGTTTGAAAGTTCTACGATAGTTTGCCAATGGAAATTTGAGGTGGTGGGCCCGATAAGGCATCTCGCCATTTAGAAAAAGTTTTTTTTGTTTTCTAAGTCCTCAATGGCGATGAGTTGACGTGGGCCCAAAGGGTATGAATGCCTTGCACGAAGAATGGTAGCGGTGAGGTCTAGTTCTAAATTTACTTTGGAGGATGATTTGGAGGTTTTTTTAGAATTCAAACACATGGGTTATTTAGGTGTTGTCTTCCTTTATCATTTTAATGCATTTTAACCAACTTTCGTTCATTTTTTTAAACATAAAATTACAAAAAACCTCACGGGAGGGCGGATGTCAAACCTACCTCAAAAGTCTGATGAGGGAAGTTCCGAAATCCACCAAGGATAGCCAAATGATGATCACGGACGCAAGGGTGACAGGCAGTGGAGGCACTAAACTCCTTAGAAAGCACTCTGAACTCCTCTGGAAAACCTGACAAATGAAAATGACAGGTCAAGCTAGGTATATATACCCAAAAATGCATTTAATACCCTCATTTAATGCCCATACAGATGATAGGAAGGTTGGTGAAGTTCAAATTCACGGATGGTGGCAAGAGGTCTGGAAAGATGCAACCATGCAATTGTTTCTAAATACATTTTAGAAGCCGATGATGAAGGGGAGATTGGGGCCCGAAGGATGGAGTGTCGTCATAATTTTTCCATTTAGAAACGATGAAGTCAATACGAAGTTCTGGGGGTGGAAGTTCAGATAGCCGGGCTCAACACTGAGAAAAAAATGGACGATTTTCATCACAAGTTCAAACTAGACAGAAAATAGGGATCTGGGTCCCAGGGTTTGGGAAGGCACAAGCCTTCCGCCACCTAGAATGACAAACGCCCAAAGGAAACCCGGCAAAGGGAAACCTAGCAGGATGGGGCCACAAGGCCCCTTGGCCGCTAGCAGAAGCAAACTGTGAGGCAAGATCCACAAGGCACCAGGACTTAGCCAAAATGGAGGGGATGAAACATGGTCAACTTAAGATGAGACTTTGGAGGCACATTAACCATTTAGGTCACCGAAATAGGGGCACGCAAAATGAGTTGACAACAAAATGACTCGACAAGGAAAAATAAAAGAGGATCCCCGTTCCGAACGTGGCATATGTGTTCAGGGCACAACACGTAGTAGCATCTCATTTGTCTTATTTGTTGTATAATGACTTATATTTTTTTCATTTAATAGTCATGTACATTAATTTATATATATTGCAGTAAAATGGTTATAATAATTATGTAATTTTTTATGTTCATTCAACTAGGTAAGTACCAGGTTAAAGATATGAATGTATATATCAAGTCTCTTATCGATGAGTTACTAAAGTTATGGAATGGCATCACTATGTATTATGTCTCTAGACCAATAGGACAAAGACAATTTCAATTCCATGCAATGCTTGTATGGACAATTCATGATGCCCCAGGGCTAACACATTTTTGTGGTATGTTATAATGTTCAACTGCACTTTAACGATATTTAATTTTATGAAGTAGATATCATGCATTTTTTTAAATAATCTATTCATTATATATAATTATAAAAATTGACATATTTAATCCAATTACATGTGATCTTGCAGGTCTTCAAACAAAGGGAAAATTCGCATGTCTAGTTTGTGGTCCAAAGATGAAATCTCGTCGTTCAACAAGTTTAGGAAAATAGGTGTTTGATGAGTATAGGCACTTCCTCCACAAAAATCATAAGTATCGAACTATTGAAAAACATCTTTTCAATGTGAAAGAAGAGACTACATCAAAACCATGAAGAATGAAACCTCACCTATGGAAGTTGGAATATAATAGAATTAATCGTCAAGGTTATACATCAGATAAAATTGTTTATCTATCATATATGATATGTTTGGAATTTATATTTTTATATTATGTTTTGTTTACTCATGTTGTAATTGACAATGACTGTCATCCTTAATTTGTTTAACTTATATGCTTCATGAAGGTCGTTAAGGAATTAATGGCTGACTTCCACAGGGACTGAAAAGTTATCCTAAATAATTTAGTAGGTTGCCCTACTATGAGCAGCTACAAATTGTGCATTTGTTTGATACAATGCATATCGGAAAGAATATTACAAAAACGTTATGGAAAATATTGGATGGAGGGCATGACAAAGAAAAAATGGTCAAAATTGTAGTGACATTCAGGAAGCCAATCATGCAATGAAAAATGTCATTCAATTAAATAGCGATGGAGACCAAATTAATATAAGTTCCCTTCCTTGGTTATTAACGGGGCAGAAAAGCAATTTGCTATAAAAGAAGTCATATGAAAAATTCAATTTCCCACAGGATTTGCTGAGAACATAAACAATATCATAACAAAGAAAGGTGAATTTGGGTCAAGGATGAAAACGCATGATTGGAATACCTTCATTAACTTAATTATTTTGGTATATTTTATATATATTTGTATATTGTATGTACTTTTCAGTGTATTATGTTTACTAGTTTTGGAAAAATAATGAAAAGATCATTTTGTAATTGTTGCAGTACATTCTACCTCTATCTCTCCCAGACAACTTCGACAACAATGTCAAGCAAGTTATATATGATCTTGGAAGATACATGAGGTAAGTAGCGATATTTGTTCAATTTGTTGTGTAGATCTTATATTTTCCATTTGTTTTACTTGTTATGTAATATATTGTATATTTTTGTTAAATCTCGTTAATATATTTGTGCCTTCAATCACTTGTAGATGGATGTCATCTAAAGAAATCCATAAAGAAGATATAAATTACTGGAGGAGAAAAATTCCTCGTCTAATGTGTGAAATGCAAAAGTGTCTACCTTTAAAAATTTTCAATGCACAAGAACACTACCTCATACACCAAGTTGAGGAGATTGAATTGTGTGGACCTATATACACAAGGTCAATGTGGATGGTTGAGAGGCACTTGAAATTTTTGAAGGCTTTGGTTAGACAAAGAGCACATCCTGAGGGTTCTATGGTGGAGGGATATATGGTATACCAGACCATGGTGTACATTACTGAATATCTTCCTAAGTTCACAACAAAGATCCATGTAGATCACATTTGAGATCCCAACTCCATTAAAAAATTTGAAGGGGAGTACCTAATGGAGAAAGGTAGATTGAGGAAAGTGAGAGGTAATTATAAGATGGTCATGGAGATTAATTAGAATACATTTTACATTTCCTTCAATTTCTTGAAAAGAAACAATAGAGTACTAGTCCAAATGAAAGAATCTTCCACACCCAAATAGATAAGCATTGGTATTGTATTACTCCAAAAAAAAGTCTTTCACCGCTAAAAAGTATTAAAATCTTAAAAAGTGTTGATGATCAAATATTACAATTCAAATTTCATATATATAAGAAGAAGACCCAACAAAGGTGTCTCTTTAGATTGTCTTTTGGAAAGTAATTAAACTACTAATCTTAATTAAACTTATAAAACAATTTAATCTTCTCCTAACATTGACTTAGTCGCTGAGAGATGTGTTTTATACTCCTCCAAGGTATGGGTATCTGCATCATGCACTACATTTCGGGCTTCATATTCAAGTTTTATCATCAATTCCATATGTTTGCATGCTCCATCCAGCAATAGCCCTTATGCTTTGAATGTATCCCTTGCTTCCTAAAGTATCCTATTACATTCATCCATCCAATCATCTTGTTCCTTCAGAAACCCGTTCTTATCACATAATTTGGGTAATCCCAACTTCACAGTATCATCAAACCCTAGATTTTTTGAGTGTAAGTCTTCATCATATTTGTCATGCTTTCTCATGATTGTGTCAATGGCCGAGACAGAATTGGTTTCAGATCCCTCATGTAGTTGCATATCATGTCTCTTAGTACCCAATCTATTTTTCACTCTCCCATGCTCAAGAATGGCTTCATAGTTCTTTTTGTGAACATGCCAAAAATCATTAAGGCATATCTTCAGGTTTGTAAATCTCTTGTGCAACATCATTTCCATAGTGTCAAACTGAAGGTCCTTCATATTTTCTACTAGTTGTTAATGTTCTTCTTGCAATTGCTCATATTCACTCTACAACTCTGTATCAGTTCCAAAGGTGTTCCTCCTTCTGGCATCTTTCATGACAATAATTTCCAAATCTAATTTTTTACTTTTCATTTTGTAATAATTTCTTTCTTTCATCAACTATATTGTTTGTGCCCTGCTGAACTTGGAAATGCTTATGAGCATGTCTACTGAAGCCATAGGGTTAGTTTCCCCAACTTTAAGGGTCATCATGTGTCCAAAGGATTTTTCAATATCGATGATCTTTGGCCTTTTGTGAGGTAGGTATAGTGCCCATATCAACATTGAATTTTCATTAGGATTGAATCTTGACCCTATGTAAATTTCCTTCACACCCTCTATGTTTAACTTGTATTCTCCTTCCTTGATATGCAAAAAACTATCAAAAATTAAAGAGGCACTGAGTTCCCAACTAGGAAATAATATTACACCAACTTCAAGTAACAATTGTCTACCCATTTTAGGGGTCATGTTCTGCACTTCATTGTGTATATCATCTTTCAACCTTTTCATTAATTGCTATTCATTT
This sequence comes from Sequoia sempervirens, assembly GCA_007258455.2. Classification (NCBI taxonomy): domain Eukaryota; kingdom Viridiplantae; phylum Streptophyta; class Pinopsida; order Cupressales; family Cupressaceae; genus Sequoia; species Sequoia sempervirens. The sequence continues at coordinate 32,231,741 of VDFB02000013.1, read as the reverse complement.
TCAAGGGTAATATTTGGGATGGATTCGCTCAACCTTTTTCCTTTGTAATTATATAAAAAAGATTTAAATTCTCTTGACTTGAAAAACTCATTATCAAAAATAAAGGATTCATAGGCTGTAAGCCTATCATCTTCATCTACACACAATTCCTTGGCTACTTGTAAGTCCCTGTCAGGGAGTTCTTTATATTCATCATTCATCATCCAAGAGACTGTTCTATACTGTGATTGTGCTTCATTTTCTCCCACAGACTCTTCTTCAGATGAATCATCCATTTCTTGCAACCTTTTCCTTTTTGCTCTAACTCCTTCATGAAATTTTCTATAACCTCCTCTGCTTCTTTGTCTTCTTTGTTCTTAAACACATCTTCCCTCAGTATAGGAACATGGGTGTATCCACTAAGGTTTTGCTTTTTCTTACAAGAGTGTAAGTACTCTTCAAGGTCATAATTCATTCTTTGTGCATACTCCTTTAATTTGAATTCATCTAACAACAAAAGATAATAAGATCATTGGTAGTGGGATGTTAGGTTTTTAGGTACATCAATTATAAATTAAGGTCGTATACCGTGGTAATTAACTAATTATACGTTGTTTGTGAATTTCAATTTTTTTTTATACAGTTGGTTGAGAGTGGGATCCACTACATTTGTACGTCACATAAAATCTTGATTGGATGATGGTATGGATTGAACGATGTTAACAATCTAGTCGCGCATTAACATGGGAAGGTATTTTTTCATTGGTTAAAGAAGCTCATCGTAATGGAGACTCCAATGTTACACCAAGGGAAATTGATTTAGCATATGGTTTAAGAGATAAAAAGGTACGTATAAATATATTAATCACCTATATTATTTAATTATTTTCAATTATATTGATCTATATATATGTTGAGTTTTTTCTTTGCATACATTCGGCCAAGAATAAATATGTTTATCAACTGACGATGCAATAATTTTTACATGTTTGAAATATTGCAGGTGAAACACCACAAGGCTATGTGATGCAATGGTCATAAATTTTGAATCAAAAAGTTGGATGACATGAAGAAAACTTGTGATTCTGGGATAACTACAGTCTTTCAGGTGACTAATGTTTCATATAGAAGTGACATACATCCAAAATTCTCAAAAAATTGATACTATGGGATTTTGGATGATATACTTGAGTGTGACTTTAAGTCCTTCAAAATTAGTTTTTTTTTTGTCCAATGGTACATGCTACGATTGAATGAAAATTATCTCGAGAGAACTGTTATTGAACATGATAATGGATTTACCATGGTTAATACAAGGTCGATTGAGTGAGCTAGAAATGAGCCCTATGTTCTTCCAAGCCAATGTGAGCAGGTATTTTACTCATAGGTTCTAGGTAAACCGGGTTGGTCATTTATTGTTAGATATGATCCAAGAGGAAGGTTAGTAAAGTATAATGTGGTAGAAGAAGATACCGAAGAATAGAAGATGATGTAGATGATGACCAGGATCAACAATTAGTTGATGATGTACCTGATGAACATGTCAAAGAAGAGGAACTAGATCATGATGATGTAGGAGCTAATGCTCATGAAGATGATATCCGTGTGGTTGATGACATTATCAAAACTGATATCAATGATGAGATGATGATATGACCAATCCTTACAATGTCAAATTAGGATTGGATGATACAAACAAAGAGTTGGATGAAGAAGAAGATCAATGAGATTGAAATGTACGAGTTATGCGATTATATTATATATTTGATATTGATTTATTGATAGAATTATATTTGACTTATATGGTTGCATAATTAATTCTTGATGTACTTTTTAATGTTGTTAATTCATGATGTTACAACTATTGTAGCTCTCCTAGAAATTTCCATATGATCAAATCCTAATTACTCTACGACTATTTATGATTAGATATTATTTGATCATATCTTTGGTTATTTCATTCCCAAAAAATTAGTGTTTCCTCATGTTGACCCCGCATAGTGACATGTGAATGGGGCCAACATTGAAATTTTTTCAATTTGTGCTTGTATGGAGTGAAACTTGACATGGTTAGCCTAGACGCATGCGTTGATGATATGGGAGGTTTCGAGACTCAAACATGAGGTCATGCTATATAAAGGCATCTCGTCCTTCCTAATAATACAAGTTGCCTTATTCTTTGTCTCTTTCATATATTGTTCTTAGCATTTCTTTGGTTAATGGTTTCAAAAGATGAGGCTCTTTGAGCCTCACCTTGGATCTATTACACATCAGTTTGTGCATTTTCATTAGCAATGAATATTTAGATGATCTTTAAAAAGCTCATTGAATATAAAGATGATAATAGGAAGCTAAAAAAATGAGTATATTTTGTTTATGGAACCTAAACCACAAGGTTTGTCACTCTAATGCTAAAACCAAGTCAAATTAACCCCTAACACCTATTGGAAAAGTCAAAAATGCCTTTCTTTCAAATTCACAAGAACATATAAACCTTTTGAAACCACACATGCATGTTATGAAAGTGTATGGTAATCCTACTTATAGCGGAAGTTCACATGATAAGCTAACCAATGGCACTATATTGGAGGATAAACCCACCTATGGAATTAATTTAAGAGGTAAGGGATCTGCCTCTTAGTGGAATTTTGAGTCTTGGATTAATCCATAGTGCTAAAATTAGTTCTAGTGTTCTTCCCTTGGTGTTATATTTATCTCTACAATTTCCCATACTTAACCATTTCATCATCCCTTTTCCCAAGCTATTTGTATCATAATATAAACTTGGTCCAATCTCACATTAGCCCCTTAGGTAATTATCCATTTCCTCCAAGTTGAATGGAACCTTTTGTACCAATGCATCTATGTTTTCCTACCCTAATGGATCAAGACTTGACATCACCTTAACAATCTTCTTTATGTCATAGCATATCTCCGAAGTGCCTTTGGCATGCTTTAGATGTGTCAATATTAACTAGATTGAATGTATTAATTTTAAAGTCTCCTAACACATTCCATGACAAGAAAATGACTCATTTGGATTAAGGAGTACTTTCCTAAACCATTCCTTCATATTCAACAATCCCTTCTCACACCTACATCATAATTCATATGCATGTTAGTTGTAATGAGTGTTTTAAACCAACAATCAATGAATCATATGATAGAAGAAAACTCATTATGCACAAGGATAAGAATCAAAGAGACTAAAAGAATCGATTCACTAGATATGCTCCCCATTATTGTAATGGACCAATGTAAAAAAATAAGTCATAACAAGAATAGGACCCAAAAAACTAGGAAAAGAAACCTTTTAGGCTACATTAATAAGACATTGATTGCAATCATATCTTCCATGATGTTTAAATGAAAAATATCAGATAGATCAATCTTTAGTCAAGTAGTATTTCAATCATTGATTCTTAGACATCCATCATGATTAAACATCACATATCATAAGAATTTTTAACAATCACTAGGACTATAGATAATATTCAATCATGTCATAGGAAATAAATCCTCAAAAATTATAAAGAAAGAGAAAACCAACTATATAAGCTCTGCAAGCCACCATACAAAAATTATATTTTGTAGAAAATAAAATAAACTATATGTCAACATAGCATATATATTTTGTATATAAACTATATGTTGAAATAGCATATATATAAAATATATATTTTTAAGTTTGGCCCCGAGCGTGTAGGAGCACGACATAGCATACTGCACCGAGACCCTAACTAGAGAGTTGCATCGAGGACCACTACATCTAGCCCCTGACTGGAGAGTTGTGAGACTTCACTGGATGACTACTACAAGTCCATTGAGTCGAGTAGGAAGACTAGGAACCATTTGGAAGGAGGAAATCTAGAGCGAGAGGTCAGGGCACTCAGAAAGGGAAAATCGACCAAGGGACAATGACTGTAAGTGATTTTTCCCCCACATTTAGAAATATTGTTGCAAGTATAGTGATTTAGACTCTATTTTTTTCCCATTGAGGTGTTGCATGCTATATTTTGGTCAATTCGAGCCAATGTCCCATTGAAAAACCCAAGTACTACCTAGTACTGGTGTCTGGTTAGTTTGAACAACCAAGTTTTGAGATGTTCAATTAGTTGGGTGGCCATTTTTGTATTTGTATTAGCATATTTTTTCTACTATAAGATTGAAAGGAATTCCCATCACATAACAACACATGAAGTTCACTAGGGTTCAAATTTCTAAACTTCGATGAAATCAATTTACATTTTGAGGTCCACAAATGATCAAAGGGACTAAAAAAAATACATGGTCTGTGAGTGCAATGAAAAATGCCTAGTGCTTGTCTATAAGAGAATGTATAGAAGTACATGATGCAGAGTTAGAGGAAGGAAACAAACTCACACAATCTCATTTGACAAGTCACAAACAATCTTGGACTTTCCTTCTTTTGACACACTTATTCAACTATATTTCCCTTCACAAAACTCAACACAAACACTCAACTTTTGATTTAGAGTTCCAAACCATTACCAAACCTTCAAAAACATTAGTCAACTTCATCTTGATCAAAACAAAAAATTACCCAGTCTTCTCTTTCATTTTACCATTAATTCTCTTTATGACTACTCTAAACTTCACAATTTCAACTCAACATAAAGTAATCTGACCCAAAACAGTATTTAGGCTAATATAGACCACAAAATTTCCATTCCATTTCACTTCAAACAAATTTAAACCATCTCCCATCCTTTATTCTTGACAATTTAACAAAATCATATACTGTACTTTCATTTTAGTCTCCAAAATAGGGCTATTATTAGACATATTAGTCAAAGCAATGGAATTTTTAACTTCATGCTTACACCAAACCTTATATATCAAATGAGATCAAGTTATACCTTGGTAATCTCTTAACCAAAACAACCAAGAACTCACACTTAATCATCAAAAGCCCTTAAAGTTCTTACTGTCACTGGTTCCTTCATACCCTGTTTGTAATGCTTGTAGGTCTACCAACCTATTTGTCAGGGCTTCATTCACAATCTAAGCACTATTACACAAGTATATCCACACTTTTCAGTTCCCTCCTTATAGATCTAAAATATATTGAAAATGGGTATCAAAACTTTTACAACATAAGCTTCAAATATTGTTGTCTTGGATAGATTTAGGCTTAATTAGGCCTAATTTGCATAAGGATTTGTTGCTTTACTAACTCCTAACCAAAGTACACTTTTCCAGTGCTTGGGAAATGTTTAATTTTATTGGTATATGATCTTCAAAGCATCAAATTCCATTTACAAAATATTTTCACAAAACCCTAAGGGCTTAACCTTCATAATTACTCTGTTCACATACTGTACACACAATTTTTTAGTTAAGAAACTTCATTCCCTCACATCTTATCTTTATAATTTTTCCCTAAATCCACTTAAAAATGAAAGAACATTCATAGTAAGATAATCTCACAAGAAACTAGAAGATTCCACCAATTAATAAAGGAGAAACATAATTATTTCTGTCTCTGCTTACCCTAACTAAGGGTTTTAGCAGTCTAAAGTAAATCCATAATAACTCACACAAATCTTAACTAAAATGCATGAAATTTGATGTAACAGGAAGGTGATTGAGATTATTACCATATCCAACCATTCTACCATGTTTTTAAGGCCGTACAATTTCGTACAATGCCTGGAAATGCAAGATTTCTGAAGAAAAATGATTAAAAATAAGAGATTTTCCTTGAACTTATTCTTTATTCAACCACCCTCAAAGTTCTGAAAGATACAACAGACTTTTAGCCTTCTAACTACCTCTAACCAACCCTAATGACTCTTCATCTCTTAATATTGCCTTTTTGATTAAGTTGACAACTTTTTACATTATTTTAATTTTTGCACTTTTGGACTTAATAAACACCAAATGACCTCAACATGACCTTAAATATATGAAACATGACTCTAATAACATGATTGACAAAGTAGGAACAATAACATTGAATTAAATTTCAAAACATTACTTCATAAAGGCCTAATTATGCCAAGGTGCTTTTGCACCAGTACAAGAGATGAAAAAAAGACAAGGAGCCATTAAAAACTTCTGAATATTTCACTGACTCAATCAAACCTCCAAAATAATAGTACAAATTCTAGCACTAGGGAAAGCCCAAAAGAGAACACTAATGAAAGTGGAATTCTTTTTTTTAAGTTCTAGAAGAGTATAAATGGTTCGAAGATGTTGTGTGTGTCTAGAAAATGGTGAAGGAATGTTGGATAGGGAGGGACCCAATTAGCTTCTTTAACTAGATTCTTAAGAAAGAAACAAAATCTGATACATTTTTGGGTTCTTCTGAGTAGGGCCCATCTTTTATTATTTTATTTGGGGGACCCAAAAAACCATAGGGGTAGAAACCTGTGGAGCTTAATCATTAAAGGCAAGGGGTCTATCCATTTAGAAATAGACTGAAAGGATGGTTGCACGAGGGGCTATTTCACATCAAAGGTGGTCTAAAAAATTTCATAGACAGGTACAAAAAGTAATAGCAACCTTCCACTAACTAACCCAATCAACCTCCAAGAAACAAGACAATGACTCCTCTAAATGTTCCCAAAACCCAAGGCTTCAAAACACAAGGTTGGTGACCCTACAAACCATTCCCATGCTTACCAAGTGATCTTTGATCATCAAACCCTTACAAGGTTTATTGATACATTCACAACTATTGTTACCTCCACATGCATTTGACTAGTAGTGACAACCTTGGTTTTTAATCCTCCAACCCCATACCTTGGGATCACATCACCATAAAAGAACTTCATCCAACATCCTTATGAGTGCAGGTACCACCAATTAGGTATTTTTCAGATTTTTCTTCCTCGAGTGAGGGAAATTTAGGAAGAGAAGAGGAAGGTGAGACATGTAGTAGGTCTAAAAGAGGGAGATCAATTAAAGGTCAAAGGATTAGAAGAAAATTTTGTAAACGCATGGAATTTTTTCTTGCTGAAGGAGGGTCATGTTCTTATGATGATGAGAGAATAGGTGACATTGAGGTGCCCTTGAGGTACAAACATCTATGAAAATAATGGGTACCCAAGGAACTTCCTCCAATAAACACTAATTTTTGTGCCAACGAGAGGATATATGGCATAGCACCATTGTCATTACATGGTTTGGGCCTATTTTACATGGATGGCATAAAGGTCTATTATGAAAAAGTTACTAAATTGATGGAGTATGTCGGACCTTGTTACAATTACAAAGATTAGATGTAATTGGTTTGATATACATGAAGTATGCATAGGTATGCACTGTCAGCAAATTATATACAGCTAAAAGATAAGGATCAAAATAAAGGAGTGGCTATGTACATTGGCAGAAGGCCAAAAGCAACAAGGAATATTGCAAGGTTTATAAACAGTACACAACTTGGGTCAACAAATAAGCAACCCAATTAATGACTCCAATATACCATTTTATTATTGTGTTTTTTTTGTAAGTCTATTGGTTTCATTTCAGTAATTTTTGTCATAGCGGGACATTGATTGTAGGGGGAAGGCTCTAGCCCAAAGTACAGATCACGATGCATATTTAGGTGCTTCTACCCAACAAGTTTACCTCATTATAATTGTACGAATTAGATATGAGGAAAAAAAATTATTATTATGTTTTTTTCATAAGTTTATTGGGTTAATTTTGATAATGTTTTTAATATTCTTGTCGTAGTTGGATGATCAGGGAAAGACATTAGTAGTAGATGATAGCATCCATAGGGAGGTGCAATCACTATTATGCGATGATGACATTGCATATTTCGCAAACCCTTTGGATATGATAAGGAAGACCCAAAAAAAATGCAATGAAGAAATCCTTTAGCTGTTATTCATAGTGCCTCAAATAGATGAGATAAGAGAAAGGGTTAAAATATTGACTAAGAGAGCACAAAACTTGCAAGTAAGTTGTCATGAGATCTTTAATTATAACATAAGTTCATTCACGGTTTTATATTTTGTACTCTTTTATGAAATGAACTAAAATATGTGTTGTTTTTATAAGATTTTTTGCATCCTCATGATGCAGTTGGTCATGATCAGGGTATTGTAGGTGCTGCCTGAGGAGTAGGGGTTGGTACAAGTGTTGATCCTGATCTTCTTGTGCATACATCACATCGTCCGACACCATCATCCATTCCTATATTATCGACTAAAATGTTAGCAACACATAGCATGCAAACATCAGGTAGTGCACCCTTTGGCAGCGAACACATGCCAGAGCATGTGTTAGGACATGTACCTGGGGATGTAGAGGCCACTAGTACTGGTGATGTTTTAGTAACATTTCTTAGATCTTCCCGTACTAGTAGTACGGGAACATTACCGGTCACATTTGTGGTGACCGAGGATTTCATTCCCATAAAGATAGAGAAGGTCCCAGGTACTTTAAAATGTTTTAATTATTATTATATATAATCCAATTGAAATTTACTTATTGATCACTCTTTTTAGACTAATGATCCCATGATCAATTTGCAAGAAATGATTTTTTTTATAAACATCTAAATGATATTACATTGGAGATCTTCGAGCCCACCATATGTACATGGTGGAATGCCCAAAATCAATATTTAAAAGATGATCTCATTAACCATTTAGTTGTGTTGTTTGGTAATAACACATTCAACCGAACCAAGGTCCTTAAGAAAGATGGTACATATCTAAAGTATGTGAGGGACCAATATAGGTAACATTTAGAGAAGACCAAAAAGTACGAGCGTCCCCCCACTATTCTGGGGAGGGAGTGGAAGGACCTGGTGTCGGATGGAAAGGAGAAGGCTGAAAAGAAAAAAGGAAAGACACCACTGGGCCAAGGAAGGTATGTGATACTATCAACAATGTAATTATATACTGATTAATCTTTCTTTTTACATAATATAACATATTTCAAACTTTTCATAGGCTGCCCGACACATCGAAGGAAACAAAGGAAAGACTAGAAAAACACAGGCAACACAAACTTGGCTTTGGTGGTTATATGAAATTAGCCACACAAATTTTAAGTATCAATAAATGAAATATTGCATCCAAATAATAAATTGCAAACAATTTTGGTTTTGTCACACCATAGAAGCAAAATTCATGATCTTATGCAAAAATGCAGGGCTTTAAATTCAATAGAGTGCCCATAGAAGAGGACCTCAAGATTACCTTCCAGCAAGGCTATGGAGTCATGGCTAAACACCTAAGACTCTTGACTAGGCAAACACAAGCTTCCACTACATCTAACATGCAGGTAAAGAAACTCAATGAAGTTTATTTAAAATTGAATACTTGTGCAATCTATTCAATATTAATTTCCACCATAAATTAATTATGTTCCTATTTTTTTTAAATAGGAAAGCAATGATAATACTACACATGACATTGGAATGCAGGCTGGTGAGGGTGGAGCACAAATTGCAAATGAAGGTCATGGTGTGCATCTTGGTACTATATGTATTCATGTGCTATACAAAACACAATATGGATTAATACAATTAAAAATCTTTAATTGCAATTGGTGTATTAATTAATGTAACCTTTTGTGTTTCAATTTTAGAGCATGTAGAGTGTGATCAACATGTTGAGCATGATCAGGCTAGACAAGATCAGGAACATGATGTGGCCCCATCAGGTAAAGAGGACCACTCTAATCTTCTTTTAAACATATTTAATTGCAATTGGTGTATTAATTAATGTAACCTTTCATGTTTCAACTCCAGGGGATTTAGAGGGTGTTCAACATGTTGAGCATGAGGATATAAGACAAAATTAGGAACATGATGTGGCCCCATCAGGTAAAGAGCACCACTCTAATGTTCTTTTAATTAATGAAATACTTGTAACAATAATAATAAAAAATATCAATTTAACATTTCTTTTTTATTGCAGCAGACCCCCCCTTGCAGTGGTCTCCACGTCATGAGTACATGACTAGGAATACATTAAGATCATGAGCAGAGGGTAGAACAACTGAAGGGGGGACATATGATTTAGAAAACAATGCTCCACTTCTTATTTTTTTAGCTGCAAAAAAGAAACAAAAAAAAGTGATTGTAATCATATTATGACAACCATATTTTTAAGCTTATGCAATTTTCAATATTTCATTATGCTGCACTTTTAAGCTTATGCAATTTTCATTAGTTCTCTTTGCTTCAATATGTTACCCTTTGTACTTATTTTACTTTTTAACACATCTCATATGTTACCCTGGATGACAAATTTTGTAGGGGAAGCTATCCATGGATGGATCCTACGTCTGGGGATATACGAGTTTGGATTAGACAAAATTGGGATGTACTCATGTAGCATAGAAACAAAAGAGAAGAGCCCAACCATTTCAACACAAGAATTGGCTTGAGATTGGTACGTGGTTCAAACTAGGTTTGGGTATGAGGGGTCTAGGATAGAGCCCTATAACACAACTAGTATTAAATCAATAAACATACAAATATTTCTATTATGTGGTTAATGCTAAAATCATCCACAATTCACTATGTGATGAGTAGTTAGCGATGATGTCATGCCATTGTTTGGTAGGTTATTGATTATGCAATTGCTCCCAATAATCATCTCTAGTTGCTTACATGCCATTTGATCCATATGAGGGGCACCTTTCAATCTAGGTAGCAATTTTATAGATAATTCTCTTATTTAGTGACCAATGGAATAAGTGAGTGGATGGATTGCTCCTAGTAATCACATGTCATGTGCTTCAGGCACTGATGATAAAATAATTTCATTGGATAGAATTAATATAGTTATGTATTATATGTTGTTGGTTTGGTTTTTGGTTTGGGTTTAATTGTTATTTTTATTCACCCAAGTATCATATGAGAAAGCACACACATATTTTGCTAGAAATCCATCACAAAAGTGACCTTCTCTCTCTCTCTATCACATACACACACTAACTTTCTCACTCTCTCACACACACAACTGACCAAAAATAGAATTTACTATTTGGAAATCATTGGTTGTGGATTTAATTTCTATATGAACTCAATTGTAATCAGTTGGGCTTCATATGTTGTGGGAACAATACTTGTTTTGATTCGTGATCTTGGTATGTAGTTCAATGATGGCATCAACATACTTGTATATTGTCTTTACACTAAATTTTTCCTATAAAATGTTAAGAACATATTTTACTTTATTCCACTATGAGAGAAGAAGGTGACTGTTAGATTTTTTCCCAAGGAGATCTTCACATATTTGAAATTTTACCATAAGTCTTCCATTTTTTCATTCACACCTATCTCAACTATTAAAACCAATTTTGTGATTAATCCTTTCAAATTAATAGACAATTGTTTACTTTTTGATTGGTTAATGAGGGTTGTTGTAGGGATTACACAACCTTAAGACACAAATTTGGGTCCCTAGTTTCCATGTGTTGGTTTTCAACACTATGCCCATATGCTTTGGGACTTGCATTATTTCAAGTCATGTGAGACATATCCAGCAATTTCTATGGCAGTTTTTGCCCAAGTCTTCATTGTTGGGTCTTCTACCATTGTTCTTATAAGCTATTTACTCACTATATGTATCCAAGACCCATTGTTCACACATTTCAAATTGAAGAGATATAACATATCAACCAAGTAGTATCTATGTCACCCTGATCATGTTTTATGTTTATATTGGCATGATATAATATATCGACACAACAACTAGCAAGCTTCACCGATAAAAACATTGCAGGAATGGCCTACGTGAATGAGGAAGCATGTCGTATAATATCAGCATAGGCACATTGCATTCATACCGATCAACAAAAGAAATTGGGTTGTATATTTTGATTAAAAAGGAACAAATAGAGGATGTAGCACCACAAGAAATGCATATTGGCATAACTCATGAAAGTTTCCCCAACAAAATACTCATCAGCCATCGAAAGCCTAACAAATGACAATTCTGATCTCATATACTACTCTAATGAAGATAAAAGGCTCGAATCGAGGACACATTCTTTTTGTTCTATTGATGGGTTATTCAAGAAAGTAAAAGATAGACTCACTCGGGATTTCGGCTTGAGGTACACCAATATATTTCATCGAAGGAACACATTGATATTAGAACAATAGAAAATGGACTGCCTGATGATACATCTTACACTGATAACATTTAGTCAAAAGAACATATCTCAAGTTACACCCACATTGTGGATAAAATAAGGCATCATCGGTGAAAGTTGTGTCAATAGAATTCATCAGTGGGTGTATAACCATTGGAAGTAATGAATAACTTTGGGCCTGATAGAACGAAGTCTCTCCGATAGGATTACATTAGATAAGCTACACCAATAAAGGATGCAAGGAAAGACAAATAGTTATCAGAGTGACTTATATCGAAAGACACATTGGCCAAATTATTCATGCAAAGAACAAAACCCATACATATAACCGTGTTAGGGAGGGAAGAAGTTTGAACGAATAATTTAAAAAAAAAAACTGTAGGGTTTTTTCACAATTTTGATGAACATATCCCGATGAACCACAAAAAATTGAGATGAGGTTGTTGTAGACGTGATATAGTTTTCGTCGTAATGCCAATGACGGTTTGCTCCATCTCATTGGAAAATGGATGAACATTTGGTGTTTTCTCGATGATTTCAAATGGGCATTCTGCAATGTTTTGTGATTTTTTGTGTCGATAGATGGATGAAGTTATGTTGATTTTGTGATGGACACACCAAAATTTTCCATGGTGTTGATCGATGATGTTGGGTCGTGGTTTCGATGTATAAAAATTGGTCGTTAAAGCAATGAAAATCTAGTGACGAAATTTAAATCAATGTTGCATCAGTAAGTCAACAATATTTTGTCGATATGTCACCAAACATTCATCAAAATTTTTAGTCAAATACAGTAGTGTAATGAAACTATGGTGACTTATTTTCATTCTAGAGAGGACAAAAACTACTTGGTTATTGATACCGGATGCTCAAATCACATGATAGGTGATAACATTAAGTTTGTTAAACTTGAGAAGTTTGAAGGTGGTCTTACTAAGTTTGGTGATGATACATCTACTAATATATGTGGAAAAGATTCAATTAGTTTTGATGACAATCATAATATATAGATGATGTTCTTTATGTTAAGGGTATCCAACATAAAATTGAAGGGAAACTAGGTATCAAAGGAAAGAGAAAATAAAATTGAAGCAAACCCTTGATAAAGTGCAAGACCTAGTCCAAGAAGAAATGGATGAAGAAGATCAAGAGAGAAGATATTTTGAGGAAACCATGATATCTATCAATAATGGGAAACATGAGCTCATTAACATCTTTAAATTAATTCTCTAGAACCTTGAATAAATTTTCATGTTTACTTCTTTGAGTAATGGAAATCAAGGAAAATATTCTACCACTAGAATGAATCGAACATCTAGAATTTCGAATAGCTTTGGGATACCCAATATCACCTTTATGTAAAAATACATGATGCAACTAGAAAGTGATTCCATAGATCAATAGGATGATGATTTTTCATCCCTCCATGGTAAATATATAACACATAGTCATGACATCTCTTTTATGAGTTTCTACATGCTTTGAGGATAAATAATATGAGAGGAGACTTTTTGATGGCCTATTTGACACATGCAAAACAGGTAGGGTATTGATTACCTTACCTATCTTGAAAAAGGAGATTAATTGCAAGATCAGTCACCCTCCAAGGTCCTAGGAGTTGGGTCACAACTATGCTATCTTGCAAAGTGGTCAATATGGCTAAAATGTTCAAGGGGCTTGCTAGTGTTTTTTACTCAAAATTAAAAAAATTATTCTAACTTAATCCTAACTAACAAATTGTTTAAATAAAATTCAAAAGATAGAACAAGGGATGCAAGAAAAAATAAAATACATTTATTCCAATTTATTTAATTTATCATTAATCAAAGATATATCCAATGAAATTGAAGATAAACAAATCTACATTACACACAATTATATTCATTTATAGTGCTAAGTTTAAGGGGAATTGTCCATAATTCTATAATTATTATTAATTTACTAAGATTCAAAATCAACTTATAAATACTACTTATCTCTTTGTATAACTATAAATTAGAATAATAAGAAGAATATCATTCGGATGCAAGAGTAAAATACAAAAATGATTAAATATGAATTTTTTTATTATTCTTTTAAGTTCATGACTTCTACAAATCCAAAAACACTCCACTAGTGTACACATCCATCTTTCTTTAGCTTAAAACTCCTAAAATCTAACTATGAAAATGTAGTGAAAATAAGAAAACTCTGTAATAAAAGGATCTATGCTATTGGACCTTCAGTCTAATTCTTCAACCTTTAGACCCTATTAATGAGAGAAGAATTAAAATATATAGACCAACAAAGATATTATTCCTTCCAAAATTAAAATGCAAATTAGTTAACTTAGGAACCTTCCCACAAAGAACATCAATTAATTGGAAAAAATGATTTTCTAGAAAATTACACCCAAATCACTTATGAGAACTTCTAGTTAGCTCCAGTTGTAGAACTATGCCCTATTGATGGTCTATTTGGCACATGCAACACATGTAGGGTATTAATTACCTTACCTCTCCTGAAAATTGAGACTAATTGCAAGATCAATCACCCTCCAAGGTCTTGGGAGTTGGGTCACAACTTTGTTGTCTTACAAAGTGGTCAATATGGCTAAAATTTCAAGGGGCCTACTGGTGTTTTTGAATCAAACGGTACAAATTTATTCTAACTTGATCCTAACTAACAAGTTTTTTAAATAAAATTGAAAATATAGAATAGGGGATGCAAGAGAAATCAAAGACATTCATTCCAATTAATCTAATTTATCATTAATTAGAGAGATATCCAATGAAATTTTTGTTTCTTAAATTTTTATTACACACAATTATATTAATTTTTGATGCTAAATTCAAAGGGTATTGTCTATAATTCCATAACCATTATTCATTTACTAAGATTCAAAATCAACTTATTAATGCTACTTATCTTTGAGTATAACTATAAATCAGAATAAAAATAAGAATATCATTCATATGTGAGAGTAAAATCCAAAAATGATCAAATATGGTAGATTTTATTATTCTTTTAAGTTCATATCTTCTACAAATCTAGATAAACTTCATTAGTGTATAGATTCATCTTTCTTGAGACTAAAACTCCTAAAATCTAACCATGAAAATATAGTGAAAATAAGAAAACTCTATTAGAAAAGATCTATGCTAATGGACCTTTAGTTTAATTCCCCAACCTTTGGGCCTTGTTAACGAGAGAAGAATTACAATATATAGACCAAAAAAGATATTATTCCCTCCAAAATTAACATGTAAGACATATAGTACACCCAACATGCAAATTAGTTAAGGAACCTTCCCAAAAATAACTTCAGTTAATTGGAAAAAAATAATTTTCCAAAAAAATACACCCAATTCACTTTTGAGAACTTCTAGTTAGCTCCAGTTCCAAAACTATGCATCCCTTTTTGGGAAATAAAGAATAAAAACAACATATTCTTCATTTGAAAAGTAAAAATAGAATATTCCTTATTCAAATTATGCTAGATCACACCTGCTTCTGCAGTTTCTTATACTCTTCAAAACTGGCCAACACTTGGGTGATCATCTTTGTATCTAGGTGATTGACCCATTCTAAAATGAACTTAGTTTTCTTAAAACTATTGGATGTTGTATTTATACACCTTTCCAACCTTTCAAATATCATCTTTGACCCATCTAAGATCAGCTTTAATATTCATTATCTAAAATGGTCTCTTACTCCTCTTGCATTGATTTGATCTTATTTTCTATCGTTCTCTTGATAGATTGAATATTGAGTATCCAATCTATGTGTGCTTTGCAATGGGAGATCTGGACTAATGATAATAACTATAAGTCTCTCAAAACTTGAAGTATTCTTTGACAAATCCCTATGCAACTTTAATAGATTTAATCTGTGCTTAGTTATGAGTTCCATTTTGAAGGATATTATGTTTGTTATTTTACTTATGAAAATAATATCCTCATCTATGAGATCCATTTTGAAGAATGCAATGTTTATTCTTTTACTTATGAAAATAATATCCTCATCACACATGCTAGCAATATTTTTCAATTCTTCTACTCCCATTGTATTCAAATCCCCAAGGTATTTCAATTCCAACTGGTATTTCTTTGTTAGAAATTGAGAGGTTGTCATTGATGTCAACAAAGAGTGGAATTTAGATAATTGCCACAATGGAATTTTGTTGTTTGTTAGTATTCAACTGCTTCGATAATGGAAGTTTGTTCCTTTGGTATTTTGATCTGGATTATCTTATTTTGTGAGATTTACTCAGAAGTTGATAAAATGTTCTATCTTGTCATCAATTGCATTCACTGACAAGGTTTTAGTTGACAAGGTTGTATGGTTGCGAAGGTATAGTTACCAATATCTTGGGTAATAGTGTCATATCTATACACTGACTTTGTACGCCAATTTTTTGGTCTGGATTCTATCTCAGAAAAAGATATCACTACAAGACTTTGTACATAGATTTGAGACTACAAGATGCATTCTACATTGGAGTTTCATAATAATATATGAAGGAATTTGGAATATATGAATGATAGTATTTTTCTTTGAAGACTATAGTAAGTTTCTATATTGTATGTTGATGTGGGAGACTCCACATTCTCTCATATTTGATTATCATGTTGTGCAGTGTTGAAGATAAGTAGTTTGATGTCATCTAAAGGAGAATTCAATGTGTTAAAAAGTTTTTGTGTTACACATTTGATGGATTTCATATATGCTTGGAGTTTTGATCTAACTCTGGTCAACCTAATTATGTATTAATGTTGAGAAGTTTTAATATGTGCTACGAATGATAAAGGGATCTATCTTAGGTTGGCGCTGACTAAATATATGCAAAGATGAATTTTTTTTTAGGATAATGTTGTCATAGTTGGTTTTTTATTTGAAATAGGACTTCTCTAATTAGGCTGAACTAATAAGTGAAAATGGATATATATGTATATACGTAAGACAATTTTGGATAGAGGAAGTGAGAAAAGAAAAGGTGAGAGATACACAAAGGAAGAGAAGAAAGTGTGTGTGTGATGTATATGTGTTAAATTATATAGATGAGCATATAGATGTGTTATTCATGTATTGTGCTTCACCACAACTATACTCCAACACAAGGAAGGTACATTCCATATCAGTTCATCACTTGGCAGTGAGCCATTCTCTATTTTGTAAATCACTTCACGATGTGAGCCTTGAAGGATAGTGTGTCTTGGCAGTGAGCCATTGTAGTATTCTATATTTGGATATATTATATTGTGAGCTAACCCTCATCATGGTTTTTCCCATTTTGGGTTTTCCATGTAAAAATATTGGTGTTCATGTGTGTTGATGCATTGTCTTGATTCCATGTTTTCTCTTAGATCAATGATATTGTTTGAATGGATTTTATGTGAATGGTTTAATGGAATATTGATTCACCCCACCCTCTCAGTATTTCGGGTGTTCAACAATTGGTATCAGAGCTTGGTTCCTCTAAACAAGTCTTATAGCTTGGGGAAGGTCCTGAAATTCAAATATATGGAAGACAAAAAATTTCTTATTCCTCTAGAAGAGATATCTATTGAACATACAAAAGAAAATGAAGATTTGAAGGATAGGCTAAAGGAAGCAAATGAGTACATTAAGAATCTAAAGGAAAAATATGGAGAAGTGAGTGATCAATTAAAGAAAGTAGATGAGGACATCACCAGACTAAAAGAACATCTAGAAGAGAAGAGAAAAATTGAAGTCTATCAGAAAACTGAAATTCAAAGGAAGATGGATGAATATGCAAAGATTGAGCAAGAAGTGGTAATTTTGAAATTAGATTTGGAAAAGGCAAAAAGAAATGAGGATAAATTTGTTACAAGTTCTACAATGTTGGATGAACTAATTGTAGGAAAGATACCCTCTAAGTACAAATGTGGTTTGGGATTTGAAGAAGGACAAAGTTCAAAGGTGAATCAATCTCCTGACATGAAGACTCAAAGTAATGTTCAAAAATTCAATAATCTAAGAAGAGATATTGGAAGAATTTCTATCAGACAACCTAATGCTCAAAGGTACTTATCTTGTAATGGTGTCTATTATTATTACAATAAGGATGGACATAGGGAAAACGATTGTGAAAATAAAATGAAACAAAATGCTTTATCATTCTCCAGTCAATGTTTTGAATGTAAGAAGATTGAACACAAATCTAAAGAATGCAAAAATCAAAAGTTGAACAAGATGATTTATCCATTCAATGGCTACTATTATCACTATAATTTATTTGGACATAAAGCTAACTAGTGAAAATATAGATTAAATAAAGGACAATCTAGATGGAAGAATGTTGTTTGTTATAATTGCAGCAATTGAGGACACTTTTCCAGACACTATAGAAGAAACAATATGAGAAGTAACAATCTAATAAAAAGAGATGAACCAGTCATTAAGATTGATCTGGCATAAGTTAAAAAGGAAATAGAAAGGATCTAGAGAAAGGAAGGAGAATTTGAAATTCAAGAAGAATTAGAAACATTGATTTCACCTGTGTCATCCTCTGGTACAGATACTCCCATCAAAAATTAATCTAGGAAGTGGCTAAGGGGGAACAATAATAAGAAAATTTAATAACCCCCTCTTCGCTATATGATGTCATATCATGACATAAACACATTTATTAAGGTTATGAATTCATGATTTCATGTGAAAGGAATTTTCAAACACACATGTGTGAAGAATGAATTCCATAGAGTTTGAAAGGGTGGAAGCATACACTAATTTCAAGGTCATCTACTTGCAATTTGAAGCATTTATTGTACAAGAATTTGGGATGAAAGAAAAAAATTAATATATGTTAAGGAAAACACATTCGACGAAAATAATTTGTTAAAGAGGAGATCCATGCAGAGGAAGCTTGAAAATACAGCGCAATTCCATACATCAAAAATTTAGAATTTGGTTTTGGTGGGAAAGAAAGAGGTAAGTCACTATTGCTATACACTATTTCATCTAAATTACTTGTTGAATTTTGTTGAATGTGATGGATATACCTTGAATCATAGACAATTCAACGAGACCAGAACCACAGCTTAGTATATACCCTACTAAAACTTTAGAACTTGATCCTTTCGGTGCTTTTTTAGATAACCCTCTTGGTGTTATACCTATTGAAGATATTGGGATATATGTTCATAGAAAATTGGTAGAGTCTATGTAAGGAAAATCTCCCATGTTGTGGATTGAAGAATTAATTAGAAATGATCTTACCTTGAAACTAGAATACAACATACTCACAGAAATGAAATTGGTTGTATTGAATCATTTTCTGGATTTTAGTAATGAAGAAAGTTGTATCAGATTGGCTCTTAGTAGATTTTATGGTGAATATGTATGCCTTGACAATTCATATATGATATCCAGAGAAGTAATCAAAGATATTACTAGCTTATCATCCTCTAGACCGACTCCTAAATGTAATTTTGATAAAGAAAAGGGTTTAATAAAGAACACACATGCTATAATCACTAACCCGATAGTTCAGTATGCAAGTCTATTTATTTCACAACTAATTTTGGTGGAAACGATGTCTCCACCATTGCAATTGATCTTGCATTGGATATGGTAGAGAACATAATAGAATATGACCTTTTTGAGCTGCTCCAACAACAATTATTGGAGAATCTGAGAGATATCAAGAAGAAGAAATGTACATTTAGATATGGTACATTTATTTTATGTCTAATATTCTATTTTATGAAGGAGATTCTTAGATTAGGTGAAGTTAATTGGGAAAATACTAGAACAGACTCTCATTATATCAAGGAACTAATGAGAAACATTAGGTATTTAGATGCATAAGGAGATTCCCTTGTTGTATTCTTTGGAAATTTTTAGAGGAAAATGAATAGAAGGAGGAGAGTTCCAAGAGAATTGGTTACAAAATATAAAAATGAGATAAAAAAAAATTGTAGCCACTAATAGTTGCATCATCAAGGCAGTTGAACCAAGAAACTCATAGATTCCTGAGTTAGGATATGAGATTGAGAAGCACTATGCTACTAGTTGCATTGAATTGTTGATTAACAACCCCCAAGACCCCAACAGACCTAGGTTTGGAACTTACACTAAAGTAGCTAGAGCTCATGAAGAGTCTGAGTTAGTCTCCCGTAAATCAATGTCTGCCATCAAAGAAAATATAAAAGTCACATAGGTTCATGCATTAGTTGCTTAGGTTGAACCTACTCCAAGAATACTTAACTAACTAGATAGAAGCACACATCTTCAGGTAGCTCCTAGTAGAATCACTACTTCACAATCCACAAGGAAAGCACAAGTGCATTAACTAATAGATTCAATGAATTAAAGAGTAAAGCAGTAAGTGACATGGTCTCTTAGGAAGATAAAGGATTGTTGGAAATTGTAGAGAAGTGCAAGTCTACTCATAGCATGGTCCTTGAAAAACTCAAGGAATTTCAAGAGTGTGAGAAAGAGGTCAAGATTTTATTCACATTCTATTGGACTTGTCCTAATGAAATTCAAAGACTCGATGATGTTGAAGACACAATTGTATCCTAGATCAAGTTTGCATATATCACATTTAATCCTACTCTTGATTTGGATGATCAAATGGTACAACTTGAAAAAATTGCATGAAGAATACCTTGTATCACATAAAGAGAAAGGAGAGATGATTGAACATTATGGAAAGCTCAGAGATCTAATCAAGATTAAGTGTACACCTATCTATTATATTCTCTCTTTGGCTTACAAAAATCTGAAATCTAATGTTACTCCTAGAACTATGGTTGAAGGCATAGACATTTTAATTTACCTCAACTATCTTTGCAGAGCTCTGTCAGAGGAAAAAATGCTTTGGAATGAAGGCAGATCCTCATGGCTAGGTATTCTTAGCAAACTTCAAGGGACTACAACCTCTGGTTGATTAATCACATATGTTGTTTTGGATGTACTCCTCAGGGGGAGTATTTAGGTATGCAAAAGGAACTATTAAAGCATTAATTTTTTTACCTTTGCTATTGATGCCAAAGGGGGAGAGAGAGGTATCATGTGGAAATAGAGAGAAGGTATGTGAAAATTGAAAAGTGAAAAGTTTTGTGAAAATTTTTGGAGAGAAAATTGAAAAATTAGAAAGAGGTATTTTGATGGTATTCTAAATGGTTTTCACATCATCTGTTGCCATCAATGACAAAGGGAGATATTGTTTGGAAATTGAGAGATTGTCATTGATGTCAATAGATAGTGGAATTTAGATAATTGCCACAATGGAATTTTGATGTTTCTCAGTATTCAACTACTCCAGCAATGGAAGTCTATTGCTCTGGTATTTTGATTTGGATTATCTTATTTTGTGAGATTTACTTAGAAGTTGATAAAATGTTCTATCTTGTCATTAGTTGTATTCACTCACAAGTTTTAGTTGACAAGGTTGTATGGTTGGGAATGTATAGTTACCCGTAGCTTGGGTAACAGTGTCATGTTTATACACTAACTCTATATGTCAATTATTTGGTCCAGATTCTATCTTAGAAAAAGATATGACTACAAGAATTTTTACATAGAATTGAGACCACAAGATGCATTTTACATCAGATTTTCATAATGATATATGAAGGAATTTGGACGATACAAATGACAGTATTCTACTATGAAGACTGCAATAAGTTTCTATATTGTACACTAATGTGGGAGACTCTACATTCTCTCATATTTGATTATCATGCCATGCAGTGTTGAAGATAAGTAGTTCGATTTCATCTAAAGGAGAATTCAATCTATTAACAAGTTTTTGTGTTACACG
This sequence comes from Sequoia sempervirens, assembly GCA_007258455.2. Taxonomy (NCBI): domain Eukaryota; kingdom Viridiplantae; phylum Streptophyta; class Pinopsida; order Cupressales; family Cupressaceae; genus Sequoia; species Sequoia sempervirens. Next base: position 32,209,897 of record VDFB02000013.1, on the reverse strand, counting down.
TTTGATGGATTGCATATATACTTGGAGTTTTGATCTAACTATGGTCGACCTAATTATTTATTAATATTGAGAAGTTTTAATATGTGCTACAAATGTTAAAGGGATCTATATTAGGTCCATGTCAACTAAATATATGCAATCATGAATAATTTTTGAGGATAAGTAGACAGAGTTGGTTTTTTATTTGAAATAGGGTTTATCTAATTAAGCTGACCTAATTAGTGAACATGGATATATATGTATGTATGTAAGACACTTTTGGATAAAGGAAGTGAGCAAAGAAAATGCAAGAAATACATGAAGGAAGAGAAGAGTGTGTGTGTGTGTGTGTGTGATGTATACGTGTGAAATTGTATAGATGAGTAGATAGATGTGTTACTCATGTATTTTTCTTCACCGGAACTGAACTCGAGCACAAGGAAGGTGTATTCTATATCAGTTCATCATTTGGCAATGATCCATTCTCTATTCTATAAATCACTTCAAGCTATGATCCTTTAAGGATAGTGTCTTGGCAATGAGCCATTGTAATATTCTATATCCATATATATTATATTGTAAGCTAACCCTCACCTTGGTTTTTCCCATTTTGGGTTTTTAACGTAAAAATACTAGTGTTCATGTGTGTTGATGCATTGTCTTGATTCCATGTTTTCTCTTAGATCAATGATATTGTTTGGATGGATTTTATGTGAATGGTTTAATGGAATATTAATTCACCCCTCCCCTCTTAGTATTCCAGGTGTTCAACATTCTCATCCTTATTTCTCAAATTGTTATATATATTTATGCAACTGATTCTCTAAGGTATAAGCCTTTTCATACTATTGGTACCCATAAACTAGTAGTTCTTCCATTTTCTTTTTCAATTTCTCAATCATTGTCAAAAATTTGAGATTTTATTTTCATCTCATTCATTTCATCAACTTCCTTCCTACTCATTAGAACAAATGCCTCTAATGAAGTAGGTTGTTTAGGAACTAGGGAGACCAACCCTTTAAGGAACACTTTCATTTTCTCAATCTGAGCCTTAAGCTCATAGTTACTCTGCTTATTCATTTTGGCCTTAATTGAGTCCACTACTAGGTCTAGGGATGATATTTTTTCCCATCTATTTTGCTTCCCTAGATTGACTGTGGATAGCTGATAATCTAATTATTGCAACTCCCTATCATATTTGTCCACCATTGGAGTAGCAATCTCTATTATCATCTCTCCTAGTTCATTGACCTTTGTAGTGTGAAGAGTACTAGGCTTTTTCTTCACCTCAACAACCATATATTTATAACTAATGGGTTGGACTATTACTTTTTTCCTCTTTTCCAAATATAATTTAAGCCATGTAGGAGCCGTAGGAGGGATGTACACTTGTTGATCACTTGTTTGAGTCTCCCTAGGTTGTTATGTCATTTCCTGACTTAAAGAAGCCTTATCCTTTTCTTATTACCTTTCTATATTCTCAATTAATTATTTTTTCTCTTCAATAGTCAACACATGTTCTTCTTCTTCTTCCTTCTCAGCCTTAGGATTATTTTTATTTTCTTGGACTTGTTGCTCTTCCAAGCCTTATTCCTTTTGTTCGTATTGTTGAGCATCCATGGATTCACTTTTAGGTGCCTTATCTTCACCTTTGGGAGAATATTTAGGTGAATCAGGTATTATATACACTTGATCACTCTTGTAACCTTCTCCTTTTAGGTTGGCTTTTGTTTCCTTTAAAGTTTTAGATAATTATATCAACCCATGTTTTTCTCCTATTCAGTACCTTCTCGGAGATGGATTCAATGGAAGGTTCCTCTTTCTTCGACTAATCATTTGGATCCAATGCCTTATTATTAACCTTGCTTATGTCATACATAGGATCCAATGTTTGTCCTATTGAACATTCAAAATACTGAGAGATGGGTGAATTAGTATTCTATGAAAACTTTTGAATACAACTTATCCAATCACCAAAACATATTAACTGAAATAAAGAATGAAAGCATGAATCATCCACAAAGTCACAAGACACTTAAACACCAGGATTTTTACGTGGAAAACCCAAAATGGGAAAAAACACAGTGAGGATTAGCTCACAATATATTATATCTGGATATAGTATTGAACCAAAGGAAAATAGGTGTCCACCTTTTGGGAGATGAAACTTAAGGACCTATTTCACTCTTTAGTTCATTAGGAAACCAAGATCCCTCAAACAAGTGACTCAATTGAGGGAAGGACTAGTGGTTTCCTTGGATGATAGGATGGGGGGTTCACCATTAAATGGAGTTGTCGTGTTGAAAATTGTACTTCCTTCTTGGATATATAGTACAATTTCACACTTAGTTTGGACCTACTTTAGTACCCTTGCATTCATTCCCTATATATCATCATTAATAGGCCTATAAGACCCTTTATTATGGATCCCAAGGCTTATTTCAACTAAAATTCCAAGAAATTCAATAAATACATTTAATATTTCAACCACCCCAAAAATCTAGGGTGGGACCCATACGCCACCTTCGGTATATGAGTCCCCCTAGGTGGGACCCATATGCCACCTTGGGTGTATGAGTCTCATTTGGGGCCTTTTTAGGGTTTGAGTGGGAAATTAAAGTATTTTTAATTCAAATTTCACAAATTTCAACATTTGGGATCTAATAAATAGTAAATTAGATGGGATGCCTATAAAATATAAGTCTCACACCCATTTTTGACAATTAAGGAACTAGAGAGAACAAGAAAAGTGATCAAGTAAGCAAGAGATTCAAGAATTTGCATTCAAGAGCAAGGAGCATGCAAATTTGAAGTCTTGGAGCAACATTATAGTGTTTTTTCAGGTCTTCAAGCTCACTTCCATTTCAATATCTAGCATTACTAAAGGTTGATGATGGTTGCCTGTGGAGGATCATGATGGATTCTAGGTTGGGGAGATGCAACTATCCATTGAACCAAGCCTAATGACTTGTTTCCTAAGTGATTCCATCTTCAATTATCATTCTACTTTCTACTTCAAGGAAGGTACATGCATTCTTATGGCTTATAAGGGTGATTGAAGATCTCCCAAAGTGATTCATCATCATTTTCATGTTTCATGTATGCATCCTATTCTAGCATATTAGAGTAGGGTTTCATTGCATCTCTTAATCTTAGGCACACTTAAGATTAGGACCTTCACACACATTTCCATTCCAGATCTATTGTTTCTATCAAGGTTTAAGTCAAGGTTAATTACCAACTATAGGTTTGATAGAGGCAAACCCCCCATAAGCAAATCAACACAACATTTTATTTTGCTTATTTTTAATAGGTTGAGATCCAGAAGCAAAGTTTTGAAGACATAAGAAGGAAGTGCAGAGATAGGAGAACAATTTCAGGTCCTACTTTTTCAAAAAGGAGTATCAAGGCTAAATCATCCCTCTAGGCATATGAGTCCCAGTATACCTCTTTTTTCCAATTTTCTATAGATCTTGATTTGCCAGCAAAAGATTCTAGCTTTTGCTCAAATTCCTATACGAGGACTAAATTGCCTAGCCTAGCATATGAGTCCTAGTGTACTTTAGAAAGAGAAAATTTTAGGGTTTTTAGATCTTTTTTAGACATCTCCTATCCTCCAAGTACTTTTTTGTTTCTTTCTATTTAGCAATTTGATTTCATGTTTTAAGTTTCTAGGGTCTACTGCATTAGAATTTGCATTTTTCCTTTGAAGCTTCATTTTTAATTGTGAGCCCCCCATTTAATCACACCTAAAGAAATCTCCTATTATTTCTTCTTCCCTCAATTGAGTCACTTAGTTGAGGGATCTTGATTTCCTAATAAACTGAGAGTGAAATAGGTCCCTAAAGTTCCATCTCCCAAAAGGTGGACTCTTATTTCCCTTGTATTCATTTTGGTGAACTTGGTGTTTGGACCCTTGAATTTATGATTTGGAGGACATTAAATTCCTAGATTTAGATTGTATTAACTTTGCATTATATTTTCATTAGTTGAATTGTATTTAGGGCTTTTAAATCTTGCATTAGTGAAAAAAGTGCATATGGGTTCATTCTTGCATCTTGCATCACTAAATTTCACTAGAAATATGTCATTGTGAATAGTAAAGTCAACATACAACTTAGACACCTTAACATCAACTCACAATTTGTTGAATTTGGTTAAAACCCCTAATCTAGGACTCATTCACCCATCTAGGTGATTTAGTCCCTGTATAGGTTGTTCTTCCTAATTTTAGGGAATTCTATGTTATCTTTTTCTCAGTATTTGAACCTTCTAGAAACTCTAATTGGGATTCATTAGCCCATTTAGATGATTTAGTCCCATATCAATTTTGAATCTATATTTTATAGAATTTAAAGCTTCATTTGTGTGCTTTTGTTTGTTGTTATTAAATCTCTATTTTAGTTTGTTGATTTTTTGTTTCATTCATTTCATTAGAACTAGATTAATTTTGCTTCATTTCAAGTACATGATCTAGTTGTGGATAGGATTAGATTATGACACTTTTTATTTATTTATAGCATTAGTTTATAGTTTGATAAAATTAAATTACATTTGGCATTCAGTAGAAAACAAAACCAAAACAACCATAAACCGATGAACCCCTTAGAGAAAGTACAATTATTTGAGTATTTCAAATCTCTTTTTCCAAGTTAACCTATCCTTCAAGCCCTTTAGTAGTGATGAATTTGATATTTTAGATGAAGCCCTTGAGGATTTCATCTCACAAGGTTCATCTACTAAGGCTTGTTATAACAAACCAAAATAAAGAGAAGTTCATGTTGTCCAACCTCAACTCATCCTTTACCCACCTTCAAACAAATCTCAAACTCAAAAAAAACCTGTTCTCATCCTCAAACCACCAAAGAATAATTTTTCACAACAATCAAGTTATAATACCATTGCTCATACATATAACACTAGAAATAATCCACAACCAAGAAAAACAACTTCAACATTCCTCACTTTTCTCAACCCATCTTTCCTAGTGCTCCTCTATTTCCTTCACATGGCTTGGGAAGGAGTATGATCTTTTTGAAGAAATTTAGAATACTCCTACAAAGATATCCCTATGGGATCTAATTCAAACTTCACCTAGTTATCATACTATGCTTCAAATATTTTTGCAATAAGTTGATGTTCCCTCTAGTGCAAATCCAAGTGGTGTGGAAACTCTAATTCAAGGAATGAATGTGGTTAACATTGAAATTACCTTTCATCAAAATGAGTTACCTCCATTGGAAGTGAGAAAGAAAAATGATGCCTTCATGATAATAGCTATCTTCAATAGAATGGGAATAAAATGAACCATTGTCGACAATGGATTAGCTCTTAATGTATGTAGTGAAACCATTTTGGATAAACTTGGTGTGGATAAATCAAGAATTGAACACGATTCCTTATCAATTCGAGGATTTGACAATGTAGGAAAGCAACTGCTTGGTGTGATCAATTTTCCTATTACAGTTGGAAAGGCTACATTACAAACTCCTATCCATGTTATGCCTCATGAAATTTCATACAATATTCTTTTAGGAAGACCTTGGATTCATGAAATGCATGTGGTGCCTTCAACTCTTCATTGTATCATGAAGTATGTCTATAAAAATAAAGTATACCAAATTGAAATAGATCTCGAGCCTGAAAGTTGCCTACAAATTGAAAAAGGAACAAAAAATCCTCTAAACGCATTAATCCCAACTTCAAAGATAGAACATATGAAAGAAGAGAAAAAAGAGATTAAAAAAGTGTCAGAGTTATTGGAAGATAATTAGGGTTCCTTAGACTTCACACCTTCATTTATGGGAGAGTACAAAATCACAACAAAAGAAAACAAAAAAAAAGCAACCAATGGTAATGTCAATTCAGAATTTGAAAGAAAACTCACAAGCATCTACTTCATCTACTCTAGAAGAAGACACAAGCTATAGAACAAACTTTGATGAAATAGACTACCAACAACCACCAAACCTAAAAGAAATGGAGAAACAATATGAAAAAGGTTATGAGCTTATGAAACATCTTGGCTATAGTGGAAATTCTATGCATAAAACCCTCAAAAATTACAATCATGAAATCAAATTGATAAAAGAGAATGAAACATAAGGGTTCTTGGAAGAATGATGGAATCCAAACAAGGTCTACAACCCTAAAATTCTTCCTTTTGAAGTGAATTGGGACTAATTTTCCAAGTTGGGTGATTTATTCTTGCTGTAAGAATTTGGGTAGAATCTGGAATCTTTTGGTGATTGTGTAGGATCTACAAAAAACTAGCAAAAGGGTTGTATTAGGACTCATATTCCCAGAGAGGTGATTTAGTCCTAATATTAGGGTTTGATTGATATTTTTGTAGCCTCTAGAGGTCTTTTGTAGCTTTCGTCTTGCCCAATTCTTCAAGTCTGAAAGTCTAAATTCTAGCTTGTAGGTGAGTTTTTGTGAAGATGACAACTTTGACAACTTTTTCAACTTTTTCTATAAAGGATCTTCAAGCTCCAATTCACCTAGATTTTCAAACACACATTAAGAGAGAAAAATGATGTTTTGATAGGGAATAGGAGGAGTTTTCCTTGGTCAAGCCCCATTTTTCTAATTTAACCTTGAAATGAAATGAAATAGCATGAAGGAATGATGAATGAACAAATACAATGTTGCAACTCACCAAACCCTTGAAATAAAGGTTGAAAACTGGTGTGAAATGTCTCCAATGGATGTGGATCTTGACTCTTTATCTTGATATATGAAATAATGTCTTTGAATTCTTGCTTGAATCATGAAAACCTACCTCACAAATGTCAGCTCACAAACACACATGATGCATGAAGAATTTGACACGATGCTTGAATATTTAAGGTAGCTCCAAATGCTTGATGATTTTCCCTTGAATTCTCTCTTGATCATAAGTTTCCTATAATTCTTGAATACTTGAAAGCTTAGATATTTTTAGGAGAAATTGTGTGAAATAACCTTGTATTTATACTTGTTTATGCCTAATTTCCTAAAATTATAACACTACAAGCTAACATCCAATCTAGGATAATAAAATCTCGCTAAGAATTTGATTTAAAATAGGTCCAAATTAAAGTGGGACTCATATGCTAGGTTGGGTGTATGAGTCCTAGTGGCTTAAACCTAGAAAAAAAACTCCAAGAAGTGTTAAGTTCAATGCATCATTTAAAATTAGGATCCAAGACCTAGGTGGGACCCATACGCCCAAAGGGGTGTATGAGTCCCAAATCCCTAGATCTGAAACACATAACCTCAAATATTAAATTATGATTTTCCATTTTTTAAGTATGAAGATTATCCTCAAAAAAATGTATTTAATATAGCTTATGGATACAAAATAAGACCAATTAAGGCATAAATGAGCCTAATTTTGATAGGGAGGTCCCAAACAAGTGTGAAAATGTACATGGATACATTTTTATACACTACAAGTATATTACAAGGGTTCATTGCTAGGACACACTATCCTTATAAGGCTCACAACTAGATTTAAGTACAATATAAAAGTGGCTCACTACCAAAGTGTGAACTGATGCAAAGTGTACCTCTCTTGTGCAGTATTTTAATCCTTTGAAGCTTTGAATACAAAGTACTGCTTTGCTTAGCAGTGGCTCAACAACTCTACTCTTATTCTGATCTCTCACTATTGAACTCACATGTTTGCATCATATGAGATCACTCCCATCTGATATGTCATTTATGCACCCTCATCTCACATCTCAACTCCAAAATGTCTCATATATATACCCAATAACATTCACACACATCAATTAGGTTGGCCTAATTAGATGTAAACAAAAACAATCCAAAATAGATTTTTTTGGCACCACACATGATTCAAAATCATCTTCACACCCAAGAAAAACATGCAATACTTAATTTAGATTGGAAAGGATCTAAAATAGATCCAACTAACATTCTCAGTGTATATTTAATCTTCACAACACATATCATGTACTAGGTTGGCCAAGAATTGGACCTAATCACAAAAACTTCCAATCATACATATGCTTCCCAATACATGCAACTTCTAGATTCAATCTTTCTTCAATTTCTCATTTTTTCAACATTAGTGAGACTATATTTAGAACTGTAGCACAAAAACATTCTTCTTAAGAAAATGCAGAATCTCCCACATTGATACACTGAACAGAGAGATGGCAGTGATATATAGAGTTGAACTCTATCAATGATATCTTCCAGTCCACTTCACAAAACTTCTTTAAATCTTGAATATAGTTGTATTTGTAGTGTCAAAAAATGTTGTTCATGAAATTTTGACACTTGTTTGGACCCTCCTTGTTAAATTAAGCTTGATGTTGCCTTGATTTAGTGTTGTAATGTGTTTAACACATTCACATTAGGTATTAGGACCTTGTGAACTAAATGAACCTAGTTGTACCTTATTTAAGGTGTTGTAAAGTGTTGTTCCACACTTTCACACTTATCCAGGGTTTTCATTATTAATTGGGCTTCTTTATGGCTTATTTGGCCTTATTTTACATCCACAAGCCTTAATTAATGCATCTTTTCAAGGATAATCCTGATATAAACCAACATCCAATCATAATTCATGTATTTTTAGGTTGTGTGGCCTAGATTTAGTGATTTGGGACTCATATATCACCTTGTTTGTATGGGTCCCACCTAAGTTTTGGGGTCCCGATCTTGATTTCACAAGAATCTAAGCATTTTTGAAAAATGTGTCCCATAGTTAAGTCTAATGGGACTCATACACCACTTCTAGCATATGAGTCTTATTTGGCACAAAATTAAATTTAATTCAAATTCTTGGTGGGATTTTATCCTCCCAGATCTAATTCCATCTTGTAGTGTTGTAATTTCAAGAAATTTAGCATAAACAAGTATAAATACAAGGTTATTTCATTCATTTTTCTCCTAAAAAGTAATCAAGTGATCTAGCAAGTTGAATGAACATCCTTATAGAAAATTTGAGTTTACAAGAGCATTCAAGAGGATTCAAGGGTTGATTATCAAGTGTTTTGGAGCATAATTCAAGTATCATACATCATGTTTGTTTTTGTGCTAACAATTGTGATGTAGGGTTTCATGATTCAAGCTAGCATACAACTCAAGATCTATCACATTCAAGAAAGAGTCAAAATCTACATCCATTGGAGTCACTTCATACATTTTTACAGCCTTTTATTGCTAGGGTTTGATGAGTTGCAACATTACATTTTATTCATTCATCATTCCTATATCTTATTTAATTTCATTACAAGGTTTGATTACCAAAATAGGATTTGACCAGGGAAAACCCCTTTCTACTAACAAAAGAACATTTTTCCATCTCTTTAGTGTGTGATTCATAGATCTAGCTTGAAGACCTTCTAAGGAGAAAGATTGGAAAGAAGTTGTCAAGTTACAAAGTCATTCAAGTTGTCACCTTACATACAAGATCATTGGAGAAAATCTATATAGAAGATAGTTCACATTCAGATCTAGAAACCAAGTCAAGAAGGAAAAGCAGGGAATGAAGAGTAGATTTAGGTATTGATTTTCTAGAAAATTCAAATTGGACTTATACACCACTTTTGGCTTATGAGTCCCAGTACAATGAAAGTTGCAGTTTTTAGGAGTTGCGGGCATATCTCTGCCAAATTTTTGTTCCTACCCAGAAACCCTAATCTTGGACTAAATCATCTAGTTTGGTGTATGATTCCTAGAATGCATTAATTTCAATGTTTTTAAAATTTCAATTCTTCATTCAAGCTCCTACAGATTTCCAGGTGCACACATCTGTTCTCCTAGCTTTCTATTCTGACATACATGCATTTTTAGGTCATTTAGTGAAGTTTTCATTGGTACATTTTGACCAATTTTTCGATGATGGCCCATCAAAATTTTGACAGCTATTCGTCACTGTTATTTTGTCAGATTTTGACGACATTTGAAATGTTGAAATTCTAGCCCGACATCCGTCATCAAAAAATTGGTCAAAATGTACCAGTGTTTGCATTCCACTAGGTTTAAACATTAGGTCTTTCATTTCATTAGTCTTTCTAAGCCCTAGATTGATGGTGAAACCCTCCTTGATCATTAATCATACACTAGGACACCCTATTACAAGATCTTTTTCTCTTACTCCCTCCTTGGATTCAGATCTCGAGGGTTTCCTTGAATGAGAGTGAAGAAGATTGTTGTTCTATGTCCTAAACCATACGCAATGATAATTTTCCACCTTTCATTTTGGTGAACCTGCATTTAGAGAATCTTAATTCTGATTTAGACTGGATCATTATCCAAGATTTAGCTTGCATTAAAATTGCATTAGGGTTTACATTAGTTAATTAGTATTCTAGGATTTCTAAATATTGCATTAGTGAAAGTGCATATAGGTTGCATTTTTGCATCTTTCATCATTGAATTTCATATAAAATTTTCATTTTCACTTAGCTTAGACATCAGTCAAACTAGAAAGCATAGCAATCATTCAAAATTTTATGAAATTAAAGTAAAAACCCTATACTGGGACTCACATGCCCCTCTAGGCGATTTGGTCCTAGTATAGATTTTAAACTGCATTTTCCATCATTGAATTCTTTTTTTTTGTGCATCAATTTGTTGTTGTTAATTTCCTATTTTAGTTTGCAACATTTCTATTTCATTGATTTTACTGCATCTAGCTTAATTTCATTTGCATTAGAATTAGAGCATAGCATTTATCTTGCATCTCCTTGATTGTCCCTTGTATGAGATTTTCTACTTGGTGTCCTATTGCAAATACTATGGTGATATGAAGTTTGAGAATCATGTCATCCCGCAATAGTACAATCATCATGAATCTTGGGTTATCTAGCTCTTTCACTCCTAGTGTTAACATTAGCTCACTAGGTATGGACCAAACCCATGATAACTATTTTCCTTCAAGTAGTGTGATGCATGTTGAAACAATGGTTGCTAGTATTCTGCAAGAAAACATAATCCAAATTCATGAATACTTAGAAAACCTACAAAATAAAATAATTATTGAGAACATCTCAACCACTGTTATCCCTAATATATATAACATACATCACATGATTGAAACTGAAGGAGTTGATCTTATGTGTTACATAATTCAGATTTTTTGGACCACATCTTACATCAACCACTACTTTTTCTTTACCTCCAAATAATCTTACAAGTCAAGGAAGAATTAAAATTCCTCCTCCCACAAAAATTGCCTCTATTCCTACCTATACCAATCCTTAAGTCACAACAACAATGCAACCTACTAGTAATGTGATCCCCTCCTTGGGTATTTCTGCTAGCATTCCTAGTACCTTTGTGGCTTTGCATGTTATATATCCTATGACTCTACCACCTATAAGCATTCAATTCACTTGTCCCTCAAACAAATACACACCTCCATCTCAAAATTCAAACAATGATCCTCTCATAAACCAACTTTTGCAAACCGTTTCATCCCTTCAAAAGCAAGTTTCCACCATCAGTCAAAATCAAAATGGACAAACTACATATTATGTCAAAAGCAATCCCTTACCCTTTGATATATTGAGAACACTGATGCTACAAGGTATAAAGGTGCCTATATTTGAGAAATATGGGGGGAAAGAAGATCCTTCTAACCATGTTTCTGCTTATACTACCTTATGTAGTGACTATATTCTTGAGGATAAGCTCTTGGCTAGGATTTTCCCTAGATCCTTGAGGGATACCACCTTAGAATGGTTTTCCTCATTACCAAATAACTCAATTCATTAATTCAATGAACTTTTTGAGGAATTTATAAACTATTTTTAAATGCATATGACCCCTAAGATGACATTAGCCGATTTGATGAGATGTAAGCAAAAAAAGAGGAAAATATTATCGAATTTATTTCATGCTACCAATCGCTTTATTCCCAAATTGACGTAAAGATTATTGACCCTCACATTCAAAATATGTTCATTGAGAATTCGCAAAGTAAGATACAAGATAAGCTTACCATGATGAAGTTCCCTTCCTTCGTGCACTTATGTACTACTCTTCATGATTATCAAATTTTGGTTAGTATTTATGAAACAAAACCCACCTCTAGCCATCCTGAGAAGTCTAAATCTGTAAACCAAAATAAATCTCAACCTTTTAGAAAATAGAATAAAGGATTCCTTCAATTAAATCCCCGTCAACAAAAAAATCAACATGTTGATACCCAAGTAGCTTCTATAAAAGCGACGATGCCCTTTAACTATGGGGACCTGAAAAGGCAATTCACTCCCTTACCCAACACCCTCCATAACATAATGTCACAACTCTTAGAATAGAAAATGATTACCTTTCCTCCCATTAAAACTCCCTATCCTAATAAACCTTTTCCTCTAAACTTTAGATCAAATTCCTATTGCCATTATCACCGAAAAAATGGACACGACATAGAACATTATAAGCGTCTTAAACATCTTGTGTAAGACCTCATTGATTTTGGTTGATTTAAAATTGGAGGTGTTAATAATCAAGGAAATAATTCCATTGCCCCTCCCAACCAAAAATTACAAATCTTTAACAACCCTATTCCTAATCATAACATTTCATTTGTTAAAGCTAGTGAAACTACAAAGAATGATGTGATGAGTGTTGACACAGATGACAACAACAATGATACTATTCAACAAGATCCTATAGATATTGATGAACAATGTCCTAGAGATTATATGGTTGGATTGATCAAAGTCATACCTCGTAAGGGCCGAACAAAAAATCCTCTTGACATTTCTTTCTCATATAATGATATACTTAAAAACACACTCGATGGTCCTCTTTACATAGTCAGTCGAATCTATGATAAGCCCACTAATGGGATATTAATAGATCCCATCTGTGGAGAGAATGTGGTCACTGAAGAATTCTTACTTGTGCATGAGCTCTATCAAGAGACATATGATAAATCAAAAGAATGGATAAATATGCATAATGGTTTCACTTTCCCTACGATGGGATCAATCACCTCACCTTTAAAAATACAACTGGAAACATTAGATGTATCATTCTCCATCATCTTGATGTCGGATAAATTTTGTGTGAAGCTTGGTCACCCATGGCTATGCTCCATGGAATTTTTCCCGTTGGTTGTGCATAAATGCTAATTTTTTTCCTTTAACAATAAAATATTTACCGTGCATCATAGTGAATTTAACCCGTTGTCTTCCTGTGGAAACTTTTCACTAGATTTCTTTTGTATCAAGCCTATGGAACCTATTAAACCTCGTAAAGACTTCTATTTCAATTCTTACTAAAAATTCAAGGTGAAATGCATAGTAAAACTATCCCTTAAAAACATGCCTCAACCTATGACTGAGCCTACAATCCTTGAAAAAACCATGATTGAGCCTAAAGAAATTCCAAACCAAGACCAACCTAATAGATCTCAAAAATGCAGGTTACAAATCCTAAGAGGATGCCAGGCTCTATAATCAAACTTGCAACATTCTTGAACCAATGAATGGAGTTAACATATATGGTTGATGACTCCCTGCACTTCGAGCTTTGCTAAACCTAGGCGAGTAGACCTTGATAGCTGAAGCAGATTATGTGATTTACTTGTATTTACTGATCTATCCATAGTGGCATAAAGTGTGGGATAGATTATGGCTTGTTAACTATTCCTACTGCTAATGTGATAATTGGAAATTTATAATATGAATATGGATAAGTAATGTATAAATGAAATGGGAAGTGGACCAATACTTTATTTGGTAAGCAGAGTCAATGAAGTTTTATGATAGGTGACTAGCATTGGTTAAAGTTATGATTGTTTGACACTTGTGTTTGTTTATATCTTGTATAAATGTGAAAGAATGTAACTTACAGACTCTACTTATTGATCCAATTGATCCTATTAGGTTACTATGACTTATTTAAAAGGATTTTAATCCTTCCTTGAAGGAACCAATTAAACAAAATCACACAATGACAACAAATATGTATTGACAAATGAAGTACATCCTCAGTTTGAATAACAAGATAATATCAAAATGGAGATAGTATGGCAGTCTTATCAATTACAGGGCTCTTCTTACTGATCTGAAGGTTACTTCCAAGTTACTGTAATCAATTAAAAGGATTTTAATTCTTTAATGGAAACCAATTAACTTGATTACACAATAACATAACATGTGTTTGATGAATTTGAATATCAACTTGGATACACAATTTCAAATAACAGAGAAATAATAATGTGGATAAAACCATATAATTGTTCAAATCAACTAACAATAGGCACCAATATGAAATCACATAGCATCAAAGATCTACTATTGATTTTTTCCAAAATTCATGAATGCATCATGGTCCTTTATAGTATAATCTATCTGATAAATATTATGAAAGTAATATTTTTGTATCTATCTATTCTCTCCCTATTCGCTCTTACTATTCAATGATCATCACATGTCCAACTTATATAACAATATCTTGAAGAGGGTACACCTCTTCATAAGTGTCTTTTGGAATTAACAAAAATAAAATATTAACAATTAAGCTCTAATGAGTCAAAAATGAACTTGTGTTATATAATCTAAATATTCCTCACTCAAGTGCACGTATCAGCATCCTTTGCAACATTCCTCACAGAAATCTCCATAATGACCATCCTCTCCAAACACTCACATGATTCTTCTAATGTTGTATCTTCATTCTTACCTGCTTCCAAGGCACCTTGCAGTATCCACTAACACTCTTTCATCCATTCACTTTCACCTTTTAGTTCTCCTTGGAATCTACTTGAAGTTCCTTATAATAGTCCTTATGTTTCCTCACCATGTCCTCAATAGCTGTAATGGCTCCTGTATCAAAAGTGTTTCTCTTTTTTAGTTCTTGGAGCTTTCCCTGAAGCCCGTCATTTATCCTTTTATGTTCTTGAATGGAATTCTGACTCTTGGAGTGAGTTACCTAGAACTTATCCATCCAAATCATCAAATTAGTGTGCCTCTTCTGAAATATTGCAAAATGTGTGTCAAATTTGGCCTTCCTCACTTGAGTGTGTACTTGCTAATTACTCATTTGTACTTCCTCACTTTTGTCCTTTGATTGGGAACCTTCTCCTTGACTTATCATTCTAGTGGATCCTTTGAATGTTTCCTTGACTATGTCTCCCAGGAAATCATTTTCTTTGAGCATTCTCTCACTGTTCAACTTGTACATATCCCATTCTTTGATCAACATTTGAATCTAAGCTTTGTTCAATTTGGCTACATTTATGCCAATGTTAGCTATGACCATATAATCAATTTCTCCTACTTTTAATATCATCAAATGACCAAATTCCTTCTCAGTATCAATAATCACATATTTCTTATGTGGGGGGTACAGAGCCTAGATCATAAGAGAACTTTCATCAGGATTGTATCTTGACACAATGTATACCTCTATTACCCCTTTTGGATTGAGCTTGTTTTTGGCACCATTATTATGTAAAAAACTATAAAAAACAAGAGTAGAGTTTAAGTCCAAACCAGGAAAGATCATCACACCAAACTCCTCTAATAGTTTTCTTCTTTTCTCTAGAATCATGTTCTTCATTTCATTCTCTACATCCGCCTTCAATGTGTTAAGTAACTAGCTTTCATTACTGGGTGTGATCTTTGTGACTAATTACCTTATTGTTTTCCCCTTTTGTTTGTACAAAAATGATTTAAATTTAGGAGACTTAATGAACTAGTCATCTAAGACAAAGGACTTATAGGCCAATTGCCTAATGTCTATATCAGAAGATTCCCCAACTTCCTATTCTCTATTTGGAGGTTGATATTCTTCAATCCTCAGCTTGGAGATCTTATCAAGTTGGCCTTGAGGTTTATTTTCATTAGAAGATTCCTCACTATGAGAGGAATTATTTTTTGCTTCATGTATCTCCTTCATCTTTTGTTCCATTTCTCTATTGTTGTTATCAATTACCAAATCAACCTCCTTTCTTCCATGTTCCTGATAATATCATTATGAGGATATGGTATGTGAACATATCCACCTAAATTCTATTTTTTCCTTGCCAAATCAATAAAACCTTCGCAATCAGATCCCTTCCTTGGTGCATCCTTCTTCATATTGAAATGTGACAATTTATCTAAAATAAGATCATATCCTTCCTTTGACACCATAGTGAAATCTCCAAAACGTAATGTCCTAAGCATGAATGATTGATTTTCATATGCACTCAAGTTCATGACATTGGAATAATCTAGTTTCCTAAAAAATCTCTAGATATGCAATCCTATCTGGCATAGTTTTGGGTAATAGGAAAGGTGTGTCTTCAAAACCATAAACTCTGATCATAGTGGAATCAATATAGCAATACCAATCACCCCAATTATGACCTATAGTTGGTGGTCCATTGAAATCCTTGGACCTTAAGAATATTTTGATTTCATTATTTAATGAACAATCACAAGGGTGGTCATAAAACATGTAGAGTGTCTTGACAAAGTATTCCTCAAAATAAAAATAATTGGAATTGATAAACCTACTGTCCCAAATGGAGGTCCATAATTGTATTGGTAGTGGCTAATCCTCTTTATCCAATTATGTGATTCTCAATTCCTCTTGCCACATTCCTAATTCCTATCCATAGTACAATATCATGTGCATGAGAAGGGAATAATGTCTAAAGTGCATTGTGAGAGATCCATTCTTGATGACCATTAACCGTGAGTCAAATCCTCTTGAAATGAGTGAAGCATAATCAAAAGGTCTTATGGCATTGTATGTCTACAACAATCACCATTGGCCCTATAGACATGAATTCAGATACCTCCATTCCCATTATCTAACCTACCGAGAAGTAAGTATGTTTTAGATAGGGCTCGAACAAATCAACATGAAAGGGGGGTCCATCATTATCTTTAAGTGGAACTAGGTCTCCATCTTTCCTAGGCCTGTGTAATAGTAACCTCCATCCGTTGTAGGTAGTATCCATTCTCCAGTACTCGTTTTCCAAATCCTCATGCACTATGGGCTGGTCACATGTGTCATCTAGGTTGAAAACTTCACAAAGTGCAGTTTTGGATATATGTATGAAAGGTTCACCTTGCAGGTTGCAAATGGCTTTAAGGTCTAAGTTATAATGTTTGGCTAGAATTATTATGAGATCTACATTCACAAAGACATTGGGAAGAACCAAATTTCCCAAATTGAAATTCTAGGGGTTACATATTGGTACAAATCTCCTTTTGCGACAGTAATGAAACATGAACAATTCATAACCCCTAATGGGAGTCCACACATCAGCTATATGGTTTCATTTTTCTTCTAGTCTTTCTACATCAACACTTAATTGTGTAGACCTCTTAGCTTTTGGCCCTGAACTAGGAAATTGATCAATGAGGTCCTGGTTTAGTTTTCTCCTGCCCCATTTTGGTTTTCACCAATTTTGTGACTTGTTCGATCTCCCCGTCCTTCCTCCAGAATCTAAAAATTCTTTTCATTCAATCTCAATTAGAAAATATTTACATAAGGTTCATTCATGTGACCATTAATTTCCACCACTAGAAATGAATGCAACAAGTTTTTTGAATTTTGAAATGTTAGAGCAATACAAGAAGATTTCATCAGTGAAACCCTTTAGTCTAGTGATTTGTGTGTTTTATTTGGCACCACCTTTGTTTATACATAAATAACTAATCGTTAAGACATAACCAAATGTCCCTTCAATATGAAGTGTCCTTTAGTTCTCATATTTAGTCAGAAGACCACTTAATACTCTTATTGATGTTGTATAACCGCCTTTCTCTTGCTTCTCAACTCTTATTATTTTTGGGAGAACATTATGAAGTTTACTAGATATCAAGGTGGTTTGGACCATTAGAAATCCCTTTGATGATTGCTCAGTGTCTTTTCAACAAATTGTGACCATTCCATGTTACCATCAGGTTTACATGTACCATCACTGAGAGACTAAAATTCCATTCTTATGTATTTGGTCTCCCTGATGTATTTCTACTACCACTTCATTCATTGGGATAATTCGGTGAGACTTTCCCTGAAACTTCTCTCATCGGCATAACCCACATGGTTGGGGAGATCTAAGGAACCTACTCCAATCATACATGTCTCTCTAATAGAATGGTTCTTCTATTTTATCATTGAAAGTGTATATATTTCTTCCTGATGAGGTTCCCATCAGCGTGATGCACGAGCTTGATAGGATTTGAAAAATTTGCTTTGATCACCTTGCTTTTGCCGATAAGTTTTCATCAATGAAACATTAGGAATTATCTTCCTGATTATGCACACCTGTTATCTTTAGGGTCTTTGATTGTTGTAGCTTGATTCACCTCTTCCTGATATGCATAAAATATTCAAATGAAGGGCTATGACTTTCTGATCAGAAAGACATGCATATGATGTTCCCAATCAGGACCAATTACTCTCAAAGATTTTCCTCAGTAATGATCAGAGAGATGCTTATATGTCAAAGGCCATATTAATGGGATCATTAGTTAACATTGGTTGTAAAATGGATCTTGTCACACAAATTTTAATAATTTGTATTGATCATGAAATTAATGTGGGGAAAATTTTTGTGGTATATGGGAGATAGGTGGGTGAAGGCTAGTGAAAACTGTGAGATTTTTCCAGTTCTAATAGTGGCTCCGAATGGGGCTGTATATACCCCTTGTGGGTGTAGCAAGAATCCAGGTCTTTGGGGAAGTAGATCAAGTGTCTTATTTATTTGGTATGGAGGTTGAAGTGAATGAGTGAGAAATGGAAGTGGAGTGGAATCCTATCCTACTATGCATGGAAAAAAATATTTTAAGAGGTTTCTCAAGAATTGTCCATGCACTGGAAATTCTCGACCTTCTCCTAGACTACTATGCATGGAATATTAAGAAAAAAATGTTTCAAGAATTTTCCATGCACTGGCAATTCATATTCTTCTCCTATCATGTTCTGGAGGTAATATGAATCCTCGCCACTTTTTCCAATAATGACAAATGGTCCTAACCATAGGGCTTCAAATTTCGCATTCTTCCCTTTATCTTGAATCCCGACATTCCACGTGAGAACCCTGTCATTTACTTCAAATTTTCTATTTTTATCCCTCTTGTCATATAGGTATTTCATTTGTAATTGCTTCTTCTTATTGTGTTGTTGAGCTTGGTTCATGACCTCATCAATTTCCATTAACTCTTCCACCCTCTCTTCCATAGGTTCAGGAATGCCTAAATATTCTTGCAAGATGAACTTACATAATGGTAATAGGTTATGCAAAGGGATCCTAGCTTGAGTCTCATACACAACTTCAATAGGTGATTTTCTAATGGCCTTATTTACAATGATTCTATCTGTACGTAAGGCTAGTCTCAACTTAGAATCCTAGGCCTTTTTTTTATTATCCAACATTGTTTTTATGATCTTCAGGATGCTTTTGTTGTTGGATTCAACTTGCTCATTTTCCTATGGATGATATGGTGAATAATATGAAATCACTATACCATAGGATTGGAAAAATACCTTGAATTCATCTAACCTAAAGCACATCCCATTATCAATTATAATTCTTGCTGGCACTCTGAATCTGGTGATGATATTTTCCAATAAAATGTTTGTTACAACCTTGCTAGTTGCTTGTTTGGTAGGTATAGCTTCTACCCATTTTGTAAAGTAGTTTGTGGCTACTAATATCCATTTGTGTACTTCACTATATTTCTATATAATCTCTCCTATGAAATTAAATCCCCATTGGTGGAATGGAGCCTCAACTTGCATAGGTCTGAAAGGAAATGCCCCTTGGTAGTTCAATTTTCCAAAAAACTTCTGACATGCTTCACATTTCCTAGTATAATCATAGGCATCATTGAAAACTCTAGGCCAATAGTAACCTACCCTTAACACCTTATGTGCAGTAGTCTTTGCAGAGAAATTCCCTCCACACACTCCTTCATGCATTTCCTTCAAAACATGCCTTGCTTGATTTTCATCTAGGCACAACAATAGAACACCATCCCTATTCTTCCAATAGAGATCCCCTTTCATGAACATATACTTTGAAGCTTGTAGTTTAAGCATCCTTTTCTTGTTATCACTAAATCATTCAAGAAATTTCATATGTTTAAGATAATACACAATATTAGTATACCATGGTGTGTGTTCAATACTAGTAATCATGTTATCATCATCATTCAAATTGGACACTTGGGAAACTTCAATATTTGTTTCAGCCATTATTTTGGATAATCCTTGTCCTCTTACAAGCTTGGTGATTTGAAACTCAATGTCAAACTCTTGGATTCTATTTATCCATTTGTACCTACATCTTGTTACTTCAAATTGTACAAACACATCTTTTACCGCAACATTAGGTACATAAGCAATCACTTTTTCTCCCACTAGATATGATCTAAATGCTTTGATAGCTTTTATCAATGCATATGCCTATTTTTCTACAATGTCATATTTCAACTCTGCATTTTGGAGGGATTTGTTGAAGAAAGAAATAGGCTGTTCATACCCCTCATCATTTTTTTGTAACATTACTGCTGCAATTGTGTGATAGGATGCAAATGAAAAGATTTGAAAAGGCTTATTGAAATTAGGGGACTTATACACTGGGGCCTCCTTAATTCCTCTCTTGATTGATATGAATGAATTTATGGCCTCAATTTTCCATTCAATCTTTACAATCTTCTTTAACATATTTCAAATTGGTTTTACTATCTCAGCAAATTTTTATATAAATCTTCTCACAAAATTGATTTTCCCAAAGAAGGACTAGATTGCTTTAACTGTCTTAGGAATAGGAATATTATATATGGCTTCCACCCTTTCTGGATCAATCCTTACCCCTTCTTTGGACACTATGTGCGCTAATATAATCACATTTGTGACTACAAAGTGGCACTTCTAGGATTTAAAGAGATGCCATATTCAATGGCTTTGATGGAATTTTTTTCCAAATGCTCAACATGATCCTCTGCTTTCTTTGAATATGCAGTTAAGTCATCTTGGTATACCACCATTATTATATTAATTAGATCAGAAAAATCAACATCCATGGCCCTCTAGAAAGTTGCACCACCATTTGTGAGTCCAAATGGAATTCTGACATATACATACGTTCCCCATGGTGTGGTGAAGGCTATTTTTTATTGCTCTAATTCCTTATCTTTCACTTGGTTATAACCTGGAAATCCTTCCATCATAGATAGTATCTTACATCTTGTGACCTTCTGCAACATATCCTCCATGTTTGGGAGTGGGTAGTTGTCCTTAAGAGAAGATACATTCAAGTTTTAGAAATCTACACAGAGCCTTATGTCTCCATGTTTCTTTCTAATAGGTACTAAATTAGATACCCAAGATGAATGTCTAATAGACTTGATGATACCCCCTTCCCTAAGCTTCATAAGTTCCTCATTCATTTTAGGTTCTAAGGTAGGATTTATGGGTCCTTGTTTCTATCTGAAAGGTTTTGCATCTGGTTTCAATGGGATTCCATGTTGGAACAAATCTTCTCTATAAGTCTTAAGATCATCATAAGACCATGCAAAAAAATGTTTGTATTTCCTTATTAATGCAATCAACATTTTTCCAATTGTTGGGCTTATCCTTTTCCCAATGTACACCTTTTTTGGTGCCAATTCAATGCCTAAGTTGATTTCTTCAATGCCTTCCCTTTTTACTGGTGTTTGTTTCATAAGGGCTCAGTCATTTCCATCAAACACCCTCTCTAATGCCAAAAGTCCCTTAGGAATCTTATTAGTCTTAAGTTGAACAACTTCCTTTCCAAATAGAGTTTGCTTGCCATATACTTCTTCCACAAATGCATTGAAATCAATTTCTTGGGCTTCATACTAATCAATGCAATGTAAGAACTTAATAAAATTAGTATCATCATTAAAAACTTTCCAACTGTAAATATTATCAAGGATTGCGGGTCTTGTTTTGAGCTCAACTTGTGAAATTATTGCTAGAGTGACATCATCTCTCTTCAAAGCTACATTCACCAAGAAATATGCCATTAAATTCTTGGACCTATCTATCCATTCAATAGAGAAAGCATCAAACAATTCAATGGTGTCCCATACAACATTTATGTATTGCTTTAGACTTGTTTTTTGTAGCATACTTTGATCTCACTTGTGAGATAATCAACTTAGAATCTCCAAAAACAATCAATAGTTTAATTTTGTGTTTGATAGCCATTCTCAATCTAATCGACAAGGCCTCATACTCTACTATGTGATTTTTACATTCAAATGTTAACAAGAATGAGTATTTGAATGTTGTGCCCTCAGGTGAAATGAAAACCACTCCTGCTCCATTTCCTTCTCTATTGCATGCTCCATCAAAATACATTTTCCATACACCATTCTCATTCATGGAAACATCCCTATCAATTAGATCAATATTCAACAATTCATGTTGTGAATGCTCTATTCTAAAACTTCCTAATTCCACATCACAAAAGAAATTTATCTGATTTTGATCAACATATTCCACAATTTGGTTCACTCTTGGTTCTCTATACAATTTAACCTCTTCACTGTTTATTGGTGTTGTGGCATAGGATAAGTCAAATTGCACATTTCCTCGCACTAAAGTAGTCCATTGCCTTGATAGGAGCATCCCAAAGTGAGGGGGTGTGTCTATTATAGTTATGTCAATTGTGTATGTTGCTTGTGGATAAGAAACTAACTTCACTTCTACATCCTTCATGTTTCCTACCATAGGAACATGCTTACTATCCATAGCATAGCATTTACCACTAGTAGTGTCCACCCACATATCAAGTTGTTTCACTACCCCTACTAGCATGATGTTAATGGTATCTCCTGAATCAATCATACAATTTCTCACCAATTTGTTGTTTACGAGCAATGTGGTAAAAAATGGATCAACTTGTCGGGGATTCATCAATGTATCACCTAGACAAACCTCAGGGGCTTTTACATCTCCTTACCTACCATTACTGATCTTGGTGATTTCTTTATTCTCCAAGCTTGTGTTTTTATTGGTTCCATTGGATATTAATAGAATAGCAATATCTCTATATTCTTTTATCTTCATCATTTCCAATAGTGGCAAAGACATCTTTACCTGAGACAATTCTTGTGTGAAATCAAATGAAGAGGCATTTTCTTCTTTGGCTATCCTCCTTTGTTCTAGTGGTTCTCCTTTATTTTCTTCTTTCTCCTTTTTATTTGTTTCATCATGTTTCTACTTGCTCTTGTATAATTTCTTGTCTCCTTCTTTAGGAACATGCCTTTTCTTGTTCTTATTAGGTTCATTATTTTCTACCTTCTTTGGTTTTTCTTGCATTGTCTCTTTATCTTTCACAAACAATCCTCTTAGAGTGCCTTCATTTTCATTTGTCATTCTATTTCTTAACCTATAGTTGCTTTTTTCTTTCTCTACTACAACAATAGTTAACTCCTTGATTTCTTCCTTAGTTGGCCTCCTTAATTTATACTTTCTTGACTTAGGTGGTATATAAGGAGGATGCGATTCATCATTTCTTTTATTCTCCTTATCAGACAAGACCTATTCTTTTGTCATGTGAATATTGTACCTCTGGTTGTTTACATCATACTCATAGCCTTCATCTCTTGAGGATGAATATTCTTGTTCAACTGGATGTAGGGTATGTGAAGTTAGATATATTGTATGATCTTCCTCTTCATTGTCATATGGAATTTCTTCTTGTATTGATTGTACTACAACTCAATGATCCGAGGAATGGGGAAACTTATAAAATTGACACCAAGGATTGCTATTAACCATGTAGGCTCCTTTTTTCTTTAAGGGATCAAGGGTTTCTTTATACTTCAGCCTATTAGTTATGGGTTTTCCATCTTTCCAATTTGTGTTGTATGGCATATCATGTAATCTCGGTCTCTCATTTCTATATGAATTCTCTTGGTTATTCTTGGGATTATTAGAGTTTTGGGGAACCCTAAGGTTGAACCTTTTTCCCATCATCCCTGTAGCCTTTCTCTTGTTTTCAATGGTTAATGTTGTCTTTTGTGCTTCAATTAAACTTCTAGGGCATTTGTTTATGAGTTCATACCTTGTTTTTGGATCAAAGGCTTTTAAATAAATACTTAAAGCTATTGGATCAATCAGTTTGGAACCTTGTGGTATTTTGTTGTATAGTTTGGAAAACCTCTTATTGAAGTCATAAACTAACTCATTTTGGTATTTTTGAATACTTATTAATTCATGAAAGGAAAATTCAGGGGCATACTGATTCCCATATTTTTCTAGAAATTGATTTTGAAAGTCTTCTATAGAATCAATTGAAGCATCAGGTAGACCATTGAACCAATCCCTTGCTTCTTTACTTAGGGACATCATGAATAATCTCATATTTACATCCTCATACTCCATACCAATATCTTGTATAAAGGAATTGAAATTCCTGATATGTTCTTCAACTAATATCACATTATTCCTAGTGAATTTGGGAACTATATTTCTCCAATTGTTGTCGATTGGGTATGGATATAATTGGTGCCCTACTAAATTGAATTGTCTACATGTGCTCATAGGGTTTTGTGGGTGCAAATTCAGAGGTGGTGGATTGGGGTGGTATTGGTATCCATGTTGAGGCTGATGATAGACATTTTGTTGGATGTGTTTTTGAGGGTATACATTTTGATGTGGCACATGTTGATGTTGTGGGGCATATTCTTGGCTTGGTGGTGGATAGTGCAAAGGAATATTGCTAGCATTTGGGGGTTGGGACCCTTGTAGTGGAACATTATGCTAAGTGTGTTGTCTTGGATTACCACCGGTATTATGAGATACTTTTGAAGTACTCATGGCACCTGTGCTTTGAGATGTTCCATGTGACTTGACATTACCACCCTATTTATGTGGAGGGACATATTTAGGCGGTTTTGGTGCTTGGATGCTTAATTGTGCCATTTGGTGATCTAGATCTTGGCTTTCTTGTGTATAGGAGTGAATTTGCACCCCTTATGAAATTCCCTTTTTTTCTTCTCCACTTTAGAAAACCAAGTTCAGAGGATTAAATCCACCTAAGCCCACTGCTTTTGTACTTGTAACTTGTTTTGAGCATCGATGGAGGAATTTTTGTCAGGGACACCCATGTGGTGTGCAGATGTCTGTGTGGCACACTGTCATCCAAGGACCGTTCTTTCATCCTTAGGAAAAGATCTTCCTGAGGTGTGGTGTTGAACTTGAAAACTGTCTTGCCTAACCCCATTTTTCCTTTCAGGTCTATAGAGTGGTTAAAGGAACTCATAGTCCTCATCATTATTTTCTCGCATATCCTAACACCCTATTAAACTAAGGTAATTTAGGGAAGCCTTCTACATCTTGGCCATCCATGACCTAGGGCCTTGCACATGGTGGTCCCTCCCTCTTACATTTTTTGTGAACCCGACATGAACCAATGTTTGTTCATCCATTGGTGTTGATACCTCTCTCATGTACTTCATGACTGTTGTGTTCCTAAGTGTTGTGAAGGTTTATGAGCATCACAACCCATTCTACAACTTTTGGGTATATCATAAGGAGAAGTATATGACACATCCTGATGGAAAATATGAAGGTTTCTATTGGTTTCACTATAGGCCTTTTCTCTGGTCCCACTGTTGGTCTAGCTGTGTAGGAGTATTTTTTGAGGAACGAGATGGGATTCATTGACGAAACCAATCATGTTCCCACTCCCCTTTCATCTCCTACACCATCGTCAGTAGATGAGCATGAGGCCATTCAAATTCACTTAGAATATGTCTCTGCCCTTGCTAAAGGACTAGGCAACTTAGAAAATCACTTGGAAAGAAATCTCAAGATGGCTAGAGCCACTTAGGTTGTTAGTGAGTTAAAAAATCTGATGGATAAAGATAAAATAGGCATAGAGCTCCTAACTAGCCTCCTTGGCCTTTCCAAAGTATGTGCTCCCTCGAATAATGTTATATTTACACAAGGAGCTACTTTTGAAGAGCATGAGTGATAGTTAGGAGTATCGATGCCTCCCACATTCATTTACATGGCTGATGTGGTCCCCTCTATCAATATCCCTTCTATCTTCGAACAACCTAAATCTATCAAAGTAAATAGGGTCCCCTTGGGCTTTAGCTTCACCCCCCTATCACATCTAGTGGTGGAGGTTTTGGTGAGATGAGTAGTGGGGGATTTGATAGAAGTGGTGAATTCAGTAGCAGAGGTGGTGCTATTGGAGGCGGTTCTAGTGGAGGTCATGGTGGTGGCCCCAGCGGAGGCCCTATCTATGGCAGTGGCTCTGGTAGTGGTTCTAGCGGAGGTCACAATGGGGTTGATTCTAGAGGTGGATTTAGCAGTGGTTCTAGAGGAGGTTCCTCTGGCCCTCTATCTTCTAACAATCCCATTTTGAAAACCCTACTTCAGAATATGGGTAAGATGCAGAGCCAGTTGGAAAGCCTTTCCCAAGCCTCTGCCTAGCCTATCTTCCAGCATTTCTTCTGACACAACCCATTGTCGGTTGTGATCTTGAACACTCCCTTCCCCCAAGGAATGGAGATCCCTAAATTTGGAAAGTATGGTGGTAAAGGAGATCCACAAACACATGTGTCTTCCTCTAATGCCTTGTGCATAGAATTCTTCCATCACGACGTGTTGATGGCTAAACTGTTTCCCCGATCTCTCAAGGACATAATGCTCAAGTGGTACTGTTCCTTACCTAAAAACTCTATTTTCTCATTTGACCAACTTGTGAATCAATTCCTTAGACAATTTCAAGAAAACATTAGGTTGAAGATGACCTTTTCAGATCTTGTCCAATGTAAACAAGGAGATAATGAAAAAATCACTAATTTCATAGCGTGCTACCAAGCGCTCTTTTCACAAATCTCATATCAGCTGCCTAATTTTGACATGAAAAAGGTATTCATAGGGAACTTACAAAGGCCTTGGAAAGATAATTTCTCCCTTATGAAATACCCTTCTTTTGCACACTTGTGTGTAGCCTTATGAGAATACCAGTAGATGGTGGTTCAGTTTGGGGGATCCTCCTCGCGCTCCCGTTCTGAGGGAAAGTCCATCATATCAATCTCTAGAAAAGGTAAGACCATTATGAATGTAGTTTCCACTGCCGATGACAATGGCCTCAAATGTAACTGAAAGTTCACAAAGCTATCAAAATCTTATCCTTCTATCTTGTAGAAGTTGATGAAGGATAAGATCGTAACCTTGCCAAGTCATAAGCCTGTTAAAGACTCTTACCCTAATTGGTATGATGGGAGCACTTATTATCAGTACCATCAAGTTAATTGACATGACACTGAATGATGTATGCACCTACATCATGAGATATAGAAATGCATCGGGGATGGTGCCATTCATCTCGATGGGAGTAAACAAAATGCTAACAAATCAGTGGTGAAAGCTATTAGTGAACTATAGATATACATAGATCCATTTTCGTCACACTCTACTAACATGATTATAGATCCCACTAATTTTGTTACTCAACCTAAGGACTATGTCAATATGGTCACGGTGACTTCTACTGCTCTACCTGTACTTAGTTTGTCAGACATAACATTCACATAACAAGATTTTCCCTTAAACAATAAACCCTCACCTTTCTATATTCCCACTCACCTCAATGGTAGCATTGTGATAGGAGTCTTGGTAGACCCCATGAGCCATGTGAATGTTATCACATAGGAGACATTAGTATTAAATTCATCACAAAAGGAAAAATATGAAGAAAAATATTCTACCATCTATACGCATGATGCTATGTGTCTCAAACCTTATAGCTCGATAACTTTGTCCATCCTGGTTGGACCCAGGGCTGTTGACATAGTTTTCAATGTCATCCTAGAGTCGAACCTATTCAGGATGAAGCTAGGAATACCTTGGCTAGCTTCCATGAATGGAATCACCTTCATTGTTCATAAGTGTTTAAAATTCTCCCACAAAGGTGTTGTGCATGTAGTGCATGACACTAGATATTAGCCCTTGGTGTCCGATGGTGGATATTCGTTGGATCACTTTTGGCCCTTCCCAATTGGTCCACTTCCACTAAGAATGGAAATAATTTATAAGAATTATGTAAAGTATAAAACTGGGGGAAAGGGACAGCCAAAACTAACCCTTCCTATGATACAACAACCGGTTGCCTCCTCTTCCCAAGAGGAGAAA
>VDFB02000013.1:32102964-32181714 GCA_007258455.2 Sequoia sempervirens | reverse complement strand
AAAAACTCCAAGAAGTGTTAAGTTCAATGCATCATTTAAAATTAGGATCCAAGACCTAGGTGGGACCCATACGCCCAAAGGGGTGTATGAGTCCCAAATCCCTAGATCTGAAACACATAACCTCAAATATTAAATTATGATTTTCCATTTTTTAAGTATGAAGATTATCCTCAAAAAAATGTATTTAATATAGCTTATGGATACAAAATAAGACCAATTAAGGCATAAATGAGCCTAATTTTGATAGGGAGGTCCCAAACAAGTGTGAAAATGTACATGGATACATTTTTATACACTACAAGTATATTACAAGGGTTCATTGCTAGGACACACTATCCTTATAAGGCTCACAACTAGATTTAAGTACAATATAAAAGTGGCTCACTACCAAAGTGTGAACTGATGCAAAGTGTACCTCTCTTGTGCAGTATTTTAATCCTTTGAAGCTTTGAATACAAAGTACTGCTTTGCTTAGCAGTGGCTCAACAACTCTACTCTTATTCTGATCTCTCACTATTGAACTCACATGTTTGCATCATATGAGATCACTCCCATCTGATATGTCATTTATGCACCCTCATCTCACATCTCAACTCCAAAATGTCTCATATATATACCCAATAACATTCACACACATCAATTAGGTTGGCCTAATTAGATGTAAACAAAAACAATCCAAAATAGATTTTTTTGGCACCACACATGATTCAAAATCATCTTCACACCCAAGAAAAACATGCAATACTTAATTTAGATTGGAAAGGATCTAAAATAGATCCAACTAACATTCTCAGTGTATATTTAATCTTCACAACACATATCATGTACTAGGTTGGCCAAGAATTGGACCTAATCACAAAAACTTCCAATCATACATATGCTTCCCAATACATGCAACTTCTAGATTCAATCTTTCTTCAATTTCTCATTTTTTCAACATTAGTGAGACTATATTTAGAACTGTAGCACAAAAACATTCTTCTTAAGAAAATGCAGAATCTCCCACATTGATACACTGAACAGAGAGATGGCAGTGATATATAGAGTTGAACTCTATCAATGATATCTTCCAGTCCACTTCACAAAACTTCTTTAAATCTTGAATATAGTTGTATTTGTAGTGTCAAAAAATGTTGTTCATGAAATTTTGACACTTGTTTGGACCCTCCTTGTTAAATTAAGCTTGATGTTGCCTTGATTTAGTGTTGTAATGTGTTTAACACATTCACATTAGGTATTAGGACCTTGTGAACTAAATGAACCTAGTTGTACCTTATTTAAGGTGTTGTAAAGTGTTGTTCCACACTTTCACACTTATCCAGGGTTTTCATTATTAATTGGGCTTCTTTATGGCTTATTTGGCCTTATTTTACATCCACAAGCCTTAATTAATGCATCTTTTCAAGGATAATCCTGATATAAACCAACATCCAATCATAATTCATGTATTTTTAGGTTGTGTGGCCTAGATTTAGTGATTTGGGACTCATATATCACCTTGTTTGTATGGGTCCCACCTAAGTTTTGGGGTCCCGATCTTGATTTCACAAGAATCTAAGCATTTTTGAAAAATGTGTCCCATAGTTAAGTCTAATGGGACTCATACACCACTTCTAGCATATGAGTCTTATTTGGCACAAAATTAAATTTAATTCAAATTCTTGGTGGGATTTTATCCTCCCAGATCTAATTCCATCTTGTAGTGTTGTAATTTCAAGAAATTTAGCATAAACAAGTATAAATACAAGGTTATTTCATTCATTTTTCTCCTAAAAAGTAATCAAGTGATCTAGCAAGTTGAATGAACATCCTTATAGAAAATTTGAGTTTACAAGAGCATTCAAGAGGATTCAAGGGTTGATTATCAAGTGTTTTGGAGCATAATTCAAGTATCATACATCATGTTTGTTTTTGTGCTAACAATTGTGATGTAGGGTTTCATGATTCAAGCTAGCATACAACTCAAGATCTATCACATTCAAGAAAGAGTCAAAATCTACATCCATTGGAGTCACTTCATACATTTTTACAGCCTTTTATTGCTAGGGTTTGATGAGTTGCAACATTACATTTTATTCATTCATCATTCCTATATCTTATTTAATTTCATTACAAGGTTTGATTACCAAAATAGGATTTGACCAGGGAAAACCCCTTTCTACTAACAAAAGAACATTTTTCCATCTCTTTAGTGTGTGATTCATAGATCTAGCTTGAAGACCTTCTAAGGAGAAAGATTGGAAAGAAGTTGTCAAGTTACAAAGTCATTCAAGTTGTCACCTTACATACAAGATCATTGGAGAAAATCTATATAGAAGATAGTTCACATTCAGATCTAGAAACCAAGTCAAGAAGGAAAAGCAGGGAATGAAGAGTAGATTTAGGTATTGATTTTCTAGAAAATTCAAATTGGACTTATACACCACTTTTGGCTTATGAGTCCCAGTACAATGAAAGTTGCAGTTTTTAGGAGTTGCGGGCATATCTCTGCCAAATTTTTGTTCCTACCCAGAAACCCTAATCTTGGACTAAATCATCTAGTTTGGTGTATGATTCCTAGAATGCATTAATTTCAATGTTTTTAAAATTTCAATTCTTCATTCAAGCTCCTACAGATTTCCAGGTGCACACATCTGTTCTCCTAGCTTTCTATTCTGACATACATGCATTTTTAGGTCATTTAGTGAAGTTTTCATTGGTACATTTTGACCAATTTTTCGATGATGGCCCATCAAAATTTTGACAGCTATTCGTCACTGTTATTTTGTCAGATTTTGACGACATTTGAAATGTTGAAATTCTAGCCCGACATCCGTCATCAAAAAATTGGTCAAAATGTACCAGTGTTTGCATTCCACTAGGTTTAAACATTAGGTCTTTCATTTCATTAGTCTTTCTAAGCCCTAGATTGATGGTGAAACCCTCCTTGATCATTAATCATACACTAGGACACCCTATTACAAGATCTTTTTCTCTTACTCCCTCCTTGGATTCAGATCTCGAGGGTTTCCTTGAATGAGAGTGAAGAAGATTGTTGTTCTATGTCCTAAACCATACGCAATGATAATTTTCCACCTTTCATTTTGGTGAACCTGCATTTAGAGAATCTTAATTCTGATTTAGACTGGATCATTATCCAAGATTTAGCTTGCATTAAAATTGCATTAGGGTTTACATTAGTTAATTAGTATTCTAGGATTTCTAAATATTGCATTAGTGAAAGTGCATATAGGTTGCATTTTTGCATCTTTCATCATTGAATTTCATATAAAATTTTCATTTTCACTTAGCTTAGACATCAGTCAAACTAGAAAGCATAGCAATCATTCAAAATTTTATGAAATTAAAGTAAAAACCCTATACTGGGACTCACATGCCCCTCTAGGCGATTTGGTCCTAGTATAGATTTTAAACTGCATTTTCCATCATTGAATTCTTTTTTTTTGTGCATCAATTTGTTGTTGTTAATTTCCTATTTTAGTTTGCAACATTTCTATTTCATTGATTTTACTGCATCTAGCTTAATTTCATTTGCATTAGAATTAGAGCATAGCATTTATCTTGCATCTCCTTGATTGTCCCTTGTATGAGATTTTCTACTTGGTGTCCTATTGCAAATACTATGGTGATATGAAGTTTGAGAATCATGTCATCCCGCAATAGTACAATCATCATGAATCTTGGGTTATCTAGCTCTTTCACTCCTAGTGTTAACATTAGCTCACTAGGTATGGACCAAACCCATGATAACTATTTTCCTTCAAGTAGTGTGATGCATGTTGAAACAATGGTTGCTAGTATTCTGCAAGAAAACATAATCCAAATTCATGAATACTTAGAAAACCTACAAAATAAAATAATTATTGAGAACATCTCAACCACTGTTATCCCTAATATATATAACATACATCACATGATTGAAACTGAAGGAGTTGATCTTATGTGTTACATAATTCAGATTTTTTGGACCACATCTTACATCAACCACTACTTTTTCTTTACCTCCAAATAATCTTACAAGTCAAGGAAGAATTAAAATTCCTCCTCCCACAAAAATTGCCTCTATTCCTACCTATACCAATCCTTAAGTCACAACAACAATGCAACCTACTAGTAATGTGATCCCCTCCTTGGGTATTTCTGCTAGCATTCCTAGTACCTTTGTGGCTTTGCATGTTATATATCCTATGACTCTACCACCTATAAGCATTCAATTCACTTGTCCCTCAAACAAATACACACCTCCATCTCAAAATTCAAACAATGATCCTCTCATAAACCAACTTTTGCAAACCGTTTCATCCCTTCAAAAGCAAGTTTCCACCATCAGTCAAAATCAAAATGGACAAACTACATATTATGTCAAAAGCAATCCCTTACCCTTTGATATATTGAGAACACTGATGCTACAAGGTATAAAGGTGCCTATATTTGAGAAATATGGGGGGAAAGAAGATCCTTCTAACCATGTTTCTGCTTATACTACCTTATGTAGTGACTATATTCTTGAGGATAAGCTCTTGGCTAGGATTTTCCCTAGATCCTTGAGGGATACCACCTTAGAATGGTTTTCCTCATTACCAAATAACTCAATTCATTAATTCAATGAACTTTTTGAGGAATTTATAAACTATTTTTAAATGCATATGACCCCTAAGATGACATTAGCCGATTTGATGAGATGTAAGCAAAAAAAGAGGAAAATATTATCGAATTTATTTCATGCTACCAATCGCTTTATTCCCAAATTGACGTAAAGATTATTGACCCTCACATTCAAAATATGTTCATTGAGAATTCGCAAAGTAAGATACAAGATAAGCTTACCATGATGAAGTTCCCTTCCTTCGTGCACTTATGTACTACTCTTCATGATTATCAAATTTTGGTTAGTATTTATGAAACAAAACCCACCTCTAGCCATCCTGAGAAGTCTAAATCTGTAAACCAAAATAAATCTCAACCTTTTAGAAAATAGAATAAAGGATTCCTTCAATTAAATCCCCGTCAACAAAAAAATCAACATGTTGATACCCAAGTAGCTTCTATAAAAGCGACGATGCCCTTTAACTATGGGGACCTGAAAAGGCAATTCACTCCCTTACCCAACACCCTCCATAACATAATGTCACAACTCTTAGAATAGAAAATGATTACCTTTCCTCCCATTAAAACTCCCTATCCTAATAAACCTTTTCCTCTAAACTTTAGATCAAATTCCTATTGCCATTATCACCGAAAAAATGGACACGACATAGAACATTATAAGCGTCTTAAACATCTTGTGTAAGACCTCATTGATTTTGGTTGATTTAAAATTGGAGGTGTTAATAATCAAGGAAATAATTCCATTGCCCCTCCCAACCAAAAATTACAAATCTTTAACAACCCTATTCCTAATCATAACATTTCATTTGTTAAAGCTAGTGAAACTACAAAGAATGATGTGATGAGTGTTGACACAGATGACAACAACAATGATACTATTCAACAAGATCCTATAGATATTGATGAACAATGTCCTAGAGATTATATGGTTGGATTGATCAAAGTCATACCTCGTAAGGGCCGAACAAAAAATCCTCTTGACATTTCTTTCTCATATAATGATATACTTAAAAACACACTCGATGGTCCTCTTTACATAGTCAGTCGAATCTATGATAAGCCCACTAATGGGATATTAATAGATCCCATCTGTGGAGAGAATGTGGTCACTGAAGAATTCTTACTTGTGCATGAGCTCTATCAAGAGACATATGATAAATCAAAAGAA
The DNA here is from genome assembly GCA_007258455.2 of Sequoia sempervirens. Classification (NCBI taxonomy): domain Eukaryota; kingdom Viridiplantae; phylum Streptophyta; class Pinopsida; order Cupressales; family Cupressaceae; genus Sequoia; species Sequoia sempervirens. Next base: position 32,175,938 of record VDFB02000013.1, on the reverse strand, counting down.
TGGATAAATATGCATAATGGTTTCACTTTCCCTACGATGGGATCAATCACCTCACCTTTAAAAATACAACTGGAAACATTAGATGTATCATTCTCCATCATCTTGATGTCGGATAAATTTTGTGTGAAGCTTGGTCACCCATGGCTATGCTCCATGGAATTTTTCCCGTTGGTTGTGCATAAATGCTAATTTTTTTCCTTTAACAATAAAATATTTACCGTGCATCATAGTGAATTTAACCCGTTGTCTTCCTGTGGAAACTTTTCACTAGATTTCTTTTGTATCAAGCCTATGGAACCTATTAAACCTCGTAAAGACTTCTATTTCAATTCTTACTAAAAATTCAAGGTGAAATGCATAGTAAAACTATCCCTTAAAAACATGCCTCAACCTATGACTGAGCCTACAATCCTTGAAAAAACCATGATTGAGCCTAAAGAAATTCCAAACCAAGACCAACCTAATAGATCTCAAAAATGCAGGTTACAAATCCTAAGAGGATGCCAGGCTCTATAATCAAACTTGCAACATTCTTGAACCAATGAATGGAGTTAACATATATGGTTGATGACTCCCTGCACTTCGAGCTTTGCTAAACCTAGGCGAGTAGACCTTGATAGCTGAAGCAGATTATGTGATTTACTTGTATTTACTGATCTATCCATAGTGGCATAAAGTGTGGGATAGATTATGGCTTGTTAACTATTCCTACTGCTAATGTGATAATTGGAAATTTATAATATGAATATGGATAAGTAATGTATAAATGAAATGGGAAGTGGACCAATACTTTATTTGGTAAGCAGAGTCAATGAAGTTTTATGATAGGTGACTAGCATTGGTTAAAGTTATGATTGTTTGACACTTGTGTTTGTTTATATCTTGTATAAATGTGAAAGAATGTAACTTACAGACTCTACTTATTGATCCAATTGATCCTATTAGGTTACTATGACTTATTTAAAAGGATTTTAATCCTTCCTTGAAGGAACCAATTAAACAAAATCACACAATGACAACAAATATGTATTGACAAATGAAGTACATCCTCAGTTTGAATAACAAGATAATATCAAAATGGAGATAGTATGGCAGTCTTATCAATTACAGGGCTCTTCTTACTGATCTGAAGGTTACTTCCAAGTTACTGTAATCAATTAAAAGGATTTTAATTCTTTAATGGAAACCAATTAACTTGATTACACAATAACATAACATGTGTTTGATGAATTTGAATATCAACTTGGATACACAATTTCAAATAACAGAGAAATAATAATGTGGATAAAACCATATAATTGTTCAAATCAACTAACAATAGGCACCAATATGAAATCACATAGCATCAAAGATCTACTATTGATTTTTTCCAAAATTCATGAATGCATCATGGTCCTTTATAGTATAATCTATCTGATAAATATTATGAAAGTAATATTTTTGTATCTATCTATTCTCTCCCTATTCGCTCTTACTATTCAATGATCATCACATGTCCAACTTATATAACAATATCTTGAAGAGGGTACACCTCTTCATAAGTGTCTTTTGGAATTAACAAAAATAAAATATTAACAATTAAGCTCTAATGAGTCAAAAATGAACTTGTGTTATATAATCTAAATATTCCTCACTCAAGTGCACGTATCAGCATCCTTTGCAACATTCCTCACAGAAATCTCCATAATGACCATCCTCTCCAAACACTCACATGATTCTTCTAATGTTGTATCTTCATTCTTACCTGCTTCCAAGGCACCTTGCAGTATCCACTAACACTCTTTCATCCATTCACTTTCACCTTTTAGTTCTCCTTGGAATCTACTTGAAGTTCCTTATAATAGTCCTTATGTTTCCTCACCATGTCCTCAATAGCTGTAATGGCTCCTGTATCAAAAGTGTTTCTCTTTTTTAGTTCTTGGAGCTTTCCCTGAAGCCCGTCATTTATCCTTTTATGTTCTTGAATGGAATTCTGACTCTTGGAGTGAGTTACCTAGAACTTATCCATCCAAATCATCAAATTAGTGTGCCTCTTCTGAAATATTGCAAAATGTGTGTCAAATTTGGCCTTCCTCACTTGAGTGTGTACTTGCTAATTACTCATTTGTACTTCCTCACTTTTGTCCTTTGATTGGGAACCTTCTCCTTGACTTATCATTCTAGTGGATCCTTTGAATGTTTCCTTGACTATGTCTCCCAGGAAATCATTTTCTTTGAGCATTCTCTCACTGTTCAACTTGTACATATCCCATTCTTTGATCAACATTTGAATCTAAGCTTTGTTCAATTTGGCTACATTTATGCCAATGTTAGCTATGACCATATAATCAATTTCTCCTACTTTTAATATCATCAAATGACCAAATTCCTTCTCAGTATCAATAATCACATATTTCTTATGTGGGGGGTACAGAGCCTAGATCATAAGAGAACTTTCATCAGGATTGTATCTTGACACAATGTATACCTCTATTACCCCTTTTGGATTGAGCTTGTTTTTGGCACCATTATTATGTAAAAAACTATAAAAAACAAGAGTAGAGTTTAAGTCCAAACCAGGAAAGATCATCACACCAAACTCCTCTAATAGTTTTCTTCTTTTCTCTAGAATCATGTTCTTCATTTCATTCTCTACATCCGCCTTCAATGTGTTAAGTAACTAGCTTTCATTACTGGGTGTGATCTTTGTGACTAATTACCTTATTGTTTTCCCCTTTTGTTTGTACAAAAATGATTTAAATTTAGGAGACTTAATGAACTAGTCATCTAAGACAAAGGACTTATAGGCCAATTGCCTAATGTCTATATCAGAAGATTCCCCAACTTCCTATTCTCTATTTGGAGGTTGATATTCTTCAATCCTCAGCTTGGAGATCTTATCAAGTTGGCCTTGAGGTTTATTTTCATTAGAAGATTCCTCACTATGAGAGGAATTATTTTTTGCTTCATGTATCTCCTTCATCTTTTGTTCCATTTCTCTATTGTTGTTATCAATTACCAAATCAACCTCCTTTCTTCCATGTTCCTGATAATATCATTATGAGGATATGGTATGTGAACATATCCACCTAAATTCTATTTTTTCCTTGCCAAATCAATAAAACCTTCGCAATCAGATCCCTTCCTTGGTGCATCCTTCTTCATATTGAAATGTGACAATTTATCTAAAATAAGATCATATCCTTCCTTTGACACCATAGTGAAATCTCCAAAACGTAATGTCCTAAGCATGAATGATTGATTTTCATATGCACTCAAGTTCATGACATTGGAATAATCTAGTTTCCTAAAAAATCTCTAGATATGCAATCCTATCTGGCATAGTTTTGGGTAATAGGAAAGGTGTGTCTTCAAAACCATAAACTCTGATCATAGTGGAATCAATATAGCAATACCAATCACCCCAATTATGACCTATAGTTGGTGGTCCATTGAAATCCTTGGACCTTAAGAATATTTTGATTTCATTATTTAATGAACAATCACAAGGGTGGTCATAAAACATGTAGAGTGTCTTGACAAAGTATTCCTCAAAATAAAAATAATTGGAATTGATAAACCTACTGTCCCAAATGGAGGTCCATAATTGTATTGGTAGTGGCTAATCCTCTTTATCCAATTATGTGATTCTCAATTCCTCTTGCCACATTCCTAATTCCTATCCATAGTACAATATCATGTGCATGAGAAGGGAATAATGTCTAAAGTGCATTGTGAGAGATCCATTCTTGATGACCATTAACCGTGAGTCAAATCCTCTTGAAATGAGTGAAGCATAATCAAAAGGTCTTATGGCATTGTATGTCTACAACAATCACCATTGGCCCTATAGACATGAATTCAGATACCTCCATTCCCATTATCTAACCTACCGAGAAGTAAGTATGTTTTAGATAGGGCTCGAACAAATCAACATGAAAGGGGGGTCCATCATTATCTTTAAGTGGAACTAGGTCTCCATCTTTCCTAGGCCTGTGTAATAGTAACCTCCATCCGTTGTAGGTAGTATCCATTCTCCAGTACTCGTTTTCCAAATCCTCATGCACTATGGGCTGGTCACATGTGTCATCTAGGTTGAAAACTTCACAAAGTGCAGTTTTGGATATATGTATGAAAGGTTCACCTTGCAGGTTGCAAATGGCTTTAAGGTCTAAGTTATAATGTTTGGCTAGAATTATTATGAGATCTACATTCACAAAGACATTGGGAAGAACCAAATTTCCCAAATTGAAATTCTAGGGGTTACATATTGGTACAAATCTCCTTTTGCGACAGTAATGAAACATGAACAATTCATAACCCCTAATGGGAGTCCACACATCAGCTATATGGTTTCATTTTTCTTCTAGTCTTTCTACATCAACACTTAATTGTGTAGACCTCTTAGCTTTTGGCCCTGAACTAGGAAATTGATCAATGAGGTCTTGGTTTAGTTTTCATTCTTTTGTTTTCAATTTTGGCCCTATTTCAGTTTTTTGTTTCTTGCTTTTGGAATGGCTACTTTCCCTTGTTGTTTCCTTTTCTTTTTTTTTGTAGAATTTGAACCTTCCATTCTAATTCTCTACAAGGTGGAAGAATTGAATTGTAATTTATCAATTGTAGGGAAACTTCTTATTTTTAATTATATGTCTTGCACTGAATTCCCTGACTCTCGTTCGATCTCCTATCCTTCCCGCTGCAACTTCTAAAAATTATTTTCGTTCAATCTCTTTTCAATCAAAAAATATTTACATAAGGTTCATTCATGCGACCATTAATGTCTACCACTAGAAATGAATGCAACAAGTTTTTTGAATTTTGAAATGTTAGAGCGATACAAGAAGATTGCATCAGTGAAACCTCTTTTGTCTTAGGCCAATCTGTGTGTTTTATTTGGCACCACCTTTGTTTATACATCAATAACTGATCGCCAAGACATAACTGAATGTCCCTTCAATATGAAGTGTCCTTTTAGTTCTCATATTTAGTCATGAAGACCACTTAATACTTTTACCGATGTTGTATAACTTTCTTTTCTCCTGCTTCTCAACTCTTATTATTTTAGGGAGAACATTATGAAGTGTTGATGATGTTTTCAGTACAACTCAGATAGAATATAATATCCTATCTCTCTTGAAAGGTAAATCTCTATCAGCAAGCCTCAAGAGATAACCCCAAGGTCTCTAATGTCAGGTCTTGACAATGCATAAACAACTCAATGATAAATGTGAAAATGTTGGTAATCACAATGGGACCTTAATACAAGCAAAGATTGAATCTTCAATTTATCAGATCTAGCAATATGATGATACTTTAATCCTAAATCTAACTCAACTAATGAAAGAAATAACAAAATATTAGGGTTCAAAGAGATTACTAAGACTAATGCTACTCTAAGATTAACAATGCAAACGATGAAATACTTGAAATGGACCAATCCCTCATAAACTAATCCTTGCTTAACCCAGATGAATCTGCAATTTCACAAGAATAGTGCAATCTTCTAAGGTGTTAAAGATTTTCAAATCCTGAACATTCACCCAAAATCCCAAAGCAATTGAAATGAATAAACCTTCACAATTGAACTAAACACAATAGATATATGTTCCAGGCTAACTTTGCAAAGAAACTAGCAATCAACTAGTTGCAAAAAGTATGGACCATGGAATCGATGCAACACTCCAAGCATTAAACCATAAACATCATTAAATCTAACCTAATTCTAAATACCAATTTTCCTCAAAGCAATTCTAAAGATAGAATAACAGGAACCATGCAAGATAAGAAGAACACAAGTATGGAACCAAATCAAAATTTCATTACTTGCATCAAATTATCCACTGAAGCAACAATTCTAGCTTTTTGTTACAATACTTGCTTGAGAACAACTACTTGCTGATTTCTACTCTGCTTAATTTGCTTCAATACTAGCTATCTCTATGTCCTTATTTCTTATCTATATCTTACAAATGAGGCAAAATGCCTTATTTATAGAAAATCCCAACCATGTTAGCCTAGCAAGGTTTTACAATAATATTTGGCCACAAAACAAGTTGGCCAAGAGAAAATTGAAATAAAATAAAATATGCATTAAATGCATGAACTTCATCCAGGTTGGCCTAGGATCTTCAACACAGCTCAGACCAATGCAAAAATAATAATAGGGAAGCACAAATCTCGATGTATCCCAACATTAACTAACTTCCCTCTTTATCTTTATTTCAATCAATCATCTCATGCACCTTCAAAAGGACCCTGTCAAGGTTGGCTGTGGGTGGCAAAGGCAAAATCTTAAGTCTGCTCTTAATTGAAGCAATGTTTTCCCTGGACTGCTCTACTATTTATCCCAATCTACCTTGTATGTTAGATATTTATCAATCACTACAATGTAAGTGGTTGCATCATCTAATTGGTGCTCAGTAACAAGATCATCACTAGCTAGAGCATAAACATCCTGCCACCATTTTCTCAACTATTCTAAACTCAAATATTTAGGTGCAATCTTCCTTCTCCCCATCATTATCTCAAAGAAAGCAATGCATCCATTATAAACACCAGTTAGGTTATCTTTAGTTTTCCTCCTCTACTTGTATATCTTCTTCAGAACCTTCTACCTTATTTGCAAAGCTTCAAACCACTCCCAAGGTTTGGCAGCTCTGGAGGAAGGGAGAATTCCATCACTTACAATCTTGTCCTTGGTATACTCCATGATGGTTTTAGTTTTATGCAGCAAGAGGTATGTATCTTCTTTATCTTGAGCTAATACCTCCTTCAACCAATCAACTACCCTCATAGCATCTTTCCCAGATGAGATAATGTCCTTGATAGCATCATTTCCTTTAGACTACAACCCCTGTAGCCAATTTGCAATAGCAAGAGTAGAAGCCTTCATTCTTTCCAACTCAAAGATAGTCTCCTAGCGTAGGAGATTCGTAGCAGAGGATGAGGAGCTAATGGATTGCAAGGGTTTCATTAGATCCTCCAAACATTTCTTTAGTTTCTCATTCTCCTTCTTTAGCTCCTATTTAGTTTGAACTTCTTTACTCAATCTCCCCAGGATAACGATGCTAGAACCCTGATATTCTTCAATGTCTTGCTCAATGGAAGTGGGCCCTAAATTAATAGTCTGTAGGTTGTAGTCATTTGTAGTAACCTCATCTCTATTCTTATCTAGAGTAGGAGTTGCAATGTGGACCACCCTATTACTTTCCTCGTCTCTTTCAATCCTTGAAATGACCCAGGCCTTTTTCTTTCCTTTATCCTTTCTAATCTTAGCCAGTAACTCATCCCAATTGGGTGGAGTATCTTCCACAACAACCTAATTTCTCTTTATTTGCTTGTCCAGCCACTCTAGAACAATGGACTCCAATTGCACTTCACTTTTTCCAACTTCCTCCTGCTACTCTTTGGGCACTTCCTCATTCAAACCTTGCTTCTCAGGAGTCTTGTCTGCTTTACTCTCCTTTTCTTTAGCATGCTCCTCTCTGTGATCAAGTGATAGAACCTTTTCTGATACTTCTTCTCTTTGAGGATATTTAACTTCTTCAATCCTAATTGGTGAATCCCCATATGCAACCAAGGGAGATTGCATCACCTTTTCTACTTTGGCCTCAACATGATAAAGCTCACCCTCATGGAACTCTTCTCCTTTTTCCTCCTAGTGATCTTCAACTTCTTTGGATTCACCTAATTCTTTTTTTTGAGCTTCAGGGAAAGAAGGAACATCATCATGTTGCTCCTCTTGAGAAGTAACTAGAGGAGGATCTTCTTTGGGCACACTATCCTTAGGAGAAGGATTCCTTGAATTCCTTGTATACACCTGTGTCTTTTCCCCTGAACTTTCTACATTTACTATCGATGGTGTAGACACTAAAAAATGTCCTAAGTCCGCGAGCATCATTTTTCTTGGTCATTGTTCTTCGATAATTGAATAACTTTAATTATTTAATTAGGTGTGACTGCATTCCTCTATTAATTAAATAGTTTTTAATTATTTAATTAATTCACCTTCTCATCTTTATTCTATCTTGATCAATTAAAATTATTTAATTGTGTCGCTAATATATCCCTTTCTTCAATAATTAAAAAAATCATTTTTTATTTAATTATTTATCTTTCATCTATAGTCAAATAATAAAAATAATCATTACTTGACCTTTTATTCTTCTATAATTAAATAATTGTCAAAATTATTTAATTGTGTTTCATTCCTCTCTTTTGGATAAATAATTCAAATTAATTATCCATGTCTAATTTTCATCTCTCCATTTAATTAAATTGATAAATTTAATTAAATGCTCCTCTTTTCATTTTCTCTAAATAAATAATTTGGATAAATTATTTATTTTCTATTCCACTTGTCATTTTACTCCATTTTGAATAAATTATTTAAAATAAATTATTTATGCACCTCCACCTAGTCAAAGATGCTCTGTCATAACATTCATTTCTATCATAGCCTGCATGCCTTGCATGTCTATCATAGTTGTCAGGCGTCATAGCAGTCAACGTCATAGCTTTTCCATACATGGCATATTCTTGGTGCATCAATTCTAGACCGTTGATCTTGGCATCTTTTCTAAGACTTAATCTCAACCGTCCATTCCAATGGTTGTCTATAAAAGAAACCTTCCTTCTCCATTTTCAGCTTAACAACTATTTTTCTCCAACTTTCTTGCTACCATTTGCAGGTTTTGCACAAGTGTTTCAACAAATCTGAGGGCAAAGTTGCATAACAAGAAGAAGGAGAGAAAGAGAAAGAATCAACCATAATGGGGAGTGTTTTCTTTTATGTTTTGCATTTTTTATTCTCTCCATTATTTGTTTTCTCTTGTTTGGATGTGGTTTAATAGTTTAGAAGTGTTGGCTGTCACTTTTATCTATGATATTTGATTTCTAACCCCATCTAACAGATGGATCCACTTCCTCTCCCACCTTAGGACTTTCCCTATGTGACATTCTCACAATTCTCCTTTTAGGCACAAGAGCACCAACCTCGGGACCTTGCTCCTCAATTCCCTCTTTACCAAACTTCTTAGTTCTTGAAGTATGTCCCCTTTCCTTGGCAATTGGTTCTCTCTGTTTTTCAGCTTCCTGAGCTTTCTCTATTTGAATATCTTTAATCTTGATTTTAAAAGGGGATCCTACCTTACCCTTACCTTTAGGGTCCTACTCAGCTAATTCCTCGGAAGTGGAGTGGGGGTCTAAATCTCCCATCAGATCATAGGTGCATTGTACACCTTCATTTTCCAACTCCCACATTTTATGCTTGAGCCACATCTTAGTATACTTGGTGACTGGATCCATCAATTGTCCTATTTCTATCTTTTCTTCTTCTACCCAATCCACTTCACCAATTGGCCTGTCCTTTACCACCTCATAAGCATGGCCCTGAATCAGGTTCCCATCATCTTCAAGTTGATTAGGAACTACCCTCACATTGTATAATAGGACTGATTCAACAGGAATCTAGGAAAAAATCTTCTTTCTAACCTCATACTCATCACTGCAATTGGCCCAGTAGTCCTCCAACTCAACTTTGTGGCTATATTCTTTGCTGCCCCTCTTTTGTGCTTCACCTGTTATTTCAAATCTAGACTTCTTGGAATGGAAAGACAAACCAAGAGTACTCATCTCTTCTTTTGAAGCTTGAGCTGAACTAATGGAAGGACATGCCTCTCCAGTGCCTATCCTCAAAGGGAAGTCCCAACCAAAACCAGTCTTATGCTTGTCCCTTTTGACAATAGCATCAAAGTCACATATCTATCTAGTAACTTCCAAAAGTAAAATATGATCAATGGGATACGTTGGAAGTTTGTATGGAGCCCTTTGAAAACCATCAATTTGGATGTATGAGAAGGTTGGGAACTAAATGAACCAAGCACCATATTTCTTGATGAGCTACTTGGCTTGGTCAAAAATTCTCATGTGTTCTACACCCTGAAGTAATATAGTAATATGCATGGTGAATGCATCATTCCCCCTTCTATAACTTGAGCTCCCTAGGTACAATTGAGGGTAGACCTCATAGATAACATCCTATCCAAAGATTCCCTTTGTACTTAATCCCTTGTATGGATGAAATCTTGCAAGTGTATAAACTAAGTACAAAGTCATTGTGAAAGTCTTGGTTTGCAACACATTGGATAGTTGCTCATGAATCATTCTACTTATGATGCCTCCCCAATGATAATTGATATTTTCCCACTCCATTCTTTCAATGACATGGCAGATCTAGTTCTCAAACATACCTGCACTCTTTAATCCAACCACCCTGCTAAGAAGAGTGATATCATCATAGTACTCCTTGAACTTTACTCTGAATAGCTATTTAGGTAGTTTAGAATAATGTGACTTGGGCTTCTCCAACCAGGAATTGATGAGCTACTATGATTTCACAGTCTCCTCTTCATAATACTTCTTAGATTCCTCCATGTTGAAAGCCACCACATGAGATTTGTCTGGAATGTCAAAGGTCTGAGCTATGGAAACAGGGTTCAAATTTTCCGCAATCCTCCCTTGAGGACCAATTATTCTCTATGTATCACTATCATAATGCTTGGCACACTCAAGAACCAATTCATAACACTGTACTATAGAAGGAAAACCAACCACATGTGCCAATCCTAACTCCAACATTCTTTTGGCAACCAAAGGAAGATCCTGCACTGCCATTCTACCCTTAAATTCCTCATAATCCCAAAGCCCAACATTTGTGTCTATTACCTTTGACCATATAGAGGTTTTTTTACTCTCTGGGATTCTTCTCTTGATATCCATCTTAATTCATTCTGCTTCAGAGACTGAAGATCCCTCCATGTCACTCTTAGCCTTCCCAACTACTACCTTACTAGATTCTACCTACACTTGACAAAGAAACCATAGTAAAAACCACAGGTTGCCAAGATTAATCAATAAAAATCATCATTAAAATGAATCCCATGTAGGCAAGGTGCCATTAAACCTTAAATAAAATGATCATATTAAACTTCGGGTTTTAGGACCATCTGCAGAATCTAGTCCAGGGAGGAATTCAGAGAATTCCAGGCCAGGCGAATTCTAGAGGGAAAAACATGAAAAAACCTACTAGCAACTTAATTCGATAATTATCCAATCAACAAATAGCATGAGAGATCTCAAAACAACATAAATTAATCATAAAATGCACCATTATTCATTAAAAAATAAAGTTATTCCATATTTCCTCATATTTCAACAAATTTTGGGAAAATCCGCGTGAGACGGATTTTCATGAAGGAGGAGGCATTATGTGAACTTCAAAAAATCCAAGGAGCATAGGATTTCAGGAAAATTTGGGTGAGAAGGAAATCCACGAAGAAGGATGAAATTCTGAAAACATGCGAATTCTGGGAAAACAAAGGAGATCGGGAAAACCCACCAGAGTCAGAATATCCCAAAATGGGTTTAAAACTCGGATTTCAACATTGAATCATGATTTCACTGAGATTAATGGATTGATCATGAATTTCAAGAATCCAGGCCTGAGACAAGTTTAAAATGGGCCTTCCATAGGTTTTCTTAGAAATCTAGGCCAATTAAAAAGCAAGCTAAGGTGAGATGGTGATGCCTTAGGTATCAGACCCTACAAATCTGCCATTGACGCACATGGAAGCTCAAGATTCAAACATTTCAACTGCTAAATATTTTCTAGGGGTTAGTCATGACTCTCAAGCAAGATACCTCATAATGCAAATGAACAAACGACCTCAGAACTTACTTGGGAGATGACAAACAAAGCAATATCGGGCAACCCTAGCATCAGACACTCAAATACACATAAATTTCAACCCTGAACACGTCTAGAACATCAACGAAGAATCAAATTCATCAATTTAGAAGAAAGCAACATGTACATACCATTGGACAAAGCGAAATCAATTTCAAAAACAATGAAAGCGAGCCTAATGACACTCAACAAAGACCACAACAATGATGCCCAAGAAATCACCACCAAATTGAACAATTTGCAAACCAAATGCCTCAAATCAATTCAATCACCAAAAGAAGGCACTCCTCAGCTCAATTGATCATAAACAACAAAGCATAATGGCACAAAGATGTCAAAGATCGATTAAATGAATCCCCTACAACAATACAAGTGACATTAATGCCACTAACAAGATAGCCAGGAAAATCTAGGAACCCGATGATAGGATGGACTTCAGAAAAATACGGCCCACACGAAATTCCATGAAGACCAAAAATCTCTAACCCGTAGGGTTCAACCGGAGTCTGAGTAGGATTCGGGAAAATCTGGCTGGGGTGAAAAATCCTAGACTCAAGTGAAAACCCAAATTTTGTCCAAAACTAGATATCTTCAATGAATAACTTAGGGGAATCACTTAGGCAATAAAAATGAACATTTAAACACATTCCAAATCAAGATAAACCTCCCAATCAAAGGGCCAAGACACCAAAAAAACAAAGCAAAAGAGGGTCCCTGCTTTCAATGAGGCGTGTGTGGGAAAACTACACAACATGAAGTTTACCTGATATCAAGGTGGTCTGGACCATTAGAAATCCCTTTGATCATTGCTCAGTGTCTTTTCAAAAAATTGTGACCATTCCATGTTACCATTGGGTTAACATGTACCATCACTGAGAGAATAAAATGCCCTTCTTATGTATTTGGTCTCCTTGATGTATTTCTGATACCGCTTCATTCATTGGGATAATTCGGTGAGACTTTCCCTGAAAACTTCTCTCATTGGCATAACCCACATGGTTGGGGAGATCTGAGGAACCTACTCCAATCATACATGTCTCTCTAATAGAATGGTTCTTCTATTTTATCATTGAAAGTGTATATATTTCTTCCTGATGAGGTTTCCATCAGTGTGATGCACGAGCTCGATATGATTTGAAAAATTCGCTTCGATCACCTTGCTTTTGCCAATAAGTTTTCATCGATGAAACATTAGGAATTATCTTCCCAATTATGCACACCTTTTATCTTTGGGCCTTTGATTGTTGTAGCTTGATTCACCTCTTCCTGATATACATAAAATATTCAAATGAAGGGCTACTACTTTTTGATCGGAAAGACATGCATATGATGTTCCCGATCAGGACCAATTACCCTCAAAGCTTTTGCTCAACAATGATCAGAGAGATGCTTATATGTCAAAGGCCATATTAATGGGATCATTAGTTAACATTGGTTGTAAAATGAATCTTGTCACTCAAATTTTAATAATTTGTATTGATCATGAAATTAATGTGTGGAAATTTTTTGTGGTATATGGGAGATAGATGGGTGAAGGCTAGTGAAAATGGTGAGATTTTTCCAGTTCTAACAATGGCTCCGAATGGGGTTGTATATACCCATTGTGGGTGTAGCAAGAATCCAAGTCTTTGGGGAAGTAGATCAAGTGTCTTATTTATTTGGTATGGAGGTTGAAGTGAACGAGTGAGAAATGGAAGTGGAGTGGAATCCTATCCTACTATGAATGGAAAAAAATATTTTAAGAGGTTTCTCAAGAATTGTCCATGCACTGGAAATTCTTGACCTTCTCCTAGACTACTATGCATGGAATATTAAGAAAAAAAATGTTTCAAGAATTTTCCATGCAGTGGCAATTCATATTCTTCTCCTATCATGTTCTGGAGGTAATATGAATCCTCACCACCTTTTCCAATAATGACAAATGGTCCTAACCATAGGGCTTCAAATTTCCCATTCTTCCCTTTGTCTTGACTCCCGACATTCCACGTGAGAACCCTGTCATTTAATTCAAATTTTCTATTTTTAGCCCTCTTGTCATATAGGTATTTCATTTGTAATTGCTTCTTCTTATTGTGTTGTTGATCTTGGTTCCTGACCTCATCAAGTTCCATTAACTCTTCCACCCTCTCTTCCATAGGTTCAGGAATGTCTAAATCTTCTTGCAAGATGAACTTACATAATGGTAACAGGTTATGAAAAGGGATCCTAGCTTGAGTCTCATACACAAGTTCAAAAGGTGATTTTCCAATGGCCTTATTTACAATGATTCTATTTGTCCATAAGGCTAGTCTCAACTTAGAATCCTAGGCCTTTTTGTTATTATCCAACATTGTTTTTATGATCTTCAGGATGCTTTTGTTGTTGGATTCAACTTGCTCATTTTCCTATGGATGATATGGTGAAGAATATGAAATCACTATACCATAGGATTGGAAAAATACCTTTAATTCATCTAACCTAAAGCACATCCCATTATCAATTATAATTCTTGTTGGCACTCTAAATCTGGTGATGATATTTTCCAATAAAATTTTTGTTACAACCTTACTAGTTGCTTGTTTGGTAGGTATAGCTTCTACCCATTTTGTAAAGTAGTTTGTGGCTACTAATATCCATTTGTGTACTCCACTATATTTCTCTATAATCTCTCCTATGAAATTAAATCCCCATTGGTGGAATGGAGCCTCAACTTGCATAGGTCTTAAAGGAAATGCCCCTTGGTAGTTCAATTTTCTAGAAAACTTCTGACATGCTTCACATTTCCTAGTATAATCATAGGCATCATTGAAAACTCTAGGCCAATAGTAACCTACCCTTAACACCTTATGTGCAGTAGTCTTTGCAGAGAAATTACCTCCACACACTCCTTCATGCATTTCCTTCAAAACATGCCTTGCTTGATTTTCATCTAGGCACAACAATAGAACACCATCCCTATTCTTCCAATAGAGATCCCCTTTCATGAACATATACTTTGAAGCTTGTCATTTAAGCATCCTTTTCTTGTTATCACTAAATCATTCAAGACATTTCATATGTTTAGGATAATACACAATATTAGTGTACCATGGTGTGTGTTCAATACTAGTAATCATGTTATCGTCATCATTCAAATTGGACACTTGGGAAACTTCAATATTTGTTTCAGCCATTATTTTGGATAATCCTTGTCCTCTTACAAGCTTGATGATTTGAAACTCAATTTCAAACTCTTGGATTCTATTTATCCATCTGTACCTACATCTTGTTACTTAAAAATGTACAAACACATCTTTTACCACAACATTAGGTACATAAGCAATCACTTTTGCTCCCACTAGATATGATCTAAATGCTTTGATAGCTTTTATTAATGCATATGCCTATTTTTCTACAATGTCATATTTCAACTCTGCATTTTGGAGGGATTTGTTGAAGAAAGAAATAGGCTGTTCATACCCCTCATCATTTTTTTGTAACATTACTGTTGCAATTGTGTGATAGGATGCAAATGAAAAGATTTGAAAAGGCTTAGTGAAATTAGGGGACTTATACACTGGGGCCTCCTTAATTCCTCTCTTGATTGATATGAATGCATTTATGGCCTTAATTGTCCATTCAATCTTTACACCCTTCTTTAACATATTTGAAATTGGTTTTACTATCTCGGCAAATTTTTATATAAATCTTCTCACAAAATTGATTTTCCCAAAGAAGGACTAGATTGCTTTAACTATCTTAGGAATAGGAATATTATCTATGGCTTCCACCCTTTCTGGATCAATCCTTACCCCTTCTTTGGACACTATGTGCCCTAATATTTTCTCGTCTGTGACTGCAAAGTGGCACTTCTAGGATTTAAAGAGATGCCATATTCAATGGCTTTGATGAATTTTTTTTCTAGATGCTCAACATGATCCTCTGCTTTCTTTGAATATGTAGTTAAGTCATCTTAGTATACCACCATTATTATATTAATTAGATCAGAAAAATCAACATCCATGGCCCTCTAGAAAGTTGCACCACCATTTGTGATTCCAAATGGAATTCTTACATATACATACGTTCCCCATGGTGTGGTGAAGGCTATTTTGTATTGCTCTAATTCTTAACTTTCACCTGGTTATAACCTGGAAATCCTTCCATCATAGATAGTAGCTCACATCTTGTGACCTTCTGCAAGATATCCTCCATGTTTGGGAGTGGGTAGTTGTCCTTAAGAGAGGATACATTCAAGTTTTAGAAATCTACACAGAGGCTTATGTCTCCATGTTTCTTTCTAATAGGTACTAAATTAGAGACCCAAGATGAATGTCTAATAGACTTGATGATACCCCCTTCCCTAAGCTTCATAAGTTCCTCATGCATTTTAGGTTCTAAGGTAGGATTTATGGGTCCTTATTTCTATCTGAAAGGTTGCATCTGGTTTCAATGGGATTTCATGTTGGAACAAATCTTCTCTATAAGTCTTAAGATCATCATAAGACCATGCAAAAATGTGATGTATTTCCTTATTAATGCAATAAAAAAATTTCCAATTGTTGGGCTTATCCTTTTCCCAATGTACACCTTTTTTGGTGCCAATTCAGTGATTAAGTTGATTTCTTCAATACCTTCCCTTTTTACTCGTGTTTGTTTCATAAGGGCTCAATCATTTCCATCAAACACCCTCTCTAATGCCACAAGTCCCTTAGGAATCTTATTAGTCTTAAGTTGAACAACTTCCTTTCCAAATAGAGTTTGCTTGCCATCTACTTCTTCCACAAATGCATTGAAATCAATTTCTTGGGCTTCATATTGATCAATGCAATGTAAGAACTTAATCAAATCAGTATCATCATTAAAAACTTTCCAACTATAGATATTATCAAGGATTGCAGGTCTTGTTCTGAGCTCAACTTGTGAAATTCTTTCTAGAGTGACATCATCTCTCTTCAAAGCTACATTCACCAAGAAATATGCCATTAAATTATTGCACCTATCTATCCATTCAATAGAGAAAGCATCAAACAATTCAATGGTGTCCCATACAACATTTTTGTATTGCTTTATACTTTTGTTTTTTGTAGCATACTTTGATCTCACTTGTGAGATAATCAACTCAAAATCTCGAAAAACAATCAATAGTTTAATTTTGTGTTTGATAGCCATGCTCAATCTAATCAACAAGGCCTCATACTCTGCTATGTGATTTGTACATTCAAATGTTAACAAGAATGAGTATTTGAATGTTGTGCCCTTAGGTGAAATGAAAACCACTCCTGCTCCATTTCCTTCTCTATTGCATGCTCCATCAAAATATATTTTCCATACACCATGCTCATTCATGGAAACATCCCTATCAATTAGATCAATATTCAACAATTCATGTTGTGAATGCTCTATTCTAAAACTTCCTAATTCCACATCACAAAAGAAATTTATCTGATTTTGATCAACATATTCCACAATTTGGTTCACTCTTGGTTCTCTATACAATTTAACCTCTTCACTATTTATTGGTGTTGTGGCATAGGATAAGTCAAATTGTACATTTCCTCACACTGAAGTAGTCCATTGTCTTGATAGGAGCATCCCAAAGTGAGGGGGTGTGTCTATTATAGTTATGTCAACTGTGTATGTTGCTTGTGGATAAGCAACTAACTTCACTTCTACATCCTTCATGATTCCTACCATAGGAACATGCCTACTATCCATAGCATAGCATTTACCACTAGTAGTGTCCACCCACATACCAAGTTGTTTCACTACCCCTACTAGCATGATGTTAATGGTAGCTCTTGAATCAATCATACAATTTCTCACCAATTTGTTGTTTATGAGAAATGTGGTAAAAAATGGATCAACTTGTGGGGGATTCATCAATATATCACCTAGACAAACCTCAAGGGATTTTACATCTCCTTGCCTACCATTACTGATCTTGGTGATTTCTTTATTCTCCAAGCTTGTGTTTTTATTGGTTCCATTGGATATTAATTGAATAGCACTATCTCTATATTCTTTTATCTTCATCATTTCCAATAGTGGCAAAGACATCTTTACCTGAGACAATTCTTGTGTGAAATCAAATGAAGAATCATTTTCTTCTTTGGCTATCCTCCTTTGTTCTAGTGGTTCTCCTTTATTTTCTTTTTTCTCCTTTTTATTTGTTTCATCATGTTTCTACTTGCTCTTGTATAATTCCTTGTCTTCTTCTTTAGGAACACACCTTTTCTTATTCTTATTAGGTTCCTTATTTTCTACCTTCTTTGGTTTTTCTTGCATTGTCTCTTTATCTTTCACAAACAATCCTCTTAGAGTGCCTTCATTTGCATTTGTCATTCTATTTCTTAACCTATAGTTGCTTTTTGCTTTCTCTACTACAACAATAGTTAACTCCTTGATTTCTTCCTTAGTTGGCCTCCTTAATTTATACTTGCTTGCCTTAGGTGGTATATAAGGAGGATGTGATTCATCATTTCTTTTATTCTCCTTATCAGAGAAGACTTGTTCTTTTGTCATGTGAATATTGTACCTCTAGTTGTTTACATCATACTCATAGCCTTCATCTCTTGAGGATGAATATTCTTGTTCAACTAGATGTAGGGTATGTGAAGTTAGATATATTGTATGATCTTCCTCTTCATTGTCATATGGAATTTCTTCTTGTATTGATTGTGCTACAACACAATGATCTGGGGAATGAGGAAACTTGCAAAATTGACACCAAGGATTGATATTAACCATGTAGGCTCCTTTTTTCTTTAAGGGATTAGGGGTTTCTTTATACTTCAGCCTATTAGTTATGGGTTTTCCATCTTTCCAATTTGTGTTGTATGGCATATCATGTAATCTCAGTATCTCATTTCTATATGAATTTTCCTAGTTATTCTTGTGATTATTAGAGTTTTGGGGAACCCTAAGGTTGTACCTTTTTCCCATCATCCATGTAGCCTTTCTCTTGTTTTCAATGGTTAATGTTGTCTTTTTTGCTTCAATTAAACTTCTAGGGCATTTGTTTATGAGTTCATAACCTATTTTTGGATCAAAGGCTTTTAAATAAATACTTAAAGTTGTTGGATAAATCAGTTTGGAACCTTGTGGTATTTTGTTGTATAGTTTGGAAAACCTCTTATTGAAGTCATAAACTAACTCATTTTGGTATTTTTGAATACTTATTAATTCATGAAAGGAAAATTCAAGGGTAGATTGATTCCCATATTGTTCTAGAAATTGATTCTGAAAGTCTTCTATAGAATCAATTGAAGCATCATGTAGACCATTGAACCAATCCCTTGCTTCTTTACTTAGGGACATCATGAATAATCTCATATTTACATCCTCATACTCCACACCAATATCTTGTATAAAGGAATTGAAATTCCTGATATGTTCTTCAACTAATATCACATTATTCCCAGTGAATTTGGGAACTATATTTCTCCAATTGTTGTCGATTGGGTATGGATATAATTGGTTCCCTACTAAATCAAATTGTCTATATGTGCTCATAGGGTTTTGTGGGTGCAAATTCAGAGGTGGTGGATTGGGGTGGTAATTGTATCCATATTGAGGCTGATGATAGACATTTTGTTGGATGTGTTTTTGAGGGTATACATTTTGATGTGGCACATGTTGTTGATGTTGTGGGGCATATTCTTGGCTTGGTGGTGGATAGTGCAAAGGAATATTGCTAGAATTTGGGGGTTGGGACCTTTGTAGTGGAACATTATGCTAAGTGTGTTGTCTTGGGTTACCACCGATATTATGAGGTACTTTTGAAGTACTCATAGCACCTGTGCTTTGAGATGTTCCATGTGAATTGAAATTACCACCCTATTTATGAAGGGACATATTTTGGCGGTTTTGGTGCCTGGATGCTTAATTGTGCCATTTGGTGATCTAGATCTTGGCTTTCTTGTGTATAGGAGTGAATTTTCACCCCTTATGAAATTCCCCTTTTTTTCTTCTCCACTTTAGAAAACCAAGTTCGGAGGATTAATTCTACCTAAGCCCGCTGCTTTTGTCACACTTGGCACTTGTTTTGAGCATCGATGGAGGAGTTTTTGTCTGGGATGCTGGCGTAGTGTGCAAATTTCTGTGTGGCACACTGTCATCCAAGGACCATTCTTTCATCCTCAGGAAAAGATCTTCCTAAGGTGTGGTGTTGAACCTGAGAACTGTCTCGCCTAGCCCCATTTTTCCTTTTGGGTCTATAGAGTGGTTAAAGGACCTCATAGTCCTCATCATTCTCATCTCGCATATCCTAACACCCCGTTAAACTAAGGTAAGTTAGGGAAGCCTTCTGCATCTTGGCCATCCATGACCTAGGGCCTTGCACATGGTGGTCCCTCCCTCTTACATTTTTTGTGAACCCAACATGAACCAGTGTCTATTCATCCATTGGTGTTGATACCTCTCTCGTGTACTTCATGACTATTATGTTCCTAAGTGTTGTGAAGGTTTATGAGCATCACAACCTAGTCTACAACTTTTGGGTATATCATAAGGAGAAGTATATGACACCTCCTGATGGAAAATACGAAGGTCTCTATTGGTTCACTACAGGCCTTTTCTGTGGTCCCACTATTGGTCTAGTTGTGTAGGAGTAGTTGTCAAGGAACGAGATGGGATTCATTGACGAAACCAATCATGTTCCCACTCCCCTTTCATCTCCTACACCATCGTCAGTAGATGAGCATGAGGCCATTCAAATTCACTTAGAATATGTCTTTGCCCTTGCTAAAGGACTAGGTGACTTAGAAAATCACTTGGAAAGAAATCTCAAGATGGCTAGAGCCACTCAGGTTGTTAGTGAGTTAAAAGATATGTTGGATAAAGATCAAATATGCATTGAGCTCGTAACTAGCCTCCTTGGCCTTGCTGAAGTATGTGCTCCCTTGAATAATGTTATATTTGCACAAGGAGCTACTTTTGAAGAGTGTGAGTGATAGTTAGGAGTATCAATGCCTCCCACATTCGTTTACATGGCTGACATGGTCCCCTCTATCAATATCCCTTCTATCTTTGAACAACCTGAAACTATCAAAGTAAATAGGGTCCCCTTAGGCTTTAGCTTCACCCCCTATCACCTCTAGTGGTGGAGGTTTTGGCGAGATGAGTAGTGGGGGCTTTGGTAGAAGTAGTGAATTCGGTAGCAGAGGTGGTGCTAGTGGAGGTAGTTCTGGTGGAGATCATGGTGGTGGCCTTAGCGGAGGCCCTATCTGTGGCAGTGGCTTTGGTAGTGGTTTTAGCAGAGGTCACACCGGTGGTGATTCTAGAGGTGGATTTGGCAGTGGTTCTAGAGGAGGTTCCTTTGGCCCTCTATCTTCTAACAATCCCATTTTAAAAAACCTACTTCAGAATATGGGTAAGATGCAGAGCTAGTTGGCAAGCCTTTCCCAAGCCTCTGCCTAGCCTATCTTCCAGCCTTTCTTCTGACACAACCCATTGTCAGTTGTGATCTTGAACACTCCCTTCCCCCAAGGAATGGAGATCCCTAAATTTGGAATGTATAGTGGTAAAGGAGATCCACAAACACATGTGTCTTCCTTTAACGCCTTGTGCATAGACTTCTTCCATCATGACATGTTGATGGCTAAACTATTTCCCTGATCTCTCAAGGACACAATGCTCAAGTGGTACTATTCCTTTCCTGACAACTCTATTTTCTCATTTGACCAACTTGTGAATCAATTCCTTAGACAATTTCAAGAAAACATTAGGCCGAAGATGACCTTTTCAGATCTTGTCCAATGTAAACAAGGAGAGAATGAAAAAATCACTAATTTCATAGTGCGCTACCAAGCGTTCTTTTCACAAATCTCATATCAGCTGCCTGATTTTGACATGCAAAAGGTATTCATAGGGAGCTTACAAGAGAATTTATCCCTTATGAAATACCCTTCTTTCTCACACTTGTGTGCAACCTTTCGAGAACACCAATAGATGGTGGTTCAGTTTGGGGGATCCTCCTCGCGCTCCCATTCTGAGGGAAAGTCCATCGTATCAATCTCTAGAAAAGGTAAGACCATTATCAAACGTAACTGAAAGTTCACAAAGCTATCAGAATCTTATCCTTCTATCTTGTAGAAGTTGATGAAGGATAAGATTGTAACCTTGCCAAGTCATAAGCCTATTAAAGACGCTTACCCTAATTGGTATGGTGGGAGCACTTATTATCAGTACCATCAAGTTAATTGACATGATACTAAATGATGTATGCAACTACGTCATGAGTATAGAACTGCATCGAGGATGGTACCATTTGTCTCGATGGGAGTAAACAAAATGCTAACAAATCAGTGGTGAAAGCTAATAGTGAACTGTAGATATACATAGATCCATTTTTCGTCACACTCTACTAACATGATTATAAATCCCACTAATTTTGTTACTCAACCTAAGGACTATGTCAATATGGTCACGGTGACTTCTACTGCTCTACCTGCACTCAGTTTTTCAAACATAACATTCACATAACAAGATTTTCCCTTAATATTCCCATTCACCTCAATGGTAACATTGTGATAGGAGTCTTAGTAGACCTCGTGAGCCATGTGAATGTTATCACAAAGGAGACATTAGTGTTAAATTCATTACAAAGGGAAAAATATGAAGAAAAATATTCTACCATCTATACGCATGATGGCATGTGTCTCAAACCTTATAGCTCGATAACTTTGTCCGTCCTGGTTGGACCCAGGGCTATTGACATAGTTTTTGATGTCATCCTAGAGTCGGACCTATTCAGGCTGAAGCTAGGAATGCCTTGGCTAGCTTCCATGAATGGAATCACCTTTGTTGTTCATAAGTGTTCAAAATTCTCCCACAAAGGTGTTGTGCATGTAGTGCATGACACTGGATATCAGCCCTTGGTGTCTGATGGTGGATATTCATTGGATCACTTTTGGCCCTCCCCAATTGGTCCACTTCCTTTGAGAACGGAAATAATTTATAAGAATTATGTAAAGTATAAAACTGGGGGGCAAGGGATAGCAAAAACTAACCCTTCCCATGATACAACAACTGGTTACATCCTCTTCCCAAGAGGAGAAGGAATAGATTGTAACGACTGCTCCCACTTCCCAGAAAGGAAAGGAGAAGTCCATGCCAGTTCCCTCTCCTTCCCATAAAGGTAAAGAGCAGGTTTCCTTCTCCTAGACTACCTCATCCTCTCCCCTTTCTTGGGAAGAGTAATGGATGATTCAGCTCGGCGGCTATCCACGGAGTCCAATGATTCCTCCTTGGCATAGGCCTAAGCTAAGGATCGTGGATCTCCCTAATGAATAATTTGGACCGTGGTACTACTTATATGATAGAAAGAAAGGTTCCCAAAGGGAATTTGATCTATGTCCTCCTACCACTCCTGCTCCTAAGGTAGTCAATGGGAAGAGGCCCGCTATTGAGGTTCTTAAGCTGACCCCCCTACTGCTCCTCAACTTGTTTCTCCTGCTCCTATTCAGGAATCCATTCCTCCACTAGAAATGACTGTAGTGGACATTCCCATGGTTGAGTAGGAGCCTTTTGTTCCTTTGTAGCCTCTGGCCTCCAACTCCAAGAGTCATAGAAACCACCTTGTGCATGAGTGCAAGCACCGACGAAAGGCTCTCTTGGCTGAGTAGGTCACCTCACAAAAGAAGGAGGAAGAAGTTACCGCCCCTACTTTAGGGCCTCCAACAATGTTATCCTCTCCCCTTACTTCTGCTTCTCTTTAGTCTAGTCCCATACTGCTTCTGGCTTCCGTTGTGAGTATGAATATGCCTAACCCCAAGGGGAAACAAGTGTTCATCGCTCCCTCAGTGGAGCTGCCTTTGTTGATGTCCAACATGGATATCCAACCTTTCCCAGAACCCATGGACATGATTAATACCTGGGTTGTGTTGATTGCGGCTCTTTCCTCCTCTTCCTCCACACCCCTAGCCTCATTTGCGGGGAGTTCATCTCCTTTGATGAAGAAAAAGGTGGAGTGTGGTCCTTCTAGAAATGAAGGACGAAAGAGGAGCCCACCTTCTTTGCAAGGTGGCCCTGTATTAACTTGTTTTTTCCTAGTGATAGAACTAGTCCCAGCTTCCCTTAATTTTTTCATTGCTCCTGAGTCATTTGGTGAGCCTAGTGGTGAATCTCAGTCGCAGCCTACCCTATCCACTGAAGTTAGACACAGCGCTCCTGTGGGATGCATGTTTCAATTTTTGGATGAAGTCTTGGCCTTGTTAGAGATCTTCACGAAGTCATTGACCTTAGCTCCACAAGAGCTCGGTGAAGAAGACCTTACAGGGCCTTCTTCCTTAGCCCTTGTTGTGGGAGGGATGGATGGTCCTCCTCTTAACATCCCACCACTATAGGCTCATCCTCCCTCCCCTATGATGATCCAGAGTGGGAAGCGCATGACCTCTTGGTCGATCAGCGTTAGGAGACCTCTTCTTGATCTTTTGTGTGTGTGTGTGTTTTGTGATGTGTTCCCCCATGATCATGCTATGTGTCCCTGGATGACCCTCGTCACCCCTATTGAGGCTTAGATATAGGCATGGTTTTTGTGTCGTAAACATTCTTCTATTTGTATCATCATTCTTCTATGTTTGTGCTTGATTTTTTAATAAATTGGGGATGATGCAAAGCATTAGGGGCATTTAGGCTTCCCTTCCATGTTGAACCAATTTTTTATTTTACTTTTTTTTTTTCATGCATTCTTCCTAATCTAGTTGTGGATTGATGATCTTTCACCTTGTGCTGTGGTTACCTATTATTCATGTGAGCTTAGATAGATCTGACCCTGCTAAACTGGATCCCTATGTGTCCTTTGTTTGTGTTGTCTTCATTCTTTTTCTTTTTCTTTATATTTTTCTCTTCTTTGCTTGAGTTGTCCCTCTCATGTGTGACAACACCTCCCTTCAACATTTCAATCTTCAAAAAATGCATTTTTTCTCCAATGAATCTTTTCTCAAAGATCTTCACAAACCTTTCTTCAGAATTACATTCTCAACTCGGTATCCTAATGGAACATGTTTCCTTCATCACGGGTTCATAAAGAAAGGACTTGGAAACCTTCCTCTGAAGCGGGAACAACTTTGACCTTCCCCTTGCATGGGGGTATATTCTTCTTTTCAAATTCCTTGATGAAGTGAACATCTTTCAAAAGGATCTCTTGATGATGGATCAATCTGAGAAAGAAAACATCTACTTTCAAACTATGCATCCCTTGAGTGGACCCCGCTTCTTCACGGCGGGTTCTCGAGGGACCCCCTTGGAAATATCTTATCTTGAGTGAAATCATTTGTTTCTAGTTTGAGGACAACCTAACTAGACCTTGCTTTTCAAATAGTGCATCCCTTGAGTGGACCCCTCTCCTTTTGAAGGGTTTCAGAGGGACCCCTTTGAAAGACTTCCAAAATTATCAATGGTCCACATGACTATCTGCTTACTTGCCTACTTGGCCACTTCCTGACTTTGTGAAGTTTGCTTTCTTAGGTTTCCTCCATGTGAGAGATCTTGGGGGATACCTTCCCATAGGACTGAGAGCCTATAGGGTGCTTCCTTTAGGTTTCCTCCATGCTAGAGTTTTTGGGGGACACCTTCCTTGCAGGTTTGTGGGCTTGTAAGGCGCTTGCTTCACGGGGTATCCTCCATGCTAGATTTTTTGGGGGACACCTTCCTTGCAAGTCTATGAGCCTGTAAGGAACTTTCCTCCTTCAAATTCATAGTTCTAAGTAGCTATTAAGCCCTTCGCTTATCCTGCACCTTCAGGATTTCCAAATCATAGTCTGATTCCTTGATGGTTTAGGTATACATCTCTAACCTTACTCCTTCCTTGATCTACTTTACCGAGCACTCATTAGTATTCGTGCTCACTAAAGTGGTGGAAAAATGTATAGGAGTGAATTTTCACCCCTTATGCAAATTTCCCTTTTTTCCTTCTCCACTTTAGAAAACAAAGTTTGCAGGCTTAATTCCACCTAAGCCCGCTACTTTTGTCACACTTGGTGCCTATTTTGAGCATCAATGGAGGCGTTTATGTTGGCGATGCTCATACAATGCATAGAAATCCACATGGTACGCTTACATCCCTGGTAGATTTTTTGGTTGAACCTACAAAGGCATTACACTTCTCATTGGGAGTCAAGTTGTAATGCCCCCTTTGGCCAATCGACCCAAATATGGCCATTTTTCTCCATCTCCTCTTCATATTCACTCATTCAACAAGAATTTCAACTTCTTTACTTCATTCAAAAGCTCACTTTCATACTCTTGCACTCACTTTCAAGCTTTCTAGCAGCACCTTTGCTCCTCATTGCAGCAAATACATCACTTCATCACTTTGGTAGAGCAAGTTGGGGATAAACACCATAGCAATAGAGGCTAGAGTACTCTCATTTTCTCCTCCAAGTAGCCTTGAGTGATCTTGGTGGAGGTGGTAAGATCCCTTTCCTTTCCTCTATCACTTGGTTGAGTTAACACATTTATTGTTTTGTAGTGCTTTAGTGCTCTTTACTACATTATTTTCTTTATCTTGCTTTCTTGGTTGTCCGTGGAGGTGGAAACACCAAAATGGGATCTGACTAAGGTAGGCCCCTATACATCCACCCAACATTTTCCCCTCCTTTGTGTCTGTAGGTGAATGTTCTTTCAAGGAGCTAGCTAGCGAATGAGTTTCTTTATGAGATCCTTCTTGCCACCTTTACTCTTTCTTTTTTACTTTATCACATTAGAGAGTATTTAGTTTACTTTATCACATTATTTTGGCCCTTTAGTAGTAGTTAGCTGGGTCATTAGCTCATTTTTGTAGGTTTGACCTTGTCGCTATTGTTTTCTGGTCGAACGGATGCCAACGCACTTTAGAGATGCCAGCGCATCACACTTTTGTCCTTAAGAAAAGATCTTCCTAAGGCATAGTGTTGAACTTGAAAATTGACTCACCTAGCCCAATTTTTCCTTTCAGGTCTGTAGAGTGGTTGAAGGACCTCATAGTCCTCACCATTCTCATCCCGCATATCCTAACACCTCATTAAGCTAAGGTAAGTTAGGGAAACCTTCCACATCTTGGCCCTCCATGACTTGGGGCCTTGCATGTAGTGGTCCCCCTCTCTTACATCTTTTATCATCTATTGTCTCGTTCTAAGTGGTTGTCTTTTCCATTCTAAATGTAGTTCAATCTCTTGGTTTGTCATCCTATCAAAATCAATGATAGTGTGATCTACATACCCCTCATGGTTTTCTTCTCCTTGCTTTGATGAGAATCCCCTATCATATTCCTCTTGTCTCCATTTTCTTTCTTCTTCCACCCTTTCCTCAAACTCATTTGTCTTTTGAGGGTCTAACCTAAAATTGAGGACATTATAATTTGTATTGATTCTTTCAGGAGGTGTTGAGGGATTTCCACCATCAGTGTGAAGTGGAGAGTTGAATGTTTTGAAGGGCTACTTTGATGTGTTCACATTATCTTCTTGTTATTTGGATTCTATCTCACCCTTATTTGTGTTGTTTTTTCCACAAGGAGATCCATGCTTATCTATCCACCTAACACGACCCTTCTTAGGACTCTCCTGGTGCAAAGATCTTCTTCCATTCATGTTGGATGATATACAATATCTCTGGTGTCTATCGTCTATCCTTTTTGATCTTATGTTTATCTTATCAGTCATAAGAATTCTTTAGAGTTGCCACCTACTTTTTATAAGTAGGAAAATGATTGTGTTTCTTCCCAGCTCAGAGTTTTTACCCTTTTATGATTTTTTGGAATAACTCTATGATGGAAGGCTAAGGTTTAGAATTGGATTTCCCCAATAGAGCCACTAATATGTTGGATCTCAAAAATGCAGGTTACAAATCCTAAGAAGATTCCAGGCTCTACGATCAGACTTGCAATGTTCTGGAACCAATGAATGGAGTCAACCTATATGGTTGATGACTCCCTACACTTTAGGCTCTGCTAAACCTAGGTGGGTAGACCTTGATAGTTGAAGCAGATTATGTGATTTACTTGTATTTAGGGATCTATCCATAGTGGCATAAAGTGTGGGATAGATTATGTCTTGTTAACTATTCCTACTCCTAATGTGATAATTGGAAATTTATAGTATGAAAGTGGATAAGTAATGTATAAATGAAATGTGAAGTGGACCAGTGCTTTATTGGGTAAGTAGAGAAAATGAAGTTTTATGACAGGTGACTAGTATTGATTAAAGTTCTAATTTTTTGGCACTTGTTTTTGTTTATATCTTATATAAATGCATGCAAGAATGTGACTGACAGAATCTACTTATTGATCCAATTGATCCTATTAGGTTACTGTGACTTATTTAAAAGAATTTTAATCCTTCCTTAAAGGAACCAATCAAATAGAATCATAGAATGACAAAAAATGTGTATTGACAAATGAAGCACATCCTTAGTTTGAATATCAAGATAATATCAACATGGAGACAGTATGGCAGTCTTATCAATTACATTGCTCTTCTTAATAATCCAAATGTTACTTCCAAGTTACTATAATCAATTAAAAGGAACTTGTGTTATATGATCTAAATATTTCTGACTCAAATGTGTATCAACATTCCTCACAACAATTTCCATAATGACCATCCTCTCTAAACACTCATAGGTTTCTTCTAATGCTAGATCTTCATTCTTAGCTACTTCCAAGGCTCCATATAGTATCAGATGGCACTCTTTCATCCATTCACTTTTACCTTTTAATTCTCCATTATCTCTTAAAAATGCAGGCACATCTTCTTTTGAAGCATCAATAAACTCCTTGGCATCTGCTTAAAATTTATTATAATGGTCCTTATGTTTCCTTACCATGTCCTCAGCAGTTGTAATGGCTCCAGTATCATAAGTGTTTCTATTTTTTATTTCTTGGAGCTTTTCTTGAAGCCCATCATTTATCCTTTCATGTTCTTGAATGGCAATGTGACTCTTGGAGTGAATTACCCAGAACTTATCCATCCAAATCATTAGATTAGTGTGCCTCTTCTAAAATATTGCAAAAAGTGTCTCAAATCTGGCCTTGCTCACTTGAGTGTGTACTTGCTAATTAATCATATGTACTTCCTCACTTTTGTCCTTTGATTGGTAACCTTCTCCTTGATTAATCATTCTAGTGGATACTTTGAATGTGTCCTTGACTATGTCTCTCATGAAATCATTTTCTTTAGGCATTCTCTCACTATTCAACTTGTACATATCTCGTTCTTTGATCAACATTTGAATCTGAGCCTTGTTCAATTTGGCTAAATTTATGTCAATGTCAGATATGACCACAACATTAGTTTCTCCTACTTTTAATTTCATCAAATGACCAAATTCCTTCTTAATATCAATAATCACATATTTCTTATGTGGGGGGTACAAATCCCAAATCATAAAAGACCTTTCATCAAGATTGTATCTTGACCTAGTGTATACCTCTGTTACCCCATCTGGATTGAGCTTGTGTTTGGCACCATTATTATGTAAAAAACTATAAAAAATAAGAGCAGAGTTTAAGTCCAAACTAGGAAAGGTCATCTCACCAAACTCCTCTAATATTTTTCTTCCTTTCTTTGGAGTCATGTTCTTCATTCCATTCTCTACATGCACACTTCAATGTATTAAGAAATTGGCTTGCATTACTAGGTGTGATGTCTTTGAATTATTCCCTTATTGTTTTCCCCTTTTGTTTGTAAAAAAATATTTAAATTCAGGAGACTTAATGAACTAGTCATCTGAGAAAAAAGACTTATAGGCCAATTTCCTAGTATCTATATTAGATGATTCCCCAACTTCATGCTCTCTGTTTGGAGGTTGATATTCTTCAATCCTTAACTTGGGGATCTTATCAAGTGGCCTTGGGGTTTATTTTCATCAGAAGATTCCTGACTATCAAAAGACAACATTTTTGCTTCATGTATCTCCATCTTTTGTTCCATTTCTCTATTGTAGTTATCAATTGCCAATTCAGGCTCCTTTTTTTCCATGTTCCTGATAATATCATCATGAGGATATGGTATGTGAACATATCCACCTAAATTCTATTTTTTCCTTGCAAAATCAATAAAACCTTTGAAATCAAATCCCTTCCTTGGTGCAACCTTCTTCATATTTAAATGTGACAATTTATCTAAAATAAGATCATATCCTTCCTTTGACACCACAGTGAAATCTTCAAAATGTAATGTACTAGGCATGAATGACTGTTTTTGAAATGCACTCAAGTTCATGACATTGGAATAATCCAATTGCCTAACAATCTCTAGATATGCAATCTTATATAACATTGTTTTGGGTAAAAGGAAAGGTGTTTCTTCAAAACCATAAACTCTGATCATAGTGGAATCAATATAGCAATACCAGTCACCCCAATTATGACCTATATTTGGTGGTCCATTGAAATCCTTGGGCCTTAAGATTCTTTTAATTTCATTAGATAATGAATAATCACAAGGGTGATCATAAAACCTATAGAGTGTCTTAACAAAGTATTCCTCAAAATAAACATAATTGGAATTGATAAACCTATTGTCCCAAATGGAGGTCCATAATTGTATTGGTAGTGGTTGAACCTCTTTATCCAACTATGTGATTCTCAATTCCTCTGGCCACATTCCTAATTCTTGTCCATAGTACAATATCATGTGCATGAGAAAAGAATAGTGTTTAAAGTGCATTGTGGGAGATCCATTCTTGATTGCCATTAACCCTGAGTCAATCCCTCTTGAAATATGTGAAGCATAATCAAAAGGTGTTGCATTGTGGCATTGTATGTTTACAACAATCACCATTGGCCCTATAGACATTAATTTAGATACCTTCATTCCCATTATTTGACCTACTGAGAAGTAAGTATTTTTTAGATAGGGCTTGAACAAATAAACATGAAAGGGGGTTCCATCACTATCTTCAAGTGGAACTAGGTCTCCATCTTTCCTGGGCCTATGTAATGGTAACCTCCATCCTTTGTAGGTAGTATCCATTCTCTAGTTCTCATTTTCCAAATCCTCATGCACTATGGGTTGGTCACATGTGTCATCTAGGTTGAAAACCTCACAAAGTGCAGTTTTGGATATATGTATGAAAGGTTCACCTTGTAGGTTACAAATGGATTTAAGGTTCGAGTTATAATGTTTGGCTAGAATTATAATGAGCTCTACATTCATGAAGACATTGGGAAGAACCACCTTTTTCAAATTGAAATTCTAGGGGTTACAGACTGGTTCAAATCTACTTTTGCAATAGTAATGAAACATGAACAATTCATATCCCCTAATGGGAGTCCACACATCACCTATATGTTTGCATTTGTCTTCTAGTCTTTCTACATCAGCCCTTAATTGTGTAGACCTCCTAGCTTTCAGACTTGAACCAGGAAATTGATCAATGAGGTCCTGGTTTAGTTTTTGTTCTTTTGTTTTCAATTTTGGCCCTGTTTCAGTTTTTTGTTTCTTGCTTTTGGACTGGCTACTTTCCCCTTGTTACTTCCTATTTTTTGTTTTTGCAGAACTTGAACCTTCCATTCCAATTCTCTACAAGGTGGCAGAATTGAATTGTAATTTATCAATTGCAGGGAAACTTAGTATGTTTACTTGTATGTCTCACACTGAATTCCTTGACTCTCATTCGATCTCCTATTCTTCTCGCTGCAACTTCTAAAAATTATTTTGGTTCAATCTCTTTTCAATCAGAAAATACTTACTTAAGGTTCATTCATGTGGCCATTAATGTCCACCATTGAAAATAAATGCAACATAGTTAAATTTGAATTTTGAAATGTCAGAGTGATACAAGAAGTTTCCATCGGTGAGACCCCTTCAATCTTAGGTCAATCTGTGTGTTTTACTTGGTGCCACCTTTGTTTATACATCCATAACTAATCACCAAGACATAACTAAATGTCCTTTTGATATGAAGTGTCCTTTTATTTCTCATATTTAGTCAGGAAGACAACTTAA
The DNA here is from genome assembly GCA_007258455.2 of Sequoia sempervirens. NCBI lineage: Eukaryota > Viridiplantae > Streptophyta > Pinopsida > Cupressales > Cupressaceae > Sequoia > Sequoia sempervirens. The sequence goes on along the minus strand of VDFB02000013.1, from coordinate 32,144,327 downwards.
TACTCTTACCGATGTTGTACAATTGCATTTTCTCTTGCTTCTCAACCCTTATTATTTCAGGGAGAACATTGTGAAGTTTACCCAATATCAAGGTGGCCTAGACCATTAGAAATCCCTTTGATCATCACCTGATGTCTTTCCAAAAAATTGTGGCCATTCCATTTTACCATCCACTTGACATGTACCATCATTGAGAAAATAAAATTCCTTTCCAATGTATTTGATCTCCCCGATGTATTTCCTCTACTGCTTCATTCATTGGGATAAGTCGGTGAGACTTTCCCTGAAAAATTCTCATCGGCATAACCCACATGCTCAAGGAGATCTGAGGAACGTACTCTGATCATACATGTCTCTTTGATACAATGGTTCTTATGTTTTATCATTGAAAGTGTATATGTTTCTTCCCAATGAGGTTTCCATCGACTTGATGCACGAGCTTGGTATGATTTGAAAACTTTGATCTGATCACCTTGCTTTTGCTGATAAGTTTTCATCGGTCAAACATTAGGAATTGTCTTCTGAATTATGCACACTTTTTATCTTCAGGGCCTTTGATCACTGTAGCCTGATTCACCTCTTCCCGATATGCAAAAAATATTCAAATGAAGGGCTATGACTTGCTAATCGAAAATACATGCATATGATCTTCCCAATAAGGACCAATTACTCTCAAAGCTTTTACTCAACAATGATTAGAGAGATTCTTATATGTCAAAGGCCATATTAATGGGATCATAAGTTAACATGGGTTGTAAAATGGATAATTTGTATTGATCGTGAAATTAAGGTGTGGCGAATTTGTGTGGTACATGGGAGATAGGGGGGTGAAGGCTAGTGAAATCTATGAGATTGTTCTAGATCTAACACAACCTAAGATAGATCCTTTTCCTATCTCCTACAAAATACCAAGAGATAACGAAAACAATCTTGTCATGCCTCTTAAAATAAAAACAGGTTTATAAAGCTAAAGAGAAAGTGGTTGAACAATCTTCCATGGTTCCTTTCATTCCTCCCCTTAGGGAATAAAAGAAACATATGTCTAATCAACTTTCTCCTACACAAATGAAAATTGAAAGTCATACGAAAAGAAATAGACATGCTAGAGAGCGTAGGCGTACAGGCATTGTGCTCTTTCTTGTAGCTTAAATGAAGAAAAAAATGAAGAGAATCAAAACCATACCTGAAGCAATGCACGACGAATCTTCCCTTTCATTCAAATAAAAAGATCCTATAGCACAACTGCAACAAGAGCTAAAACCTTCTTTGGACATTATCATTCGACCTCCTATTGTGATTAATTTATATGACAATGAGGAGATTGCTAAAATTGTCGAGGAGGTGCATAATGAATTGAATACATTATTTTCCTCTTCTATGAGCTTACATGATAATTATCCTAGGAAGAGTGTTGAACTTGGTAATGACCCTAGTTTTGCACTTTCTATTGTCTTGTTGGCTATTTGTTGGCCTTTTATATATGATGAACACGATTGGGATGCAGATGACCTACTAATAGGTTGTATCGCTTGTGCCTAACTAGTATTTTGCATTGTTTCTTTTTCTTTTGTGTGATTTCATGTGCATAATGTGATCCCTTGTGATGTTTTGTTTGGTATTTCTCTCTATTTTTGGTATTCCTCTATTTTTATCTACATTATTCTCTATTTCATAAACAATTTTATCTTTTAATTGTCTTGTGTTTCCTTTTGGGGATGACGCAAGACATCCAGAGATTCATGTCTCTTCCATGTTGACCCAAAAAAATTTCCTTTATCTTTTCTTAGTCTTTTGTTTTCCTTTTGGGGATGACACAAGGTGTCAAGACCTTCATGTCTCTTCCATGTTGACCCAAAATTATTTTCTTTGATTTCTCTCTCTTTGTGTAATACTTCTAGTTCTATGCATATTTAGGGAATGATGATAGTTCCAAGCTCTCTTAAAAAAATTGTAACAAAGACAAATTGACCTCAAATCCATGGATCCCTCATGTGTTTAGAATTTTATTTTTGGGGGCAACCCCTTCTCTTTTCCTTTGCATAATGTAGCTTTATTTGGAAACATATGAGTTGGCATAGGGCTTTCTAAGTTATCTCTCTTGTCTTCTTTATTGATTATTATTTATCATTTGCTACTTTAAAGTAATTTCTCATAGCATGGTGTTTAAAAATTTCTTTAAAGTGGGGGCATACATTGGCATTATTATTTTTCATTTCATGTTTCATTGTGTAGTTTTCTTGCTTCATGCAATGTGTCTTTTTCTTTGTGGAGACTTTGGGTGTGATCTCTCTTAGCATATCATATTCCTCTTAGTGGTTTGATGTGATACACTACATCCCCTAAGTTGTGAATCTTTTATTCTTTGATTGGTCCTCTCTTGGAGACATTAGGCACAATGTTCCCTAAGTTAAGACCTTACATGAACTAAGCAAAACTCCTTTCAACATTCCTTATGTTGCATTTTCAATGTGTTATATGGCAACCTTGCATAACACACTTTGCAGGCCTATGGATCCATCTTGTTTGTTCATGAATATCAAGAATATGAAGCTTTGGTTGCCTCATGAAGCTCAAAGTTCATTATTATGTGACAATTCATAAAAGTTATTAGGAGGTATAACTTTGGTTTGGTTGGATGGGAAGCCAAACCGAGGCATGACTTTCCCATAGCCACTTGCTTGTGTGTGTAAGAGCATACCGGTTATGTGTGTATGTGTCTCACCTCTTTGGATACTCACCCAACGGACAACCTAAAGTTTTGTTGCCTTAGATTGAGCATGCATTTGGACAAACAACCTAGATCTGATCCGCATCACTATGGACAAACAATCAAAGCTTGATCCACCCTTCTTTTTCTTTTTGTTTTTCTTTTCTCCTTGTCTTTGGCAATGTATGCTTGTGCCTTGTTATTGCTCCTTATGTTATTTTTCACATTCTTTCTCTTTCTCCTATGTTAGTTTTCTATAGGACCTCGATCTTGGGGTCTTGCACAACCCTCCTAGTTGGTGTTGTCTTATCCCACTAGGATTGGTATGATTGAACCCCTCTTGATGTGATCTCATCTACTTTAGTGTGATTTTGAAGCAAGTTCATCCTCTCACTAAATTGGGGGCTAAATGTAGTGTCAAAAAATGTCATCCATGGCATTTTCACACTTGTTTGGTCCCTCGTTAAATAGAGCTTGATGTTGCCTTGATTTAGTGTTGTAATGTGTTTAACACATTCACATTAGGTCTTGGGACCTTGTGAACTAAATGAACCTAGTTGTACCTTATTTAAGGTGTTGTAAAGTTTTTTTCTGCACTTTCACGCTTATCTAGGGTTTTAATTATTAATTGGGCTTCTTTATGCTTTATTTGGCCTTGTTTTGCATCCACAAGCCTTAATTTATGCATATTTTTTAGGATAATCCAAACATAAACCAACATCCAATCATAATTCATGTATTTTAAGGTTTTTTGGCCCAAATTTAGTGATCTGGGACTCATATGCCACCTTGGGTGTAGGGGTCCCACCTAAGTTTTGGGGTCGGAATCCTGATTTCACATGAATCTAAGTATTTTTGAAAAATGTGTACCATAGTTAAGCCTAATGGGACTCATATGCCACTTCTAGCATATGAACCCCATGTGATCCAAAATTAAATTTAATTCAAATTCTTTGTGGGATTTTATCCTCCTAGATCTGATGTCAGCTTGTAGTGTTGTAATTTCAAGAAATTTAGCATAAACAAGTATAAATAGAAGGTTATTTTATTCATTTTTCTCCTAACAAGAAATCAAGTGATCTAGCAAGTTGAATGAGCATCCTTATAGAAAATTTGAGTTTACAAGAGAATTCAAGAGCATTCAAGGGATAATTATCAAGTATTTTGGAGCATAATTCAAGAATCAGGCATCATGTCAAAGTCATCACGCATCATGTTTGTTTTTGAGATAACAATTGTGATGTAGGGTTTCATGATTCAAGCTAGCATACAACTCAAGATCTATCACATTCAAGCAAGACTCAAAATCTACATCCATTGGAGTCACTTCATACATGTTTGTAGCCTTTTATTGCTAGGGTTTGGTGACTTGCAACATTACATTTTGTTCATTCATCATTCCTTTATCTTATTTGATTTCATTACAAGGTTTGATTACCAAAATAGGGTTTGACCAAGGCAAACCCCTTTCTACTAACAAAAGGACATTTTTCTCTCTCTTTATTGTGTGATTTGTAGATCTAGGTTGAAGACCTTCTAAGGAGAAATATTGGAAAGAAGTTTTCAAGTTGTAGAGTCATTCAAGTTGTCACCTTACTCACAAGATCATTGGAGAATATCTACAAAGCAAAAACTTCACATTCATATCTAGAAACCAAGTCAAGAAGGTAGAGCAGGGACTGAAGAGTAGATTCAGGTCCTGATTTTCTAGAAAATTCAAATTGGGGTGATACATCACTTCTAGCTTATGAGTTCTAGTATAGTGAAATTTGCATTTTTCAAGAGTTCTAGACATATCTCTGCTAGATTTTTGTTCTTTCCCATAAACCTTAATCTAGGACTAAAATGCCCATTCTAGTATATGATTCCCAATAGGCATTAATTTTAGTGCTTTTAGCATTTCAATTCTTTATTCAACCTCCTACAAATTTCTAGGTGCAAACCTCTAATCTCCTAGCTTTCTGCTCTGACTTACATGCATTTTTAGGTCATTTAGTGAAGTTTTCCATTGCACTAGGTTTAAGCATTAGGTCTTGAATTTCATTAGTCTTTCCAAGCCCTAACTTGGTGGTGAAGCCCTACTTGATTATAATTCATACCCTAGGATACCCTATTGCAATATCTCTTTCTCCTACTTCATCCTTAGATTGAGATCTCTATGGTTTCCTTGAATGAGAGTGAAGAAGATTGTTGTTCTATGTCCTAAACAATAAGCAACGAGAATTTTCCACCTTTTAGTATTATCTAGTCATAAAAATATGGTTAAAATATTAGATTTATACCTCTTCTTGTGGTGAAGTATGGACCCAAAAACTAATGCACTAAAACATAACATCGTCAAAAGAAAGCACTTAGCCGAATTCTTGATAGATCAGCTTTTCGATATAGTTAGTACTATACAAATGACACCAAAAATTCTTCCCCACAATGTTTACATCAATCACAACATAGGGACAGCTGAATCAATCGATGTATGTACACTTCATGTTCATGTTTCCATATTGCATCAACCATGAAAAACTTCCAAAATTCCAACACGTTCATCATCTAATAGTCCTTTTGGGATGTCATCTCTAATCCCAAACTCTTTCATCTAGAAGATAGTCAACCTCTCATAACTTTTCTTCCTGACTTCAAAATCATCTTATAGATCTACCCATAAGTCTTCAATATCTGTTTGGTTAAATGGGAACATGGGAGAACTGAGAGCTTTCATCTTCCCTTTTGGATCAAAATTATCCCTTCGGATATATAAGTCTTTAAATTTAATGCTTGTAATTCTTCTAGGATAGTCTTAACAACCTCAATTGAAGGACATCCATAAAATCCTAGTTGGAAAGGGTATTTCAATGTTACCTTATGCTTGCTCAAGAATTTCAAGTGCACTTCCATGACCTACCTAACAAATTCAATCAAAACTAACATGTCATTGCAACACCTAGGTCTTAAGTAGGGTTCTTTGTCAAAACCAAATATTTTGATGTAGGTGGATTTGGGAAACTAAATGTTCCATTGTCCCCAGTCTTTGATTAGTGCTATGGCCTCTTTGGTCATCTTGAACTCTACACCCCCAATGAGTTAGTTGATTAATAGGTACAAGAAGGCATCATTGACCCTCTTAAAGTGATTATTTTCTTCATTGAGTTCTAATTGGGGATAGAATTAACAAATCTTACTCTTCCCAAGATCTTCTCCTTTAATGCCTTTGGTGGAACCTAGTCTTGGAAAATTTCCAACTCTGGCTGCCAAGTACACTATATAGGAAGACTAAAAATTGTTTTATGCTCTCTACCATGGTCAACTGAGCATGAATAGTTTCTCACACAATCTGACCTAAATCTAGGAACACTTGTTCATTTAAGATGACATGGATACATTGGAACATCCATGTTTCATAGGTTCTATACTTTTCCTTACCAAAAGCCCTAGACAATAGAGTAATGTTATTCCCAATCTTAGAATAGAATTTTAAACTTGTTAGCTTTTGAGGGATCTTTGCTGCTGAATGTTTCTCATTCCTAAGCCATATTTTGTTAAGATGTATAAGGTTTTCATTTATATCCTTTTTATACTCTCCAATTTCCTCTATTTTAGTTATCATTTTTAGTTGGGCATAAGGAGAGAGGCCAAACATTTCCCTAATCATAGGAGTAGAGAAATCAATGATATCACTGCCATAGGGGTCATAACACTTCCTATTTGTGGGATTATAGTGTTAAACCATAGCTAATATGAGTTATGGGCATTGAACTACCATTGGGAAGGAAGATACATGTGCTAATCTTGAATTGGCTATCCTTAGCGCTCTGGGAGAAGTATCATGAGAAAATGTTTCTTCCTTAAATGCTTCCATGTTAATGTGGCCTAATTTTGTATCAATTGTCTTCATCACCTTTTAGGTGAACCTAGATACAATAAGGACCACCTGAAACTTGTATTTCATTATAATGGGGAGCTTGTCTACCTTGGATTTCTTCTCCTTCCTCTCTTCCCTTTCTTCTTTAGATACTTCTCTTCTTGAATCTTTGCTTGAGTCAGACATTTAAGATATTTGTAATAGAGAAAATCAAATAAGTATACATTTATTAATTAAAGTTAGGGAAGGTTTCATCATGTTATCAACATCTTTATGTTTTCAAGAATTTGAATAAAGAGATTCTTCATATTTGTTAGAATAAATTAATATGTCAGAAAAGGGCCTACAACTGTCTGAACCACCTTCTTAACTGATCAAACTACCTTCTTTCAATTAATGTATAAGCTAACTAGTTGATTGAGTAGTTGTAGAATTCATTATGTATTTTTCTATAAATTGAATATGAATGCAGAGAGCTAAATACTCTATTTTGCAACCACTCCTCTTCTCTATTTCTCTATTTCTATTATTTTTTCATAGTATTAGAGCCTAAAGACCTCAGAGAGTAGAAGAATTTGGTGGTGTTGATGTTTGAAAGCATTGAGTAGACCATGGTTTGGTTTTTTGCAGATTACAACCAAAGAAGAAATCATTAAAGGAGATTGTTGGTTTGCAAAGAACCATATTACAGATGAAAAAGGAAATTCTATAGATCGATTGTAGAAGCAGTTGGAAGTGATGCCTTATCCTTTTTCAACATGTAGTAAGTATGATTTTTCCATTAGCACATAAAATTGTATTACCAGGCCTCAAATCTATCACAAGTTTTTGGTAACACATGGAAACTGTGCTTGTATCACCCTTAATGGTATAATTTTTTGTTATTGTGATTTCCTAGCCCTAAGTAAGTTTCATAAAATTCACATCCTTGAAGAAACTAGTTTGAATCTCACATCCCTTAGTGTCAAGCATAACAACACTCCAAATCTTTCGTGTTTGGTTCCTTTTCTTCTATGTTTCTCAATTTGTTTTCATCACCCAGTCAAAAATGATCATTTTTGCTCCAAACAGTGTAAGAAGCAAGTGTTTCTATTTCCCTTTTGTAGGTGACATAAAGGAAAGTGTATTTTAGAGGTGATCTACAATGAGTGAAGTCATTCCTTGGTCTCTGTATAGATTTATATGTGGTTATTTTATGTGGTCAGTAGTGCTATTGCAATTTTCTTTGTTGCTAGGCAGAGTGCTCCTTGAATTTTATGTCCATGATGATAGACCAATGTTTTTTTTAAACATTGTTAGTTTGACCAAGTAAAATTTGAGCTATCATAGTTCAATTGAAGAGCTCAAAGAAATATGGTGTATGATGAATATTTGATTTTTAATTGTACGTCACAAATTTGCAAAAGTCCTTGATTGTTTGGTTCATAAGAAGGCCAACATCAAGGCAAGATAATACAAAAATTTAATTATGTGTGTTGGTAAGGGATTTATTCTTTAAGCCTTTGTGTTTGAGTGCTTGGCGGTTTATTTTATTCTTGATATGGCTTTGAATCTAAGATCTCTAATATTGTGGTTAGTGCAAAATTAGATGGCTCTAACTATGCAAGTTGGAAATGTGAGATGGAATTGATTCTACAAAAGAAATTTTTATGGGAGCTAGCAATAGAAGAAAAACCTGTAGATGAAAGTAAACATGATAAATGGACTAAAATGGACATGAATGCATAGGCTACAATTTTATGGAAAATTAGTCTAGGGATAAGGTCTCATGTTCAAGATTTGGAAACAACAAAGAAAATATGGGAAACTTTGCAAAAAAATTATGAAAGAACTAGAAAATTAAAAGTGATGGACATCAAAAGGCAATTAAATCATTTAAAAATTAAGGGAGGAGATAGCATGAATGATCATATTGAAAAATTAAAAAAATTAAGGAATCAACTTGCAATAATGAAGGTTGAATATACAGACTCTGAAATTATAGATTTTTTAATTGAAAGTCTTCCAAATGTGTATTATTACTTCATCCGCACATTAGAGCTAACTGGAAAATTTGAGAATATCACACTAGAAGAAGTGTATGGGGTTTTTTTGAATGAAGAGGAAGAATTAAAAAGTTTACAAGTGAGTCTAGCAAGAGTTCTCAAGCATTTGTGACTAGAGTAAAATATAAGAACTAGAATCAAAAGAAATCATATCAAATTCAAAATCAAGGGAATCAACATAGAGATAATAAAAGGTAATGGATTCAACCAAGGGACAATCAATAGAGGAATGATTTTCAAAGAGCACAAAATGGATGGAGAAACAATAAAGATCATTCTAAAAGAGAAAAATGTATCACATGTTATAATTGTGGAGAAGGGCATAAAAGTGATCAATGTCATAGCAAACCACATGTAGGGGGTGAAAGAAAATTTTATCAAAGAAGGCAATCAATTTTTGCTCAAGAATATGGTGATCATAATATAATGAGCCTCTTTGGCTACTCAAGGAAATTTAAATAAAAAATGGTATATTGATTCCAGAGCTAACCAACATATGACTTACAATAAAAACTTCTTTAATTCTTTAGAAGAAACAAAAAGTGCAATGATATTTCTTGGGGATGATAGTTCACATTCAATTGAAGGAATAGGTTCCATTTCAATGAAAGGAAATTATGGTAAGAAGTTGGAAGTAACAGATGTGAATCTTGTAACTAAGTTAACAAAAAATCTTCTCTCAATGAGTCAAATAACTCAACATGGTTATAAGGTGGAGTTTTATTCAAATAATTTTCTAATCAACAACATTAATGATGGATTCAAAATTGTGGCTACAAGAGTTAATAGTGATGGCATCTAGAAATTTTTACCATCTGTTGATAAGAAAGCTTACATTACTACAAATTCCTCCACAAGTGAGTTGTGGCATCTAAGGTTTGGTCACTTAAACTATACAAGTTTTTCTACGGTTTCAAAGATGAATATGGTTGATGGACTACCTTGGATAAGGATAAACACAAATGTGTGTATATGATGCATGGTTAGAAAACAACATATAGAAAAGTTTGAAAGGTCTACATGGAGGGAAACTAAATCTCTTGAATTTTTCCATAGTGATTTATGTGGGCCTATGAACCCCCCATCAAAGGGAGGAGCTAGGTACATCTTAACATTCATTGATGATTTTTCAAGGAAAGTTTGGGTATACTTCCTTAAGAAAAAAGATGAAGTGTTTAGAAAATTTGAAATGTTTAAAGAACTTGTGGAAAATCAAAGTGGGAATAATATTAAGAGAATAAGAAAAAATAATGGTGGAGAATATATCAACAAAAAGTTCAAATCCTTTTGTGAATATCATGGGATCAAAATAGAAATGACTAACAGATATACTCCTAAGAAAAATGGTGTTTTTGGAAGGAAGAATAGGACCTAAGTGGAAATGGCATGGTGCATGCTACAATCCAAGGTTCTCCATTTGTTTCTTTGGGCTAAGGCTATCAATACTACATCTCATGTATTGAATAGATATCCTACAAATTGCTTGGAGAAAATCACTCCCAAAGGAGAATGGAGTGGAAAGAAACTAGATGTTAATTATTTTAGAGTATTTGGATGTGAAGCATTTTTTCACATACCATATGAGATTAGAGAAAATAAATTTGATAAGAAGAGTACTAAGTTCATCTTTTTGGGCTATTTTCATCAAAGGAAAGGATAAAGTTGTATGATCCTAGTGTGGAGGATGTGTTCACCAGTAGGGATGCCAAATTTAATTAAGAATTTGAGGAAATGATACAATCCTCTCCTATTCCATAAGTGAACATAGATAATGGTGAATCCTCTGAGTCTTTTTTGTAGTAACAGAAAAAGTAGCCTTTTCCTTGCTTGATCTAATAATTGACATAGAAATTGAATAAATGGTGTCTTGGACTAGTGTTTTAATGTCTTGTAAACATTCACACTATTTTACAACCTTTATTTAGCAAAAAAATGCTTTAATTGGCCCTTTTCAAGGGTGTTGTGAAGTGTTGTAACACACTTTCACACTTTTCTAGGAATTATTTCCTTAATTAATCCTTATGGGACCCTTTATAAATAAAATGTACATAATATGTACCTTGTTTAAGTGTTGTAAAGTGTTTTAAAGAAATTTCACATTTACCTAGGTGGTCTTAATTCATTAAGGTTAAGTGGAGTTATTAACCCCCCTTTTTAGGCCTTCATTTTAACACCTCCCGAGGATCTCTCCTGATAATCATAAATTAAATATCAAATTTATTTCATTGGGAAAATTTTGGTCCTATTATGTTGATCTAGGACTCATTTACCCTTGATAGAAAATGGGTCCTCTCTTAATAGGACCCCCCTTTCTCAATTGATCTGGAATGGGTTTTTGGCCTTCTTTCAACTCCTCGAAGCTCACTCTTAGAAACTTAGCCAGGACCCATTCGCCTTTGGTGGAAAATGGGTCCTTCCTTAAGGAGACCTTAATTTTTGAATTTCATTCTAGTAGGGATTTAATTTTCTTTCTTTCCAAATTTGGTGTCGGCCTTAGTTCTTTGAATTTTGAAGTAAATATCCTAATTTAGTATAAATAAGGGGTTAATTCACATTGTTTCTCCTAACACAAGCTAGAAAGTTTGTAAGAGCATCCTAATATAAAATTAGAGTCTAGAAGAGCATTTCAAGAGAATTCATAAGGCATTTCAAGGAAGATTTCAAGTGTTTATTCTAGCAATTCAAAGATCATATCATCATGGCAAGGTTCTAATTGCATCATTTCATGTTCATGTTTCTTTATCTTATTTCATCATTTGGTTTGATTACCTAAAAGGGGTTTGACTGAGGAAAACCCCCATTCACTAACAAATCAACAAGTTTTCTATCCTCGAGTGTATGATTCTAGATTTACAAGTTGAAGAGCAAGATTATGAAACTTATCAAAATTGTCAAAGTTGCAAAGTTGCCATTCAAGGTGCAAGATCATTGAAAGAGCTCTACAAAACTAAATACTACCTTCTAGAAATTGATAACCAATATTTCAAGAGTGCAGACATCAAAGTAAAGGATCCTTAAATCAGTTTTCGAAAATCCTAAAAGGACCCATTTGCCCCTAAAGGCGAATGAGTCCTCCATAACTCAAAAAAAAGAACTTTCTAGACAGGTACACAACTTTTTATGGTCTCAAAACATTCCTCATAGTTACTATACTAGTTAGGCTCATTTTCTAATTTTTATTAGCATCTTATTTTGCACAATTGAAGTGAGTTGGCCTTGGAAAATAAGTGATACATCTCACATTTGGGATAGATCCTATTTTCCACCATATCATTTTTTGGTGAACTCGACATATTCAACATTGTACTTTTCTGAATTTTAGAGTCTTTCATTCCATTTCAAGTTAAAATCTTGAATTCATTTCATTTAAATTTGCATTGAATTAGGGTTTCTTCTTTTGCATTTAAATCTTGCATATCATATAGGGTTTAGATTTGCAATGTTTTTCACTTCTTCAATATGAAAATTACAAAGACAAATCAGTCATTTTGCATCTCATTTAGATTTCATCCAATTGCATTTGAAAATAAAAATAAAATTTCATTTCAAACTAGGTCTTGCATTTCCCCTTTCTATTGCATTTTTTCTTTGAATTTATCAAAAATTTGAAGTTGCATTTCACTGTCTACAACCTACAACTGAAAGATAAATTTGAGAGCTTGAAAACCATTAAAAAATAGTTTAAAAAGACCTTACCAAGACCCATTCGTAGTTACTAGTGAATAGGTCCCTAATCAGGTCTGACCTGAAGCTTCTGGCAAATAAAAAGACATTAAAATTGACTCTAAAATCCACATAAAGATCCTAGAAAGACCTAACCAGGACCCTTTCACCCTTACTGGTGAATGAGTCCCTTTTAGATATTTAAAATCTCATTTTCTAGCCTTTGTTTGGTGCATTCATCTTGTTGTTTCAGTTTCCTGAACCATTGTTTCATCAATTTCATTGCACTTAGCTTAAATTGCTCCATTTTAGTGCATTGTTAAAAATTCAAAATCACATCAAAATATTTTATTTTCAACTTATTACATTGTTTAATCAGTAATTTCAATTTCTTAGAATCTGAAAATTGCATTTCATTCTAGGATATTGCATTGACATCCTATGGTTTGCACACTATGTTTGTAAAACTTGCATGATCTTTACAACTTGGTTTCCTATTCAAAATACTATTATAAGACATAGTTCGAGGCTCATGTCATCTGATGATCTCACTTGTCATGGATCTTGGGTGCTCTAACTCTCTTTCTGATAATGCTTAGAATCAACCCTCAATGACTCATAGTTTGCATACCTCATTACCCATGACTTCACCTCCTAAAACTATTGTCCTTAACATTACCAACACCATCCCTACCATTACCACTTCCACTCAAGCTTTGGGGTCTACTCAAATTCAAGGTGGAATTCCAATCTTGTCCTCCACAATAGCAATTTCCATCCCTACATACACTAGTACACAACCTACAACAACATTCCAACCAACTACCATTCAACCAACCAAAATTGTCATACCTACTAGTATACACTTCCATAGGTATTCCCATAGAACATGCTTCAAACACAATAATACTCCAACAATCCACCTTTAATAACCTACAATTCACTAGCCCTCTGCATACATACACTACACCACCTTATAACCAAAATGAACCTCTCATTAATTCACTTTTGCAAACCATGACATCCCTTCAACAACAAGTGGCAACATTACAACAGAACAATAATAGTCAACCTTTGCAATACATCAAGTCCACCATGTTCTCCCTTGACATATTAAGAGCACAAATTCCACAAGGTATAGAGGTCCCTCACTTTGATAAATATGGTGGGAAAGGAGATCATGTAAGCCATGTTTTCACCTTGTGTGGTAACTTCATCTTTGAGGATAAATTGTTGGCTAAGTTATTCCCTAGATCCTTGAAAGATACTACCTTAGAGTGGTTTCCCTCTTTATTGAATAATTCAATCAATTCATTCAATGAACTAATTGATTCCCTTTACAACCACTTCCAATTCACATGGGTCCCAAGATGACCCTTGTGGATCTAATGACATGCAAGCAAAAGGAGGATGAGAAAGTGATTGATTTCATAGGAAGATATCAAACACATTATTCACAAGTGAACATTAAGATTCCTAATGTCAATCTTCGATGAATGTTCATTGCCAACTTACAAGATTAAATCCAAAATAAACTTGAGATGTTGAGGTTTCCATCCTTCACACAATTATTTACATGCCTTCGTGACCATCAAAACTCGACTAATGATCATGATATGAAAAATCCCCCTAGCCATCCAAAAAAGACTAAATCCACAACCCAAAACAACTATCAATCATTCAAGAAACAAAATAAGGGATTTTTAAAATTAAAACCTCCTCAACAAGTCAACAAAACAATAATCAATTTGGCTACTATTAAAATGACAACTCCTTTTGGGGATAGGGAGAGAGAGTTTACACTTTTACTCGACACCCTTCATAATATTATGTTGCAGCTCATTGACAAAACCATGCTTACCTTACCTCCTATTATAGAAAAATTCTTATTGTCATTACCATAAAACAAACATAAGTAGTACAAAATATTGTAAGTGTCTTAAACATCTTGTGGGTGGGTGCAAAAAGATAGGGGGCCAAATTGTGGCAAAAATTTAAAAAAACTTCTGATAGGATATAATGTGAGCATGTTATAATGCACTCACATTATGGCTTAGTGTGTTAAGCATAAGGCTTGGCCACTCAAGCCTATATCACACTCATGTTATGAGTTACTAAAAAAAAAAATCAAATTCATTTTTATGTTGACTATTTTTTCTGCTGCCTATAGCCAAAAACCCTTCTCTTGTGTACTCGCATTTTGGGAGGAGGCAATCTTGCATTTTTTCATCAATTTGTTACTATTTCATCACCAGGATGTGCCACATCGACGGGGAGGTCGAATAGGTAAGGATTGTTTTTTTTTGTTGTTAATTTATTAGTTTTAGGTTGTTTTTTATATTCATTTTTTAATTTATAGGAAATAATAATGATCCTGGAAACCCTCCTAAAAATCCTCAACAACCAGAGCAACAATAACATGAACAAAATTCTCAAGTTCAACAACCAACACAACAATCTCCTCCACCAATCCCTCAACATCCTCTTGGAACTCATTAGAATTTAATGGGGTTAATTGAAAAAAATAAAAAAAATTGAGGAGTTAATTATGAGGTTGAATGATCAAGCAGGTTCAACTATGGAGAGAAGAACACTTACAAAATCACTTAAAGAAATGTTAAAACATGTAGATGCAATCAACAAACAATTAAGTGGTTGGAAATATAGGAGGTAGGTGTCTAGGAATTTTTACTAGGATAAATTATCATATAAAGATGTAAATCATCAAAAATTTACAAAATTACATTTGTGCTCATTATTCACCGACCCATGCACAAATCAAAATATTAACCTCAATGTGAAGAGGTTTCCTATCCATTGGTGCCACCACCAAGGGATTAGTAACTTTTTTGGGGACTGGTGGTACATGGTTTTTGATTACCCACCATGCAACAATTGCCAAATCCTAGAATATTTCCTAAGGAAACTATACTGCGAGTTCATCTTGAACAAAATCCTAAATTATTTTGATATGAGGGACTTATAGGGGAGAGGTGGGGGGTCAGTTCAAGATAGACCCAGTGCATGGTAGGATCTTAGGTGGCAAGTGAGGTGAAATTTCACTAGGTCGGATCATGAGCACATTGTTATCCCTTCCATCGTGACAGAGAGTTCTGAGGTAGACACTTTGCACTTGTTATCACCTCTTTGACCCAGAGTGTCATCCAACATGTCATTCCAATACTACAACGCCATCTAGGGTAGTCTTCGAGTGGTAGGCTTCCATCCCATTCATGTCAGGCTTGCAGAGTGATTTTTTCATATGACCCCACAGACACTCAAGAGGCTGATATGCAAGATACAATTGTATCTATGGAGATGGCGAGGGTAGCTAACATTTTGAATGAGGTGTATGGCATCAATACTCAGGTAAATGTTAACATGTTCATTGAATTTAATTTATTAAATTTCAATTTTGAAATGCAAGATTAACTAATTTAGTTTTATGATTTTTATAAAATTTTAGGGTCACAGTGTTGATATTGGATACACCAGCCCTACGCTGACTTATTACTCCACTGCATCTACTATTGAAGTATGTAACTAGTAAACAATTATAAATTTATTACATGTTAATAGAATTGTTATATGAATGGTATTCTAATATCTGATTTTGGATGTTGAATAGGCTAATATTGGAGGTTTCATGGGAACACCTCCCAGTGCTAGTGGGGTTAGAAAATCCTTCACACAAGTAATAGAATAAATATTTTAACTAATGAATTCCACTTAATAGATATGTGTAGCTTATATTCATATCATTGATTACATTGCATTGCACATCTTTCAAACTCAAAGCATTACTTCACATTCTATAACTAATAACTAGATGTTGATTCATGACAAAATTTCAACTACAATATATTTGTTTAGAAATTCAACATAAGCAGTGATAAAATTACTTCACATAGCATAAGTAATAACTAGGAGCAACTGCCAATTGCATTTGTTTGTTATGGCATTCCATGAGACCACTTTTTATTGAGGCATATTTTCAAACAGTTCATTGCCTTGTCTATGCTATGGATGCTTGGAAGAAATATATGAAAGAATAATAGTAAGAAATTTCATAGACAAGGAAATGAGCTATTTTAAAAAATTCCTCAAATAAATGTGGTCTCATGGTGATGTCCATCACCATGAGACCCAATTTCTTTGAGACATTTTTTCAAACAACTCACTGCCTTGTCTATGTTACCACATTTTCCATACATGTCTACCAAAAAAATTTATCAAATAGTTCACTTCCTTGTTGCTATGGCTAAAATCCTAAAAAAAGGTGCTTTCCAACAAACTTTGGGTTCTTGGAAAAAAATATATCAAAGAATAATAGTATGCAATAGCATAGACAAGATAGTGAGTAGTTTGAAAAAATGCCTTGAAGAAATGTAGTCTCATGGTGATCTAATTCCATTCCATCACCATGAGACCACATTTCTTAGAGGCATTTTTTCAAATAGCTCACCACCTCTTCTATGCTACCACATTTTACATACATGTCTACCAAATAATTTTATCAAACTACTTGAACTTCCTTGTTGTTATGGCTAAAAGCCTAGAAAAGGTGTTTTCCAACAAACTATGGATGCTTGGAAAAAATCTATCAAAGCATAATAGTAAGCAATAGCATAGACAAGGTAGTGAGTAGTTTGAAAAAATGCCTTGAAGAGATGTGGTCTAATGGTGATGGAATGCCATTCCATCACCATGAGACCACATTTCCTTGAGGCATTTTTCAAACAACTCACTTCCTTTTCTATTCTGTCACATTTTCCATACACCTCTACCAAAGCATTTAATCAATATACTCACTCCCTTGCTGCTATGGCTAAAAGCCTAAATTAGGTGCTTTCCAACAAACTATGGATGCTTGGAAAAAATATATCAAATCATAATAGTAAGCAATAACATATAGACAAGGTAGTGAGTAGTTTGAAAAAGTTCCTCATAGAAATGTGGTCTCATGGTGATGGAATGCCATTCCATCACCATGAGACCACATTTCTTTGAGGTATTTTTTCAAATATCCCACTACCTTTTCTATGCTACCACATTTTCCATACATGTCTACCGAAGCATTTTATCAAACTACTTGAACTTCCTTGCTGCTATGGCTAAAAATGTAAAAAAGGTGCTTTCCAACAAACTATGGATGCTTGGGAAAAAATTATCAAAGCATAATAGTAAACATAGCATAGGCAAGGCAGTGATTAGTTTGAAAAAATGCCTCGAAGAAATGGGATCTCATGGTGATGGAATACCATTCCATCACCATGAGACCACATTTCTTAGAGTAATTTTTTCAAGTAGCTCACCTCCTTTTCTCTGCTACCACATTTTTCATACATTTCTACCAAAGCATTTTATCAAACTACTCACTTCCTTGCTGCTATGGCTAAAATTCTAAAATAGGTGTTTTCCAACAAACTATGGATGCTTGGAAAAAATCTATCAAAGCATAATAGTAAGCAATATCATAGTCAAGGTAGTGAGTAGTTTGAAAAAATTCCTTGAAGAAATTTGGTCTCATGATGATGGAAAGCCATTTGTAATGGAATTCCATCGCCATGAGACCCCATTTCTTTGAGGAATTTTTTCAAATAGTTCACTACCTTCTCTATGCTACCACAGTTATTGGACATGTCTACCAAATCATTTTATCAAACGGTTCACTGCCTTGCTTCTATGGATAAAAGCTTTAAAATAGGTGCTTTCAAGCAAGCTATGGATAGGGAAAATAGTAAGCATGATAGTCAGAAATATATAGTTTAATAAAAACTCAAAATTTTGTTCATTATCTCATACATTTTAAGCCATGAAGTGCATCACTATTGTATTTTTTGTGATTAAATAATTTGTTGTTTTATTTTTAGATGTTGGAAGCGGATACACCTCCAAATGTTCATAGGGAAATGGAGCTTGGTGTTTCATCTGCTATAGACTCCTCGATGCCTCTCATGGAGGTATGAGGAAGATTACTAAGTTTCAATTTACATTCATTGTTATAGTTGTTAGTTAGTGAAAAATAAAACCATTATTGATTCGAAGTTTAATATCTCTTTGGATGGTTTCTACAGGGATTCAACATGCCTCAACATGGGCATTCAAACCTTTTCCTTGAGGAGAGTGATCATCAGATGGCAGTAAGTGATTATTTGTTAAATATATCATTTTTTATAATGTAATTTCTATATATTAATGTTTTTACTTGTTATTATAACAGATAATCCTTGACCAAGAACTAAACCCTAGGAGGAGCACCAAGATAACTCAACCTCAAAAAAAATGAGTGACAGACCTATCACCATCTGATTGACAAGAAAAAGGCAAGAGTTTAGTTTGAGAGCATGGAGAGCAATTATTTTTTATTCTAGAGCCCTTTGTTGTATGCCTATATGGCATTTTTGTACATACTTTGTATTGAATATATTTGACATTGTATGCCTATATGTCATTCTCGTAAATCTCTATGGATATTTTGTATATATTTTATACTTCTATTGACATATATTGATGTATGCCTACATGGCTATTTGGTTAAAAAAATTATTTTTTATCGATGGTGTCCTTATTTGCATTATAAATCCATGGTTCAATAGATATGAGTTATGTGTATTCAATTGTATACTATACAAATTATGTGTATACTTTGTGACTTACGTGTATTCCAATGTATACTTTGTGACTTATGTGTTTTCATACATATACCTTGTATTCATGCATATACTATGTATTAATTTGTGTATACTATGTATTCATGTGTATACTTCAAGGCTTACATGTATTCAAGTACTTGTGCTTCCCTTATTCACATGTATGCTTGAATTATTCATGACTATACTTATTAATTGGTAAGCCCTAGCATTCATCATTGTTGTCCTTCATGGTTTGTCTTGAATATTTATTGATTGATGCTAAACAACTTTATTAGTCGATGCTAAAAAACTTCAATATTTCTAGGAATACTAGTAGAGTTATAAATCACAAAATTGCACAAATTGAAAAGAAAAGATTAACTACAAATAAATGCACAGATTATTAACCTGATAATTGATTAATAATTAGTATAATATTTATCAAGAGATGATCCTTCTAGAATGGTGACTGCCAACTAGAAAATAGGCAAAGCATTCCCAATACTTTGAAAGCAATAATCCACCCAAAATTGCAACGGGAGAAGGAAAATGAACCCACATAGGCATAACTGAATAAATAACAATTCACCCTTCACAACTTGGTGAAACCATTTCCAAACTTAAAAAATATTAAAGATAAAGAAGAATTATGATCTATATAATATAGAATTAGTACCCACTTTGATGACTACAACATTTTCAACCATGGGTTTATCATGCTTTTTCAAATTTGGTAAGAAGGTTTATTTAAGATCCTTGAGCAATGTATATCTTAATGCTCCCTTGTTCTTACATATATCAATTAAGTTTAATTCAAAGAGTTCCATCAAATTCTTTATCTAAAAGCAAAAAACACATTTTCAATTGGTATTCCATGAGATGTTTCATAAAAAGATTCAAGTATATTTAATCTTTTGATTGGAACAACTCAATTAAGTAAAGGATACATAATCTTCACAACACTTGCAAAACATAATATTCATATTAGATGATGAGTAGTTAAATTCTTGACACATTATCATACAAACATTTATCTTGAATAGTCTTTAAATATTTTCACAGTATAATCCTCGCAGTATTGAATGAATTGTTATGTTCTTGATCCATCACCATATAAACACGTCGAAAGTTGTATATGTTAAATTTTTGCAATATTATTTCTTGTATAGGATATGGACTTGGGAGAAAGCTTTATAATTTATAATACAAATAATAAATGGACTTGGGTGAAAACTTTATCCATCACACCAAATAATAAATGTATGGGAGAGCATCACTTGTTTCTCTTAGACTCCAATTTTCAAGCATAGCAAATCATTTCAAATGAAAATAAAAAAATGCTTCACAACCTAAGTTGTTAATTGAGAAAAAATAAAATGTCTCCAAGTTCCACCATTGTACGCATTTACAATTGGTTGTATATTGTTGTAAGGGAAAGGAGGATAATTAAAAAATGTCTTTCACTTGCTAGACTTGAGGATGATCATATGCTTTTGGAGTGGAAAACTCAGACTTCTCAATTATCATGTGAATGTTTCTCTTTTCAATTGTTTTGCATGCCATCATAAGGGATTGAGCTGGTTGAACGTAGCTCAGAGTGATTCAGTTTGGGTGTGAAAGAGGACCATGCCTAGTATAAATGTACCTATCAAGACATGTTGGAACAGTTCGTTTGGTCATACGAGTTGCAAAATGAAAGTTGCACCACTTTGCAACTTTACACTGCTTGCATTTAACACTTTTTTCATCAAGTGAAAATTGGACACCATGAGAAAATAACTCCAAAATAACAAAAATCAAGAGAGGTTATTATAGAGGATCCCAATATGATCTCATAGGCTTAGATGGAGAGTTCGTAAGTGTCACGATTTTTGAGTAACAACCCATCAGAGATTACAACCATTTTGCACTTTGGACCCTTAAGGGTTCGAGTCAGTTGAACGTGGCTCATAATGATTTAGAATGTTTAGGTGTGAAAAAGGACTATGCCTAGTGTAAACATACCCATCCAGATGTGTTGAAATAGTTTGCTTGGTCACACGGTTGTAGAATGAAAGTTGCACTACTTTACAACTTTACACTGCTTGCATTTGACACTTTTTCCATCAAGTGAAAACTAGACACCATGAGAAAATGAATCTGAGATAACAAAAACCAAGAGAGGTTATTGTAGAGAGGCCCAACACAATCTCTTAGGCTTAGACAGAGAGTTCGTAAGAATCACGGTTTTTGATTAATATCTCATCAAAGATTGCAACCATTTTGCACTTTGGACCCTTGAGGGATCAAGCCAGTTGAATGTAGCTCGGAGTGGTTTGGACTATTTGGGTGTGAAAGATGATCATGCTTAGCATAAAAATACCCATTCGGATGCATTGGAACAATTTGTTTGGTCACACAAGTTGCAGAATGAAAGTTGCACCACTTTGCAACTTAACACTACTTGTATTTGACACTTTTTCCATCAAATGAAAACTAGACACCATAGGAAAACAATTCTAAGATAACAAAAACTAAGAAAGGTTATTGTAGAGGGGTCCAACATGATCTCGTAGGCTCATACAGAGAGTTTGTAAGCATCATAGTTTCTGATTAGTAGCCTATCAAATATTTCTGCCCTTTTGCACTTTGGACCCTTAAGGGATCGATCTGATTGAATGTAGCTCAAAGTGATTCAACATGTTTGAGTGTGAAAGAGGACCATGTGTAGTGTGAATGTACCCATTTGTATGTGTTGGAATACTCTATTTAGTCACACGATTTGTAGAACAAAAGTTGAACCACTTTGCAACTTTACACTACTTGCAATTGACACTTTTTCCATCAAATCAAAATTGGACACCACAAAAAAATGACTGAGATAACAAAAATTGAGAGAGGTTATTATAGATGTGCCTTACATGATCCCAATTCCTAAGAAATAACACTCGTAACTGACATGGTATCCGAGTAACAGGCCATCAAAGATTGTTTCCCTTTTGCAATTTGGACTGTTAAGGGATTACGTTGCATGAATTACAAATGTTTGAGGGCAGCAATAAATTTCAAAATTTGAGTAAATATCATTACAAATGTTTATGTGAATAGACAGTATGTTATATTGATATTGATATATAATCATTAGGTTGATATGTTTTAATAAATGAAGTTTTTATAATAAGTTAGTCAATTGGTGCTAGTTATAATAGGGAGAGAATGAAAGAAGAAAAATAATGATTGGTAACCATCAATGGTTATTACTCACTATATTAATAATATGATGTTTACAATAAAATGAGAATTATTTAGCTATCCTAATTCTTCTTTTTGTGCTACAATTGTCTAATATGCTTCATACACCGTTTTGAAACCCAAGTGCTTGTACTTGTAGGAACAATGCTTTCTCAAAACTATCAAGTGGTAAAACAAAATCATGAGAAAAAATAAAACTATATGAATTTCAACACCCCACTTAAATCAAATATTGAATCAATGTTCCCCATTTTCATGCACACAAAATTGGATTATAATATTCTCTCATAATAACCAAAAATATGATTCAAGGATGCCTTAGGTATTTTGTTCTAATAGATCTTTTACAATGTCACTCATACATTCAAGATTCTCTTATAATGTCTACATCATAGGTGCTCATGATGAGGTTAACTTCAAATGAATAACTTAAAATTCCCTTGCTAAGCTTCGCATGCTCTTTTATAATGGCTTCAAATCAAAATTAAAATTTGTCAAGATCATCAAAATAAGGATGATGCATTACATTTTTGGATGAGATTCTCTTGGATGACTCATAAATCAACATTTTCTACAAGGAGACACCAATCAATTTTTAGTAGTATACTTACAAATAGGAAAAGTAAAAGAAGAAAAGGAAAGAGCATCCAAAATGGAAATTAAATGAAAATAGATGGAAGGAACTTATAGACAACAAATCCACACCATTTGGCTCCAACTTGGCAACAAAAAGGCTTAAATCTTGATGCTTCCATTGAGGATAGGCATGCTAGTCTCTCAACTTAGTCACTCCTAGTCATACATCTTCCTTGGGATTTCCAAGATACCTATTGCACACAACACCTCTCATGAATTGAATAACTTGAAATTTGAGATGCTCTTATAATGACTACATCATTGGTGGGTATGTGCAGGATCATGATGGCCAAAAGAGGCAATATGATGGGTATGTGGCTGACGAATTTTTTTACCCAAAATTGATAAAACGAAAAGGTTTTTTGAAAGATATTCTCAGCTTTCCACCAATATAAATTATGCTTTACTTTGAATTAAATAAATAATTATTATTCATTTTCTATTTGAATTATGACTAAAGTCCTGATTGATAGGCTGATTGAAAAACATCTATAGCTTTCAAACAGTATCACATTTTTTGAATATGAAAAATGTGTCACATTCTATGCTTTGCATAATATAGGATTAAAAAAAAAATCAATTTCATGAATTTTTGACCAAGTTAAGGTGGTCAAACATATGAGTTTTTATATTTTTAAAAAGTTATAATAAAAATTCATAATTAATTATTTACTTGGAAAAATTACAAAAATATCGTCACATCAGAACATGAGTCCTCTACTTATATCTAAAATATTATAAAAAATATTATCATTTTATTGTGGTTAGGGTGGTCGGATAGACACCTACTTATTTGTTCACTAAAAGTTACATTGAAATTTCAAATTTTCATCAAATAGATTTTTTTTTTTAAATAAACCTAGTAGTTTAGAAACTACATTCAATTTGCGACAGATTCTATTCTTACATATTTTTGAAATAATATAGATAACTTATTCAAATTTTTACATTAAGTTGCCTAACTTTGATTTTTCTGAATTTTTTGCCACTTAAGGGCCTGTTTTTTCCATGATGATCCTACACATACCCAAGTGCTCATGATGATGTTAACTTCAAGTGAATAACTTGAAATTTCATCACTAAGCTTCACACACACTTTTATTATGGCTTAAAATCATAATTGAGATTTATCAAGATCGTCAAAATAAGGATGTTGCATTGCTTTTTTGGCTGAGATTCTCTTGGATGGCTCATAAATCAGCATTTTCTACAAGGGGACACCAATCATTTTTTAGTAGGTTACTTACAATTAGGAAAAGTAAAAGAAGAAAAAGAAAGAGCGTCTAAAATGAAAATGAAATGAAAATAGATGGAAGACACTTACAGACAACAAATTCACACCATTTGATTCCAACTCGAGAACATCAAGGCTTAAATCTTGATTCTTCCATTAAGGATAGGCATGCCAGTCTCTCAACTTAGTCACTCCTATCCATACATCTTCATTGGGAGTTCCAATTTATACCTATTGCACACAAAATTATCTCATGAATAGAACATAACCAAAATATTACTTTCCAACCTTTTGGAAACTTGTAACCTATTATAAAAACAACACAATTTAATCTTCCACTTAGTTTACTAATCTATTGAGAATATCCTACATCATTATTTTTGTATATTTTTGAGAAAAAATAAAATACCATTGAACTTTGTATCATTTTCCATAGTTCTAAACATAAAGTGTGCTACATTTGCAAGTATGATAACTTCATAAATCACCTACATACATGATATAAACATTAGATGATAGAATTTGCATCATAGCATTGGCATATTACAAATTATTGTGCATACAAGTATAAATTAATAAAAACCAATGTGCATACTTACAAATTAATCCAATGAACCATCTGAGTCTTCTCTACTCTTTATTGTGTCAAGTATTGCCTCATGGTCAGACTCACAGGCCTTCCATAAGGTATTTTTCATAGGTCTACTATCATATTTGTTCAAACAAACATTGGATGCCACGACAAGGTTTAAGTAATGAAGAATATATTTTTCAATGTGTGTCAAAGTCCTAAAATAGCCAATATTTAACATTCTTATGTGGGTACCTTCTAAGCCACATTCTAGTAGCAACAACTGAGCCTGTAGGGTATTCTATATTTTCTCCATCTATAACTCAAACCTCCAATTTCTTTTTGGCCTCAACACAATGACACAAGTAACAATTTTTTCCCTCTTCATTTTCTTCATCTGCAATAACTACATAAACATGCCCTACATTGATATGTGCAACAAATTAGATGAAATTAGTCAACATTACAAATACACTACAAAGTAAGATAACAATAGGAATTTCAAAAAGTACATGCAAGTAGATATATTATCCAGTTGAACTAGATCTAATATGTGGTCAAAGTCAACTAATGAATCCATCGGTGTTAGTTCCAATGCCATTGGAGGGCAATACATGTAAAGTGGGCTAAGATAAGTTAATGACCATTTCTCAACCCACTCCTTTGACTCACAATCATCCTAGCCTTTCATTGTACATGAAGAACAAAAGCATGCCATCTTTTGTGCATTGATACTCCATGAACCTACATTTGAGCTCAGGAAAGAGTGTACATCTCACTTGATCATGTCAATGTAGAACAATCCTCATATGGTGCAATGTTAGTATCATCCATCAACCAAAAAAAAAAATGAACTGAAGATGTACCTTCATTACCTAGACCCATCAAAGAATTACACCACTCGACGATTGATTTTGCATCTGTCAACTTTGTATTGTCTTTATACTTTAACTATTCTCATGCTAATGCTCTTTTCACACATGCTCTTGCACCATCATGCTCCCCCTTTACATGCCCAGCCTCACAAAAGTTCCACATATGTTGAACACCTGTAATGACATGTATCATACTCAACTAGTAGAATATGCACGAGTTCTTGAACTGTGTTACACAGTTATCTGACCATATTATATGCTAACCATATGCTATTCCCCTCTGAGCCAAATCACTATAGAATGTCTAGAAGAAACCTTGCATGAACTATGGAGAATGCATGTGATCATCACTAATATAAAAGTGACACTCCCTCAATATCGTCCTTTGGTCCTCTGTACTATTAGCTGCATGAATGAATGTTATGTGAACAAATATCAAAACCTATGTGGAGTTGTGATATTGTGACTGCACCTCACATTGTGGTTGTAGAGTGAGTTCTCTAAAAATTTGACCATTGAATCTATGTTGCCAACTGGAAAGGTTTCCTTACATAACTTGAATTGTGTGTCCAACCATCGGGCTCTATGGGTATGCCTTGCATACTCATACATTATATTGTCATGAAACATAGACATAAATTGATACACTAGAATCTTTTGAATAACCAAATCACACATTTTTACTTGATTACCATCTTTTGTAACATATGCCATTGTTTTATACTTCTCAAAATCTACTAGTTGCTTTCCCGCCTCATGTGTGCTTTCCATATGTTGACATACTGGCATACATTGCAAGCCACCACAACGCTAACATGAACCATCCAAGCATTTTTTCCTGTAGAATTTTTTTCCATCCTCTATTTCACATAATTTTTTTGATACGAACTCTCTTGAAGATGTTGGTGGGGCTTGTATTCCACAATCCTGCAAAACATCGTTAGTATGCAAATCTAAACATATAGAATGATAAACATAATAATGGTTAGAGAATTTAATATGTAGTCTACAACAACAAGTAGTGCGTGTGTGATTTTTCTTGACATAAAAAGGTTTAATCATTTCAAAATATCTTTGATAAATTTGAATTTGAGGATAATCCTATTAAAATTTATGAAAAAATTGGGTTTGAGTCGTATCCAAAAAATGCTTTGGATGTGGCTCACAGTTCTGACTATCGATTCTACTTCTTACCGCATCCCTTTGATTCAGAGATGGCCTTGTGTTATTCTTCCAATACTCTTCAATTATTGTTTTCAATGCTTCAACAACTTTTTAATATTTTCGTGGGAGTCTCCCCAATAATGCCCATAATTCATTTGAATCGGCGCCCTCAATTCTTTTCCACCTTTGAATGGCTCTTGATAAAGCTTTTCTATTAATTTTCAATTCTTCACTTGCCTTTCTAATGAGATGAGATCTCCTTGTTTGACTACTTAACAAATTCAATGTAATGACACATTAGGTGACATTAGTATCCTTTGAGTGTGAGTTCTTACCCACACTCTCATAAGCATCCATTAGATCCTTCACAATAGTTTTTTCACTTGAAGCATTCAATTTTCTCAACCCAAGAATCTTCATGATGTTTCTATACTTTATACCATGCATCATTTCAACAAATAGTTGACATCTTGCGGTATCATTTATCCTTTCAAAGAACAATTTCCAAATATTATTAGCATATCTTCTACAATTGTGTGTTGGAATCTTATCTTCCATGTGCTACAAAATATCCTCATCAATATTAATCAAATACTTTGGCTTTCTATGCAAAATTTTAGATGGTGTTCTCCTAGGTACATACATCTCAACATTATGAATTTCATCAATATTTAAGTGAGGTGGGCTAGACCGCATACCTTCAATCGAAGGTGAAATAGATGACATACCTTGAGGTTCACATGGGGATGATGGTGTACCTTCTTCATCAAAGCTGAGTGATGATGTACTCTCAATTTGAGATGTAGTGGATGGTGTCCCTTCACATTCACTTGTGGTAGATGGTTTCCAACCATATTCACTTGTGGTAGATGGTGTCCCTCCATATTTAGTTGTGGTAGATGATGTCCCTCCATATTCACTTGTGGTAGATGGTGTCCCTCCATATTCACTTGTGGCTAATGGTGTCCCTTCATATTCACTTGTGGTAGAGGCTGTGTCTCCAACTATGGTACTTGAATCTGTCTTACCATGATGCTTTCACATTGGTTCCCTTTGTTTCATTAATGCCTTTTTTTTATTTTTTATGGTTGAGGTTCCTCTTCAATTGGCTTGTTTTCGTCAATCGTATCCAATTTCTTCTTTTGATGATATTCCCTCATCCATTCTCTATTTTTTGATTTATTAGTTTCATGCTCTTTGTCTGTTCGTTTATTCTTTTTTTTCCTCATCGTGGTAGATAATTTTACTTGTAGCAAGGTAATGAGACAAATATTAGTTCCTAAAAAATCAATCCATACAAATAAATGAAATATGTCTTTCAAGGCATCGTACAAAATACTTACAGTCATCATGTAGAAGAGTATTTCTAGCATAGACAAAGGTCACAATAATTTTTTGGATAGAATTCCTTAAAGAAATGTGGTAATGTGGCATGCCATGATTGCAATATAGGCTCAAAATGGAAGCATGGACAAGGTACATGAATTTTTTGACAATAATTCTTTCATAGACATGTATGCAAAATGTGGTACCTTTGACAAGCTAGTGAGCTCACTAGCTTTCGAATGCGGTAGGGTTGACAAGGTAGGGGTAGCATGAAAAATTCCTCATAGAAATGGGGTTTCATGGTGATCATTTTTTCATTTTTCCCCTACTTTGTCAACCCTACCACATTGGCAAGCTAGTGAGCTCACTAGCTTGCCAATGCGGTAGGGTTGACAAGGTAGGGGTAGTGTGCAAAAATGTCTCAGAAATGGAGTGTCATAGTGATGTACAATAACCATTCCCTCCCACCAACTAACTATATTCTCCCACCCACAACAACTATTCCCCCCATCCTAATGGTTGGGAAAGACCCCACCACCCACAGCAGCCCCGACCACACCATCTGTTAGCAAGTATGGTCAGTGGGGTCCACCTTGGGTGGTGGGGTATACCTTGCGATAAGGATGTTGATAAATTTCTAGAACATCACTATGACACCCCATTTCTATGTGTACCACAAAAAAATGTATTTCTTGCTTGGCATGGGAATAATTGATGACAAATTGGACTTAACATTGCCTTGATATAGTGTTATGAGGTGTTTTACACAACCACATTAGGTCTTGGACCCTTGCAAATTGAATAAAATGCATTTAACAATGTCTTGTAAAGGTGTTGTAAAGAATTGTAAATGACTTTCACACTTTTCTTGACTTTTATTAAGCATTTAAGTCTAATGGTCCTTCTCCCCCAATTTTGAATTAAATATTATTTTAATTCAAAAGTTAGTTTTTTCCTCTTCTTCTATAATTAAATAATTATTTTAATTATTTAATTATTCATTAACCTCTTCTCTCATAAATTAAATAAATTTTATTTATTTAATTGGTTCACTCTCTTGAATTTTGAATTAAATTATTATTTAATTCAAAAGGTCATCTTTGTCACATTCCTCTATAATTAAATTATTATTTTTTAATTATTCATTGGCCTCCTAAATTAAATAATTTTTGTTATTTAATTTCTCCAACAACCTCTTTTTCTGTGTCAATCTTATCTTCCACCTCAAGTCTTTATCTATCCATGTCTTTACTCTCAATTAACCTCCACCCTTGACTAAATTAGTTTCTAATTTATTCTTGGCCCTTGATCATGATCCTTATTCTATCCATTCACTTAACTCTCCTCTATAAAAGGAGACCTTTAAACCCTAATTCATTAATTCATTCATCATTCATCCATGTTATCAAGTCAAGCAAGAAAGAATCAAGCATAAAAGATAGCATTCAAAGCTCAATTCTAAATCATTCAAGAGCAAGATTCTTCATCCATTATTGCAAAAATTTAAGATACTTCATCATGGAAAGTTTCTAAATACATTGTTTCATGTTTCATCATTTTATTTCATCATTTTGGTTTAATTACCTAAATAGGGTTTGACCAAGGCAAACCCCCAATCCCTAACAATCAACATTTTCTCTCTCTTCCTTTGTGTGATTGCAGATTTAGGTGCTTGGATGGATTGGACATGATTAAAGAATAGGTTTCAAAATTTTTGAAGGAATATCCCTTTTGGAAAGGTCAAAATCTACACAAAAAGTCACTATCAGGCCTGAATTCGGTAGTTTTAGAACTAAACACTTGAAGGAACAGAAAGAGAAGACCGAGAGCTTTCAACTCCACTTTTGAATTTTTAGAAAAGACAAAGTGGACTAAGTTGCTACCAATGGTGACTTAGTCCCAATTTATCTATTTTTTTGAAGTTTTTGTAGATTTGGATACCCATTTGGTTGAAATAGGCTCTGAAATAGTTTTCCAGATATGGGACTAAGTCACCGAGAATGGCATAAGTGTCCCAATAGGTCAAAATTTTAGGATCAACACCATTTCTAGTCCTCATTCCAACCATCAACACAATTACAAGAGCATTCTTTATGTTTTATTTCCATTTCTATTCATCATTTTAGGTCTTCTGGCATATCACAGTGTGTTTTCAAACATCTTGCATTTTCTTAGTTTTGCATTAGCATTCAATTGCTTTTATTAGTTCATTTCATTTAGGGAATTCTATTTAGACATATTTTAATCATATTAGCATTATTTTTGAGTGAACCCCCAAGTTTTTGTAGGATACCTTTCTCCTTTTAGGTGTGAAACCCTAGAAGTGCAAGAAAGCCCCTATCCTACAAAAATTTGTGGTTCATTTTGCTGAAATCGCCTTTAGAATACTTTATTTTTTAATTTTGGAGTCTATCATCATCCTAGAATTAGCTTTCATTATCATTGCATTCCATTTTGCATTAGTTAATTTGCATTCTAGGGTTTTATAATTTTGCATTAGTGAAAGTGCATATAGTTTGCATTTTTGCATATTAAATCATTGAAAAACATTTGAAAACTATATTTTCCTTTAGTATTTAGGTCATACATACTACAAAGCATCAAAACCAATTGAAAATTTCTATTTTTTTTGAAAAAAACCCTAATTGGGACTAATTCGCCATTTTGGGCGACTTATCCCCAGTCTAGATTTTTAACTGTCTAATACAACATTAAAAACCTCATTTATATGCTTCCTAAGCCTCCTAGTACCATATAATATAAGTCTGGAAAGTTTTAGGAACATTTTTTTAATGCATCCAGCTCAAAAACATCAATTTAGGGTAGTCATTTTTGAAATCATTTCAATTACAAGCATCATTAGATCTAAAAATGCTCACATTTTTGAAATTTTGCATAACATGGATAAAAGTACTT
This sequence comes from Sequoia sempervirens, assembly GCA_007258455.2. Lineage (NCBI taxonomy): Eukaryota > Viridiplantae > Streptophyta > Pinopsida > Cupressales > Cupressaceae > Sequoia > Sequoia sempervirens. The sequence goes on along the minus strand of VDFB02000013.1, from coordinate 32,113,468 downwards.
TTCACTTTTGCATACACAATGTTTCTATTCATAAAACTTTGCATAAGTTTGATAAAAAAAAATTATTCGTGGATATACATTGTTTTCATTCTTAAATTTTTGCATACATTGGATAAAAGTGTTTTGTATCTTTGGATATACATTGTTTACATTGTTGAAACATTGCATGAAATGGTTACACATGCTTTTCATTTTTGTTCAAACAATGTTAGTATCTTACATATTTAGACATATTAAGAAATATTTCCTATCCCCTCCCTATGAGAGTGTTTTAGTGAAAGATAATACAACCTTAGACATTCCTAACAATCATATTTGTTCTTGTCCTACTATCTCTCCTATTGGTGAAAAAGGTATTTTGGTAGAAGAACCAATCAATGAGCATTTTGAGAATCCTAGTTGTTTCTCTCCTCTTACCTCTCTTAGTGGACAATACATTGTGTTGTGCCCTTAGCACACATGCCTCGTTCGGAACGGGGGCCCTCTTTTCTTTCCCCTCGTCGGGTCTTTTGGGGCTACCTCATTTTGCGTGCCCCTCTTTTTGATGTTTCGCATGGTCGATGTTGCTCCAAGGTTTCATCATAAATCGACCATGCCTCTGCTTTTGGTCTTTTGCTACCCTCCGGGCCTCGTGGGTTCCCTCTGGCTTTTAGCCATGGTAGGCCCCTCCGGGTCCGGGCAGGGTTCCCTTCGGGCTTCCCCTTTGCAACTGCCATCTTTTGCCGCATTATCCAGGCGTCTTTCCTCCCCTCGAGCTGCCCTATTGTCCTTCGTTTAAACTGGTCGCGGGTGTTGGTGGTGCTCCGGGCCCGGTCCCGGTCCGCCAGGCTTACGTCGGCTCGCCATCACCGGTGACCCTCCCTCCCGACTCCGGCTCTCGGTTGTGTTTTTCCGGTGGCAGAACACCGGGCCAGGCCGTCTCGTTTTGAACTTCGTGGCCGGTTCCGCCATCCTCGGCGGCCACACTTACTCACCTTCCGCTACGGGGCCAGAGATCTGCGCCCTAATCTTCGCCTGCAAACACGAGATTCTTTTGGCCGAATTTCCTTCCAGCCTCAATTGCGGGCCCGGCCTATCCTGTCGTGGCCATTCAAAGTTGTTGAAATCCAACGGCGACCCATCGATGATCCCATAATAGTGGTTTACAATTTTTGGCCAAACTGGACACTAAAATTATTATTTTTAACTAAATCTTCACATTCGGGCACCTATAGCGGCTAAACTGTGAGGAATTTGAAGATGGTGTAAACTAGAGTCTCATCAAATTTTGTTTGTAGATTCTAAAAATATTTTTTTCAAAATTTTTGGAATCAAATTGCACTTCTTTTTCCATCTCCCACGAAAATGATTTTTTTCAAAAACAACATTTTTAAAAAGTGGCCTTTACCGTATAACACATAACTTTTTTCCATGAAGGATAAAATTCTAATTCTTTCAAATTTAGATTTGTAACTATAATATCTAGTGCTTCCACTTGGTTAGATAGTTTTTTTATTGAATATTTTTTTCCTTAATCAAGTTTCAAAGTCAAGCGAATTACAATTCGGACAATACGTAATGCGATAACTTTTTTGTATATGTCAAATTTTTATTTTATTTTTTGTTGGATCAATGACTTCAATATCAGGGTAGCACTCATATTTTTCAATTTTTTTTGATAATCTTCTATTTTCCATGTGACAAATAAATTGATTTTTGATGAAAAAACCTATGTTTAATAAAACTTAAAAAACAAATACATAACAAAACCAAAACATATTAAAATTATATTCATTGGATAGCTTGTTCTGAGGAATACCATAATCATTTGAAATAAATTTTAAATGAATTCGTTTGATCCCCCAAAATCTAAATCAAAAGTGAATTTTTATCAGGATTTTGATAGGTGTAAAGGAGACAGATTTATAGGTATAGTTTAAAACTAGCGAGGTTCTATCTAAGGGGGTTTGATCTAAGGTGATTTGATCAAACCCTCTTCAATTGGAATCCTTAAAATAGAACTTTTTAAGGCTTAAATCATTATATTTTCTAAAAATATGCAATTTTAGCTAAAATTCGTTCCTCTCAGGAATTGTAAACCACTATTATGACAGCTCTCTATCGCTCTGCGTCTTTCCAGCCACCGGGTTCCGGAGTCTCCTCCGCCACCGCCGACTCAATTCAAATTTCACCAACTTTTGCGCGCGGCCATACCAACAATTAATGCGGGTATTAATGGTGGTAGGGGTATATAATGCCCGGTCTGCCAATGTCATTTTCACAATCTAAATTGCAGCGAGTTGGAGCAGTGATCATCTGGAGCCCGCAACATTCGACAAGCGTCACGATCGTCACCCTGAGCATCACTTCGATCAACACCGGTGAATTTCGCGCCTCCCTGCTTAGCATTTTTGAGGTAGGCTATCCCCATTTTCCCTCCCATCTTTTTCGTCATTTTGGGGGATTTGAATGAATTAAATAATTGGTTAGGATGAATTAAATAGAAGAACACTAGATTGCGCCCATTACCCATCTCTTGAAATCTGCCAAAACCATCGGAATCGCTCTCACCCCTGACTCGTGGCTTTTTCGCGTCACGACCGTTCTTCGCGTAGGGCGATCGAGGCCCCCCAGCCCGCGATCCGCCTTCGCCATCCACTCTTAAGCTTTAACCGCTCGCAGGCTACAAGTCGTCCCCCCGGGTCCGGCCCTTCGGACTTCCCTGTCCGGGGTTTTGTCCTCATCTTGCCTTGCTTGGATCACAAGCTCGTGTTGCCTCCTGATCTCTGGTTCTCGCTGTGCACCTTGCCGTGAAAGTGAAGCCAAGCAGTCCTCTATTTGTGCACTCAGACCCCGACCCCCGGGGCTCCATCCCTGGGGTTCTGTGGGTGATTTCCTTTTGTCAAGCAGAGTTTGTCCCAGCCTTCCCACGATCCGGGCTCCGCTCCGGCTCTCGCTGTTGAATCTTTGGCTATGAGTTAATGTGGCGTCGTTGATGCCTTCGAGCCCCAGATCTCGGGGTTCCGTGGCCGTTTTTCCACCATTGGATGGCGGGACCTTTTCGGCGAGGTCCCATGTGCCGCCCACTTCCCCGGGCCCCGACCTTGTCCTCGCAGTGGGCTCGTTCTCCCAGTTCGGCAGCTTTCGTGTCCCCAGGTCCTGGCTCCCGGACCTACGTCCGCGAAAGTCCGCTGATTTCCTCCCGGCTGAATCTTCGCTTGTCCACCTGGTATATGGATCCTGGGCTTCCCTTGGCCATCTAAATATTGTCGAACTCTGCCCTACCCTGGGACCCTCCGGGCCCGACCATCCGGAGTTCCGTCTCCGGAACTCTGTCACGGTTCCACCGTCCCCCACGGCGGACCCCTTTCGGCTTCCCACCCACTAGGCCTCAGGCGTCTCCTCGTCGTCACCATCCAAAATTGCTGAAAATCTTGCGGCGGCCGGTGCGTCGCGTCTTCCCAGCCGCCGGGCCCCGCCACACCAGAAGCCTCCAAGCCTGAACCATAACGGTCGTCCTTTGGCCTCCCGGACCCCGGCCCTCGAACTTCCGCCACCGGACTTCCTCAGCCGGATTTCCCCCTGCTGTCCGCCATTGCCAACGGCCGCCTCTTAACTGCTTTCCAGCTTGAGACCTCTTATGCACCTTAGATTAGCCCAAACAAGCTCAAATCTGGAATCTGACTTCGACCCACGTCCTAAATTGTGCTATTCTCCATCATGAGCCTCTCGAAACATTAAAATTTTGTCAAGGAGGGTCTTTGAGAGCTTTCCGTTGCATTTTCCCTTCCAGACAGCATTCCTGCCAGGGAAGTCCGGCCCTCCAGGCCCGGATTGTCTAAATGCCCTAAAATGAAGATTGATACCATCTAAGGATAAAATTTATGATATATTTTGATTATTTAGATGCTATTTTTAAAATGTGGACTAACATGAACGCTTTGATGTTTTGTTGTGTTGACTTTGCCCTTGCTTGCAGAATATATGGAATCGGTTGCAGGAACTTCAGAGGCCTCCACCGAAAAGGACAAGGAAAAAAAGTCAGGAAGGACCCCTCGAGGAAAAGAAGATAAAGATCATATGAAGTTTCAGTTCCAGGGTGAGCCGCTCTAGTCAAAGGTCTCAACGGATTGGAAGGAGATTTCAGATACAAACATTGGCCAGGTTGACATAGATGAATTCACTCAAAGGGTCAAGGTCAACCCTACAACAAAGAATGCCAAACTAATAAGGCAGAGTGGAATCGCCAAGGCCGCTGGTTTCCCTCCCTCTCTGGTGGCACCCGAACTAGTGATGGCTTGTCGAGAAGCCTATCAAATGGACACTAGAACAATTGTGGACAAGGAGTGGAACATCCTCGCCCACATGTCGCCAAAAGGAATCATGAAAATATTTCACATTCCCACGTTCCCACATATGGAGGTCCCCTCATTGGAACAATGCCAAGCAGCGTGGGATGCTAATCCGTCTGGGTGTAAGAAGTCTATCAATCTCTACTGGCTTAAGGAGAAACAAGGCAGTGCTGCGAAGGTTCCCCAAGAGTTGTTCCGCAGCGACTTCCACGAAGACTATCACGACCTTGTAACTATGCTGAGTAGGGTCATGGGTCTCCCAGCGGCCGCCTACTTCCAGCAATGGATGGCCTACTACATTGAACATATCCTATAAGGGAATGAGGACGTTAACACCAAGGTCTCATTCGACTAGGGAGGCATCATCAGCAACTACTTCCATGAGTAGTTTGTCAATGTCAAGAAGAGCTCCAAGTTCTATATGACCTCCTACCTGGTATACTCCCTGGCAGGCCAAAGACAATACAGCGGGTTGTTTGTAGCACCCAATCAGGGGCATAGGCGAGGGCTCAAGTTGTTTGACAAGTACCCTCAACTCTAGTACCGCAACTTCAAGAAGGAGTACTGCCGAGTCAATGATGCCTTCATAGGCCACATCATCAGATTGATCACCGGAGACTTCGAGAGGAGGGTCTCCCACAGCACTAGGGCGCTCTTAAAAGAATATGCCTTCTTATTCATACAGTTCCCCAAATTCACCTACATCCAAGCCCAAGGTTTCACGGAGCAGCCAAATAGGTTGTCGTAGTACCCAAATGATAGGATCATCTTCTTGGAGCTCTCTCGACAGCTGCAACACATCCAAATAGTCTTCAGTAATAAACACGTAGCAGGGATCCCCTACCCTATGACCCTCAGCTAGGGCCTGTACCGGTTACAGACTTCCCAATGTGCCGACAATTCTGAGAAGGAGCTCAAGGAATATAATTTTGACTGGTACACTGCCCGCTCGCAGATGGATCCACATGGCCATGTCAGGAAGGCACTGGGGCCGGCCTACGCCCACCAATACCACAAGAAAGGGAACAAAAACAACACAGTCTACAGACCCCAAAGAGCAAGCAAAGAAAGAGATGGGAGGCTCATCTCCCAAGAGGCTCAAACAGACAGTGACTACAACAGAATTGCAACCTCCTTTGCTTCTCCCTCCCCCTCTTGGCGCACTGCTCGCCTCCCAGATTGCGGTCGCCTCATCTCCGCAAGTGGTGGACATTTCTATCCATCTTGCCCCTTCGCCCCCGGCCTGGTCAGTGGTCGTCATAGATTCCTCTTCTGGCATGACCACTCCTTCCTCTACCACCATGTCTCCAATTACATCCCTCCCTCTGGCAACAATAATATCGCCTGTTCCCCTTTCCACTATGCCTGAGCCTCTTGCGAGGCACATGCAGATTCTTCCCCCTGAGCTCTCACAAATCCTAATGGACCTCACACTCCAATCCGCCCTCGCCCAAGCCCTTGCAACAGCTCAGCCTTCGCAACCGCCAACAGGGCCCCCAGCCATGGAAGCCACAATGCAGATTTTGAAAGAGTTGGAGGAGCAAGAGTAGGAGGCCTCGAAGCCTATTGAGGAGGAGGCCGATGAATATCATGAGCACCCCGAGTACGAGCACTGAACCACCGATAGGGTGGCTTATGAGGAGGAGGAGATAGGCTCTTTTGAGGGTGGAGATGAAGAGGATGGCTCGGGTGCTAAGGAGATTATTCAAACTTTTGATGAGGACATTGAGGAGGAGTCGGCGCAGCAACCAAAGGATGTTGGGGAGAAAGCAGAAAAGTCACCGTAGGGAGAAGAGGGGCAGCCACCAGAAGAGCAGCCACAAAAAGATTTATTTGAGACTGAGACCCATGCTGTTAAGAGCCCCGAGGCCGAGGTTACCGAAGAGAAGAGAGAGGAAGAGGCAGCGAGAGAAGAAAGTCCCACCTAGCAATTGTCCACCAAGCTGCACGTCAAACGCTTCGTGTTCGTTCGCGACTCCGACGAAGAGGAGAAGGATGTTACTAAAGAGAAAGAGGAGGCCCAAAAGGAAAAGGAGGTAGAAGTCCTGCCGCTAACTAAGAAGGGTGAGGGTAGCCATGATGCACCCAAAGATAAATCTGTTATGCCCGATTGGTTGGAGAAACAACTTGAGAAGACAACTCCTGTTCTAAAGGACCAGAGGGCGAGATCGGAGGCCATCTTGGCTCGATCCTTGACCATGACAAAGAAGGAGAAGAAGCCCAAGGTCCGATCCAAGATAACAATGAACACTTCTGGCTCCCGAGCAGCATAAATTGCGACGCCTATAGTTGGCGAAACAGGGGTGAGCTATAATATCTCTACTATTGACTTGGGGACAGCAACTAGGGGATAGAAAGTTGAACACCTAGAGGAATCGGTGGCCATAGTCGTACACCTGATCAAGCAGGACAAGGTATCCAAGGATGAGCTCAAGGCGCAGGTTGCTGCCCTAACCGACTATATACAGCAATGGTCCTCAGTGGATGACCTACCCACCACCTCCACAGCCGCACCGCAGTTGCTCTCCAAAGAACAGATTGACAAGATGGAGAGAAGGAAGAACTTGGAGAAAACCATTGAGGATTGGTTCCAACAGGTTGTGAGCATTGGAAGCATGGGAATCGGCATAGCTGTGCAGACAGCCAACAAGTTCTTGGACCTGATCCAATCCCTGGAGAGCACGAAGAGGCTCTGCACTAATTTTCCTTCCATCTACGACTCCACCTTCCCAAAAATTGAAGCCATCCTTCAGATGCCCGAGGACACATGGGAAGAGAAGCTAGAGCTGAAGAAAGAAGATCATTGGCTGGTGGATGTGTGGCGCAGGGACCTCGACAACCAAAAGGAGAGGATGGAGCAAATCCTGGGCAGAGTGGATCCATATATCGAGTGGATCAAGGAGATCCGAGTGGAATGCGCCTTGTACCTTAAGCTGATGATGGGCTATGATATGCCCACGGTACAAATGGATGCCGAGAAGATCAAACCATACTTCGAGGAAAAGATGAAGGACAGGACAACCAGAGAAATAACAACAGAGTTCCTAAATTTTGCTACCCGTTCCTTCAACCGATCAGAGTTGTTCAGGGACCAAGGCTCAAAGTATGACGAGGATTGGAAGTGGCTGGAAGAGAACGCTAAGGAATGGAGTTACCAGACATTGAAATGCGAGATCCTCGAGATAGACAGGCTCCAGGCCATCATCCTCAAGTGCATTGAGCACGCAGCTTCTGAGGAGCAACAGAACAGCCCAGCCAAAGAAGAAGACCTTCCTGAAGAGTAGCTACAGCCAAGAAAACAGCAATTAGCTACAGGACAAAAATTGTTATAGTGCCATCTACTAGATGACGAAATAGGGAAAAGACAAAAAATATTTTTATATTGTAAATCTATTTAGGGGTAGGTGAAACCCTATTTTGTAATGAATCTTGGCCACACAATTGTAATGAATCTTGGCCATTTATTTAACTTTTGGAAAACTATAAATAGAGCACTCCCCCCATTTGCAAAAGTGAGAGTTGAGTTGTTGTAAAGGCATGCTGCAGGAATTTATAAGAAATATCATTGACTTGGTGTATTGCCTTGATTTCTCTCATGATATTTGATTCATTTTTCCAATATTAGATGCTTGACTTAGATCTCTTTGCTATTTAGTTAGCTGTTTATTTTATTTGGATAAATCTTAGGAATGTTGATGGCTAATTGTGAAAATTCTTGCTTTGTTGATGATCCCTTAGTCCATACTTTTTGCTGTTTGCTGAAGGTAGATAGCTGTGCAAAGTTAGTCTGGACTTGATTTGAAACTGCCCCAAATATTTATCTTTAATTCATGCATGTATCTAGTGGATGAAGGATGAAATATCTGCAGCCCTTAGAAGATAGCACAATTTCCATGATACTATGAAATCCCTGGTTAAGTGGGATATTGTTTTGAGGAATTGTCCATTGTAGGAACTCCATAGTCACTATTCACAGCAAGCTTCAGACTTAGAAACTTTTCCTTTCCTTCGCTCTTTTTTTTTTTTTAGAAACTAAACAATACCAAGGTTCATTGCACATTGTAAAGCCAAATCTAACAATTAGATGGAGTTCAAGATTGTTGTTTGAACCTACGGCCAACACATAATTGCCTTTATCCCAAGGACTCCTTTTCGAAGATCCAACTTCATGCTTTATGTCCACATTTTGTATTTTCCATAAGACCGCCTTGTGATTCTAGCAAATCACATCAAACTACTGAGGTATCTAAGCACTATCATGACCTGACACCCGAGAGACCTTGAGATAGTGTTCTGTAATTCGATTGTGGGAGATTGTCTTTCAAGAGAGGTAGTGCACTTACGCACTACCTGTGTTGAGAAGTGCATAAAAACACCATCAACAGAACTGGTGCTAGAAGGAGGGCCAAGTTGAAGATACTAAGTTAAAGGATAAAGCGAAGCTGGATTGGATCGGATCATTCTCCCCAAAAAGGTTTCAGAGAGTTCTACGGTCAACACCAAACAAGGGAGAATTTGAAGAATTGCAGCCTCCCACGAGGGAAAAATAAGCACAAGAAAGTAGCGCTGCCTCTTCCTCTTCCTCCATTCCATCTGCCTCTGTTTCACCCTCACCTTCATTTGGCTGGCCTTCATCTTCCACCCAACCATCTCAAACAGCATTTACACCATCTATCTCCGGCAGCTAGGGGATTGCACCTCTCCTGGCCCTTTCAGCCCAAGGCACAGTCAAGGCAGCCATAGCTCAAAGGCAGCCCCATACTGTGGTTGTATTACCAATACAGCCCCAAACCCCCATTTTCCAGTAGCAAACGCCACCTCCACCACCCTCCATGGATTGGCTAGTGCATAATCCTTCACCGATACATTTTGTTGTTTACAATGATATGCCTAAGAATCCGGAAGGCTTTTGTTCAAAGTTCCATCCGCGCGATCCGCAAAGAACCGCTGAGGAGCATATCAAAATATTTGAGACGGCGATCACCGAAATGCAAGTGGACCACGAGGACGTTACATGTCACTTTTTTCCGCATTCATTTGGAGAAGAGGCCTTTTATTGGTATATCAACCTGCCAAGGGGGTCCATTACCTCGTGGAACTTGATGAAGAACATCTTTCTGCAAAAGTACAAGATCCCCGTTAACCCCTCAGAGTTTTACCAATAGTTCATGTTTGTCAAAAGGGAGGTCAACGAACCTATTGGATCCTTCAATGACCGCTTCCATCAGACTCACATGAGGCTTCAGGATCCGTACCTCCATAATGATGCGGCAGTTCTCCCAGTCTACTACGCTACGCTGGACAACCTCACATCGGCCTTGGTAAAAAGGATGCGCCCACTACCCGCTACCCTAGTGGCTGCCTATGCGGAAGTCATCATTGCCAGTCCAGACTTAGGGAAAAATATCTCTGGCCTGCTACCCTCCTTGGGGCCGGTAGCCCACCCAATGTAGATTCAAGGGCTCAATCAGGTGTTCGCTCACCAAACCCCTCTCATGAACCAGGTACCCCAATTGCCTATGGTGCCACATCTGGGGTAGCTGTTGAACTACACGCCTCCCGTGCCTTCCTATTTGTAGCCCCAACAGCAATACCAATACTCTCAGATTGCTCCACATCAACAGGCATATTCCCAACAGCCCCAGGCACCATTGTACCTGTCAAGACCTGATTTTCCTCTTTCCTATCAGAATCAGCCGATAGCCCCACCCACTTTTCTCCAAAATCTGGCACCATCCCCTGGGGGCGCGACTGAGAAAGACAAGCTAGAGGAGCTGACTAAAATGATCAAGAAAATGTCTACATAAATGACGCACTTGAAGAATCAGAATAATTAGTTGCAGGCCTCCCAACACAATTTTCAGAGCAACCTCAATAGGGACAGTCGAGACAATAGAGACAACAGAGACAATCGTGAAGTAGGCACTTCCTCCAAGCAGAATTATGAGAGGGGGCAAAATGCCAATCAAAATGCAGAAAGGAGACCTTCTCAAAGGCAGAATCATACATGGAACACCAGGCCCAATAATGGTGGAGTCCCCATGCCATTTGATCAATCGGCGAGCAACAACAAGACATCTAGCGATGTATATCTAGCTGAAGCAGCCTTGTCTGGATGGTGTCGACTTCATAAAACCAGCTGGCATTCTGAGTTGGACTGTCTCAAGTTCCAG
>VDFB02000013.1:32090260-32102864 GCA_007258455.2 Sequoia sempervirens | reverse complement strand
TGCTCCACCCACATATCATGTTCATAATAGCCCCTTATCCTTAGAAATCTTATGCACCCAAATGCCACAAGGGATAGAAATGCCTAGGTTTGAGAAATACAGTGGTAAAGGAGACCCTATTAGCCATGCCAATGCTTATACAACTTTATGTTGTGATTTCTTCCTTGATGATAAAATCTTAGCTAAACTTTTTCCTAGGACCCTGAAAGATACTACATTAGAGTGGTTTTCCAACTTTCCCAATCATTCCATCCAATCATTTGATCAGATTGTGGATGCCTTCGTAAGTCACTTCCAAGTTCATATGACCCCTAAAAAGATAATGGCTAACCTAATGCATTGTAGACAAAATGTTGTTGAAAAAGTAACTGACTTCATTTCACATTATCAATCATTGTATGCTGAAGTGGATGTCAAAATTCTTGATTCACATTTGCAGAAGATGTTTATCAAAAACTTGCACACAAACCTTTAAGATAAGTTAATTAGGATGAAATTACATTTGTTCATGAACTTATGCACAACCCTCTATGAATATCATAATTCGGTTTCAAGTCATGATTCAAAATCCACTTCTAACCAAGTTGAGAAGCCTGCGCACAACAATCAAAACAACACACAAAAATTTCATAAACCAAATAGAGGCTTTTTACAATTCAATCCACCTCCTCAACTACAACCAAACCCACCTATTCCAAGTCACGTGGTAGTTGTTAAAGCAGTAGTGCCTTACACCTATGGGGACTCGAAGAGACAATTGAATCCCTTACCTAATGCCCTTCATAATACAATGAACTAATTACTTTAGCAACAAATGATCACCTTTCCTACCGTCAAACCACTTGATACCACCAAACCTTTATTGCCCACCTTTAAACCTAATGCTTATTTCCATTTTCTCCACCAAAATGTCCATAGCACTGAACAATTTAAGTGTCTCAAACACTCGGTTCAAGACCTCATTGATTCAGGTCATTTGTCCATTGTGGGTGTCAATGATCAAGGTAATAAGTTTGTTGCACCCCCTAACCAAAATTTACAAATATTTACCAATCCCATGCCTAAATACAATATTTCATTTGCCAAGGCAAGTGAACCTACAAATCCTCAAGTCATGAACATTAATACAAATAATGAACAAGATGATATAACTCCAAATGTTACCCAAGTTAATCCTATGGATGAACTTGTGGGTGTGATAGATGTTATCCCTCATAAGGGCCCAACCAACAAAAATCTTGATATCACTTTTTCTTCTAAAGATATACTTCAAAAACTTCCTGATGGTCCTCTTTACATATCTAACAAAATCTATGATAAGTCCACCAATGGGATATTAATAGATCTCGCCTGTGGTGAAAATGTGATCATGAAAGAGTTTCTAGTATTACATGAGCTATATCAAGATGACCATAATAAACCAACTATATGGATTAAAAAACATACTAGTTTTGCATTCCCTGTGATTGGATTGATCGTAATCCCCTTACAAATAGGACCCAAAACTTTGGATGTAACATTTTCTATTATTCCACAATCAGATCAATTTTGTATATGGCTAGGTCATCCTTGGCTCTGCTCAATGAAAGTGGTCCCTTTAGTTGTTCACAAATGTTTGAAGTTTCCACATGGAAATGAAATATTTACCATACACCATAATGGCTTTAATCCATTATCATCTAAAGGTAATTTTTCCTTAGAATCCTTTTGTCCCGTACCTATGGAACCCATCACTCCCCGTAAAGATTTATTTTTCATAACCTATCAAAAGTTCAAAGCCAAAGACATAGCCGAGTTATCTCTTTGTAACATGTTGTTGTCAACTTCCACCCCACCTATCCTAGATGAAACCATGCTTCAACTTGATTCTAACATTGAAAAAACCATACAACCTCATGAAAAACCACCCTTAGACACTTCCTTACCATCGTTTAAACAACCAAGAGAAAGTGAAACCAATCCTGTCATACCTCCCCACATTAAAAAAGTGTATAAAGCTAAAGATAAATTGGTTGACCCATCTTATTCAATTCTTCCCGCTTCAAAGAAAAAAACATATGATGGATCAATCTGCTCTTACACCTCAACCAATTCAAAAAAAAATTAAGCACAACCATGGTGCTAGAGAGCGTAGGTGTCGTCATCGTCTCCTTGCTCCGTATCGAATAGAAGAAAATCATGAAAATCAATCTCTGCCTTTGACTAAAACAATTGATGACCACCCCCTTCCCCTTGATCCACCAATAGATAACATAGTCCAGCTCTCACAACAAGCTGAACAAATCCAACAGCCACAACTTTTAATACATCCTTCCTTGGAAATAACTCTTCATCCTCCTATCATAATCAATCTTGATGATGATGATGATAAGGAGATTGCAAAAATATATGAAGAAGTGCATAATGATTTAAACTCTTTATTTTCATCTACCATGAGCTTAAATGATAAATCTTCTCAGCCAAGTGAAGAACCTGGTATGTCTCTTGGTTCGGCCCTTGTAATTGTTCCTTTGGATAGTCAACCACCCTCATAATACACTAAGCATGATTGGGAGGTGGATGAATTTTTAGATGGTTGACTTGCATTCACCTTACTATCCTTTTACATTTCTTCTTTCTTTTGCTATTGTATATGTGTATCATGTTCCCCCATATCATGCATTTGAAGTTTTCTCTCTCATTGTACACTTCTTCTAATTGTACCTCTCTTCTTCTATATGTTGTGCATTGTATTTTTCACTTTTGTTTTGTGTTTTCCTTTTGGGGATGACACAAGCGTTGAAATGCCCTATGTCTCTTCCATGTTGACCCAAAAGGAACTTTTCCTTTTAGTCTTTTTCTTTTGTTTTTCCTTTTGGGGATGACACAAAGAATTGAGACAAAAATGTCTCCTTCATGTTGACCCAAAATCTTTTCCATTTATTTTTCATTTTATTTTCGCTTGTGTTTTTCCTTTTGGGGATGATGCAAAGCGTTGAGACCACAATATCTCTTCCATGTTGACCCAAAATGGACCTTATTTTTCTTTGCTTTTGCTCTCTTTGTGTCATTCTTCTAGCTCAGTGTGCTTTGGGGAATGATGATAGTTTCAAGCTCCTTAATAAAAACATTGCAGCAATGAACATACTAACCCCAAATCCATAGATCCCTTATGTGTTTGGTGTTCCCTTTTTTCTTTCATTTTTATTTTCATTTACATGATGTAGCCTAACTTCAAAACATATGACTTGGCACAGGGCTTTCCAAGTTGGCTCTCATGTCTTGTTTTCTTTTTTCATCTTATTTCCTTCACTACTTTAAAGTAATTGCTCACAGAACGATTTGTAGCAATTCCTTTAAAGTGTGGGGCATACATTACAATAATTCATTTTCATTCTCGGTTCGTAGCATAGCCTTGTTGTTCATATGATGTGTTTGTCACTTTGTGGATGACATTGGGTGTGATTTCCTTCATAAGTGTGATCTATCTTAGCACATTACATTCCTCTTGGTGGCCTGATGCGACGCACTGCATCCCCTAAGTTGTGAATATTTTATTCTTTGATTGGTCCTCTCTTGGAGACATTAGACACAATGTTCCCTAAGTGATAGAACTCACATAAACTTAACAAGACTCCTTTGAACATCTTTTCCTTTTTACACTTTTACATTTTAGTATTTTTATTTTACACAATTTTGCATCTTTACCACCTTGCATAATACAACTTGCATGCTGGTGGTACCTTCCTTTTTTTATGAGTTCTAAGCATAAGAAGCTTTGTTTGTCTCATGAAGCATGAACTGACATTTTCCTTTGTGGTGCCTTGTTAAATTTATCAGGAGGTATAGCTTTGATATGGTCGAGCGGGAAGCCCATTCAGCGGCACGACTTTCCCCATAGCCACCTTTTTGTTTGTGGGTGCATACCAACTCGCATATGTATCTTACCTTTTGGGCCTTCTCACCCAGTGGACCACCATGAGTTTTGTCACCCTAGAATGAGTATACATTCTCTATTTCAAACAACTAGCCTAGATCTAATCCATAACTAGTTGGACAGACAATCAAAGTTTCATCTGATTCTCTCATTTCAACACTTGTGTGTTCCTTTGTCCTTATGCTTAGTTTTCCATGGGATCTTCATCCTAGGGGCTTGATCATCCCTCTTGATCATTTTCATTTCGTCTTGCTAATGTAAGTGCATTTTAACCCTCCTCTTGATGTGTGTGGCTACTTTAGTGTGAGTTTGAAGCAAGTTCATCCTCTCACTAAAGTGGGGGCTAAATGTGTCATAGAAAAATGGCCCCTTGTCATTTTCATGGCCTTTTAAGTCTCGTTTCATGATGTTTGATCTATTTTTCTCTAATTTTATGTTGTTATGTGGCTTGAACATGCATATTTAGGTACTAAAATTTAAATAAGGACATCTTGTGAAGGTGTTGTGAAGTGTTGTAAAATATTTCTACACTTTTCTTGACTCTATTCATTATAATTCACCTAAAAATCTTGTTTTCATCACTTAACAAGTCCTATTTTGAATTTTTATAAAGTCTTGTAACAAGATTTCATGCTTTTCTAGGTATAATTTCACTATTTACACCTTTCTTATGCTTTATTTGACCCCTTTATTCCCTTACAAGACTTAATTAAGTGTATTTTTGAATGTAAACCTGAAAAATAACATTAAATGTGACTTAATTCTTGACACCCATTTTTAGGTCTTAGGTGGGATCCATTCACCATGGGTGGCGAATGAGTCCCCCTTGGCTCCAAATCCAAAATATTTTAAATTTTCTTTCGGGTTTTTATTCAAAATCACTTGATGTCGGCCTGTGATGAGGTATCAATGGGTTACTAAGGCACAAGAATGTATAAATAAGTGTTTTTACATCCATTTCAACCCCAATTCATTCAAGCATTCATCAAGTTCACATATTCACTCATTCAAGCACTTTGCATCACCTAATCAAGCACTCATCAAGCATTTTGAAGCATCCATTGACACAACTTCAGAATTTCTTCAACAAGGGTTTGGTAAGTTGATAGCATTTGCATGCTATTTGTTTATCATTCTCTTTCATTTCATTATTTCATTAAGGGTTTGATTACCAAAGTGGGGTTTGACCAAGGCAAACCACTATTTGCTAACCCTCAACCATTTTTCCCCTCTTGCATGTGTGCTTGTAGAATTTTTTATGCAGATTTAATAAGAATTTAGGTGTTGAAGAGTGGTCAACAAGGTGTTTCAAGTCAAATCAACCACATTTCAAACTTGGAGAAGGTATTTTGTCCATTTCCTACAAAATTAACTTCCGCAACCTGACAAGAAGACATCCTTAGATCTGGAGTTGCAGAGTTGTCTCTTGATTTCTTAGAAATTTGGGAGAGGACTGATTTTCCACTAAAGGTGAATGAGTCCCACCTTAAGGCTAGAAATCTAATTTTTGTCAGATTCTGGATCTCGACAATCAAAAACATGTTCTCGATAGTTTTCATCAAAAGTAGGACTGATTTGCCACCCTAGGTGAATGAGTCCCACTGGTGATTTTCTGTAATTCAAGATAGCATCTAGAACATTCCAAAATCTTCATCAAACCTCTAGGTGCACACTAATTCAATTCATTCCTTTTTGTTCTACATTTATTCATTCATAGCTCTTTGTTTGCATATCACATTATGTTTTCCAACATAGCATAAATCTTAAGTTTTGCATACATAATCAATCATTTAAATCACTTAATTGCATTTAGAACATTTCATTTAGGCATAATTACATCCTACATTACATAATTTGAATGAACCTAGCTAGATTTTTTGGCCTACCTCTCTCCTTTTAGGTGCAAAACCCTAGAAGAGTTAGGGAGTCTTGTGGTGCCAAAAATCTACAGTTCAACTTCAAATGTTCTTACAACAAGCTCCTATCTTTTCCAATGCGCAACTGAATGACATAGCAGCCCTAATTCAAGGATTGAATTCTAACATTGTTTTCCACCAAAGTGAACTCCCCCCTTTGGAAGTGTAAAAACAAAATGAAGTTTTCATAATACTATCTCAATACAAACGCATTGGGATAAAGTGAACCCTTGTTGACAATGGCTCAACCCTTAATGTGTGTAGCATCAAAATTTTGGATAGGCTTTGTGTGGATAAGTCACAAATTCCACCTAGTTCTTTATCTCTTAAGGGATTTGACAATGTAAAAAACAAACTGCATGGTGTGATTGCTTTACACATTACAGTTGGAAAGGCCACATTGGAAACACAAATTTATGTTATGCCTCATGAAATTTTATATAATCTTCTCTTAGGTAGATCGTGGATTCATGCAATGAATGGGTGCCTTCCACTTTTCATCGTAAATTGAAATGTATCTACAACAACAAAGTGTACACACTTGACACTGATCCTAAGCCTTATAGTGTCTTACAACTCAAGAAAAATAAGGAAGATCCTTAGGTAACATTCACACCAACTACACAAGCAGAACCTATCCATCAAAATGACAAAGACCAACATGTTGAACAAGTCATGATGCTATTAGAAGATTATTGGGGGTCCTTTGATTTTGAACATACATTCATGAGAGAATATAAGATCACAACAAAAGACTCTACAAAGGGAAAGGAACAAGCAGTAATGTCAACACAAAACTTAGAAGACCCTTCGAAAGAATCCGCCAGAACACAAGACAACAAACTTTGATGAAGTCAACAATGAACAACCACTAGGTCCAAAAGAAATGAAAAAGCTTTATGGAAAAGGTTATGAGCTTATGAATCAACTTAGATATAGTGGAAAAGGATGTGGTGCTAGAGAACAAGGTATTTTGTCCATATCGATCCTAACACACAAGAAACAACTCATGGTCTTGGTTATTTTCCTTTGATAGAAATAAACAAGCCTTCAATCAACATCAACACTCACATAAAACATTCTTCTAAGCCATCTTTAACTATACAACATCCTAAACTAATAGATAGTAGTGGTCTGGAAAGTCATCTTTTGCAATAAATGAAGCAAACAAAACAGTTTTTTCTTAATGTCAATTTCATCTCGCAAAACACTAATGATTTGAATTCATTAAATTTTACACCCTCCAGTAAAGGAGAGAACAAAATCTCACAATCTAAAGAGTCTTGTGTAGGTATGACCTCTTGCACATCAAAGCATGAGATATCTTTTTTTCATAATAAAGGAGCACCTACCATCGATCAAGATGGTATCTTATTGAGACTCCTCCAAGATCACTTAATATCCCTCCCTCCAAGAACTCGAAATAAATTTTATTACAAAAATTAATTTTGTGCATATCATAGAGTTCATGACCATTCCATTAATGAATGTAAGGCTTTGAGTAGTAAGATCCAACATCTTAAGGAATTTGGTAATATCCCTTATGTGGGGACACCTAATTCCTCTAATTGATATTGATTTTCACTCTAGCATGTTTCTCCTCAACC
Organism: Sequoia sempervirens; assembly: GCA_007258455.2. NCBI lineage: Eukaryota > Viridiplantae > Streptophyta > Pinopsida > Cupressales > Cupressaceae > Sequoia > Sequoia sempervirens. The sequence continues at coordinate 32,095,425 of VDFB02000013.1, read as the reverse complement.
ATTTTGGCTCATCCTAGTCCTGTACTAAGTGGGGGCAAGGGGTTAGTTATCCTTGTCCTCGAATGTCACTTTGTGTTGCCTCTTTTGGATAGTAGTTAACCTTTCATAAAATTCTAAGAGCAATCTTGGGATGTGGAAAAAATGCCTTAAGTTGGCTCACACGTGACATACTACCTTTTTCAACGTAGCTTCTAGGAAACATATGACTTGGCATAGGGATTTCTAAGCAAGCTCTCATGTCTTCTTCTAATTTAAATCAATTTCTCACAGTAATGGCATTAGCAACTACTTTAAAGTGGGGGCATACATCGACACTCACATTTTATTATGTGATTTTCTTTTTCTTGCAATTTCCTCTCTTGGAAACATTAGATACAATGTTGCCTAGGATGAGACATTTCACTTGTCCTCTCTTGGAAACAAGATGAGACCATTTTCACTTTTCCTCTCTTGGACACATTAAGCATGATTTTCCCTAAGATTAGACCTTGCACAAACTAAGAAAAATCCCTTTGAACATTCCTTACACCATTTTTCATTTACAATGTTTATGAGATTCAAACATACAAAATTTTGCTTGCCTCATGGAGCTCAAAAAATCATTTTTGTTTGGCACCTTATTAAAGTTATCAAGAGGTATAACTTTGGTATGGTTTGAGTGGGAAGCCCATTCCAAGGCATGACTTTCCCCATGGCCACCTATGTCTATGTGAGTGCATACCGAGCATGAGTGTATGTTTCTCACCTTTTAGGACTTCTCACCCAGTAGACATCCAAGAGTTTCGTCGCCTCAAAATGAGTATGCATTTTTGGACAAACAACCTAGATCTAATCCACAACGTGTTGGAAAAATGGTCGAAGCTTGATTCACCTTTTTTATTTTTTCTCATTTTTACTTCTCCTCCTAAGTTATTGCCATTGCATGATCACATATCTTGATTTTTTGCAAATCACTCACCTTGTGCGTGTCCTTTTGTGCTTATGTTGATATGACTTAGGATCTTGGATCCTTGGGGCTTGACCAATGACTTGATCTTTGTCATTCTTTGTCATCCACATTGGTATGATTGGACTCCTCTTTAATGTCTAATTTAGTGTGAGTTTGAAGCAATTTCACCCTCTCACTAAAGTGGGGGCTAAATTTACTGCAAAAAAATGTATTTCTTGCCTAACATGGGAATAACTAATGAAAAAATGAACTTAACATTGCCTTGATCTACTATTGTGAGGTGTTTTAAACAACCACATTAGGTCTTGGACCCTTGTAAATTGAATAAAATGCATTTTACAATGTCATGTAAAGGTGTTGTAAAGAATTGCAAATAACTTTCATGCACTTTTCTTGACTTTTATTAAGCATTTAGGTCTAATGGTCCTTTCCCCCAACTTTTCAATTAAATATTATTTTAATTCAAAAGTTAGTTTTTCCCTCTTCTTCTATAATTAAATAATTATTTTAATTATTTAATTATTCATTAACCTCTTCTCTCATAAATTAAATAAATTTTATTTATTTAATTGAGTCCCTCTCTTGAATTTTTGAATTAAATTATTATTTAATTCAAAGGTCTCTTGTCACATTCCTCTATCATTAAATAATTATTATTTAATTATTCATTGGCCTCCTAAATTAAATAATTTTTTATTATTTAATTTCTCCAACAACCTCTTTTCTTGTGCCAATATTATCTTCCACCTCAATTCTTTATCTATCCATGTCTTTTCTCTCAATTAACCTCCACCCTTGATTAAATTATTTTCTAAGTTAATCTTGGTTGATCATGATCCTTATTATGGCCATTCACTTAAATCCTCCTCTATGAAGGAAACCTTTAAACCTAATTCATTAATTCACTCACCATTCATTCATGTTATCAAAGTCAAGCAAGCAAGAATCAAGCATTCAAAGATAGCATTCAAAGCTCAGTTCTAAAGCATTCAAGAGCAAGATTATTCATCATTGTTGTACAAATTTAAGATCCTTCATCATGGAAAGTTTTTAATTACATTTTTTTCATGTTTCATGTTTCATCATTTTGGTTTCAATTACCTAAGCGGGGTTTGACCAAGGCAAAGCCCCAATCCCTAACAATCAACATTTTATCTCTTCCATTGTGTGATTGTAGATTTAGGTGCTTGGATGGCTTGGACATGATTGAAGAATAGGTTTCAAACTTGTTGAAGGAACCTCCCTTTTTTAAAGGTAAAAACCTACACAAAAAGTCATTTTTAGGCCCGAATTAGGGAGTTTCAGAACCAAACACCTGGAGGAACAAAAAGAGAAGACCAAGAGCTTTCGACTCCAATTTCAAATTTTCAAAAAATTCAAAGTGGAATAAGTCACCACCAATGGTGACTTAGTCCCACTATACCTATTTTTCAAAATTTTAAGTAGATCTGGATACCCATTTAGCTGAAATAGGCTCTGAAACAGTTTACCAGATCTGGGACTGAGTTGCCCAGAATGGCGTAAGTGTCCTAGTAGGTCAAAATTTCAGGATCAACAGCATTTCCAGTCCTCATTACAATGTTCAACGCATTTCCAAGTGCATTCTTTCTATTTTTATTTCTTGTTCTATTTTATTTGCATTTCTATTCATCTTTTTAGGTCTTCTTGCATATCACAGCGTGTTTTCAAAAATATTGCATTTCCTTAGTTTTGCATTAGCATTCAATTACATTTATTATTTCATTGCATTTAGGGCATTCTATTTAGACATATTTCAATCATATTAGCATTATTTTTGAGTGAACCCCCAAGATTTTGTGGGATACCTTTCTCCTTTTAGATGCAAAACCCTAGAAGTGCAAGAGAGCCCCTATCCTACAAAAAATTGTGGTTCACTATGAGGTATTTTTGCATGCTGCCCCTACCTTTTCAACCCTACTGTATTGGAAAGCTAGTGAGGTCACTATCTTTATACTACTACCACATTTTGTATACATATCTACGAAAACTTTATTGTCAAACAATTCACATGCCTTGTGCATGCTTCCATTTTGAGCCTATCTTGCTATCAAGGCATGCCACATGACCACATTTCTAAGGCATTCCATCCAAAAAATAATGTGAGCACATCACCGTGAGACCTCATTTCTATGAGGCATTTTCTCATGCTGCCCCTACCTTGTCAACCCTACCGCATTGGTAAGCTACTAAGTACATCACCATGAGACCCCATTTCTATGAGGAATTTTCTCACATTGCCCCTACCTTGTCAACCCTACCGCATTGGCAAGCTAGTGAGCTCACTAGCTTGTCAATGCTACCACATTTTGTATACATGTCTACAAAAATATTATTTTCAAATAATTCACATGCCTTGTCCATGCTTCCATTTTGAGGCTTTCTTGCTATCAAGGCATGCCACATGACCACATTTCTTTAAGGCATTCCATCCAAAAAATCATGTGAGAATTGGCAAGCTAGTGAGCTCACTAGCTTGTCAATGTGGTGGGGTTGACAAGGTAGGGTCAGCATGAGAAAATGCCTCATAGAAATTGGGTCTCACGGTGATGTACATCACCATGAGACCCCATTTCTATGAGGTATTTTCTCACGCTTCCCCTATCTTGTCAACCCTACAATTGACAAGCTAGTGTTTTGTCAATATAGATGAAAACCAAAATAGTTTCAAAGATCTATCAATGTGGGAGGAGTATATTCCAATTTTTTATAGACATGTATGGAAAAATTGGTAGCATATACAATGCAATAAGCTATTGACAAGGTAGGGGCAACGTGAGAAAATGCCTCATAGAAATGGGTTCTCATGGTGCTCTATGTCATCGTGAGTCCCCATTTCTATGAGGCATTTTTTCATGCTGCCCCTACCTTGTAAACCCTACTGCATTAACAAGCTAGTGTTTTGTCAATAGAGATGAAAACTAAAATATTTTCAAAGATCTATCAATGTGGGAGGAGTATATTCCAACTTTGTAGAGACATGTTTGGAAATTTTGGTAGCATAGACAATGCAATCATCGATTTGATAAAATTCACATCACCATGAGACCCCATTTCTTTGAGGCATGTCTTCAAATAGTTGATTTCCTTCTCTATGTTGTTTGATAAAATGCTTTGGCAGACATGTATGGAAAATTTTGTAGCATAGACAAGGCAATCAACTTCTTGGTATATCTATTTGACAAAATACCTCAATGAGATATGTCCTCATAGACTAGAATGATTGCAAGATATGCACAAAATGGATTTTCAAACATATGCAATTTGTAGGTGTAAAACCAAATTCAACTACATTTTCCATCAAAACCCATGCCTATACCAAAATGAAAAATTTGAGAGGAAAATATGCACATCCATAGTAAAGGATTGAGAAAATGATGTATTATTTTACTTATAACTTTGTCATTGTAAACCTTAAATCAGCCTTACTTCAAACAAATGACCACAGTTAGCTGTTAGTCCATTCAAAATAATCTAATCTAAGATTCCTATGAAATACTTGACTATGCTAAGATATGCAAACTAAGTAGAACAAAGACCACTAAATTACAAGCATATAAAAACATAATCAACATTTTATCTCATAGTGGATTAGTGCTATTGTTGGAAATAGCCCTTTCCCAATCCCTTGCTTAAGCCTGATGTTAAGATGCTATGAAGATGATGATAAGATGGGAAAAATCAGTTCTCAAGGAGAGTGACTTTACATGAGTGATTGTGGAGTTGTGGAGGATTTGATTAAGAATGAAGCCTCTATTTTATAGATTTTCAAATTCTAAGAGTGTTGAAAAGGGACCAATGTGGGACTAAAAATAGACCAATGAAAAGAGGCCACTCTGTCATCATGTGAGTGGGTTGATGCATGTGCAAGATTTGGGAAATGTGCCCAAGAGGGGAAATTTCAAATTTGAAACGAGAGCTAATGCTGAGTTTGACTTGTGCAAGGGACATGTAAGAGACATGTAAGACCCATTTTAATGCCTTGTTGATGTAAATTTTCAACTTTCTTTTGAATTCAAGACTGAGGGAAGATGCCATGTTGAGTGAAAATAGTTGATTCAATAAATCAATAAATTGATTTATTTGTGCAAGTGGCAAAAATCTAGAGAATCTAGTGATTAGGATTAGCATTTAATCATGTATAATCAGCTTAATAATGACAGGTGAGTTTGACCTCTCTTGGACTTAGATATTTGAT
>VDFB02000013.1:32023049-32088125 GCA_007258455.2 Sequoia sempervirens | reverse complement strand
TCTCTCTATCTATCCCTCCCACCCTACCTAGATAAGTCATATTAATGGTGGAAATAACACAGCAACAGTTAAATAGAATATTGCTACTCTATTTCTCCTAAAAGAGAAAGACAACACATGGATATCTTAGCTCCCAAGATCTTTGTAGTTGGTTCTCAATTGTGTCGATGTTGCTCAATGGTTGATGTGAACTATAATATTCAAGGGGCCTGCTAGTGTTGGGCTTGTGGATTGTTCTGAGATCAAGCATGAATTTAAACCTATTTTAATTGGGGTTTTTAAAGAAACATAAAAAGATAGATCAAGGTTTTGGTACTGAAAAGAATGATAGTTCGTCTAACTTAACCAAACTTGTTACCTCTCACGGAATTGCTAACTAAAATTGAATAAAAAAATTAACTTGTGATTAACACACAGTTGCATTCATTCACAATGTTGATTTCAACAACTCATTATAAATTACCATTTAAGAAAAACACAAAATAAGATTTCATTCCTTGAAAGCTTTCAAAATCAAATGATTAACTCAAGATAAATACCATTCTGGAACACAATATGAAGTAGATTCAAATCTGGTTGCTTCTACTGTTGGTGAGATAGATAAGCAACATTTACAAATCTGGCACAATCACCAGTGTATAGAAAACCTGTCTTCAGACTGCTTCCATCTACACTCAAGAAACTGGAAAGATACATTAGTTTCTATGCTGAGTCTAGCTCCTAACTAAGAAGACAAAAGAAGCTCCCTTTACTAAGAAATAGGATGTAGTTCTATCTCCTCTATCCTTCAGAAAATCCCTACTCTTCTAAATCTATCTAGAACTGTCTACTCTATTCCTTTCCTATTTCTACTAACTTTTCTTTTTTACTTCTAACCCTTTACAAAGAGGCAAGAATGCCATATATACAGAGTGTACCAAAAAGAATGCATCATTTTCCATTTTTTTAGGGTTTACAAAAATATTCATTGGTTGCAAGAGAGTCGACGTCTAGATCTTTTGAATAAAGTTGGTTCTACATTAAATGCAAATTCCTGTTGTCCATGTCGGTGAAAGATTATCCCAGGGATGATCTCAGATCTTTTGAAACTTATAGCATTAACACCTATGCCTTCGTGTCCATCTTCAAACTCTAGCGAAGTGACTCTTAATTCCCTAAAATATCACCATTAATGTCAAGCTACCCTTGTCAGTAGACACCAATAGTCATTATGACTCACGGTTTTTCCCTCCTCCTTCCTTCAGCCCTCTTCCCGCTCTAGATCTATCTGTGTGTTGACCATCTTCTGGAAGCAGCATCAGACTTTCCACCAGATCCGAGCACCATTGTTCATCGAGCTTCTTGATTAGCATAACATAAGATGGTCAGCAAGACCTCCCATCGAGCCTCTCTTTCTTTGGTGATCATATTCCATCTCGGGAGAATCCTTTGTGTCAGGAAGACCTTACCCTGAACTCACGCCCCATCACTGAGACATCCCTGGGTCGGCGAGACCTTTCATCGAGTGCATTCCATTACACTAAAGGGAGAAAACATGTCGGCGAGACCATATCAAGTTAGTAGGACCTCATAGCGAAGCTGCCCTGCTCCAACGATGAACTTATTTCAGTTGGGAAGACCTTAATTAGTCGGTGAGACCTTTAGCCGAAGACACTCCTTTTCACCGAGAGCCCATTTTCCTTTGGGGAGACTTTTCTTAGTTGGTGATACCTTTCGCCGAGCTCAAAACTTTCACAGAGACCCTTAAGACATATCATCACGCATAGAATTTAATCCTGCAAAACAAGGTCTTCATTAGTCCTTTAAACCATAAAGATATTACCTTCAATCTTACCCATCATACCTCTCCCATTTTATTACACTTTGCAAGAATAGACTTACTTCTGAAGTAGGCAGAACCAAATCCAAACTGGGAACAAACCTACCCTCAAAACTGGCGGGGGTAGAACCAAGAAGAAATTAGAACGGGACCAGAGTCAGAATGGGAACAAGCCATGAGAATGACCATCATTTCCTAGTTCAGACCCCATCCTGGTTCCGCATTTTCAAAAGAAGCCAAACATGAGGGATAGATGGAAACAAACACAGGCGAGATCGGATAAAAAATTGATCCCAGGTGAAACATAATGGGGGCGAGGGTGGAACTAAATCCAAGATTGAAACTTCTTCAAAGTTTCAGATTCGGGTTTGATCCCAATCCCACCTCCAACAACATAGAAAAAGATAGAAAAAAGGACAAGGAAGAGAAGGAGGAAGGGGAGGGAAAAACCCACGAGAAAACAAAAGAAGAAAAGAAAGAAAAAGAACAAGACATGCGGAACTGAGATCAAAACGGAACACGAACATGAAACTTTTGAAAGTTTCAGGGTTCGGTTCTAGTTCTGGTTCTAGGTCTGCCAGAACAAAACAAAAAGACGCGCGAGATAGAAAAACAAAAGAGGCAGAACCGGGACTGGGGAAGGAATAGAAAATAGAACTTGGAAAGAATTCCAAGTTTAGTTTCTGTTCTGGTTCCGAGTCTGCCAAAACAAGAAAGAAAAAATGCTAGAGGCCAACAAGAAAATAGCAAAGGCACAAGATGCCAAACCAAAGGGAAAATGACCAACAATAAAAGAAATAAAGGGGAAGGCAGAGTCGGGAAGGGATGGACCACAGATCAGAAACCTTGAAGAGTTCAATGTTTGGATTCAGATCCCGACCCGGCTCTGACAGAACCAAAGACTAAGAGGAAAACAAAAGAGCTGTTGGGACCAGAACCGAGGATGGAACAAGACTAGAACTTGGATGTAATTCCAAGCTTGATATTGGTCCCAGTTCTGCTTCCAACAGAACAAAGAAGAAAAAAAGAAAAAACACCTAAGGTAGAAAACCAAAGGGCCAAAAAACACAAAAGAAGAAGGGGGGACCCATTTTGTTCCAAAATAAAATGGGGTGGTTATGCAAGGCATTCCAAATGGTGACTCGGCTAGGAAAATGGTTTAACCATTTTCAAGAAACTGAAGAATTCGGCTACCCAGAACTCCTGGTTTATGAACATCACAACTCTAGTTGGGTCAGTTTTAACAACCAAGGTTGAACTAGAATCCCAAATGTAAGTCAACAATGTCTACCCCTGAATCCATGTGTGTGCTTGATTGTGCATCAACCTTTATAAAGTTTTCTTCATCTTTTAGACAACAATGTGCAAGATTTTAGTTACATGAGTTGATCCCCTTTAGCTATTGTGCAATGATATCCTGGGCATTGCTCTGTTGCCAGTCAGGCCTCTATAGCCCCGACGGAGATACCTCTAGTTTTCTCATAGCATTCCTCTATTGCCACTCAGGCGTCCATAGCTCTGGTAGAGATACTTGAATCGCCCATTCATATTGAGTCCCATTTTCTCTTTAGATAATTCTTTTCTTTTCTTTTCTTTTCTTTTTTTGTTTTCTCATAGAGTTTCAAATATTTCATTCAAAAAAAAATTTCAATATGTCAGATGTTTAACATCTATTCTGGGTTGAAAACTACCATGGACCTCATAACAGCACTTGGGAGATCAAATTTTTCACTCAAATCTTACAACATTATCACCCTAGGACAAATATATCATTACAAAAGGAGATGATCTTAATGATTTGTGATAGATTCAGAGGAGCCAATGAAGGTTATTTACTTTGCACCTTTTTTCGAGACTTTCCACAACTCTTATTGGAAATGGGCATAAAGCAATGAATTTAGGACAAAATCACCCCATCAACAAACCTAAAAATATCTAAACCACTTCTCTCCTAACCAAGCAAAGTATGCTTCAGATAACAACCCACTATTTTAAAGAGGGGAAGAAAAGATAAACCCCAAAGAACAAAACAAGACAAAAGAAAAAGATCAAAGGAAACGAAAGGACAGAAAGAAAAGATAAATAAACAAACAACAAAACTATTTACAAATAGAAGAACAAATTACTTACAAATAGGAAATAAACAAATTATTTACATAAAGAGCAGCAGACTATTTACATGCAGAATAGAAAATTACAAAGCTTTACAACTCAAAATAATGTTCAAGAAATTGTCCATTGACAGGCAAGGGAACAGGTTCTCCAGTTAAATTGCTTAGTCTGAAAGCATTTTCTCCTAGGATCTCAATAATCTAATAAGGACCCAACCAGAGCTGGTCAAATTTTTGGTGACTGCCCTTCTTTTCACTAGCTTTATCCCATAATAGCACAAGGTCAAATATTCTAAAAGCCTTGATTTTGACTTGTTTTTCAAACCAACGTTTGACAATAGCCTAATGTCTAAAGAATTGTTGCAAGGCGGCATCCCTATGCTCTTCTAATTTTAACAAGGCAGCTAATCTTACTTCTATCCTATCATCACTAGAGTAGAATTTTTGCATGAACTAAAGGATAGGTATTTGTAAATGAATTGAAAACACAGGCTCTTTTCCATACACTAGCTTGAATGGTGAAGTCATTAAAGCAGCCTTGATCCTAGTTCTATTAGCCCATAGCGCATATCTCAGCTAGGTATGCCAGTCCCTAGGGTGGTTTTCTAACAATTTTTTATTACCCCTAAGAGATTCTTATTGGTTGATTCAACAACTCCATTTCCTTGTAGGTAATAGTTTGAAGAGTATTTCAAGACAATTTTTCAATCATAAGCCCATGAAATAAATTCAGCAGAAGAAAAGCAAGAGCCATTGTCACACACCAATGCAAAGGGTACCCCAAACCTAGTGGTGTTGCATTCAGTGAGGAACTTGATTACTACCTCTGTTGTGTTGTTCTTGCAAGGTATAGCATTTGTCCACCTTGTGCAGTAATCAGTAGAAATCAAAATAAACTTGTGTCTTGCAAAAGAATTTGGGTTAATTACCCCAATAAAGACTAGTGCCCATTGGGAAAATGGCCTTACCTCGTAGATAGGCGGCAAGGGAATGGTTGAATGGCATTCTTTTGATGCAAAGATCTAACATATGTGGCATGTCCTTTTATGATGATGGGCATCTTTGAACACATACGGCCAGTAATAACCAGATCTAAGGATCTGGTGTGCCAATGAGTTTGCAGAACCATGACCTATGTCGTGTTTCCCATGAAATTCAGTGATCACATGTTTAGCCTCCTGCTGATCAAGGCATCGTATGTACACTCCCTTGAAATTCTTCCTGTATAGTAATCCTCCTTTGACCATATAATGGGAGCTCTTCATTCTCAGCGCTCTCCTTTGAGTGGTGTTCATTCCCTCTGGACATCGATTGTTTAGGATGAAACTGATGATATCAGCATACCAAGGGTCTTTTGAGAAGGACTGAGTTGTGTATTTCTGAAAAATGATGTTGTCACCAGCATCAGCCATTTGTTTAGATAGACCCAAACCTTGGACAAGTTTCATAGGGTGTATCTCTAGATCGAACTCTTTCAAGATGGCCACCCATTTCCCTCTTCTTTCTCCCAGCTCGCTCTGCATAAGTAGAGACTTCACAGCAATGTTAAGAACTACAACAATGATTTCGCTTCAGAGAATGTAGTGCTTGAACTTTTTGACAGCTCAGACCAGTGCAAAAGCTTGCTTTTCAAGAGGTGGGTACTTCACCTCAGCATTCTTGAATGGAGAACTCATGAAATCAATTGGTCTCTCTTCCCCCTCTTCTCTTTGTTGAGCTAGGACAGGTGCACAAGAATGTTCAGAGGCAAAAGAATAAATATAGAACAGCCTTAAGTAGTCAAGGCTAGTGAGGATTGGAGTTTCTAAGATGGATCGCTTGACTTGAGAAAATGTAGCCTTTGCCTCATCACCCCACTCTATTTTGGCATCTTTCTTCATCATTTCATTCAATGGTTTTACAATCTCTACAAAGCCCATGATAAACTTTCTCACGAAGTTGATCTTTCTAAAGAAAGACCTCATTTCTTTCTTGCTTCCTGGCATGGCTATCTTGAGGATGGACTCAACTCGATCTGGGTCAATTGATATTCCTCTTTCTGATATTATGTGTCCCAAAAGCTTCCCTTTAGAAACTCCGAACACACACTTTTTGGGATTCAAGGAAACTCCATACTGGATACATCTTTGAAGAACTTTGGCTAAGTCTGTGGCATGGTTCAGTCTATCTTTGAAGAATATTGTCAGGTCATCCATGTAAACAATAATGCATTTACAGATTAAGTATTTAAATGCTATGTCCATGGCATGCTGAAAATTTGCCCCAACATTTATTAAGCCAAATGGCATCCCTCTATAAGCATATGTTCCCAACTTTGTAGTGAAGGCTTTCTTCATCCTATCTTCATAGTTAACCATCACCTGATTGTATCCAGAGTAACCCTCCAAGAATGATATCATCTGAGATCCATTGACAGTCTGCAAGACTTCGTCCAATGAAGGGAGTGGGTAGTTGTCTTTCTCTGAAGCTCTCTTCAGATTTATGAATTCTACACACAGCCTGATCTCTCCATTTTTCTTATGGACTGGAACTAAGTTAGCCACCCATGTTGAATGGCATACAGGGAAGATTATCCTTGCAGAACAAGCAATTTTTGAACTTCTTTGAAGATCAATGGTTCAATCAGGGCATTGATAGGACATTGTTTTTGTTGAAATGGCTTGGCTTCAGGCTTCAGGGGAATAGTATAAGTCATTACAGTAGCATCAAATGTCTTTAGGTCTTCATACCCCCAGGCTACTATAGCAATATCTTTATTCAGTGCCATCAATATGTCTTTTCTAATTGATTCAGGAAAGGCTTTCCCTATGTAGACATTCTTTTCAGGGCCAGAATTATCTAAGTTAACAATTTCATATTCACCTCCTTTATCTTCAGCTGATATCTTCTCTTGAGCCCTTGGGTTTGAATCAAAAATTCTTTCCAAGGCCACCATTCCCTTGGGAATGCTATTGTTTTTTAAATTGAGGACCCCTTTTGTATCACAATCTTCGGGGTTCCAATCTCCTTGATCCTTGTTGGACTCATCAATGATCTATCCTTCAAAAACATCTAAGCTTGCTGGAAAAGCAAGAATATGTCTATCATCATCAAAGACTTGAAAGTTCCTGACATTATCGGGAACTATAGGGGTGGAAATCAATTCTATTGAGAATTTCTTAAGCTTTGAGCCTTGCATAGGTTCCAGGGTGCTTGCAGCAATAGCTGATGAATCATCTATCTGATTCTCTTCTCTAGGGATTAAGCTAATCCCAAAGTCATCAAAGTCTTCAATCAAGTTCCATACCCGATTTCTATAAGCTGCCAGCCTTCTATTGTGACATGTGTATTGGTTGCACACTTGCTTGATAACAATTTCTGAATCTCCTTTGACCATCAAGGCTGTGACCTTCTTATGTGTGAACATCAGCCCTCGAGTTAGAGCTTCATATTCAGCTATGTTGTTAGTGCACCTGAACTACAACTGATAAGAAGCAAAGAAGGTTTTCCCTTTTGATTTGGTTAGTTCAATCCCAACACCATAGCCTGTCTTAGATTTGGATCCATCAAACATGAGGTTCCACAGCTGATCATGAGCTGGGGTTGATCCCTTGGAGGTTAATGCAAGCATTTGGATAGGATTAGCCAAAGGTGGGGCTTCTTGATCTTTTGGATCAGATATAGGGAACAGGTGTTCAATAGGTTCCTCAGGAGTAATTCCCAATCCCTTCACAGATGTATTATGTGACCCAAGGTTATCCTTCTAACATTCACTTGCATCTTTGATGGATCCATCAGGTTTCGACATATTCATGAGTGTAGGGGTGTCAAACAAACCTTGAGGTTGCTACTTATTAGTATGCTAATTTGGAAATCTAACTGAGTCAAGTTCAATTTGAGAAGGAATTCCCTTTGAAAGTATCTTATCCTTGGTTAACATTATTGCTTCCTTGGCTTCAAATGAGAAGTGGTCTGCAATGGTCTCAAGGTGACTTAAGCTAGCTTCCTTAGCTTGGGAAACTTGATTTAAAATGTCAATGCAGGGTTGGCAAGTCAATTGAGAATGATTTTGGTAATGCACCCTGCACCAATTAGGGAGCAAAAGATTTTGTAGATCGGTATCTTCCCCTAAGACCAGCTTATCCTATTGTAGCTTCTTGATTAATGCTTGTTGGTTTTCATTAATCATAGGATCAGGGAACTTTGGTATTGGCAGTCCTTTAGGATCAAGAATAGAAAAGGTTAAAATTTCATCTCTTTTGTAAACCTCTATCCTAGTTTCAAAATAGGCTACCTCATTGGGGAAATCATATTCAGTGATGATATGCTTGAGGCGAGGTTCACTTTCAATCCTAATCTACATGGAAATTCCACTCCATGGTAACCACATATGTAAAAATTCGAGGGAGAGATATCCCCCTATACCTTTTATCAAATCTCTGCTCAACAACATACCATAGGTCTCGGGAATGTCTGCTACTTGAATATCTATGTTGGTTAGGATCCTAGGATCAAATGCTACTTGCACATGTATGTTTCTTAATTCCCCCACCACATTAACTTCCATTTTGTCAAGTTGAATGACCTTCTTGTCTGTTTGAATAGGGTTCAATCCCAACTTCTTGCATATGGAAAATGGCATAACATTGCCTAAAGCCCCTGAATCTAACAGACAATTGTGTAGGTTCTTCCCATAAATTCTTAAACTCAAAAGAAATGGTGGAGTACCTACCTTATTTTTGTACAAGGCTGTGTTCACGTCCCTAGTAGGTGTTGCCTTGTTCTTTCCTTTTGATTTATCAGCTTGCTTCAAGGCTTTCAACACTATCTCTCGTTGGGCAGGGCACCACTTCAGGATGTCAAAATATGACAAAGAATTTTTTTGTTTCTGTATCTCAAAAACAATATCAAATTTTGTATTACAACTCGCACTACCTTTGAAAACACCAAAGGAATTACCCTTGTTATGGAAGTCAGGGGGGCCTTTTGGTGGAGGAGGGTTATTATTGGCACTTTGATTTGGAGGAACCATGTGATTAGGTGGTGTTGGTGTAGTGAATGGACCCTTATTCTAATTTCTCAGGAAGTGTCCTCCTTTCATCTAAAAGGCTTGGGCATCATATGAATCTTCCTTTGGTTCACTCTCCTCTTGCCTTGGGAATGAAGGTTCCTCCTCAAAGATGTCATAAGTCATTGTTGTATCTACTGAGCCACCTTCTTTGTGAGGATTCCCTTGGAATGTTTGGGCATCTTTCTATGCCATCTTGACAACTTTCTCCATTTCAGGGTAGTTCACCCAGAATGGGTTGCAGTATCATGTAACCTATACCAATTAGTCATAAAGTTGAGGTCAACCACATTTGCAATATGTGATCTCTCCTCATTAGCTTGATAGTTATGAGAAACTCCACCATTATTGGGCCCTATATTCCATTGTCTATTGTCATTTGGCCTTTGGTTATACCCTCTATTTTGATTTTGATACCCTTGGTTAGAGGATTTTTGGCCCTAATAACCCCTTTGGTTGTAATTGTTAGGATTCTGATAGTTACCCTGATTATTGTTGTTTTGATTAGGGTAGTTACCTTGGTTTTGGGAGGGGTTCAATCAAAGCTAAGCCATGTCATTTGTAACTTGAGACAGTGTTTTCTTCAAGGTCTCTACCTCATTTGTAAGTTGAGTTATCTTTTCACTTTCCATACTCTTAGCAACAGGTGGATGACCACCATGATTTGGTGTTCCAAATTGGTTATAATGACCATGGGAACTTTGAGGAACCTGTGGTTGTTGGAAGAAGTCATGAGTTCCATTAATGAAGAATGGAACAGGAGGTTGATTTTGCAACTTAGAAATAGGTCCATAATGGGAAGGAGACATTCTCGGGATAGTATTGAATAGAGGGGTTGGGCTATGCATCTGATATCCTATTGAAGGGAAACCTCCTCCTAGACTTCCTTGTTGAGAACTAATTTGTTGCTGCAGCTTGATAGCTAGATGATAGAATTTGGATAGATAATCAATATCAGTTGGTTGATAAGTCCTTTGTGGGAACAAGCCAAGCAAGGGGTCTATAACTCTAAAGTAAGATTGAATGGCGCTATTCTCAGTGACTAGACAGGGGTCTTGCAATCTCCTATACATTCATTAGAACTTGGTGTTGAACAAGGGAAAGGATTCACATGGCTCTTTCTTGATGGTAGAAAATTGGTGGTATAAAAGAGCTAGATCCACATAAACCCTAAACTGATTGATGAAAGCATTTTCCAAGTGTGTTCAGGTTAGAATGGAACCTAGAGGAAGATTAAGGTACCAATTGTATGCCATATCCCCTAAGGAGTAAGGGAACAACCTACAAACTACATCATGGTGAGCTATCTGAGCTTTGGTACAAGCATCCTTGAAAGCTTGTATGTTCTCTTCAGCACTCCTTGATTCACAATGAATGTACTTGCGGAAAAATCTCTCAGGATTCTTAGGCATGTCATAGAAATCTCTAGTAATAGTCCCCAATGGAGAGGGATTATTCTAAAAAAATGCCATTAGTAGCGATGGTGGTGGTTGAGCCAGCTATTGTATGGGTTGAACTAGTTGTAATGACAGTTGAGATGGATGTGGTGGTGGATTGATAGGTATCCACTGGGGTATTGGTGAAAAACATGGTAGAGTGAGTGGAGCTGATAAGGGTGGTATGACGGTTGCCCCAGTTTTGCAAACCTTGTGTATTGTTGGGGTCTTGTGTTCTATGAAAGGTGATGGATTTTTAGTTGATTGAAGAAATCTATGGGGCCTTTCTGGGGAGGGAAACCCAGTTTTATCCATTTTTCCCTTCTAGGCCCTCCCTCTAGCACCAGTTCTCTATTGATGGTGGAAATAACACAGCAACAGTTAAACAAAATATTGCTACTTTGTTTCTCCTAAAAGAGAAAGACAACACATGGATATCTTAGCTCCCAAGGTCTTTGTAGTTGGTTCTCAGCTATGCTGATGTTGCTCAATGGTTGATGTGAACTATAATGTTCAAGGGGCCTGCTGGTGTTGGGCTTGTGGATTGTTCTAAGATCAAGCATGAATTTAAACCTACTTTAATTGGGGTTTTTAAAGAAACATAAAAAGATAGATCAAGGTTTTGGTACTGAAAAGAATGATAGTTCATCTAACTTAACCAAACTTGTTACCTCTCAAGGAGTTGCTAACTAAAACTGAAGAACAAAATTAACTTGTGATTAACACAGTTGCATTCATTCACAGTGCTGATTTCAACAACTGATTATAAATTACCATTTAAGAAAAACACAAAATAAGATTTCATTCCTTGAAAGCTTTTAAAATCAAATGATTAACTCAAGATAAATACCATTCTGGAACACAATATGAAGTAGATTCAAATATGGTTGCTTCTACTGTTGGTGAGATAGATAAGAAACATTTACAAATCTAGCACAATCACCAGTGTACAAAAAACCTGTGTCTTCAAACTACTTCCATCTACACTCAGGAAATTGGAAAGATACATTACTCTCTTGGTTGAATCTAACTCCTAACTAAGAAGACAAAAGAAGCTCCCTTTACTAAGAAATAGGATGTAGTTCTATCTCCTCTATCCTTCAAAAAATACCTACTCTTCTAAATCTATCTAGAACTGTCTACTCTATTCCTTTTCTATTTCTGCTAACTTTTCTTTTTTACTTCTAACCCTTTACAAAAAGGCAAGAATGCCATATATACAAAGTGTACCAAAAAGAATGAGTCATTTTCTATTTTTTAGGGTTTACAAAAATATCTGTCGGTTGCGAGAGGGTCGTTGTCTAGATCTTTTGAATAAAGTTGGTTCTGCATTAAATGTGAATTCCTACTATCCATGTCAGTGAAAGATTATCCCAGGGATGATCTCAGATCTTTTGTAGCTTATAGCATTAACTCCTATGCCTCCGTGTCCATCTTTGAACTCTAGTGGAGCCACTTTGAATGCCCTAAAATATCACCATTAATGTCGAGCTACCCATATTAGTAGACATCAGCTGTCACTATGACTCATAGTTTCGCCCTCCTCCTTCCTTCGGCCATCTTCCTGCTCCAGATCTATCCATGCATTGACCATTTTTGGAAGCGGCATCAGACTTGCCACCAGATCTAGGCACCATTGTTCATTGATCTGCTCGATTGGCGTAACATAAGACAGTCACCAAGACCTCCCATCGATCCTCTCTTTCTTTGGCGAGCACATTCCATCTCAGGAGAATCCTTCGTGTTGGGAAGACCTTACCCCGAACTCATGCCCCATCATCAAGACATCCTTGGGTCGGTGAGACCTTTCATCAAGCACATTCCATTACACTGAAGGGAGAAAACATGTTTGCGAGACCCTATCGGGTTGGCAGGACCTCATAGCGAAGCTGCCCTATTTCGGTGATGAACTCATTTCAGTCGGGAAGACCTTGATTGGTCGGCAAGACCTTGCACCAAAGACACTCCTTTTCATCGAGAGCCCATTTTCCTTTGGGATACTTTGCTTAGTCGGCAAGACCTTTCACTGAGCTCAAAACTTTCACCGAGACCCTCGAGACATATCATCATGCACAAAATTTAATCCCACAAAACAAGGTATTCATTAGTCCTTAAAACCATAAAGATATTACCTTCAATCTTACCCATCATACCTCTCCCATTTTATTACACTTCGCAAGTATAGACTTACTTCCGGCAGAGGCGGAACCAAATCCAAACTAGGAACAAACCTACCCTCAAAATTGGCGGGGGTGCAACCAAGAAGAAATTGGAACCGGGACCGGAGTCAGAATGGGAACAAGCCATGAGAATGACCATCATTTCCCAGTTCAGACCCCATCCCAATTCCGCATTCAAAAACGAAGCCAAACGTGAGGGACAAATGGAAACAAACACAGGTGAGATCGGATCAAAAATTGATCCCGAGTGAAACATAACGAGGGCAAGGGCATAAATAAATCTAAGATTGAAACTTCTTCAAAGTTTCAATTTTGGGTTTGATCCCAATCCCGCCTCTGACAACATAGAAAAAGACAGAAAAAAGGACCAGGAAGAGAAGGAGTCAGGGGAGGGAAAACCCACGACAAAACAAAAGAAGAAAAGAAAGCAAAAGAACAAGACATGTAGAACTAGGATCAGAACAGAACACGAACCTGAAACTTTTGAAAGTTTCAGGGTTCGGTTCCAATTCCAGTTCTGGGTCTGCCAAAACAAAATGAAAAGACGCGCAAGATAGAAAAACAAAAGAGGCAGAACGGCGACCGGAGAAGGAATAGAAAACAAAACTTGGAAAGAATTCCAAGTTCAGTTTTCGTTCTGGTTCCAAGTCTACCAAAATAAGAAAGAAAAAACGCTGAAGGCCGACAAGAAAATAGCAAAGGCACAGGACGCCAAACCAAAGGGAAAATGACCAACGATAAAAGAAATAAAGGGGAAGGTGGAGTTGGGGCCGGGATGGACCACGGATCAGAAACCTTGAAGAGTTCAATGTTCCAATTCAGATCCGGACCAGAACTTGGATGTAATTCCACGCCTGATATTGGTCCTAGTTTCACTTCCAACAGAACAAAGAAGAAAAAAAGAAAGAAAATTCCTAAGGCAAAAACCAAAGGCCCAAAAAAGACAAAAGAAGAAGGGGGAACCCATTTTGTTCCAGAATAAAATGGGGTGGTTATCCAAGGCATAACAAGTCCCTCTCACTCCATCCCCTCTCTCTCTCCCTCTCTCTTAGGTCACTCCCTCCCATACCCTCTCCCTCTCTCAAGTCTCTTAATCTTGCAATCCCTCTTTTTCACTCCCTCTCTCTCCCTGTCCCTCTCTCTAACACTCCCTCTCACTACTTATCTCTCAAGTCTCTCGCTCTCACCCCCCTCACACTCTCAAGTTTCTCCCTCTATCACCCTACCTATATAACTCTCTTTCTCTCCCTCTCTCCCACCCCCCTCTCTCTCTCCCTCTCTCCCACCCCCCCTCTCTCTCTCCCTCTATCCCTCCCACACTACCTATCTAATACCTTTTCACTCCAACCCCTTCTCTCCCACTCCCTCTATCTTAGTCTCTCCCTTCCACCCCCCCTCTCTCTCTCTCTCTCTCTTTGTGGTCCCTCCATCCCTCTCTCCCTCCCACACTACCTACACAATTATCTCTCTCTCTCTTAAAATTCTCCCTCCCTCTAAAGACATACATAAATACATGCATACTTACATACATAAAAACATAATACATATGTACATACAATCCTACATACATACAATCATACATGTACATATGTACATATACTATTAAATACATACATACATACATTCATTGATACATACATACAAGCATAAATATATACATACATACAAGCATGCATGCATGCATACATATATGCATGATATACAAGCATACATGTACATACAAATATATAATCATACATTCAATAGAGTAGCATTTAACATAAAGCAAGGAATAACGCAAGCGTGTTATAGTGCACTTATGTTATATCTTACTTTGGGAATCCCCAAGCATTAGGCTTGGTATTTTCCTTGGCATACCAACCCAAAGGCTTGGAGGACCTTACCAGTGACCAGAGACATGCTATTTCAAATTCTACAATATTTCACATAATAGGGTTTGTGCTCACCGTTAGAATTGCACATGTTTCAATGTCAAACAAATCAAACACCTGGGTAATTTGAGGTTCTCTCTTAGCTATCCAATGATGTAATTTTTTCACTTTTTGAAAATGTTAAGTCTTTTGTTAGAATTGGATATAGCTACCAAGATCTTGAGAGCAAATGGATAGCACAAAAAGAGAGAAAATAGAATGTGACAAGAATAAATTGTATTCTTATCAATATGATTCAATGATATGATGTGATTGTACAATGAGAGATACCCCTTGGTTATATATCCAAGGTGAGATGCAAGATGACATAGGATTATGACAAGTGTCTTAATCATATGACATGAGACAACTAATCACATTTACCTAGGTTCACATGTGTTACAAGTCAAAAGATAAGATAACAACTAATGACAACTAAAACCTTCTAGAAAGAATCATTCCTAGGATCTAAGTAAACTTAACATGTGTAAATAAGTCCCCTAGTAATGAATAAACTAGGTACAAGACTTTATTTACACCAACACCCCCCCCCCTTAGGTGCAACTTAGGGAGTAGTAGATTATTATGCAAATGACACAAAGATGGGTCTTGACTACTAGGCCATGTTAGGTACCCATGTACATATGCAAATGAAATCTCTCACAAATGAAGAAAAGGAGAAAACCCAATAGGAAAAAACTCCTTTCCAAAAGAGAGATGAAATAAAAAAATTGAAATACTCTCAATGATGCATGAGAAGGTAAAAACCCCTTGTGAGGAAAAAGACCCCGCCATAAGAGAGAAGTAGAAGAGAGGCAATGTAGCCCCCCCTCAATGTTGAGTCTCCTGCAATGATGGTAGAAGCTCGACATTGAATGTTGAAGATGATCCAATCTCGCTGAACAACATTCCTCCCCTTAGGAAGAAACAAAACCATGGATGTATGCAAGATATCAGGAATATGGATGATATATGATGTCTCTGAAGCATGCTCAAGTGTCTCCATGTCAATGTTGAAAGCTGACACACTCCAAACAAGTGTTCTAGGCCACATTGTTGAAGAGGAAAATCCAACATCTAGTAGAGATGAATGTAGAAAATGATCCAAAGACAAGGATATCCCCTCTAAAGATAACGAATCCTCCTCCAAATGATGTCCAAAAGTATCTACAATCATGTAAAATTGCAAAGAATGATCATGTAGAGAATGAACAAGAGGGTCAGGGTATTCCCTCACAACAACTAAAGAAGTAGCATCTTCATCAAAGATAAGATGAATGCTATCGATGATGTCTCCCAAATCTGCAATATGAGACTCCATAAACAAGTTTGAAATACCTATCAAGAAGTCATCCAAAGTATCTAAATTTGGAAGATGATGTATGTCCTACTACACTGAATCACAAGGAACCCAAGCTATGGAATGACAAGCATCATCAACTACAATAGTAGATGGAGGAGATGAAATGCATGACTCAAGAATTGGATCTAATATGAGAACTCCCAAGTTCAAGAAGACAAATGTCTCCTTTGAATCATAGTTTATATGATCAACAGCCAAAGGAACAATGTCACCATCAGAAGTAAAATCTATAAAGCTATGCAATCAAGATGAATGATCAACCACCCCAGTAGCAATGATCTCTCTGGTTTCCAAGTCTCTAATGATAACTAAATTAGGTGTGAACTCCACAGTTATTCCATCTCCACCATGTGTAATTTGATATATGGAAATAATATTGTTCATCAAATGAGGAACACAAAACATCCTGGAAAGTGTTTTCCCCAAAACTAATAGATCGCTTCCCAATTACACTAATGTATGTATTGTTTCCCATCAACATAGGACACATAGCACAAGGCTAAAATGAAGAGAATATAGACTGTGAAGATGCCATATGATGAGATGCTCCTAAATCTAGAAGCCATCTCCCTGATCCTAGACCTGAAAGAGAACAAAGAGCTTGACCTTTGTTTTTTGATGTAGAAGCTTGACCTTTGTCCTTTTTTAGACTATTTTGAAGAAGGAGGAGGAGGTGATTGAGACATTCTAGAAGGAAAATCAATGTGATTCTTTTTTAGAATATTTATCCTTCTTATAATAGTAGTGTTCTTCATGTCCATCATTCTTGCAATATTCACAAAGAGGCCTCTCCTTCTTAGATTATTCTACTTTTGAGGATGAGGATTCTAATTCTTTATGTGGCTTGTTTTTTTTCTTCTTTTGCTTCTTATCAATGTTTCTTGTGTGATAGGGCATATTTAGGTGCTAGAAAATGAACAGCAAACAAAATAATGCAAATAACACTAAAAACAACCTACACCTCAAGATTAGCCTAGTTGGATTCAATACAAAATAAAATGGAACTTTTTACCTTGTGTTGAATCAATCCTTTGGTTGGCCCTTTGATCTTCAGTGTTGTATGCTCCTCGAATGGCAAGAGATGCAAGCTAGATGATGGTATGAGGATGAGAAGATGAGTGGAAGTGGATGCAACTATAAAAATGGCTAAGTATGGATTCTAGAAAAAAATTGCAAGAGTTTGGCTACAATGGATGATCTCTCCTCAAATGAGAGAAAAGAGGGGGTATTTATAGAGATTTTTGGGTTCTCTAGGGAAATGGATGGTCAAGATTGGGCCACCAAGATCAAGATGTAGGGCTAAGGTGAGTTGAGAACTCACAAGCCCTCACATCTTGGCATGTGGCATGTGAAGTGGCTTATAAGAGGTGATGTGTACATGAGGTGGAAGGATAGTACATGACATGGAGGGAGTACATAGTACCTTGGGATTGGGACAAGATCTCCTCATAAAGGAGGTACTTGTCCCTATGTGTACATGAGGTGGAAGGATAGTACATGACATGGAGGGAGTACATAGTACCTTGGGATTGGGACAAGATCTCCTCATAAAGGAGGTACTTGTCCCTATGTGGGTGAAAGGACATGTGGGGAATTAAAAATTTCTCAAATATTCTTATGGGGATGAGAGAAGGAATTTTAAATTCCAAGGAATGCATTGGGGCATT
The DNA here is from genome assembly GCA_007258455.2 of Sequoia sempervirens. Taxonomy (NCBI): domain Eukaryota; kingdom Viridiplantae; phylum Streptophyta; class Pinopsida; order Cupressales; family Cupressaceae; genus Sequoia; species Sequoia sempervirens. Next base: position 32,070,592 of record VDFB02000013.1, on the reverse strand, counting down.
AAATGTGAATTAAAAATTCACATAGGGAATGGAGTGCCTTTTCAAAAGGAGAAAGCATTTAATAGGGTTGACTCAATTAAGTGATTAAGGTTGTGCAAGTACTTGATTAGACTAATTAATGACATATTAGAAGAGGGTTAGATTTCACATGTGACTTGATGTGACAAGTCAAAGATCACATGGGGAAGAGTAAAAGGAATTTAATATTCATTGGAAGGATAAAAAGAATTAAAAATTCCTTGAGAGGTTGATTAGGCTAGTTAATGAAGGATTAAAGGAGGGTTAGGTGGCTAAGAGAGATCAGAGGCCAACTTGCAAAAGTTGGAGGATGTGACACATCCTAATCAAGGATTAGGCATGTGCGCATCCCTAATGATGAGATTAGAAGATGTATTAGGATTAGATAAAAATGATGGAGGATGTGGAGGGAATTAAATAAATGGAATATTTATTTAATTCAATTGATGAAAAAGAGGATTAAAGAGATAAGGTATTTATTTATTAATTAAACACCTGAGGGATTTGGCAGAATTAAGGATATTAATTAAATAATAGCAATATTACTTAATTAATGCAAATAAGGGGATGCTTAGACAAAAGGGGATAAATTTGGATAAATCAAGTGTCCAAATTTAGGTTTCTACACCTTGATTCTTTCTATCCCTTTGACTCACTAGTCAGCAATGGTTATGACTTAGAAGACTTGATTAGACCCATGTTCATTAACTTAGCTTCCTCTTGGATTAGGAGATTTGCAAAGTCATCAAACTTATGATCAACATATGATGCTCCCATAGAAAGTCGATGGATATGAAATCCAAAAACAAACATTGAATAATCAGGACCAAGCTTTGATAACACATTCAAAAATCAATTGTAAATCATCTTTATCAATGTTGCATTCTTTCAACTGTGTTCTTAGTTACTTAACTTTCGAGATGTAGTCTTGGATGTGGTCAAAACATTTTGGATCAAGATTCATCAAATCATTATCAATCTGATAGCCCCTAATCTTATCTGTTTTACCATAGAATTTTTCAAAAGTCTCCCAAGCATCTTTAGGTGTATTGCATGATTCAATATGAAATTGCAAATCAAATGAGACTAATGAACATATGCATCCAAGTGTTTTATCATGGTTAATCTCCCATCTTGCCAATTCTAAAGCATCAGTAGGTTGAAAAATGGTTTCCTTTAGATATCCTATTAGACCTTTTCCCATGAGATAGTTTCATACTAATTTTCTCCATGTAGCATAATTATGTGGAGTTAGGAGTTCAATTTGAGATTTCCCCATTGCAAGAACACAAACCAAGCAAAAGAATGCAACCAACTACTACAAGATTAACCCCCCAAATCACCCAATCATGAAAATCCCACAGCAATATCTAATTTGGAACTTTATATTTAGTGCATTTACAATTGTCACTTGCCAAAAACAATGAAGTGGTCTTTGATCTTAGTACATGGAAATGCCAAATTTAGCAACAGACTCAAGTACATTTTTTGGTAAAAAATGAGATCAATATGATCATACCACTGAGAATTACACAAAAAATCATGCACTTTCAAAAAAAAATTCACGCAAAAATGTTACCGTAGGAGCAAGATATGAGCTCCCAAAGTTCCCAAAATGAGGATGAAATAGAAACACCTGTGAGAATCTAAAAATTCTCAAAAAACTAGGTACCAAAACCAAAGTATGAATGCATCACTCTGAAGAGCACAAAAAATTATCCCAAATAAAAAAAACATGCACTGAAAAAGGATCTCTTATGACTAAGATATCTATGTTTGAAAATTGCCTTCCAAAATGAAAATGCAAATGAGAGGGGGTGGCAAAAATATTTTGAACTTGCTGACGTATTGCTGAAATCAGCAACCTATGAGATTAAATTTGATGGTTATCAAGTCGTCGCATGAGCTCCTGATTAAATTTGATGTCTCTTAGCCCGTCAACTGGAATATACTTTATCTGCCAGGAATATTGGCCTACACGTTAAGCTTAAATTTGACGTGTAAGAAAACATCATAGCAAGTGTGAATCTTGGAATCATGAGGGAATATTTTTCCATTGAATGATAGAACATGGTCAGGAATTTTGTGCAGCTACCGGATTTTGAAATCTGCATTGCTGGTTATTTAGAGAAGCTCGGTCAGATTTTTATTGACGCCAAATTTTATTTGTCTAAAGATTTAAGGGGCCTGCAAGCTCAAATAAGAGTATGCCACATGGTGGATATTGAGGGGCCGCGAGTACCCTCTGTGGTACACAGTACCCTACGTACTACAAAATACTTTCCTATATAAATTTTACCTTTTTTTTTTTTTCAATACAAATTCTTGAGAAAATTAATTGGTACAAATAAAATATTTTGGAATTTATTTTTTTCAGAAAATATTTGAAACTAAAAATATATTTAAAAAAAAATTGTACCGACTCTGCAATGATGACGACCTTGGGGGCCATATGTCTCTCCGGGCAAAAACATTTTTGCCTCACCGGACAACTACTCTGATTTGGACAAATTGACAATCGATCTTAGGGTTTTTGGCCCTTCTAGACATAATGGAAGGGTCAGATTTGACCCAAAATGCTCCAAAAATGCAGCTACATTCTAGATCTAGCAACTAATCTTCAGCTTCAAACCCTCATAGATTTGGCCTCGAATGTCCAATTTGGACAAAACAAAATGCAAAATTGACTTTCTCGAACATTCTGGATACAATGTGAGCTTAGATTTGCACCAACAAGATCTAATTTGAACCTGCGATAAAGAGTCAAAAATGGAACACCCCCAAATCTGGTATCTCTCTTCAGAAAAAGACTCTCTGATGGCACCCAACCCACTCTGATACCATGTTAGAATTGGCTATGGATTCCAAGATCTTGAGACCAAATGAAAAGCACAAAAAGAGAGAAAATAGAATGTGACAAGAATAAATTGTATTCTTATCAATATGATTCAATGATATGATGTGATTGTACAATGAGAGAGACCCCTTGGTTATATAGCCAAGGTGAGATGCAAGATGTCATAGGATTATGACAAGTGTCTTAATCATATGACATGAGACAACTAATCAAACTTACCTAGGTTCACATGTGTTACAAGTCAGAAGATAAGATAACAACTAATGACAACTAACACCTTTTAGAAAGATTTTTTCCTAAGACCTAAGTAAACTTAACATGTGTAAATAAGTCCCCTAGTAATAAATGAATTAGGTACAAGACTTTATTTACACCAACACCTTTAATCTATAATTTCTTTTGTTTGTGTGTCTTTTTTGGAAAAAATCAGTGTTTGGTTTTTTTCGTTATAAATTAACCGTTCATCAAAATTTCAAATAAATTACATTTTTTAGAAACTAGACTCCATTCTACAACTATTAAAAAAAATTCAATTAGTTTCCAAAATTTGTAGGGGTAGCAAGGCCAAAATTATATTTTTCAGGAAGTGTCCACTTTGAAAATTAGTAAAATATCAAATACTCATTAAAAAATTATGAGAAAAATCATGCATCAACTACATACTATTAGCTAATTTCTCACCAAAGTGATTTTAAAAATACTAAAAAAAAATTCACCGTGCTACATTCCCACAAAAGTTGCTTATATTTTTTTGACAAAAACAACACCAATTTTTGTGGGTACCTTGTTTGAACCCCTTAATCTCAACTATTTTCAAAATAAATTAGTAGTTTAGAAAGTAAACTCAGAGAACTACGATCCTTGTTTTAGTTGCATCTCAAAATTTTGAGTGTAACTATCCTCAATTTCACATCCAAGGTCAGTATTTCTTTATTTTAGAAAAAAATATGGCCACTTAAGCCCCCTATTTGGCCCCCCATCTTTTTGCACTTACCCTTGTGCAAGACCTTATTGATTCTAATCATTTACTAATCAGAGGTGTGAATGATCAAGGAAATAAGTCTATAGCTCCTCCTAATAAAATTTACAAATCTTTATGTAAAAGCACAAAGTTGTGTCATGTTTTCAACCAACTTATTAGCACAACTAAATTTAAGTATTTCTAACTAAAAATCAATTTTGGTCAAGCATATGATCTAGTAAGATTCATTCTAGGTAAGTTAGATACTTCCACAACCTTTTCAACTACAATTGTTGGCTAAAAATATATGGAGCACCACTTTGAGTCCAATTTACCAAAAAAATAAAATTATTTGAAAAACTTGAAGTTTTAATAACTCCTACTAATGTAAATAACATTTTTTTAAAAATATAAAAATACCCTTTTGTAAATCCATAAGTGTAGTTTTCAAAAAAATATTTATTTTAGTAGTATAATTATTATTTATATTTTATTTTTTATTTTTACTAAAAATAGGTTATCAACACAAAATATTAGGCTCATTACCATGCAAGGAAAAATACTAAAACTTATTAAAAAAATTTGAAAAAAATATGATGCACTAGATAAAAGAATCTATTTCAAGATGGTATAATTTTTTTTCATTTTAGATAATATTTAATATGAAAGTTGACGTCCCATGGAAACAACTATTTTTTTATTCACACACATTTTAATATTTATTTAAAAATATATATTTATAAAAATTGGAAAAAAAATATATCCAAGCACTAAAGTTTCAAGTTATACACACAAAATAATTGAAAGAAAAAGAATTAAATCTACCATAAAAAGTTTGACGTTTCATGCAACTTCATTTTTTAGCATTTTATCAACACCTAAATTATAGTGTTAATTCATTAAAATCTAGTTTTAAATAAATTTTTTTTTTTTTGAAAAAAATACAAACATAAAATATACTAAAAATACATATTTTACTAGTTTACATTATTTCAAAATTCAAAACATTATATGCCACTTTTTAGTAATTCAAGTTTAAAAGTTGGATCAGTGTTGACCATTTCCTAAGTTATAAAGTGTGACACAACTTTGCGCTTTTAACTACGAATCATAGGCCTAAACACAATATTTCATTTGTCAAAGCTAGTGAAATGAAGACTGATGTGATGAATATTGAAACAAATGATGAAAATATGAAAAACATTAAACAACATCCCACAGAAAATGTGATAGCATTTTTCGAAGCTAAACCTCATAAGGGATTGGCTAGACAACCTCTTGACATTGCTTTCTCACAAAATGACATACCTAAATGTGCACTTGATGGTCCTCTTTACATAGCTGGTTGAATCAATAATAAGCCCATTTATGAGATATTAATTGATCTCATCTATGGAGAGAATGTGATCACAGAAGAATTCTTATATGTGCATGAGCTATATCAAGACATATAAAAATTCAAAAGCATGGATCAAGACACATAATGGATTTTCTTGTCCTACGATAGGCTCAATAGATCTCCCTTTAAAAGTGGGACCGAAAACATTAACAATCTCATTCTCCATCGTTCCACAATCAAACCAATTTTGTGTGAAGCTAGGCTATCCATGGCTTTGATCCATGAATGTCATCCCTTCGATTGTGCATAAATGTCTAAAGTTTCCATTTGGCAATAATATCTTCACTATGCATCATAGTGGATTTCATCATGCCTCGACAAAAGGGAATTTTTCAATAGATTACTTTTTTCCCAAGCCTATGGAACCTATCAAGCCTCGTGAATATTTCTTTTTCTTATCATATCAAAAATTCAAGGCAAAGAAAATAACAAAACTATCCCTTCGCAATATGCCTCAACCTATAACCGAACCAACCATTCTTTATGAGATAATTTGATTGAACCATAAACAATCTTGAACATACAAGAACAACCTATAGAACAACCTCTTGCAATTTCCCACAAGAGACTGCGAGATATTACAAACCATCTCGTTGTCCCTCCTAGAGTCAAGCAAGTCTACAAATTCAAAGAGAAAGCAGGGCAGGTGCATGAAGTTGGGTACCAATTTTCTGGCCACTTTTGAATTTCATTTTACAAAATGCGCTCGCGTTATTTCATGTTAAAAACAAAGAAAAAAGTGAAATTATTTTCCTTGGAATACCAACCCAAAGGTTGGAGGGCATTCCTAACAAGGCCAAAGATGTGTTTTTGCAAATTCTACAATTTTTCACATAATCAGGTATGTGCTCACCATCAAGATTGCATCTAGTTAAATATCGACAAAATAAAAAACATGGGTAATGTTAGGTTCTCTCTTAGCTATCCAACGATGTAATTTTTTTCACTTTTTGATAATGTTAAGCCTTTCATCCATAATTTCTTTTGTTTGTATGTCTTTTTTTTTTCTAAAAAGCAGTGTTTGGTGTTTTTTGTTCTAAATTAACCATTCATCAAAATTTCAAATAAATTACATTTTTAGAAACTAGACTCCATTCTACAAATTAAAAAGAAAAAGAAAAAGAAAAAAAATCAATTATTTTCAAAAAAATTTAGGGGGAGCACGACCAAAATTCTGCTTTTCAGGAAGTGCCCACTTAGAAAATTAGTAAAAAATTAAATATTCATTAAAATATTATCAGAAAAATTGTGCATCAACTAGATGTTGTTAGCTAACTTCTGACTGTAGCGATTTTAAAAATACTAAAAAAAAGTTCACCATGCTCAGGTCGTACAAGAGTTGGTATGTTAGATTTTTCTGACAAAAATAGCACCAATTTGTGTATATCCCTCTTTTGAACCACTTAATCTCAACCATTTTCAAAATAAATTAGTAGTTTACAAAGTAGACTTAGAGCACTTCGATCTTTGTTTTTGTTCCATCTCAAAATTTTGAGTGTAACTATCCTCAATTTCACGTCCAAGGTCAACATTTCTTGGTTTGAGAAAAGAAAAGTGGCCACTTAAGCCCCCTTTTTGGGAACCATCTTGGTGCACTTACCCAGTAGTTGAACAACCTCTTGTTGTTCCTTCTAGCTCTTCCAAGGAAGAGAAGGAGCCTATGATTGAAAAACCTGCTCTTACACGAAAACAAATTGACAATAAACTAAAAATAAATTGAAGTGATAGAGAGCCTAGACGTAGGCGTCATGCTATTGCTCGTAGATTGAAAACTCAAGAAAACAAAAATAACATAGAAAATCAAAATTCGAACCTACTCAAAGTAATGCATCATGACTCTCAACCCTCAATGCAACATAAACAATAACATTGTATGGACATTGTTATTCGACCTCCTGTTGTGGTTAACTTAGATGATCACATTGACATTACAAAGATTGATGAACAAGTGCATGATGAGTTGAATGCATTGTTTTCTTCTTCCATGAGCTTAGATGACAAATCTCCTAAAAAGAGTGTTTAACTTGGTGTGTGTCCTAGTTCAACACTTGATGTTGTCCCTTTGGCTAGTTGACCACCTTCCATTTATATTGACCGAGATTGGGAGGCAAATGACCTACTTTAAGTCAACTCGCATGTGCCTTACTAGTTTTTTACCTTGTCATTCTTATTTTTCTTTGATTACATGTGTGTAATGTGATCACCCGTGACGTTTTGTTTGATGTTCCTCTCTCTTTTTGTGCATTCTTCTATGTATACCTTCATTCTTCTCTATGTCATAATTATTTTTCATTTTTCTTGTGTTTTCCTTTTGGGGATGATGCAAGGCATCATGACATTTAGGTCTCTTCCATGTAGACCCAAAATCTTTTCCTTTATCTTTTTCATTTGTCTTGTATTTTCCTTTTGGGAATTATGCAAGGCATTGAGACATTCATGTCTCTTCCATGTTGACCCAAAAGCTTTTCCTTTATCTTTTTCATTTTTCTTGCTTTTTCCTTTTGGGAATGATGCAAGGCGTCGAGACATTCATGTCTCTTCCATGTTAACCCAAAAGCTTTTCCTTTATCTTTTTCATTTGTCTTGTGTTTTCCTTTTGGGGATGATACAAGGCATCAAGAAATTTGTGTTTCTTCCATGTTGACTCAAAAGGTTTTTCTTTGTTTTCACTTTCATTGTGGCATTCTTCCAATCATGTGAGTATTTGGGGAATGATGATAGTTCCATGCTCTATGACAATATTGTAGCACAGACATACTGACCCCAAATCCATAGATCCCTTATGTTTTTGTTGGGGCAACCCTTCCTTCCTATTTCATGATGTAGCTTGCTTGGGAAACATGACTTGGCATAGGTTTTTCTGAGGAAAGCTCTCATGTCTTAGGCTAAAAGCATTGGCTACTTTAAACCAATTTCTCACAGTGATGGTGTAGCAACTGCTTTAAAGTGGGGGCATACAACGATGACATCTATTGGAAAATTTCATGGCGTGATTTTCCTTTTTTCTTGTGATGTTTCCTCTTCTTGGTGGTTTCATTGGGTTTGATGTCATCCAAGAGTATATAATCTTATTTCATGGCATGATACGAATGAGGCATCCCATGGGAAGTAATTTGACACTTTGGCTTGTCCTCTCTTGGAGACATTAGGCACAATTCTCCCTAAAAGGATGATTGTTACATGAACAAAGAAAAATCCCCTTTAGCAAAATTTTTACATGACATTCAAAACAACATTTATAAAATCATTTTCATTGTGGTTCCTTATCGAAGTTGCTAGGAGGATGACTTCGGTATGGTATGAGAGGCTAATTTGATTCTCTCATTTTCCACCTCATTTGGATAAAGAGTACCTAGTGGATAGACTGAGGTTCCACTACCCTAAAGTGAGCATACATATTTTGTGACAAACTCACTCAGTGGATGACCTAAAGTTTTGTGGCCCTAGAGTGAGTAGCGTTTGTTATGGACAAACAACCACTGCCTCACATCACGTTGAATTGGTTGTGCTTGATCATTTGTTTTTGTTTATTTTTGGCCTTTGACAAGGTATGATCTTGTATCTTTGTTATCGTTGTATACTTAAGTGTCTTGGATGTCTACTTTAGTATGAGTTTGACATGGGGCCATCCTCTCACTAAAGTGGGGGCAAAATGTAGTAACGGAAAAAGTAGCCTTTTCCTTGCTTGATCTGATAATTGACATTGAAATTGAACAAATGGTATCTTGGACTAGTGTTGTAATTTCTTGTAAACATTCACATTGTTTTAAGACCTCTATTTAGTAAAAACATGCTTTAATTGGTCCTTTGCAAGGGTGTTGTGAAGTTTTGTAACACACTTTCACACTTTTCTAGGACTTATTTACTTAATTAATCCTTATGGACCCCTTTCTAAATAAAATGTACATAATATGTACCTTGTTTAAGTGTCATCAATTGTTTTAAAGAACTTTCACATTTATCTAGGTGGTCTTAATTCATTAAGGTTAAGTGAAGTTATTAACCCCCCTTTTTATGCCTTCATTTTGACACCTCCTAAGGATCTCTCCCGACAATCATAAATTAAATATAAAAATATTTCATTGGGAAAAAATTGGTCCTAGTAAGTTGAGCTAGGACTCATTCACCCTTGATGGTGAATGTGTCCTCTCTTAATAGGACCACCTTTCTCAATTGATCTGGAATGGGTTTTTGGTCTTCTTTCAGCTCCCTAAAGCTTGGTCCTAGAAACTTAGCCAGGACCCATTCGCCTTTGGTGGCGAATGGGTCCTCCCTTAATGAGACCTTAATTTTTGAATTTCATTTTGGTGGAAGTTTAATTGTATTTCATGTTCAAGATCTGGTGTTGGCCTTAGTTCTTTGAATTTTGGGGTTAATCTCCTAATTTAGTATAAATAAGGGGCTAATTCACATTGTTTCTCCTAACACAAGCTAGCAAGTTTACAAGAGCATCCTAATAGAAAATTGGAGTCTACAAGATCATTTAAAGATCATTCATAAGGCATTTTAAGGCAGATTTCAAGTGTTTATTGTAGCAATTCAAAGATCATATCATCATGGAAAGGTTCTAATTGCATCATTTCATGTTCATATTTCATTATCTTATTTCATCATTTGGTTTGATTACCTACAAGGGGTTTGGCTAAGGAAAACCCCCATTCACTAAAAAATCAACAATTTTTCTATCCTTGAGTGTGTGATTGTAGATTTACAGGTTGAAGAGCAAGATTATCAAAGTTGTCAAAATTGTCAAAGTTGCAAAGTTGTCATTCAAGGTGCAAGGTCACAGAAAGAGCTCTACAGAACTAAATATTTCCTTCCAGAACTTGATAACCAGGATTTCAATAGTGCATACAACAAAGTACAAGATCTTGACATTAGTTTTCTAAAACCTTAAAAGAACCCATTTTCCCCTAAAGGCGAATGAGTCCACCGTAGCTCAAAAACAACTACTTTCTGGACATGTACACAGCTTTTTATGCTCTCAAAACATTCCTCATAGTTGTTATAACAGTTAGGGTCATTATCTAATTGTTATTAGCATCTTATTTTGCATAATTGAAGTGATTTGGCCTTGTAAAATAAGTGATCCATCTCACATTTGGGATAGATCCTATTTTCCACCATATCACCTTTGAAACCAATGAAATTTCTAAGGCAACTTGTAGTGCAGTTGAAGAATGTAGTCCTCCTCCTAAGACAAGGAGTCTTCAAGAAATTTATCAAAAGACTCATCAAATTAATTATGATCTAATGACCACCATAATGAAGACCAATGATCCTCAAACATATGATGAGGCTAAGGGAAAACATGAATGGGAACAAGCTATGTAGAATGAGTATGACTCTTTAATCAAGAATAAAACATGGGAATTGGTGGACTTTACCAAAGGAAAGAATGTGGTCAACAATAAGTGGGTGTATAAGACTAATTTCAAGTCAAATGAGAGCATTGAAAATCACAAGGAAAGACTAGTGGCGAAAGGGTATTCACAAAAAGAGGGAACTGACTATAAAGAAAAAATTTCTCTAGTAGCGAAGATCAATACTGTCAAAAATATTATAGCATTAGGAGCACATTTCAAGTGGCCTTTACACCAAATGGATGTTAAGAATGTATTTTTGAATAGTGAAATTGATGAAGAAATCTATATGACTCAACCACATAGATTTGAAAGTTCAGGACATGAACACTTAATTTGAAATTTAAGAAAGTCTCTTTATGGCTTGAAACAAGCTCCAAGGGCTTGGTATGCTAAGATTGATGAATATTTCCAAACACGAGGCTTTTATAATAGTCCTCATGATCCCAACTTGTATGTGAAGGAATTTGATGATGGTGGCATAATAATTTTTGTACTTTATGTTGATGATCTTATTATCATAGGACATAACATGAACCAAATCAATGACATAAAGACAAGATTACAAGATACATTTGAGATGAAAAATCTTGGTTTTCTACACTACTTTCTTAGTATCCAAGTATGGCAAAAGGATGATGGAATTTACCTTTCTCAAAACAAGTATGCTTTAGACTTTTTGAGAAAGTTTAGGATGAAAGAGTGCAAAGGTGTATCTACTACACTTACTTCAAGATTGAAGTTGACTAATGATATGGATGGTGAGGATGTTGATCCTACCTTATACAAGCAATTGGTTGGTAGTATTGTGCACTTGACACACACTCGACCAAATATTTATTTTGCAGTAAGTATGGTTTCAATATTTTTTCTTTCTCCTAAGGTTCCACATTGGATGGAAACAAAAAGAATATTAAGATATGTACAAGGGACTCTGAATATGGGTGTTTATTACTCTTCACATGGAGATTTGAAAGTTGTTGGGTATTCTAATTCAAATTGGGTAGGTTGTGGAGATGATCAAAAATCAACTATAGGTTATGTTCTCTCTTTGGGTTTTGGTCCCATTTCATGGTGTAGTAAGAAGCAGTCTACTATTGCTTTATCAACTATAGAGGTTGAATATACTGCAAAAAATTAACTTGGGAACTTGTAATTTCACATATTTTAAGCTAGTGGTGGGAGTCAGGTTTAGAAATTGACTTGGGATATTTGTTAAAAGTGTCTGATCAAGTTTTGAAACCCTGACAGAACATTGGGCTCCATAGAGTGGGAAGCAAAATTGCGAGAGGACAAGGGTGTTTTGCACCCCTTTGCTAAAGATATAATTGGGGATGGAAAATCCATAGGGACTACTAATAAATCGAGGATCGAAACTTAAAAGGGATATTAAAATTTATCATAAATTTTTTATTGGTTTTTCAAACCTTGACTAGACATCAATGTTGAACTTCTAGGAATGGTCTAATTGGGACAAAAATTCTCGAACAAACTATTTTGTGTGAGGATTGGACTTAGGAATGGATTACAAATTTGGGTTGCTTTTTAGATCTACATCCTTTTAGAACTTTAAAAACCTAAAGGATACAAGATAATCATATGTAATAGAAATTACAAAACCCTAATCGAAATTGGTCAATTCAAAGGGCTACTTATCATGAACCAGGATCCAAATAGGATCTCAAACATTCAAGCATTCACCCATTCTAGGGAAATTCAAGGTTGTAAATCTCAAACAATCCAAAAGGTTCCTTAATCTAGATTCGGTTTAAAGTTGAAAATGAATTCATTCACTAGACCAAGGACCAATTGGAAAGGAGAAACTTGAAGCCTAAATAGGATTACGAGGACTGAAAGAGGAAAACCTTAGAACCAAGGGCACAAACCAAATGAGGGCATGGGATGACAAGGGAATGGACACAACCAAGAACCAAAACCATAAACAACAAAATAAAACAAAGAAAAAACAACAAACAAATAAATAAACCAACCAATCTAGGACCAAATTGGAGAGGGAAGTTGACCATTGTGAGACTTGCATGTTGATAAGCCTTCTTGATCTTGATTTTGGTGAAATTTAGTTCACCTCAAAGATTAATTAGCAACAATAGCTTCATTAATGGCTCAAAAAAAATAAAAAACTCCTATGTGCATGTATGAGGTAATTTGCCATCAATGCAATAGGTGAGTGGGGTTATGGGTCAAAAATGGACTCTCGACCCTAGATGAAAAAGGTCCTAAGTCTATTTAGGGGTTCAAACTCTAATCAGTCTTAGGAAGGAAAATAAACAAGGGAAAAACAAGCTGCAGATGGGAACTAAAAATAGATTTGGACTTTTGAAGAAAAATTCCAAAAAAAATTAGAGTTCCAAAACCCAACAACAAGGAGAGAACATGGGATTGGGATTCCCAAATGGATTTGGACCTTTTGATAAGACGTCCAAAATCTACTTTAAAACAGGAAACCTAATGAAAAGAGGGAAAAACAAGATCAAGATTCCCAAAAACAAATTTGGACTTTTTAAAAGGAAAGTCTAAAATCTGTTTAGAATCTTGAAACCTGACGAAAATGAGATGAAATAAGGTCAAAGATCCAAAAGGGATTCACACCTTTCTGGAGAAAGTTTGAAATTCATCAATATCTTTGAAACTCAACGAAAGAAATACAAAGAAATCCCAAGAAATCAAAAACTCTCGAGACCAAAAAAAGACGAACAAGAACAAAAGAAACAAAGGAAAATAAAGACAATAAGGGGGGCCCATTTTAGCACAAAATAAATGAGGGTGTATGTAGGGCATAACAAGACCAAATTAGAATTAGATTAATAATGATCTCTAGCATTAGTTAGGAAGGACTAGAGTCCCTTTATTTTATGGGTCTAACAAGTTTTTGTATCATGCTTAGATATAGAAGTTAAATACTTGCTTTTCTTTAATTTTGATTTATGAGGAAGCGACTGTCAGATTTTCTATCCTTCACTTAGGAGTAGCTCTTGAATGGTGGTACTATGGTTTGATCACCCAAGTTCACAATCATATAATCACACAATATCTAAGTTTAGCTAGAGGTTAATTGATAGATTCAATAGGAGGGGTCTTGAGATTCATTTCAAAGAGAGTGCATAGTTGATGCATAGTAGTTTAATATATAATCATGTGATATATTTTAAAATGGTTATGTAATAGTGCCTAATGTTCAAGAAAATAATTATCATCCTTGTTCTTGATGGTTTTTCCAAACCTCTCTAAGGTCTAGTTAAATATTTTGATCTGGAGTCTCCCAAAGAGGTGATCAAGAAGGCCCTCAAACTTGAATCATCATGCTACAAACAAAATTTGCACATAAATCACCCACTTTTAAGCAACATGAGATAAATTTTTAAAATGATGGATCATATTCACATCCAAAGAAGACCACACCTCAACCACCTACAATAAAGAAGGATGATTAATACAACATAAATGAACTTAAAGAAAAGAAGATATGTTTTTCCTACAAGGAGCCTTGGGAACCTAGTCATAGATATATTAGCAAGGGCCAAGTCTTTTATATTAAAGTGCCAACTATAGAGCAACATGAGTGTAGAAACATAGAGAACAAATGCATGGATATAATGGCTCAATAAATATTAAATATATTGGAGGCAATCAGTTCATGCCTTTTTCTTGTTATCTCAAAATTTTCACAACTATTTGTTGTAGAATGTGATGCTTTAGGAGATAGAACTAGAGTTGTCTTGGTATAGTTTAGAAACATCTTATAGCATTTGAAAATAAGAAACAAAAAAATTGAAAAAAAAAATCTGTATTTATGACAAAGAATTTATGGTTAATATATGCCTTGCCAAGTTTTGACAATATTTGTTTTGTAAAATATTTATGGTGAAGATAGATCATAATATATTGAAATTCTTCCTTGACCAAGGCGAATAGAATTATAGTCAATAAAAATAGTCAACTAAGCTCCAAGCTTATGATTTTAACATAAAGTATATAAAAGAAAAATAAATATAGTTGTCGATACCCTTTCTAAAAAGTCTACTTTATGATATAATTTTCTTGTTTCTTATAATTTAACAAAATTATGGAAGAATATGTTAAAATCCATTTGCTATTGACCTTATTAATGTGAATGTGTGGGAAGATAAATTTCTAGTAGTAGATGGTCTCATTTGTTATAAAAATAAAAATCTTCCTACTTGAATTCTAAGTAAAGGAGATAATTTTAAGGGATTTTTTACGATACATTGCTAACAATTCACCCAAGATTTTACAAGACCTATAGAAAAATTAGGGAAAGGTTCTCAAGGATGGACTTGAAGACGGATGTGTCCTCAAACACATTAGAGAATGCATAATCTATTAGCAACATAAAGTACATGTTTTCTAGCAATCTTGCTTCATCCATTGTCTATATAAATCAAAAGTAAGAAATGATATCCATATATTTCATCATAGGCCTCCCTAAGTTACAAAAAGAAAGATTGCCTCTTTGTTGTGGTTAAACTAATGAAGTATGCACACTTTTATGTTATTTCTTTAGAATTCGAACCATATCAAATAGCTGATATGTTTTTGAGAGAAGTGTTTAAGCTACATTGGTTGCCTAACAATAATATCAGATATCAGTAATAGAGATAGTAGATATCTCAACTCTTTGGGGTAAAATTTATTTCATTTGAATGGTATAGAACTCCTTCCAACATAATCGATCACCCCAAATAGATGGACAATTAGAGATAATGAGTGGGAGGGTTAGAGGTTCTGTGAGGAACTATGTTTAAAATCAACAATCAACTTGATTTAAGTGATTACATTTGAGAGTACTACTACAACACTATGCATCATTTATTGTTGATTTAATACTCACAAATAACAAATTATGAATAACCAATAACTTGATAATTTATTTAACCTTAAATTAAACATTTTTTTTCCTCAAAGAAAACAATCAAATATACCATATAAAATAATAAAAAAATATCAATTATACAACATTTTTTATTTTATAAATGCAAACAACATTCACATTTTATGATACTTCAAACTATTTAACCTACATTTGATCTATATACTAATTTAACACGTATAAAAATTCATATACAAAGTTGTATTTGTCAACTTTGAAACATTTGTTGTGTCCCCGTGTTGAAAACGGTTTAACTACTAAGTGGCAAGCCAAAGACTGGCAAGAAAATTGCTGGATCAGAGAAATTGGTATAATTCAATGCACATATTTTTTCCATGCTCATTGCGCCTGCTCAGGAAATTTGATCCTTATACCTTGCTTTCTCTATTTCACAATCATAACCCTCTTACAAAATTGCACAGATCCAAGCTTTCAAAGTATTCCACAAAGTCTTTGCAGAGCTGCTTTTATATTTCGCATAACCCTCTGCAACAGTTCTTTGTATAACTATAATGGAAATCCAGCAGTACTAGTACAGGGCAGCAGCCATGGGAGTTATAGTGAAAATAGGTGAACAAGAAGACGAACAAGTGGAAGAAGGGCAGCGCTCCTTCCTCTCGTCACTCACAATCTGCTGATGTCTGCATTCCTCGCTGCAAAATGCCTTGTCGCCTCTGCAATGCGTGAAAATGGAATGTCAGAATTAGAGGAAAACATTATGTTAATATATACTTTATTTTATCTACAATGTCAAACCACTGCTAAAATATTTGGTCGGTGGGTCAAAGCATGCTAATGACCGTATCAGTTTAGAGAAACTGCAAAAATTAACTTTCAATTATTCAAAATATGTTTAATTAAAAAAAAATGTATATGCCCTTAAGCTGTAATTTTTTAATCTGTACATTTTAATTGTGTAAATTTTGTTTAATAAAAATAAGATAGTTATTTTAAAAAATTAGTACAGATGAGATCTAATATTATTATTGACTGTCTCAAATTTACAAATAGAATGTCATTTTAGACAAAAAGATAAAAATAAGAAAAATTATAAATAAATTATAAATGTAAAATCACTCAATCAGATTCTTCTATAAAACAATATTATTTTTAAAATAAAATAAAACTACTTTTTAAGATCTCTTATTTGGCCTGTCCTCTTTGCTTAAATATTTAAGCCACAAATAGACAAGTATTAGCATCTTTGTTTTTATTTAAAAAATTATAATATCATGTTGGAGTATACATATAAAAAGTTTTGGCTTGGCTAAGCTATCATGAATAGGGAGTTCTCATTCATCAAAGTTACTCAAGAGTTAAACCTAGTCCAATCACACTTCTAAAAATGTTAATACTTAGTGTGTCCTATTTACTTAAATATTTAGACTACAGCTAAACAAATATCAGCATCTCTGTTTTTATATTGGAATCACAATAATATGAAAAATTATACATGTAAATCAAAAGTCTTCATTCAACTAAGCTATCATTAAATAGGGAGTTCCACATCATCAAAAGCATTCAATAATTAAACCTAACCTAATCACACTTTAAAAAAAATATTATCTAATATGTCTCTGTTTTTATTTATTTTAGATCACAATATTATAAAAATATACATCTAAACCAAAAGTCATCATTTCATTAAGTTTTCATGAGAAAGTTCTAGGTAATTCATCAAAACCTAACCCAACCACACTTCTAAAAAAATATTTTTTTATAAATAATATTTGTATTTATTAAAAAAATAATACACCCTCATAATCTAATCAGAATCAAATCCAAAACAAAAAGAAATATTTGAACTTGATTAAAAAACAACCCAGCAATTTTCTAACACAAATTCTCACATCCAGAAAGTTGTATGCCCTGAGAGAGGCTTGTACAGTTTGGGAAGAGATTTTTACAAATTAAAGCTCTACTTCAACCACGACTGTACATAATGTCGAAGTACAAGTCAGAAAAGCGGACAGTAGAGCTGAAAAATTAGATATAAAACACCAGAAATGGGTCAATGAGTTTGACCCGAAACTACACGGTTGAATCCTGATAGCAATATCATAACCAGAAACGTGTTTCAAATGAAGCCATTCGACTTTTAAAAGAACCAAAATTTCAGATACCATGTGACCATCGCCTAGCCTAGGTTAAGCTCTCGTAATCGAAAAATTAAAAAAACAATTTAAAGCCAAACTGATGAAAAGCCATGAAAGAATTGAAATCAACTGCACTATAAATTGAATTGAATCTGAGAAACCAACACTGTACTGTACCTTTAAGATTGAGTACGCAATAGAAAGAAAAGCCACTACAAAATTTCCTAGCGAAGTAAATATCTGTAGGTATTGACAGATTGAGCGTAAGTTTTATTGTAAATCTTACCCGTACATGTATATATCCTTCTGATGTGACAATTTTTGTCTGCACAGATAACAAGCATACAGGAAATACGCAGGTTCAAAGGAGGATAAAGCTGAGGGCCCAGAATCTTCAAAAACTGTCTCTTTACAGCTGCTTAATCTTCCACCATTCTCCTCTGCTCTCCCCGATTTACTCCAAGACGGCAGTTTTACAGAGACAATGGGAATGGCCTTGCTTTGCTCATTATGATCAAGAGCAACAAGAATTCCAAGGCCTACGCCTGACGAATATCTGCTATAATTTCTCATATCCAGGGGAGAAGTTGGGCTCAAACACCCATCTGCTGCTTCAGGACTTCCGCCATAATTACCAGACTTAAATCCAACCAGCCCACGAAAATACGTGAAGACTGATCTGTTTTCTGAGGGGCTTTCAAACATCAGAACAGATTTGCTCTGTATGGGCCTTGGCCGCTTGACTGCCATTCTTTCTTAACAGCCAAATGCCCTCAATGATCAAGCAAATCGAACCGCCATACAAAATCTTTTTAGCAGACTGAAAAGGCTAGTTGTAGCAGAGTGAAAGAGCATGGGGTAGGAAGGAAATGGAAGGCTGTCGGTCTATAATTTGGAGGAGGAGATTACTTAATTTGGTTCTAGGGTAGTGTGTAACAGGCCTGCCACTTTTATCCTTTCCTTTGTGACCACATATTGAAATTTTGAGCTTATGTGTTGTAATGGTATAGGCCAGAGTGTAGACATCCTATGGTACAAGCTTTTTCTTTGTCGGCTTCATTAAAAAACTTCTTTGAAAACTACTGCTATGGTTGAACATTCGTCACGTTTTTTATATGTTTTATCGTTGAAATTTAAAGTATTTCGCATCTTTTGCCATCTGACACATAGGGCCTAACGCTGGTTACTTAAAAGATGAAATGCAAGTCTCCAAAAATAAAAAGTGTAAGGGAGAGGTCCCTATCTCGGACAGGGTCCAATTGCTGGTATAGTTATGGACAGTCTGGGGGCCAACTTTGGACAGTTTGGGGACCACTGTTGGACAATAAAAGTGTCAGTAAATGTACACTTAGTATCCAACTACCAATCCCTTCAATTCAAAAAATACACAAATTGACCAATCATGTAACGCCACATCAGCATACTAATATTACATGACTTAGTTACCCACTATTGGTGCATCACTTTTTTTGGCTCTTTTTTTGTGGTTTTTGAAAAACACCCCCAAAACCTTGGAAAATGTGCTCAAATTTTCCCCAAAAGTTTTTTACATACTGCCAACTCGACGGTCAAGAGATGTGGCCAAAAAAAAAACCCGACTCGAACGTTGATGACGTGGAACAAGGGGTCAAAGTTACCCTACCCACGATAGGGCCCTCTCCCTTATCTTCTTTTTATATTGAAGAAATGCAGATTAAAAAGTGTATCTTACAACGTCGCATGATCAAGGCCTAACACATGGTGCATTGAGATATTCAAAGATTGAGTATTTTATCATTTATTATTTTAATTAAATGGAATATTTTTTTAAAAAGAAGTCATTTTTAAAAATTAACAAATCATGTAATGTTAGTGGTGTATACAAATATCTGATTTAATGGAAAACTATTGAATTAATTTTATTTTTTATGTATATGAAGAAAAGTATTTTGATGTGCATCATATTTAATGATGTGACTTTGAAATCTAAGATTTAGGGAATGAAGTTGACAAGTTCTAAATATTTCATCATTTGAAATAACACATGATTTTGAGAAATACAAAGTTAGAGTACATGACTACTATATCCTCTTGCCTAGTTACTCTACATCCAGATGTGTTGGATAACACATGAGCTCCAAAAACATGCATGATTGAACATAAATTTGACATGATGCTTGAGATCTTGAATTCTCCAACACATGATGAAGGCATCTACTATTGAATGCTCTTGACAATAGTATCTGCTCACATGAAAGTTGCCCTCTTGCTAGATGTTTTGAATTGATAAAATAACCTTGTATTTATAGACATTTATCCTTCATTTCCTGAAAATTAAACATTACAAGTCGACCTTTGATTTAGAGGATCTTCGTCAAAATTTGAAGTTTCTCATTTGTCTCGAGAATCGGCATCACCAAGACGAGCTCGAAATTCTGACTCCAACACAACTCAAACAGAGTCAAATGGAGCTATGAAGCTCGAGTTATGCTCAGTCAAACCTTGGTCAACTCAGGGCTCTGGTCAAAGAAAAAGGCAAAAATTCAAAGCCACCAAAAGTGGTCAACACTGGTCTCAACACGAAGGGCTCATCGAGGGCTTTTTGACAACGTTCGTTTTGCGCGAATCGAACTCCATTTGCCCGAGTTACAAGCAGTCAAAAGTTGGGTCAAAATGTTGACCATGCTAACGTCGGTGTGGTACAGTCAGCATCCAATCATCACCATTGGCCAAGCACCACATGACACATGGCAACACAATCAACTCCATGTCATCAACCCAATCGGCAGACACATCACCTCCAAAGTGTTGAACTAGCAAATGGCAGTCTGACATGTGGCCCTGTCTTATCTCATCCAACGCAAGTAGTTCGATCAACCGTTTGCTAAAATTTTGATGGGGGGATTCAAACCCCCCACCCCTCATCTGCTAGGATCTTGCCCAGCTGTTGCACCAATGCATTATGCACTAAGAAACAATAACTAAGGGTTGGTTTTATCGGTTAAAAAAGATGGATTTAGTTTTAAAAATGAGTGGCAGGGGGTCGACCTCCCCGCCGCACAAAATAATAACCACCACTATGCTGTCGAACGGTATTTACATTGTTATAGGGATCGGTTGGTTTTCATCAATATTTGGAAATGATTACCCTTAATTTTAATATCTACCCCTTTAAAAATAAAACAAACTTAATAACCTACTAAACTATTATCCCCGAAGCCTTATAATTTAAGGTTATTATAATTTGAAGATTATGTAAAGGGATATTATCAATTTTTGTGGGATTTGGAATTAGTTTGATTAAAATCATTTTTGTAAGCCCAAAAATTAAGGGTCTCTCTTTTGAAACAAGAGGATTATTATAGGGGGGATATTATTGATTTATCTATGTAATTAGGGGATATTGGATGATTTTGTAAAATATTTTGGTTAAAGGCAAAAATGGGTAATATTGGTGTATAAAAGGGGGTTGTGTAGGATGGGAAAAGGTAAGTGGTGGTAACTTGGGAGAATAATTTTGGTGAAATTTTGCTCTTTCCCGTGCTTTCAAGGAGATTGTTCTTGTGCACTTTGGAGGAGTTATTCAAAATTTCTTTGTACCAGGGAGAACCTATGCCAGAATTTGTAACCGTTATTCTAGAGAATTAATCAGATCAGTCCACTCATTTGAGAGGGGCCCGGAGACGTAGACGTTCTTATGACAAACTCCATTATCAATTTTTTTTGTGTTCTCTCTCTTTTCTCTCATTTTGAATTTCATCACTTTGTTATTTTCGTTTATTTAATCATGTTTGTGTGTTGATTTCAATTAAGTAATTTGGATTTCTTTAATTGTAATTGTTACACATTCAATGCAATTCTCATAGATCCGTAAAATAGATCAAGTTTGGTATCAGAACTTTGTGTGACTAGTATTGCAGAATTGGATGCTGACACGTTCCAGGAAACAAAGAGGTGAAGGCGAACTTGAAGAATACAATCCTAAGATCGAAAAACGAAGGACTTTTCCAACAATGGAAGAAACTGAAGCTGGGAAAAGTATTGAGCAAGAGCTTAATGATAAGTCTTTTTAGCGAGCCTTTATTGACATGAAGGCTATGGTGGAAGAGCTTATGCGGAAAAGAAGAAGCATGAAAAGGGAGGTTCATCGAAGCGAGAAAAGAAGGAAGATCGAAAGGAAAAAGAAGAAAAATCTCCAGAAGCTCCATCTCCTCCATCTTCCCCTTCTTCTCCATCTTCCTCTTCTTCTTCTTCCTCTTCTACTACTGTTAATCCTTTCAAAAGCAAGTCTAAGCCTATTATTAAACTAGATGTAAAATTTGAATTGCCTAAGTACTGTGGTGAGTTAAATGCCGAAAAGTTAGATGATTGGATCCAACAAGTAGGAGTGTATTGTAGGATTGAAGGCCTAACAGAAGATGCTTCTATGATCCAATTAGCCACTCTCTAGTTGGGAGGTACAACTCTCACCTGGTGAGAGAGTAGGACTCGAGAGGAAATTGCTCACCATGGTAAGGTCAATATGACTTGGATGGATTTTGTTGTTGCCCTTAAAAAGCAATTTTATCCTTTAGGTTATATGCAGCAATTAACAATAAATTGGAAAACCTTTAGGCAAGGTAAGGGTCAGTCTGTCCAAGATTACACCCATGAGTTTAGAAAATGGGCTATTACTTTAAACGTTCCATTGTATATTCAGGATACATTACTCAAGTACATAGGTGGTTTGCATTCTTACCTAAGACATACTATTCTAATGTTAAGTCCTAATAATCTAGACGACTAGTTCAAGCCACTCATTTAGAGTCAAGGGGTAAGAACACTTTCAGTGATAATTTCTCAAAGAAACCATCTAAGTCTGAGGGGAAGTCTAAGGGTAAAGAAAAAGACAAAGATAAAGGCAAAGGGAAGAAGACAACTACAGTTAAGAAGGGTCATAAGCCCACATGCTCCCATTGCAAGAAAGAGGGGAAAATGTTGGAAGCTACATCCCGAATTGAGGCCGAAAAGATACGAAGGAAATAAAGGCAAGCAAAAGACTGTTGCAGTGATTCAATAAGATCTTGGATCCAACTCTGGAGATGAAACACAGATTGTTGTTGTCGAGGTCCAAGGTAAAGGTAAAGGTATAATTCTCTCTTATGATGCAAATGTTTCTAATACAAATACAAGTACGAGTAAAGTATCTACTCCTAAAGATGATAAACAACGAAATGAATTGTTTCATTTTCGAGTTGTAACTAGGTACACTAAGATTGACACACTGTTTGATATGGGATCTCAAGTCAACTTAATATTTGAAGAAGTGGTAAAGAAACTTAATCTCCCTACAACACCTCATCCAAATCCATATTTGCTTGGATGGGTTTGCAATGATGCTCAACTACAGGTAACGAAACAGTGTAAATTGAAATTTGTTATCACTACAAACTTTGTTGATGAGGTAGAGGTTACTGTTGCCACAATAATGGGTTACACTTTTTGGGACATCCCGATTTTTGCCTGAAATAACATATTTTTAGAAAATACAATGATTTAAGACTTTAAAGGTTCCATTTAAATGATTTTAATTAAAGAGGGATTGATCAAACCCCCTTAGATCAAACCCCCTTGGATAGAACCTTGTTAGATTTAAACCATACCTATAATTGAATCTCCTCCACACCTATCAAAATGTTGATAAAAACCCACTTTTGATTTACCTTTTGGGTGATCAAATGAATTCATTTAAAACTTATGGTTTGTAAGCATGTAGCCCTTATTATAATCATTCCAAAAAGTATAATTTTAAATATGTTTAATTTGATTATTATATTTATTTTTTATTTCTTGTGAATGTAGGAATTTTCAATGAACATCAAGTTCTTTGTTTCACACATATGAAAAAATAGAAAAATAGAGAAGTTTTTTTAAAAATACATATGCACTAGGTATTGATGTCCTTATTCCAACAAAAAAAGAATAAGTTAATTCAAATTAACACAAAAAAAATTATGTGGGCCGAAGTACACCTTTGTCCAAATTATAATTACGTTGAATTGGAAAATTAATTAAAAAAAAATATGTAACAAAAAATTATGAAAAAATATCCATGCCTTAGATATTGGTGTGAAAAAATTGTATTTTAAAAATTAGAATTGTATCATATCTATTAAAAAAGTTATGCAGTCCGAAGTAAACATCACTTTTTAAAAATGTTGATTAGTAAAAAAATAAGTTATTAAAAATTACATAAAATGATTCACAATTTTTTTTTATTTTTTATTTTTAAAATATAATTAGAATCTTCACAAAATATCTAACAAATAACTAGTTTGATTCATCTTCAAATTCTTAATGGTTTAGCTGTTATAGGTGTAAGAAAGTGAATATCTGGTGAAAAATCCTAATTTTAATGTCAAGTTTGGCCAAAAACTGTAACCCATTATTGTGGGATTTGTAAGAAAAGCTAAGGTGCAGAAACAACTCTCCTAACATCAAAACCTCAGGGAATAATGCAGAGATACTTTTAAATTTTCAAATATAGTCCAATTAAGATACACTTCTAAGAAATAACAGAAACAGAGAATATAACATACACACATGAACACCAGATTTATGTGGGAAAACCCTTATGGGAGAAAAACCCACCACACCAAGAAAAACCCCTTTGTATTACAATAATGAAATTATATACAGAGTACGGGCTTCACTCTCTCTGATGTCAATTTACAACAACATTCACAATGATCAACCTTGCTACAGAACAATCCAGTTACAATGCACTCTTGAAACTTCATTCACACTGATACACATCAAACAATTCATCTACAGTTCATCAATCATCCATCCGCTGAATGAATCATCGAACCGAACATCATCTGAAATTCCATAATATATTCATGTCATCATTGGTCTGTTGAACTTCCACACAGAACTGCCTCAATAGACTAACTTCCAATGGTTCCTATTCGACTTCTCTGATTGGTCGTAGACTCACCATGTAGGATAGTCATCACTCGATCAAAGGTGTTCAAAATGTATTAGCATGTCGGTGAGACACTAACTGTGTCTCCCCGATGCCATAAGAACAAGTTGTTGCTCAGACTTCCCCTTATTGCCAAGACATCATATCGATATCCATCACATGTATCACTATTCAGCAAGACCATCGTTATTCGATGAGACATCATACCGAAGTTCCCAAGTCACTTTGACATCAGTATTCCATTCGATGAAACAATCGCTATTCGCCAAGAGATCATACCAAGCCCTTCAAGTCATACCAAAATGCACAACTGTCAGCAAGAGTTACCGCTATCACTGAGAGTTCTTACCGAAGTCTTCAAGTTACTCCAATGACTCCGAGTGTAGCTATTCAGCGAGACATACCATCTATCGGCAAAAGATCTTACCAAGTCACCAAGTCACCCCAATGTCTTCTAGTGAATAACTATCGGTGAGAGAACCAACAGTCAGCAAGAGTTCTTACCGAGGCTTTCACGTCACCTCAATAGCTCCGAGTGTATGCTTATCGGTGAGACATACCACCTATCGCCAAGACTTCATACCGAAGCCTTTGTGTTACCGCAAAGACTCCAAGTGTAGAGTTGTCGGCGAGACTTCTCTTGTCGGTATGAGACATACCGAACGTCCAAGTCTCTCCCCAAAAACTTCTTTCGCCACAAGTCTCCTCGATCACCTTTAGACACCAATAGTTGGTAAGAGATCAGCTCGGTTAGGAAGAGTTGGAGACTTTCACACCAATCAACATGTCACAGCGATAGGTCCATTTAGCAGGACTGAAACAAGGTCTCAGCAACCAAAATTTTTCACAAGGTTCCAAAGCTGCTAGTCGGCCAGACAATATGGATGTCACACCGACTTGGCTCTTTCAGAGGTTTCAACCTGTGAGATTGAGACACATATTTCCAACAATCTCCCATTTGACGAAGATCACACAAGCACCTCCAGAGCACAACAAAACTACAGACATTCATGGGCATCGAAACCCATCGAACTGGCACACCACCTGAACTTTTATGTGCTCACTGGCTTCGTCAATGCATCTGCAACATTCTCTAGAGTATCCACTTTTTCTAACGAGACCTTTCCATCCTCCACCATATCTCGTACAAAATGATACTATACATCTATATGTTTCATCCTAGCATGGAAAGTAGGATTCTTTGAAAAACAGATAGCACTCTGATTGTCATAGTAAATTGTTATTTGCCCTGCATCAAAACCAATGTTAGAACACAAACGTTTTAACCAAATTATTTCTTTAAAGGTGTGTGTTGCTGCCATGTATTATGCCTCTGTAGTGGACAAAACGACTACAACCTACCGTTTACTCATCCAACTCATTGCACCACCATTCAACATGAAAATATATCCACTGGTGGATCTTTTGTTGTCAATGTCCCCTACCCAATCATAATCCACATAGCCTCAAATACTGAGAGTCCTCTGTGATTCAAACAAGTTCCCATGGTAACACAAAGCATATTTTGAAGTGCCCTTCAAATATCCTGAATACTCTTTTCACAGATCCCAATGTGTCCTTCCAAGATTAGCCATAAACTGACTAAGTACTCCCATGCTTGGGCAATGTCTGGCCTTGTATAGACCATTGCATACATAAGACGCCAACTACACTAGCATAAGGCACACGGTCATGTCCTCCATCTTAGTAGGAGATTTTGGACAGTCTTCAACAGATAGTTTCGTTCCCCGCAAAACTAGAACAACTAGCGCTTGCAATCATTCATACAAAATCTCTCTAGAACAGTCTTGATATACTTACTCGATGAGCCAAAGTTTTCTACTATTCATGTCCTTGGTTATTTCCATTCCCATAATATATCTTACTCCACCAAGATCTTTCATTTCAAATTTTGCAGACAACTGAGACTTAAGATTAGAAATCATTAACTTACTGTTGCATATGAACAACATATCATCAACATAGAGAGCAATAATAAGAACTTGATCACTTTTAGCTTTGTAATACACACAATGATCAGATTTTGATCTTACAAATCCCAATGAAAAAAGAAAAGTGTTAAACTTATGGTACCACATTCTAGGAGATTGCTTTAATCCATACAGAGATTTTTTCAACTTGCAAACCAGTTTTTCTTTACCTTTCTCCACAAAGTGCTCAGGCTGGGACATATAAATTTCTTCTTCAAGATCAACATGAAAAAATGTTGTCTTCACATCCATCTGTTCAACTTCAAAGTCATACGCTACTGCAAGTGACAAAAGAAATATGATAGATGTCAGCTTGGTTACAGGAGAAAAAATCTCCCCATAATCAATTCCCTCTACCTGGGAATAACCCTTCGCAACCAACCTCACCTTATATTTTTCCACACTGCCATCCAGACCTATTTTCTTTTTAAATACCCATTTGCAGCCCACAACCTTTTTGCCTTCAGGCAAGGGTACCAAACTCCAAGTATCATTCTTTTCTAACGATGCCATTTCTTCATTCATGGCTTCCAACCAAGAGTTTGAATCAGACATTCTAAATGCCTCTTTCAAAGTTCTAGGCTCATCAATGCTAGAAATTAAAGCATAGGCACAAGTAGAATCTATCAAAGAGAATCCATACCTATCAGGTTGCTTTCTTTCATGAGTTGACCTCCTCACTTGTTGAGGTTGAGGTTGTTGTTCTTCTTCAGAACTCTCAAAACTACTTGAGCTCTCCTCAGTTTTAGGTACATTTTGAATTTTCAATTCCTCTTTATCTGGTGTAGGAGGAATTTCAACTACATCCTTTTTTTTTCTAATTTTGTCTCTGACTGCAAATCCAAGGTAGAAGGCTTCAGCTCATGAAAGATAACACTTCTAATGTATAAAACCTTCTCCGTATCAGGATTCCAAAGCTTGTATCCTTTTATGCCAACACTATAGCCAATAAAAATACATTTGACAGCCTTGTTCTCCAACTTAGATCTTTTCTCATTCGACACATATGCATATGCCTCACAGCCAAAAACACAAATATATCTTAGAGAGGGCTTCTTACCAAACCATGCTTCCAAAGGTGTTTTCTCAACAAGAGAGGAATTTGGAGAACAGTTTATCAAGTAACATGTTGTAGCAACTGCCTCAACCCATATCTTCTTCTCCAAGCCAACATTACTTAGCATACTTCGTGCTCTCTCCATCATTTTCATGTTGAACCTTTTTGTAACTCCATTTTGTTACGGAGTATAAGGTGTAGTTTTATGTCTTTTAATTCCATGATCTTTACAGCACCTCTCGAAATCATCAGAACAAAATTCACCACCATTATCCGTCCTTAAAAATTTTATTTTTCTTCCAGTCTAATTTTCTACAAGGTTTTTAAATTCCTTAAACCAACTAAACACTTCTGATTTACTTGTCAAAAAATAGACAAATGCTCTTCTTGAATAATCATCAATAAATGATACATAGTACCTTGACTTAGACAAAAAAGGAACATTCACTAGACCAAAAATATCAGAATGAATATAATCAAGCAAACCAAAAGATTTGTAAGGACTGGAGTAAAATGAAACACGGTGTTGTTTACCATATATAAAATGTTCATAGAATTCAAATTCGAGGTTACAATCTTCAAGCTGCCCCTCAACCAGGTTTTTATTCTTTAAGGTTTTTAAACCTTTCTCACCAATGTGGCCTAGCCTATGATGCCAGAGCATAGTTTTTTCTGCTGGAAGTTTAACTTCCATAGAGTTTATAGAATCAGGAACGTTTTCCTCTTTTCCTCCATGAGTAGCTTTCTGTGACTTTGCAGAGACACTATTGCATTGAACAGCATGTGCATCCAGCTTATACAAGGTACCAATACGAGCACCCCTTGCTAGCACTATTGAGCCTCTAGTCATCTTGCAGCCATTTCCAGAGAACGTGACTTGCACTCCAATATCATTAAGCTTACTAACAGAAAATAGATTTTGAGCTAGACCTAGTATATGCATTACATCATTGATTCCCTTCACTCTTCCATCAGGGAATTGAATTA
Source organism: Sequoia sempervirens (assembly GCA_007258455.2). Taxonomy (NCBI): domain Eukaryota; kingdom Viridiplantae; phylum Streptophyta; class Pinopsida; order Cupressales; family Cupressaceae; genus Sequoia; species Sequoia sempervirens. The sequence continues at coordinate 32,042,008 of VDFB02000013.1, read as the reverse complement.
TGACTCTTCCACGACCAACAATTTCCAAAGATGAATCACTTTCCAAATACACCTTCCCACCATCGTATTCTTCATACTTCGTGAACCAGTCTCTATGAGATGTCATGTGGAAAGATGCTCCTGAATCAATCAGCCAGATATCATTTGATGCCTATGTAGCCAAGGCTGCAATGAAGGCATCTACATCACTCTGAGAAGAATCATAGTTGGAGGAATTCTTCTTCTTCTTCTTTTTCTCCTCTTTTCAATCCTTTCGGACATGACCAAGTTGCCCACAATTCTAGCACTTCACCTTGGACTTCTTACCAGGAGACTTTGATCTCCCCTCTGATTTGGATTTGGACTTCTTGTCCTTCTTGCCTTTCTCTTTCGACCTTCCTCTAACAGCAAGGGCCTCCTTCGCCATCTCAGAAGATTTCCTTCTCATCTCTTCTGATAACAAAGAAGCAACATATTCCATCTTGAAACTGGATGTCGTACTCCCAATAGCCATCACCAAGTGATCCCAAGAATCTGGCAAAGAACACAATAATAGCATACAGCGATCCTCTTCATCAATCTTCACACCAACAGATGTTAATTGTGCAATCAACATGTTGAAAGAGTTCAAATGATCAGCAAAAGATCCTCCCTCCTGCATTCTCAAAGCATACAACTTCTTCCTCAAGAACAATTTATTCACCAAGGACTTGCCCTGATAAATTGATGCCAGTCTTTTCCACAAGGAAGATGCAGTCTTTTCTTCATGAACATTTAGAAGAATAGAGTCTACTAAATAGAGCCTTATCAGCCCCTTTGATTTTCTATCTACAAGGTCCCAATCCTCTTGCTTCATGCCTATAGGTTTCATTCTAGACACAGCAAGCCACAGATCACGATCAACTAACAGATCTTCCATTTTAAGTTTCCACAACTCAAAATTGCTGCCATTGAATTTCTCTATTTCAAACTTTCCTGACGTGCTTGCCATCTTAACCTGTAATTCGAATTACCAAACTTCTACAAGACTCCCACTAAACAGAAATTGACTCAAAAAATCCAACGTACCCACAAGGATAACACAACTGGCCAGACTCTGATACCACTTGTAAGGAAAGCTAAGGTACGAAAATAACTCTCCTAACGTCAAAACCTTAGGGAACAATGTAGAAATATTTTAAATTTTCTATTACAGTCTTATTAAGATACACTTCTAAGAAATAACAGAAACATAGAATATAACTATTATGCCCTACATAACCACCCCATTTTATTTCGAACAAAATGGGTCCCCCTTTCTTTTGCTTTTCTTACTTTTGTCTATTTGCTTTGCTCTTGGGGTTTCTTTTGCTTCTCAATGTTTTATCTTTTATTTTGTCCGATTTGATTTTGGTCCTATCTTAGCTTAAGTTGGTTTTCTTCTTGCTAAGGATTCATTGGAATAATTGCAAGCAATAATGGATTTCATTATGACATATTTTGTGTTTTATTTTCTCCTGAGTACTAATGCAGACCTTTCCTTTGCAGGATTAAATCGCCACACATGATGATATTTGCCAAATGAGCTCAGTTGGAAGGAATTCCTCAATCCAGTTGGTAACAAAAATCCTCTAAGGTAGGAGTCGGCAAGACCTTACTGATGTCTTGCCGACTACCAGTGCATTCTGTCGATATGCGTCTATGTTGCCTGTCAACAAGACCCCAAAGATGTCATAGCGAGTGGAATTCATATGTAGGCATCTATCGGCAGGACAAAGGTCATCATCCCAGCAACTGGGAGTAGCCCTTCAGCATGAGTAGTTTCCTTCGAAAAGAGGTCTTGGTGAGATCTCATGTCTCACCGACTAGTGGCAAAAGGATCCATATATCGGCGGGAGGTTTTCTCTTCGCCAAGATGTCTTGGTGAATTCATAAAGTCTCATCGACTAGCAAGGACTAGGCTGACAGTTCGGCGTAGGTTATCTTCGATGTATGGTCTTGCTGAAGGCTTCATGTCTCACCGACCACTGAGAAAGATATTCCTTTTGGTGAGAGGCCTTTGCGGTGGGGAGATGTCTTGGTGAAGTCTTCGGGTCTCACCGACAAGGCACCAAGTGGGAATTGTTCGATATGAGGTCCTACGGTCTTCCTGACTCAGAATGTCCCATCGATAAGAACATGCATTGGGGAGAGTGGTTCACCTTCAGCATAATGTCTGGCTGAAGAAATGTGGTCTCAGCGACAAAAGTGGCTTCAGGGTAACGAAATGGGCCTGCTAAGAAGTCTCGGCGACCGGGAGATGTCTCACCAACAAGGATGCCTTCAGGGGGAGAGTTGTGCTTTCGAAGGAATGTCCTGCTGACTATGAAAGGTCTCCCCAAAGTGCTCTCGGTTCGGCAAAAGGAAGCCTCGGTCGGTGTAAAGTCTCACCAACCGAGGGAAGTCTTAGCGACATGAAGGAGCCCGCCGAAGAGTAAGCGGCATCAGCGTAGCAATTTGAGCTCGCTATGAAGTCTCGATAACCTGGGAAGGTCTTGGCGATAGAATCAAGTGAGTGGGGAAAAAAAGGAAAGATCGACAAGAAGTCTTGTCGAAGAGCGAAAGTCACACCAAAACAAAAAGAAGCTGGTGCAAGGAGGTCAACAGGTGGAAATCGGGGAGACTCCAAACAAATAAAGGGGCTCGCTAAGAAGTCTCGGCGACCCAGGAAGGTCTTGGCGATGGGAGAAGGCTATAAAGGGGAGCTCGTCGGGAAAGGGTAACTCTCAGCGGGAGGTCTCCCCGACCATGTGATGTCCTACAGATAGAAAGGGGACCCCATCGAAATGAAATGGAGCTCGACAAAGGATCAGGCCTTCGCCATAAGGTCTTGGAGAAGAAGGAAGTCACGGCGAAGGGAAAAGAGCCCGAGCTCAAATGAAAGAAAGTGGGCTCGGCGAGAATGAAAACAAGTTCGCTAAACGTCTTGCTGACTGCGATGGATTTCCCAGTGAAGGAGGCATCGGTGTAACCAAGGATAGCTCGCCGTAGCCTCTAGCCAACAGTAAGGGGTCTTGCCGATACAAAAATGAGCTCAGGGTAAAAGGTCTGGCCTCGCTATGATATCCTACTGACTAGCAATTATCAAGCCGATGGTCTTTGTGAGCTCGGTATGACTCCTGCAGCTCACCAAAAGGTCTCACCGACCGTCTTATGCTACGCCGATGGTTGCTAGAAACAATATAATCGCATCAAGGAGACACGATTAGTGTCTCACCGACATGCGATTCAATGGAAATCACTTTTGACTGCCCAGGAATCTGGCACATGGTGAATGTCTAACCAATCAAGAGGAGCTAAGAGGGCTGACCTGTGACGGTTTGACCGATTGACCTTGTGTAAGAAGACCAACAGAGTGCAAGCGAGATGGATCCATTCTGAGATCAGGGAGGCTATGGATCAACTCTGATAAAATGTTCAAATCTATAGGGAGGCTCGATGATAATCTAGAAGACAATCAACCTGTAATAGAAGTCTGGGACATGAAGGAAGCCAAAGGAAGGAAGGATCTATGACTCACAGGGATAGCTATAGTAACCACCAGCAGAGGTTGATCACTATTAATGGTAAAGTGCCCTGGAGCATTCAAGGCGACCCTAGTGGTGTTCAAGGTGGACACGAAGACAAAGAGTAAATGTTGCAGCTGCAAAAAGATCAAAAGGCTTCTCCTGAACTCAAGCCATCACCGACCTAGATAGCAAGGCTTCTCATTGAATACAACATTAACTCTTCTCAAAAAGATCTGAGAGCCGACTCTCCTAGAAGCAGATATTTTGTAAAACCCTAATACAGGGGGACAACACATTCTTTTGATACATTTTGTATATAAGGCATTCTGGCCTCTTTGTAAAAGGTTAGAACTTTTAAAAGATAGTTAGAAAAGTGGTAGATAGAGAATTTCTTAGTCAGTTAACAGAAAGAGATAGAGTTGCATCTTGATTCTTAGTAATGAGAGCTTCTTTTGTCTTCTTGTCTAGTAGTAAGATTCAGTACTAGTTGTAATGTATTTTCCAAGTTCTCTTAGTTTAGTTGGAAACAATCTGGAATCACAGATTCTTTGTACATTGGTGATTGTGCCAGCCTTGTAAATATTGCTTATCTATTTCACTAACAGTAGAAGCAATCAGAGTTTAATCTACTTCATATTGTGTTCCTGAATGATAGTTGTCTTAAGTTGATCATTTTAATTTGTGGATTCTTCAAGGAGTGAAATGTTATTTTGTGTTTTATTTAAATGGTAACTTAAAATCTGTTATTTGAATTAGCACTATGAATGAAAGAGGTTGTGTGTCAATCACAAGTTTACTTTGTTCTGTAGTTTTAGTTAACAAATTCCTTGAAGCTAACAAATTTGGTTAAAATTGGATGAATTATTGTTCTTGTTTTGTCCTAAGCCCTGACCTATCTTTTGTTGTTTCTTTAAAAACCCTAGTTAAATTAGGTTTTCTTTCATGCTTGATCTTAGAACAATCTAGAAGCCCAACACCAGTAGGCCCCTTGAATATTATTGTTACATTGACCAATTGAGCAACATTAGCACAGTTGAGAACCAACTACATAGACCTTGGGAGCTAAGATATCCATGTGATCATCTTTCTCTTTCAGGAGAAACATAGTAGCAATATTCTGTTTGCATGTTGATTGTGCCAAAAGGACCATCAACAATAACATACACACATGAACACCAGATTTACGTGGGAAAACCCTTATGGGAGAAAAATCCACCACACCAAGAAAAAACCCCTTTGTATTATAGTAATGAAATTACATACAGAGTATAGGCTTCACTCTCTCTGATGTCAATTTACAACAACATTCACAATGATCAACCTTGCTGCAAAACACTCTAGTTACAATGCACTCTCAACTTAATTCACACTGATACACATCGAACAATTCATCTACAGTTCATCAATCATCCATCTGTCGAACGGATCATCGAACCTAACATCATCTGCAATTCCAAAATATATTCATGTCATCACTGGTCTGTTGAACTTCCACATAGAACTACCTCAACAGACTAACTTCCAACGGTTCTTATTCAGCTTCTCTAATTGTTCATAGACTCACCATGTAGGATAGTCATCACTCGGTCAAATGCGTTCAAAATGTATTTTCATGTCAGTGAGACACTAACTGTGTCTCCCCGATGCCACAAGCACAAGTTGTCACTCAGACTTCCCCTTGTCGCCAAGACATCATACCAATATCCATCACATGTATCGCTATTCAGAAAGACCATCGTTATTCGATGAGACATCATACCGAAGTTCCCAAGTCACTTAGACATCAGTATTCCATTCGGTGAAATAATCGCTATTTTCCAGGAGATCATATCGAGCCCTTCAAGTCATACCAAAATGCACAACCATCAGCAAAACTTACTGCTATCGCTGAGAATTCTTACCAAAGTCTTCAAGTTACTTCGATGACGCCGAGTGTAGCTATTCGACGAGACATACCATCTATCGGCAAGAGATCTTACCGAGTCACCATGTCACCCTGATGTCTTCTAGTGAATAACTGTCAGCGAGAGAACCAACAGTCAACAAGAGTTCTTACCGAGGCTTTCACATCACCTCGATAGCTCTGAGTGTATGCTTATCAGTGAGACATACCACCTATCGCCAAGACTTCATACCGAAGCCTTTGTGTTACCGCGAAGACTCCAAGTGTAGAGCTGTCGATGAGACTTCTCTTGTCGGTATGAGACATACTGAACATCCAAGTCTCTCCCCGAAAACTTCTTTCACCGCAAGTCTCCCCGATCAGCTTTAGACACCAACAATCGGTAAGAGATCAACTCGGTGGGGAAGAGTTGGAGACTTTCACACCGATCAATATGTCACAGTGATAGGTCCATTCAACAGGACTAAAACAAGGTCTCAGCGACCAAAACTTTTCACAAGGTTCCAAAGCTGCTAGTCGGCTAGACAATATGGATGTCACACCGACTTGGCTCTTTCAAAGGTTTTAGCCTGTGAGATTGAGACACATATTTCCAACAGGATTGTGTTAGGGAATTCTTATCTGTTTGACAGAAAAGTAATCTTTTATAGGGGGGAGAATAAGTATCATCTCTTTAAGGATGGAATAGAATACATTGTGCGTGCACACAAAGTTAAGACTAATCTTGCACTAGTTAATGCTAGTCAGATGAAAATTTTGGTCAATTCTAGTAAGAACTTTGTATTAATGCTTGTAAAACCAAAAGAGGATGAAAAAGTTGAAGCATTTAAGGGGTGTGATCCAGAGCATAAAGCTAAGATGGTCAAAATAGTTTATGCTTATAATGAATTATTTTAGGAGCCAAAGGGGTTGCCACCTAAGAGAGAGATACAACATGAAATCTAGTTGTAGCAAGATGTGCCTATTCCAAACATTGGCATGCACCGTTTATCATTTTTGCAGAATGAGGAAATAAAAAAGCAAGTTTAGGAGTTGGTGGAAAAAGTAGTCATCCGTCCTAGTACATCTCCTTGTGGTTCTCCAATTATGTTGGTTCCAAAGAAGGATGGGTCTTGGAGAATGTGCTTCGACTATCGAGCCCTGAACAAGATAACGGTAAAGAACAAGTATCCTCTTCCCCATATTGATGATTTACTTGATCAACTAAAACATGCAGTTTATTTCACTAAGTTAGACTTGCATAGCAGATATCATCAAATAAGAATTGCAGAAGATGACATTTGGAAAACTACATTTAAGAAAAAATAGGGACTATTCAAGTGGTTGGTCATGCCCTTTGGGCTTTGCAATGCACCAGCTACATTTATGAGAGTCATAAATAATGTCTTTCATCCTTTTATTGATAATTTTTCCATAGTCTATCTAGATGGTATTCTTGTATTCAGTCAAACTTGGGAAGATCATGTAAGTCATGTAAAGAAAGTTTTTGATGTATTGAGAAAAGAAAAACTCTTTGTAAAGATGTCTAAATGTGAATTCGCTAAGACATCCTTAGTGTACTTAGGCTATGTCGTAGGTGGTGGTCAATTGAAAGTAGACCCTGTGAAGGTCGAAGCTATTGTAAAATGGCCTAAGCCAAGTACAGTCACTAAAGTCAGAAGTTTCTTAGGTGCAGTCCAGTAATAGAGAAAGTTCATTGCAAACTTCTCCTACATTGCATCACCATTGCACACATTGACCAGTACCAAGACAACTTTTCAGTGGGGAGGTCCATAGCAGAAGGCATTCAACACTTTGAAGGAAAATTTGAGCACAACACCAGTCCTGGCTTTACTAGATTTACACCAACCGTTTGAGATCGAGACAGATGCAAGTGGATTTTCCATGGGAGTAGTGCTAATGCAAGGAGGTAAACCAATCTGCTATCACTCTGAGACCTTCTCAAGTGCAGTAATTAACTATCCTACTTATGATAAGAAACTTTATGCATTAGTTCAAAGTGTTAAAAAATGGAAACACTACTTAATGGGGAAAGAAACTGTAATCCACACTGATCACTGGCCACTTCAATATTTTCATTCACAATCCAAACTGCAACAAAGTAGGCACTTTAGGTGGATGGGTTTTCCTCAATAGTTTCATTTGGTAATTAAGTACAAGAAAGGTGCCCATAACAAAGTAGTAGATATGTTGTCTAGGCCTCCTATTATGAATGCTTTGATTATCCTTAAAGGTAGTTCCATGGTACATGAATTTTTTTAGGAACAGTATGCTTACGATGAAGACTTTAAGGAAATCTATTCAGCTCTAATTGTAGGCAAACATGTAGAAGAGAAAGATTACTATGTGTAGGATAAACTCTTGTATGACTTGGGAAAGTTATGCATTCCAAAAGATGAACAAGCACAGGTAATCAGAGAAGCACACACCTCATTGATTGTAGGACACTTTGGGGTAAGCAAAAATAATGACTCAATTGCAAAAGTATTGTTATTGGCCTCATATGCAAGAAACTATAACTGAGTATATTAGAGGTTGTGTCATGTGTGTAACAAGTAAACCTAGTAACAAAAAATTAGGGTTGTACACACCCCTACCTGTACCATCCCATCCATAGGAAAGTGTTTCAATGGATTTTGTTGGGAGTTACCTATGTCTAGGAAGGGACATGATTATCTGTATGTAGTAGTTGATTGGTTGAGAAAAATGTGTATTCTAATGCCTTGTAAGAAATAGGTCACTGCTGAACTGACCACTTAGATGTACTTTCAATTTGTATGGGTTCATTTTGGGTTACCTACTTCTATTGTATTAGATCGAGATTCTCGATTCCTAGGGGAATTTTGGTCAGCTTTGTGGGGACTCATGGACACCAAACTAAAGAAGAGTACAACCTTCCATCTGCAGACCGATAGACAGACAGAGGTAGTAAACAAAACAATTTTGCATATGCTTAGAGGTTATTGTAGCAAACATCCCAAGCTGTGGGATGAGAGTCTTCATTATGTGCAGCATGCTTACAACCATGCGGCACACTCTTCTACAAAAAGGTCTCCTTTTGGGACTTGTTTCGGCTATGTGCCCAAAACACCGATGGATTTTAATTTTGGAAAAGATGATGTTGAAGATGGATGCCATGATGCAAAGAAGGCTTTAAAGTTCATCCAAAAAGTCCAATAAATTCATCAGGCAGTGGAAGCACAATTGGAGAAGAGTCAAGCCAAATACAAGGCTCGACATGATAAGCATCGCAGTGATCACCATTTTCAGGTTGGAGATAGAGTTTGGTTACACATCAGCAAGGAAAGAATGAAAGGTGAAGGAAGGAAGCTCAAGACGATTCGGTATGGTCCCTTTGAGATCTTGGAAAAGATTGGAACCAACGCCTTCCACCTTAATCTTCCTCCATACATGCACATCTCTTTAGTTGTCAATGTTGAGAATCTAAAGTTGTACGAGCCTCCAATGATATTGGATGAAGATACAGACATTCAGGATCCATCACTTGATGATCTTTCACTAGAGTACATGTCAAAATTGCTAGAGGATGTCGTCTTAGAAAAATCAAGACTTCATGAAGAGGCGAAGTTGAGTACCTCATAGTGGGACTAAAGGGGATGAATCCAAGCAAGGCAAGATGGATGGAGATTAGTAAAGTGAGGGAACTTTACCCTCACTTACTTTTCGAGTAACCAACTTTCGGAAGTCCAAAAGCTCTCCAATGGGGAGGACTGATCTGGAGGATCTTCGTCAAAATTTGAAGTTTCTCATTTGTCTCTAAAATTGGCATCACCAGGAAGAGATCAAAATTATGACTCTAACACAACTCGAACAGAGTCAAACGGAGCTACGAAGCTTGAGTTATGCTCGGTCAAACCTTGGTCAACTCAAGGCTCAGGTCAGAGAAAAAGGAAAAAATTCAAAGTCACCAAAATTGTTCAACATTGGTCTCAACATGAAGGGCTCATCGAGAGCTTTCCGACTATGTTCGTTTCGTGCGAATTTGGACTTCGTTTGCCTGAGATACAAGCAGTCAAAGGTTGGGTCAAAATGTTGACCATGCTGACATCAACATGGTACAGTCAACATCCAGTCATCCTCACTGGCCAAGCACCACATGACATGTGGAAACATAGTCAGCGCTACATCATCATCCCAGTCAGCGGACATATCACCTCCAAAGTGTTGAACCAGCGAATGTCAGTCGAACACGTGGCCCTGTCTTATCTCATTTGGCGCGGGTAGTTCAATCAACCGTTTGCTAAAATTTTGATGGGGGGATTTGAACCCCCCGCCCCTCATCTACTAGGAGCCCGCGCAATTGTTGCACCAACGCATTGTGTGTTAACAAACACTGACTAAGGATTGGTTTTATTGATTAAAAAAGATGGATTTAGTTTTAAAAATGAGTGGTGGGGAGTTGACCTCCTCGCCGCACAAAATAATAACCACCACTACGCTACTGAACAATATTTACATTGTTAGAGGGATTGGTTGCTTTTCATGAATATTTGAAAATGATTACCCTTAATTTTAATATCTACCCTTTTAAAAATAAAACAAACTTAATAACCTCCTAAACTACTATCCCCGAAACCTTATAATTTAAGGTTATTATAATTTGAAGATTATGTAAAGGGAAATTATCAATTTTTGTGGGATTTGGAATTAGTTTGATTAAAATAATTTTTGTAAGCCCAAAAATTAAGGTCCCCTCTTTTGAAACAAGAGGATTATTATAGGGGGGATATTATTGATTTATCTATGTAATTAGGGATATTGGATGATTTTGTAAAATCTTTTGGTTAAAGCAAAAAATGGGTAATATTGGTGTATAAAAGGGGGTAGTGTAGGATGGGAAAAGGAAAGTGGTGGTAACTTGGGAGAATAATTTTGGTGAAATTTTTCTCTTTCCTATGCTTTCAAGGAGATTGTTCTTATGCACTTTGGAGCCTGAGTTCTTCGAAATTTATTTGTACTAGGGAGAACCTATGCCAGAATTTTGTAATCATTATATTTTGGAGAATTAATCGGATTATTCCACTCATTTGAGAGGGGTCTGGAGACGTATTCGTTCTTACGATGAACTTCGTTATCAATTATGTTTGTGTTCTCTTTCTTTTCTCTTGTTCTGAATTTCATCACTTTGTTATTTTCGTTTATTTAATCATGTTCGTGTGTTAATTTCGATTAAGTAATTTAGATTTCTTTAATTGTAATCATTACGCATTCAATGCAATTGTCATAGATCCGTAAAATAGATCAACCTTTGAAATTTGAATTTGGGATGATAAAAATACTACCAAAACATGTTTTAAAAATGGGTTCCAAAGGAGGACCTAGTCACCCATGGGCAAATGGGTTCCAGGTCCCTATTCTTGGAACACACATTGCTCAAGGTAAAGTGTTATGTATTGGCATTAATTATTGTCGGGTTTCCCCTTTGGAAAATATAATTTATTAGGCTTGTAGATGTAAAATAGGGCTTATTAAGGCATAATTTTAAGCTCAATTTAAATTAAGAGGGCCCAAAAAAGTGTGAAAATGTAAGGGGATACATTTTTCAATGCTAAATTAAGGCATTATTAAGTCTATTTTAACTAGGAGGGCCCCAAACAAGTGAGAAAATGTAAAGGGTTACATTTTTCTACACTATAGGTAGTTATATAGATCATTAGTGAGGGTGTTCCTTCCAAGATAATCTCTAAGAATTGAGGGTAGATTCCCTATCTATTTAAGGCTAACCCTAAAGCTATTTATATTGTAGGGGTGTCAAAATGAATAAAGGTTGCTTGGCTAGGCATATATAGGTTACTTAGATATGGAGGCCTTTTGATCGATCACTCTTTTAAAAATTTTAGAAAGGAATTCATAAGTAAATCATTGCTTGGATAGGGATTTTGTAAAATTTAATCACATCAAATTGAACCTTCCCACTTTCTTTGGGTGGTTAAGTGCATGCAAGACGTATGTCATGTTGTGATTAGTCCAAGAAAGTGACTAGGTGACATAGGAAAATATTCATATCCACATATGGCATTAGCTTGGTCATTAAAGGATTATCTTGTGGTGGGTTTTAATTGGTTCATAGAATCTATAGAAGTCTAGGCTGCATTGAGAAATTAGGAACTAGGGTTTAGGTTTACCACAAGCTAACTTACTTTTAGGGAAGGTTGTATAAAGAATCTTAGGAGTTTGAAAGGAACATATGCAAAGAAGAGTGAGGATTAATGAAAGGGATACTCAATATTGATGGAAGAAGAAGTGGGATCAAGGTGAGGGAAAATATGATACCACTAAATAATATGGACAAAAGGATAAAGTAAAGGGGTCAAGGATTAGGGATATAGAGTGCTAGATGCACTTTTTTGTCAAAGGAAAATATTGAAGTCCAAAACTCTATGACTTAAGAGAAATGGGTTAAGGATCATTAATGTGGTGTGCCAAATGCTAGAACAAGAAAGAGCAAGGGAAATAGGGTGGAAGCCTTTCAAGGTTTAGAGAGTGGTGTTGCCATATATTTTACCTTTTGGATATGATGGTATGAGTAATCCTACAAGTATGGGTTCCACAAGGAGGAAGAGAGATGGGAAGCGGGTTGAGGGAAATGAGTAGGGAAAATACTAAAAGCCCAAGATTTTGAGACTTAAAGGAAAGTAAATCCTCATATTAGGAATTAAGTACATGGTGAATACTCAATGCTAAAAAAGAGGAAACATGGAAAATTATAAGTTGAGAATAATTGAGGTTCATTGATTAGTCTTATAGCTTAAGAAGTACATTATTATATGGAGACATAAAATCCTAAGGCCTACAACATAGACAAAGTAGGGAGTGGGGGTGGGTAAAGGCATGATAAAGTACCTAGGTAATGAGAAGTAGCCAAAGGTCTAAAAAAGAAATGGAAATGTTGGGTTTCAAGGAATGGAGGGAAAAATACTGGCAGGAGGAAACCTACAAACCTAATAAAAGATACAAATAGACACAATCATCCCTAACACTTAGAAATTTCTATAGTTTGAGATATTTAGGCATGTGACGAGTATACTGAAAGATAAAACACTACAACAAGAACATTTTTTTTAATAAGGGAGTCTATTGAATAATTTTTAGATTGGTTATAGATGGTGGCCAAAATATGGTCCTTTTAAGAAAGGAAGCACTCAACTTGGATAAATTTGCACTTACTAATATAGACCTCAACATCACTTAGAAAGGGGCAAGATAGAGATATCACATAAAACTATAGGGAAAAAATATAAATCTTTGATCAAATATCAATGAAGGACTTTAGGCAACAAAATCAAACTAAAAAAGAATTAGAAGCACAAAAGGGTCCTTTCATTAAAAATAATATGTACAAGATAAAAGCTTAAAAGGACAAACGTCAATAGAGGAGTTCTCTTATTTTATCTTACACCAGAGTTGGTGTTGCAAGACATAAATAAGTGGAAACTTTATTAGAGAATGTTCATAAGCATTCTAGGATAATCAAATCAACTTAGGAACCTATATATTAAGGTTTATCATAAGTAAAGCTTTTCAAAGTAACTTCATTAATGAAATTTATCCTCATGAATTAATAAGGCCTTTGATTGATCTATGGCAAAATGTCTATGCAAGTGAGTTCATTTCCTCTTCATTAAATCAACTTTAAACTAATCATTAAAAGTAGGAATTGTAACAGTTTCGGAGATAAATTTCATTTCATTGTGACGATCAACATATAGTCAAAAGTTCTTAACAAGGCTAGTAATTGTTGCAACATGCATGTCTAGAAAACCAAAAGCAATTGACATCTTTTCACTATGATGGCAGAGAAATAATTTTTTTCACTCCTTTTCCACAACACTAAGTGTCTTGCATCTGAAAAATACCCAATTGCCTTAATCTCCCAAGCCAATTTCTCCAACTTTGCATAGATTTATTGTGTTTGTGGATGCCATATATCTCCTACAAAAGAAGCATATGGCCTTTAATACATATGTAAAGCTTTTTAATTCCTTATCTTTCATCAATCTCCCTGACCATTTCACACCACCTGCCCACTACTGCATATATGCTTGAAAAAACACAAGTCACATCTTTTTAAGATCCAAATAAAAAATAGCATTGCTGTAAATACTCTTAAGCCTGTATTCATATGTGATCTGCACCAAGAAAATAGATCCACATATCCACCACAGGTTTAGCTTACAAAATTGCTCTATCCTTTATGCTTTGATGGATGTCCACACCCTGTTCCAAAGCTCCCATTTTGGCACAGGCAAGGAGGATGCTGGCAAAGGTTGCGGAGTTTGGTTGTACACCTGCCAATTGCATTTGCTTAATGCAATTAGGTTACGGGTACAGCCTGAGTTGGCCTAATGGTGGAGAAGGATGCAGGCAAGGAGGATGCTGGCAAAGGAGGATGCTGGCAAAGGTTGCGGAGTTTGGTTGTACACCTGCCAATTGCATTTGTTTAATGCAATTAGGATGCTGGCAAAGGTTGCGGTGTTTGGTTGCGGGTACAGCCTGAGTTGGCCTAATGGTGGAGAACTTGTACTCTTGAAAGAGAGGTCACAAGTTCAAATCCTGCAGGGGGTAAGGTATGTACACCTCATATTGTGGAGCACGAGTTAGGTGCCTCCCTCAGATTTGGGAGTATGAGGAGTCCCATATATACTGTAAGCTGTCTGTAGACCCAAAAATAGATTTCCTGGTATTCGTGGACTATAAAAATAATAATAATTATTATTATTAAAAGTTTCTGAAGCCTTTTCAACAAATCCCTTTTGTGTATACCTTGCAATCATGGCATTCCATGAGATCACATTTTTTTGAGGCATTTGGTCAAACAGTTCACGTGTCTTATCTATGCTTCCACATTTTGGATACATGTCTACCATGGCGGTTGCATCTACAACATCTGACAAAAACTTGCTTTCCTTAATTCTGTGATGGATGTCCATACCCCGTTCCAAAGCTCCCATTTTAGCACAGACAGGGAGGATGTCGATAAGGATTGCGGAGTTCTGGTTTACACCTGCCGATTACATTTGATTGAATGTTTGTAAATCCCTTTCAGCTAACGCGTTTTGTCCATATCCTGCAAGCATAGCATTCCACGAGACCAGATTTCTTTGTGGTATCCTGTCAAACAGTTTACGTGCCTTGTCTATGTTTCCACATTTTGCATACATGTCTACCAAAGCATACTGAATAATCCCTAGTCCGTTATGTTCTGATGGACGTCCATACTTAGTTCCAAAACTGCCATTTTTACACAGGCCGCGAGTGCACTGACAAATGAAAACAAACTGCGTGGGAAACCTGGTTTTGAATGTGCTGAAACGGTGAGACTGCGAGGGAACAATTTGAATGCTAACAGTGAACGGGAAATGGAAATGGGGAACAGCAAGCTGGACAGGTAATTGGGCCCCACACCAGCCACCTAAGCATGGTTAACGGTTAGAGTGTGTTAGTTAAGCAAGCCCGTTACAAAATAGCACAGATCCAAGCTTTCAAAGTATTCCACGAAGCCTTTTAGAGCTGCTTTTATATTTCGCGTAAGCCTCTGCAACAGTGCTTTGTATAAATATAATGGAAATCCAGCAGTACTAGTACAGGGCAGCAGCCATGGGAGTTATAGTGAAAATAGGTGAACAAGAAGAAGTAGTGGAAGATGGGCGGCGCTCCTTCCTCTCGTCACTCACAATCTGATGATGTCTGCATTCCTCGCTGTAAAATGCCTTGTCGCCTCTGCAATGCGTAGAAATGGAAAGTCAGAATTAGAGGGAAACATATTATGTTAATATATATACCTTATTATCTACAATGTCAAACCGCTTAAAATAATGTATATGCCCTTCAGCTGCAACTTTTAATCCGTAAATTTTAATATTGAAAAAGGTAAAATTTTGTTTAATAAAAATAAGAATTAATTTTTTTTAAAAATAGAACAGATGAGATTTAGTATTATTATTGTGTGTCTGGTTATTGAAATATACAATAGAATGTCATGAGATTAGGGAAAAAAAAAAGAGAAAAGAAAAGAAAAATTAAAAAATAAATTATAATGTAAAATCATTCAATCAGATTCTTTTATAAAATATTATTTCTGAAAGAAAAGAAAACTGCTTTTTAAGATCTATTATTTGGCATGTCCTCTTTGTTAAAATATTTAGGTCACAAATATACAAGTATGAGCATCTTTGTTTTTATATAACGGATTATAATATCGTGTTGGAGTATACATATAAATCAAAAGTTTTGGCTTGGCTAAGCTATCATGAATAGGGAGTTTCAATTCATCAAAATCACTCAAAAGTTAACTTGGCCCAATCATACTTGTAAAAAAATTATTACATAGTGTGTCCTTTTTGTTTAAATACTTAGACTACAGCTAAAAATATATCACAACTCTATTTTATATTGGAATTATAATAATATGAGAAATTATACATGTAAATGAAAAGTCTTCATTCAACGAAGCTATCATTAAATAGGGAGTTCCAGGTCATCAAAAGCACTCAATAATTAAACTTAACCCAATCATACTTCTAAAAAAATGTTACCTAGTGTGTGTCTTTGTTTAAGTATTAGCCTTTATATGACTTTAGATCACAATCTTATGAAAGAATATACATCTAAATAAAAAATCTTCATTTGATAAGTAGGAGGTATTTTTCCACAGCGTGTCAAATTATGATATTGCTATCAGGATTCAACCATGTAGTTTCGGGTCAAACTCATTGACCCATGTTTCATGAGTAGTGGTTCACAACAACCCATCTCTCATGATAATGAATGGTCCACTTAGCACTCATTGCATCTAGGTGATGCTCACAGAGGTGGAGCATTGGTCCGTCCCGGGAGGTCACCCATCCCAATACTGCTCCAGCTCAAGCGCGCTTAACCAGGGAGTTTTCTCCAAGGTTAAGCCCGCTTGGGTTGTTACCCCATTTGCAAAACCTTCAGCAAGTGTTGTGCCTTATGAACCATTCATAATAGAGCCCCTTTAGCTCATCAATTGATAAGTAGGAGGTATTTTTTCACAACGCGTCAAATTATGATATTGCTATCAGGATTCAATCGTGTAGTTTTGGGTCAAACTCATTGACCCATGTTTCATGAGTAGTGGTTCAAATGAGGATAAAGATCGTCTCTTTACATCTGCATAATCTTCCACTATTCTCCTCTGCTCTCCCTGATTTACTCCAAGATGACAGTTTTACAGAGACAATGGGCATGGCCTTGCTTGGCTCATTAAAAAACTTCTTTGAAAATTACTGCTATTATTGAACATTCGTCACGTTTTTTATATGTTTATCGTTGAAATTTAAAGCATTTCTCATCTTTTTCCATCTGACACATATGGCCTAACGCTGGTTATTTAAAAGATGAAATGCAGGTCTTCAAAAATTTAAAAAGTGATTTTTTTTTTATTATTATTTTTTTAAATTTGAAGAAATGCAGATTAAAAAGTGTATCTTATTACGTCGCTTGATCAGGGTGGAACACATGGTGCATTGAGATATTCAAAGATTGAGTATTTTAATTAAGATTTTTCGTGTTTAAAGTTGACTATTATTATTTATAATAAATGGAATAATTTTTTTTAAAAGAAGTCATATTTAAAAATTAACAAATTATGTAATGTTACATGGTGTATTACAAATAGCTGATTTCATAGAAAATTATTGAACTAATTTTTTAATTTATGTATATGAAGAAAAGCATGCTGATGTGTATCATATTTAATGATGTGATCTTAAAATCTAAAATTTAGGTAATGAAGTTGACAAGTTATAAAAATTTCATCATTTGAAATAACACATGAGTTTGAGAGATACAAAGTTAGAGTACATGACTACTATATCCTCTTACCTAGTTACTCTACAATCAAATGTGTTGGACAATTTCATTTCTAACTACTTTTGCACCAATGCTAGTTTTCAAAATTAGCAATATTGATTTTTATTTTGGTTTCAATTCCCTAAGATGTCAAGCAAGGTGTTGTAGACACTTGAAACTTGACTAACATTTTCCGGTATCACACTAATTATTAATTCATAGATTTTTTTGTAATGTCACTGTACAATTCTTTACCTCTCTATATATAGGGAAATGAACAGAGAGAAGAAATGTGAGATAGATATAGAAAAAGAGAAGGGAAGACAAATTTAGAGAGATAAGGGAGAGTAAGGAAGAGAGAGATTGAGAGAATACAAAATATAAAGATAAAGAGGGAAACAAAGATATAAAGAGATCTCTTTCTTTCTCTTCTCATATCTCTCTATAATATCTCTCCATATGTTCCTTTCCTTACCTTTGTATATATCTCCCTCTCTCTACCACTCTCTATATAACTTCCTATCTCTATCTTTGTATCCCTCCATCTCTCCCTCTCTCATTCTCTCCCTTTCTCTCTTTGTATCCCCCTCTTTTTATCTCTATTTACTCTCTCTTGGACCTCTCTCTATTTCCATCTCCATATACATCTCTATCTTCCTCTATATCTCTCTCCCTATCTCTATCTCCTTACTTCTCTTTCGATCTTTCCCATATGTCTTTCTCACTATATGTATCTCTCTATCTCCCCTTATTTATATTCATATTTTTCCCTCTTTCCCTATCTCCATCTCTCCCCATCACTCTCTTTCTATATCTCTCAACTTCTATATCCTCTCTAAATGTTATATCTCCTTCTCTCCCTTCCTCTCTATCTATTTATATATATGTATCCCTCTATATCTATTTCAATATCTCTCACTCAGAAACACACAAACATAGGTTGTTTCTCTTTACCTATCTATATCTCTATATCTCTTTCACTCTCTCACACACACTCATTATTTCTCCCTTCCTATCTCTATCTCTATCTCTATCTCCATCTCCATCTCTCTATCTCTCCCACCTCTCTCTATCTCCATCTCTCTACCTCTCCCACTTCTCTCTATCTCTCCCCCTCCCTTTATTAATTTTCTACATCACCTCCTTTATCTCTCACTTTTCCCCCTCTATTTCTCTCTTCCCATATGTCCCTCTTCCTCTCTATTTATATATTGAATTATCTCTATCTCTCTCTTACTCCATCTCTCCCTCCATGTCTCCTACTCTCTCTATATCCCTCTCTCTACATATAACTTCCTATATCTTTATATTTCTCTCACCATCTCCCCCCTTTCATTGTCTTGCTCTTTCTATCTCTATCTCTCCCTCTCCCTCTCCCTCTTCTTGTCTTCTTCCATCTCTCCCTTTATATTTATATCTCATTCTCTTTGTGTTTGTCTCTCTCTCTCTCACCCTCTCTATCTTTCCCAAATTATATCTTTCCCAAATTATATTTATCTCTCTATCTCTTCTTTATATCCCTATTTTTCCTCTTCCCCTCTCCCTATCACTTCCTTTGTCTATATCTCTCTACTTAGCTATCCCCTCTCTATTTCTCTCCCTCCATCTGCCTTCCTCTCTATCTATTTACACATATCTATCTCCCTCTTTATTGAGTTTTGCATATCTCTCTCTTACTCAAACACACACTCTTTGTTTATCTCTCCCTATCTCTA
>VDFB02000013.1:31620389-32022949 GCA_007258455.2 Sequoia sempervirens | reverse complement strand
TTGATAATTATGTTATGTAATGAACCTATCTTATATATGACCTACTTATAGGTCCCTTGGTAACGTGGTAAGAATACCTTTATGTGTGACCTATCTTTTGGGTTTGGTGCTAGCATGCAAGGCCTTATTAAATATTTCAAGGTTGTCCCTCATGCTGACATGTTTTTTGGTGATCTAAATTCAAATTGTGTTTGGTTGACTTAGAAGACTATGAAGACATTGTGTCTAGTTGACCTAGGAGATTATGAAGGCATGGAAAGGTATAAGTAAAATTTGTTTTTGTTTGATGAAAGAAGAGTGGAGAATGGTGTGTGTGAGCAGATACAAGGGTTTAGAGGAATAAGAAATTTGTTTTGCAAAGGTTGTGCAAGGAAGTTGTGTAGAAGATTCTTGACTGGATCTACTGTAGACAATTATTGTGCTCTTAACTGGAACTGAATTCATGCATATGTAGATGCAACTTCATCAGTTCACTTTTCTTAGTGAGACTATTTTGTAATCAGATGTATTAATTGGGTAGTGAGCCCATTGACAATGAACCTTACCTGCAGTGAGCAATCTAGCAGTGAGCCTTTGTAAAAATCACCTTAACTAGTGTTCTATAATTGAGAATTATAATTCTCTGTGGTTTTTCCCTTCTTAGGTTTCCATGTAAATTCTAGTGTTCATTATGCTTGGTGTTGTGTGCATTCATGTTCTTATCTATTTGATTATTTTTTGATTGATATAAGCCTAATCCAGATTAATTAAAGAAAAGAAAATTGTTTTATGATAACTAATTCACCCCCCTCTCAGTTATCTGAACTATTCAACAATTGGTATCAGAGCTTGGTCCCTTGGAGATAGAGCTTAGCCGCTTGAGGGAGATCTTGATAGTTTGAATAAATGGTAGGATCTTATCACTCTAACGAAGAATTGAAGATAATGTTAGATGATATGGAAAGCACATAATCTGAAAATGAAGAATTGAAAGAAAACCTCAAGGAAGGAGATGCTTGTATCTCAAAGCTAAGGGAGAAAATCCAAAAATTCAAAGAAAGACATAGAGAGGTTAGATAAGAATTAAAAGAGTTAAAGGAAAGTATTGTGGATTTAAAGTAGCAACTGAATGAATGCAAGAAGACTAAAGAAAATCTCAAAGATACTATCAAACAGAAAATGGAAGAATAGAAGAAGACTAAAGAAAATATCAAGGATACCATCAAACATAAATCAAAAGAAAATGAGAAGTTAGATCAAGAGTTAAGAAGGCTAGAAATAGAAGCAAGAGTATGTGAAAGTAGCATAATTCTAGATCAACTCTTCTCCCTATAGAAATGTCACAAGGATAAGGGAGGACTTGGATTCATCGGTGAAAACTCAAATTAAAACACTAAGAGTGAAGACAAAGCAGTTGAAGTTGAAGCGAGATCTAGTGTAACAAGCAAGGTCTGGAACTCTAGAACACCTAAAAGATAGTCAGTCAGGCAACCAAATGGTCAAAGCAACTTATCATTTAACGAGTATTGTTTTCTATGCAATAATTTTGGACATAAGGTTATAGAGTGCAAAATCTAGAAGGAATTGAGTACTCAATGCTTTAACTGTCACAAGTTTGGTCACAAAACAACTCATTGTAGAAGTCAATTATCTAATCCAACTAGAAGAAATGGAATAAATAATCTCTTTCATGGTAATTGCTATTTATGTCATGGTTATGGTCACAAAGCTAATCATTGCAAATCTAGGGTTCACTCAATTAAGTCAAGGCAAAGATGTTACAAGTGTATTCAATTCGAACATTATGCTAACACATATAGACATGTTGCTTTAGAAAATCCTAAAAACAAGAAGGTTGCAGAATCAGGTGAATATAAGAAGACCATCATGGAGTGGAAGAAAAAGGAAATGAGTGTGGAGAACTCTTTTATGGTACCGTATCTTGGTACAAGCTCTACCAGAATCTGAGCCAACCACCTTGGCTCAAGGGGAGTGTTGCTATGCATATCCTGTCGGCACCCCCTCTCTAAAGTAATATTGATGTTTTTTTTAACATCACTAAGTTTGATCCAGTTGGTGATATATGATGGAGCTTCATCTGACTGATTGAAAAGTGAAGTAGAATTGATGGAATCATCGATGTAAGTTTTTGGCAGCAAGTTCATCATGACCAATTAAGGTTAAAAGGTGGAGTTTTCAAAACATTTCTCACAACTTGCAAACAAGAAGTTTCACGAAGAGATAAAAGATTGAAGAAGATAAGCGTGACGATGGAATCTATTGATAGAGAATTGAGTGGCGGTATTTCATTAAGGCTAAAGGGAGTAGAGTTGGATGAATTTGATCATTAGAAGATGAAGGAAATGGAACTATGGTTAAAGATTGATGAATTGTAGACTGTAAGTGCTCTGGGTATGGATTTGTGGGGAGAATTTCCCTGGTTTTCCAACAAAGAGTCTATCTTGTTCCAGTTGAGTCGATTCAAGGATGGCAGCATCATTTTGGACAAACCTTATCTGATCACTAAGGAATCCATTGAAGTTATTACTAGATTGTGCAGTGGTGGTGACCTCCCTAGGAAGAAAATGGTGAAATAAAGAGATGTGGAGGAATTTACTAGTGTCGAAAAAGACCCCCGAGCTCTATTGATAAATACCATTGTCAACCTTACAGTAATGTATATTGCTTATGGAATCACTTATAAAATCTATTTTAGAAATTATGAAGGTTCTACTTCAGCTATTGCAATGTATCTTGCACATAAGATGATGAAGGAAAATAAACAGTTTGACTTATGTATCCTCATAATGGAAAACCTAATTGAGAATGTTAGAATTTCTTTGGTTGAGAATTATCCTTTTTGGTTTGGGTCTCTGCTCATATGTTTAGTATTTTACTTTCTAAGTTCGCTACCATCAAAGGAGAATGTTAAGTGGAAGTCTGACATCCTATCAGAAAGCAAGTTTATAGATACTTGGAATGTATGGAAGATAAAGAAATTGCATGCAAAGTTTATTTCTCATCCTTGCAGATGAATCTATGCCATGCTATGATAGTTTCTAGTCAGTTTGAGGAGGGTTCCTCATCTAGTAAGAAAGAGTTAGAGGTTTTCATTGGTGGTTCCCATCTAAAATCTAAAAGGAGAAAAATTAACACAAAGGATGTCATCACTATCCCAGAAGAGAAGGAGAAGGAAGAAGAGTCTCTGCCTAGATCCAACTCTTTCAATCTAGATGAAGTTCATTCGACGTTGGATGAAGATGATATGAAAAATATTAGTGAAATGTGGTATTCCTACTCTCCAACCAGTAGGCTTATAATTGATGATGCCTTAGTTGATTATCTGCTTAAAAAGGGTATTACTATTTCAAATGTTTCTAACTCATTACCAGATGATCTAGTAGAAGTTGTTGAAGAAAGGTTGTTGTGGGAAGAATATGAAGGACACAAGTTCCAAGATATGATTGAGAGAAGGTGTGTCAAAGCCAAACAAAAAGTTATCCAAACACGTTGGTGAGACAAGAGAATGCATTAAAGAGATGTCTGAAATCTACAAGTATTGTCTCTGGTGGCTTGTTATTGTTGATAATTTTAGAAGAGGAATTGAAGCTATTGAATTTGAATTGAATGATATTGGGAAGTGTTTTGACTTCTTCAAAGATAAAGATGGAAAATAGAGAATAAGAGTTAGAGAGTTGCAAGTTGAGTTATTGTCTACATAGAGATAGAGGGAAGATTTGGTTAAAACTTTCTAGTTGGCCAAAGAAATTGTTGAGGTCCCATTGGATCATCTCTTTAGGATACTTTCTAATGCAGAAGATTGTGAACAACAATGCCTATCTCTAGATTGGTCACCTTTGAATTTATGTTGTTGACTCTACTAGACAATATGTGTTCTAGAATGGTTTTTGCAGTGCTAGCTTGGAAGAGGATTCTTCCAATTGTGAGAGAAAGGTACAAGAAGATTTTTCATGTGAAAAATGTTATTTTTACTTGATCTCCTAAATTTTCTTATTTTTCCCTTTGCCTTTGATGGAAAAAAGGGGGAGAAAATGAAGAGAAAACAAAAACATGAAGAGGTAATGAATTGCTTGTCTAAGGGGAAGTGCTTGAAGTTTATGGAGTTTTGTGTTTTTGTTGTTTTTCCATCAATTCCAAAGGGGGATATTGTTTCAAGTTGTTGAGATGATTCAACATTGTTGTCATTGATGTCAAAACCTAGATCTAGAAGGTTGAGCTCTGAATGATATACAAAAATGATCTATCTTATCATATGCTTTGATGTTACATAGTATGGATGTTATCTTTGATCCAGATATGGCAGTACTTCTTTTTGGGACATTCATGGAAGATAGTTAATGCAGAATAATGAAGTCTAATATTTTGTTGTTGGTTGTTGTGCTTAAATCTTACTCTAGGCAACCTTTCTATCTAGACATTAATGTAGCATGTTACAAGTTTTGGTATGTCAAATTTTGTTTCTACGGTTGATACTAAAATTTATGATAATCAAGATCTGGTCTTGGTTGTGGAGTTTTCATCGGCTCCAGAATATATTTCATGTAGTTCAAAGTTTGCTACCTTTTGATAATTATGTTATGTAATGAACACATCTTATGTATGACCTACTTATGGGTCCCTTGGTAATGTGGTAAGAAGACTTTTATGTGCAACCTATCTTTTGGGTCTAGTGCTAGCATGCAAGGCCTTATTAAATATTTCAAGGTTGTTCCTCATGCTGGCATGTTTTTTGGTGATCTAAATTCAAATTGTGTTGGGTGGACTTAGAAGACTATGAAGACATTGTGTTTGGCCAACCTAGGATATTATGAAGGAATGTAATGGTATAAGTAAAAGTTTTTTTTGTTCGATGAAAGAAGAAGAGTGGAGTATGGTGTGTGTGAGAAAATAAAAGGGTGTGAAGGAAGAAGTAATCTGGTTTGTAGAGGTTGTGTGAGGAAGGTGTGTAGAATATTCTTTACTAGATCTACTACAAATAGTTATTGTTCTCTTAACCAAAATTGAATTCATGTATATGTAGATGCAACTTCATCAGTTCACTTTTTTCAGTGAGTCTATTTTATAATTAGATGTATTAAGCTGGTAGTGAACCCACCGACAATGAGCCTTACCTACAGTGAGCAATCTAGTAGTGAGCCTTTGTAAAAATCACCTTAACTGGTGTTCTATAATTGAGAATTAGTATTCTCTGTGGTTTTTCCCTTCTTTGGTTTCCACATAAATTCTAGTGTTCATTGTGCTTGGTGTTGTGTGCATTCATTTTCTTATTTGTTTGATTATTTTCTAATTGATATAAGCTTGCTGTAGATTAATTAAAGAAAAGAAAATTGTTTTATGATAATTGATTCACCCCCCCTTAATTATCTAGAATGTTCAACAAAATTCATTGTGATATTCATCTTTATGTTGTGAACATTGTTTTCTTTTGTTTCCTTTTGGGAACGATGCAAAGTATTGAGATATTTAGTTCTCTTTCACGTTGAACCAAAATCTTTGTTGTCTTCATGTGTCATTCCTCCACTGAGATATTTAAGTCTCTTCCTCATTACTTTAAGGTGGGGGCATACATTCAATTATGTGTGCTTCACTTTTTCTCACATAGTGAACTTGGTGATGGGTGAAGCCACAATAGTGGTTTACAATTGAAGTGAGGAAGGAAAACTCACAAAAAATGAATGCATGGAAAAAAAATTGATGTTAGGGGTTCGTACGAACCTACTAATTCGATCAAACCAATTAGGGGTTCGCTAGAACCTGGGTTCGGGCGAACCCTTTCAATACTTTCCCGCCAAAAAATCCAAAAAATCCCCTTATAAAAGTGGGGTTCGAATGAACCCTGGTTCACTAGAACCCCCCTTTTCCCTAATTTTTTAATTTGTTCACACAAAAAACCTAATTTTTTATGCTTTGAAGCTCTTGTTGAGGATGAAAATGGGGGAATCTTTAGCAACCAAACTTGGAATCATGTAGTCTTCAGAACGAGCTATCAAATGAATATAATTTTAATATGTTTTGGTTTTATTATGTATTTTTTTTAGTTTTATTAAACATAGATTTTTCATTGAAAATGAAGGTCTTTGTTCTGCACATGTGGAAAAATAGCAGATTATCAAAAAAAAAATTAAAAATATGAGTGCACTAGATATTGAAGTCCTTGATCCAATAAAAAAAAATTGAATTTTGATATATACAAAAAAGTTAAGCGTTATACGGTCGTTCTATGTCTGAATTGTCATTGGTTTGACTTTGAAACTTGATTAAAGAAAAAATATTCAATAAAAAACTATCTAACCAAGTGGAAGCACTAGATATCAGAGTCACAAATTTAAATTAAAAAGAATTGGAATTTTATCCTTCATGGAAAAAAAGTTATGTGTTATACGGTGTGCGTCACTTTTTAAAAATGTTGTTTTATGGAAAAAACCAGTTTTTGTGGGAGATGGAAAAAGAAGTGCAATCTAATTTTGAAAAATTTGAAAAAAATATTTTTAGAATCTATAGACAAAATGTGACAAGACTCTAGTTTGCATCATCTTCAAATTCCTCACGGTTTAGCCGCTATAGGTGCCTGAATGTGAAGATTTAGTTAAAAAAAAAATTAGTGTCTAGTTTGGCCAAAAATTATAAACCACTATTGTGGGATCACCCTGCTGCATTTTTTGGCATATTGATCATTTTGTAGCATCTTATTAGAATGATTGGAACTATAATTCTTGGTATGGTTAAATAGAAACTCATCTAGCGAATATTGTACTTCACTAGACCTTGTGTGTTTTCATTTGATACTATTACAAAAAATCACCAAAATGAATATCAGAGTTTACTAGCCTATGTTGTTTCTTATCAAGCTTAGACTTCACTAGCCTATGTTTCTTTTGTTAATGGGGTCACCTAAAAAATATTAGACTCTGTAAGCTTGTGATTCATGAACACCTTGGGTATGGATCTTAGTAAGAATTTTGCAAAGCTTGCTAGTCCATGATTGTCATATCTGCTTTGCATCATGTTTGTATTTTATTTGCATTATATTTGTATTATGTTTGCATTATGTTTGCATCATGTTTTGTGCTTACATTGTGTTTGCATCATGTAGTACTTGTATTATGCTAGTCTTGTGTCTTCATAATGTATGCTTTGTGTTTTTCATGTTGCATTGCACCTCATATGTGTGTTCCTTTGTCTTTACATTGTTGTGCTATAGGATCTTGAGCTCGGGGGCTAGTGCATCCCCTAGATGTAATGTCATCCTATTTCTTCAATGTTCAGATAAATGAACCCTTCTTGGATTATCCTTAATTTAGTGTGACAATGAGGATTCGTTCATACTCTCGCTAAAGTTTGGACTAAATGTAACATCATAAATTGTCATCCTTGACAATTTCACACTAGGTTTAGCTCCCTCCTAGGTGCCTGGACCTAGTTGTGCTTTTAATCTTCCTATTTTATGATAATATTTTGGGAACCAGAGTTGAATTGGGATTTAAGAATTAATGTTCATTTAATGACAATCAAATCCCCAAAATAGGTCTGAACTAGGGTGCTAGCACCCCTATCCAACCTATTTTGGCCTTAATCCACATATGTCTATGTCAACATTTTAATATTTAGATTTTTGAATTCAATTGTTGATTGTCAGTAATTAATTTATGGGAAATTAAAGAATGACATATAAATACAAGTCTTTTTCACCATTTCAAATGATATGAATGCTAAGGCAATTGAGATCATAATTGAGCATCCTAAAAAGTAGTGAAGAGAAAAATTAGTAGAATTATTGCAACGTTATTTTAGTCAAGCATCATGTTAGCATCATACCAAGTTTCTATGTGAGTTTGTTTATGTTTCATGTCCATTTGTTTTGTAAGTACTAACACTTGTAGGACTTCAAATCAAGCGTCTAATTATCCTTAAAGGTGATTAGTACAATGACTTTAGTCTATCAAGGAATGCAGATATAAGTGTTAAGTTGCAACAATTGTCAATTTGTCACTTTTTTATACATTAGCCTCTACTCGATCAAGAGTAAGCTCTCTTTTACATCATCATAGCCATTGTGGAGGTAGAAATACCAAAATGGGGTTTGACTTAGGCAAGCCCCTATATGACACAACACTTTCCCCTCTTCTTTGTGTGTAGTTTCATATTTGAAGTGAATTTGGGAGAGGATTGAAGACCTAATTGCTCAATCAAGCATTTAATCCTACAAGTCAACAAATCATGGAAAGTGGAATTTATCAATGTCAAACAAAGTTACGACACTAAGTCTAGAAAGGAAGAGGTCATATATAGGGACCAACTGAGATTTGAATTTTGCTTATGAGTGTCTGCACTTCCAAGTCTAGGGTGTCAGTGCCCTTGTCCAACCAAATCAAGCTCAAATTTAAATTCTAGGTTCCTTTGTATCTGACCTTTGTTGCTTTGTACTCTATTTCTAGCTTTTTATCATGTGTTTTTTTGAAATTATAATAGTTTGCTGCATTTTCACAATTGACCTAGTTACATCTTTACATTATCAAATTCAGTCAATTAATCAATATCCAATCAACCTCCAAAAAAAGAACCAGAATGTTGATCCACCATTCTAGTTCTTCTATTGAGGTTAGTAGCCAAGTGGGTGTTGAGATCATTTTTTGTACCTTCCATTGTGATATAGGAAGGGGTGTGATTTAGACCATAGATCCCCTTTTCCCACATCACTTACTTTAATTGTTATATATTGATTGTTGCAATTTCTACTATTATTATTTTGATTATTTTTTATAAATAACTTTATAAGAGATTATAATTCCCATTTCATAAGAGAATTGATAATTTAAAGTGTTCTTTTCAAAAATTAATTACAAAATAAATCTATATTTAGCTCTCAAATCATTGATGGAATATGGATGTTGAAAGTGTGCAAAATTAATCTACCAATGCCTAAAGAATTGATGCCTTGATATGCTCGCTATCTCAAATTATTTTGATATTATTTTCGCAAATTTAAGCCCCTTATGGTTGAACATGAAGTTCATAAATAAATATCAAATGCATAAAAAAATTTGTAACTCACAAGATATATCTAGTATATAATGGACTTCTAAAACTAGCTCCACCTCAATCTCTAATATTTTGAAGATACATAAGGATAGGCAATATTCAAAAATAGTTTGGGGAGAATCTATCAAACTACAAGGGTCAAGTTCTCCTTAGTTAACCCTCTTGTTAGATTGACTTGATGACCTTGGATAAATATTATAAGACATCAAACAACCATACAAGTGGCTGATACAAATTTTGACACAATTAATTAATTTTATGCTCCAAATAAAAGTGTTCTTAGAATAATCATTCCCTGTAACTCAAATGTTCCTTGTCATTCCTTCATGCATTCATGGATGTGCATAATTGCACAAACGAATACCTTTAAATACTAAGACATAATAAATAGTCTCACATATGCATACCAAATCAACTCTTAGTATCTAGTTAAAAATGAGAACCGGCAATTTTAAATTTGAATCAATTAAAATTGATCAAAATTGAACCGAATCACACAATTAACATAAAACAACAAATATAGATCTTAAAATCTAAAATAAATATATAAAAATATAAACTAATAATAAAATAAATAAATTGAAAATAAATATAAATCAAATCAAATATATAAAAGTACTGTAACGAAACATAAATATAAATAAACTAAATAAAAATACACGACTTATCAATATAACTACATTAAAACCTAAAACTAAATAAAAATTTCAAAATTTCAGCATTGCACATTTAAAGGCAGGGAATATCACTACGTGGCAACTATTAATAAAAATCTGTGTGCATAGAAAAGAAAGAAGTTTGTTGTAGGAAAGGGAAAGCAATTTTATGGAGCATCATAATCATAAGGCCCGCAAATAAATGGAAGATTTCAATAATGTCAAATCCGCACTTTATAATCCACTATTCCATGATGTTTACATCTAGTTAAACAATTTCACACGGACTAGTTCTTAATTGAGTTATGAACTTGAGACCAATTTTAAAGGTCCTATCTTTTTCTTTTTGGTGTTATAAATGGAGTATTATTTCTTTCGTCTATCTAATTCATCTTGTTTATAAGATATAACAAGTGTCATGTTGTGGCTAGTACTTGTCTTTATAGTATTGTAATTATTGTTTTCTAGATTTGAAAAAAATAAAATGTAAATTATATTAATGTGAAAAAAAGTTAATTATAGTGTTTTAGTATTTTTTTTTTTATACAACGGGGTGTCCCAGCGACCCAGCCCAGTGGCCCACCAACCCTTACCTTGGGTACCTAGGGCGAGATAGGGTGAGACAAGTCCCCTATGGATGCACATAGTGTTTTAGTATTTTTATTAATTAGTTATTTGCATGACCTAAACCTATCCCTAACTCACACCCTAACTCTAACTCTATCCCTAATCCTAACCCTAACCCTAACCTTAACTCTAACCCTAACTATGGTTGTAACACTATTCATAACTATAAACCTAATTTTAATCACTAAATTTTAAATAAATAATATATTTAATAAATGTTTATATTACTAATTATTATATTAAATAAAATTTATAAATAAAATAAATATAATATATACTAAAAATAATTAAAAGTTAGATATTAAATGTTGGCAATGTTTCATCTCTTATTATTAATATAAAATTGTTATATACTAGTAATCACACCTTGGTGTGCAATGTGTACAATGAAGAATTGTGGAAGATCAATTAGGGATTTTTTTTTGTTTATTTTTTACATATATATTTGTGTAGTATAAATGAGGTCAATTGGTAGTCTATTTAGAAAATGATGTTGTTTGTGCAACAAATATCTCAATGGAAAATTTGATAGCTTCAAATCAAATATGCATCTACTTACAAGGATCCAAACACAACTAAAACAAAACCTTTGAATGGGGAAGATAATAAAGCTCATTACCAACATGCTCATGTTGTGTTTACAATAGGAAGAGAGTTAGAGGGAGGGAGATAGGGGGATATAAAGAGGGATAGATATAGGGGAAGAGAAAGAGGGGGGGGTAAGGAAATAGAGATTGAGAGGAAATTAAAGATAGAGATAAAGATGGAAATGGAGATGAAGATGGAGGAGAGGGATATGGAGAGAAGGAGGATGAGAGATAAAGAGAGAGGACAAAGGGATAGATCTAGAGATGGAAAATATAAATATATAGAGAGGGAGAAAGAGGGAGAGAATGAGAGAGGGAGAGATAGAAATATAAAGATAGAGATAGGAAGTGATATAAAGAGGGGTAGAGAGAGGGAAATATATAGTGGTAGAGAGAGATGGATAGATAATGAGATAGAGATAGAGGGAGATATGTAAGAATTTAAATATGGAGAGATAGAGATAGAGATAGAGATAGAGCTAGAGATAGGGAGAGATAAACAAAGAGTGTGTGTTTGAGTAAGAGAGAGATATGCAAAACTCAATAAAGAGGGAGATAGATATGTATAAATAGATAGAGAGGAAGGCAGATGGAGGGAGAGAAATAGAGAGAGGATAGCTAAGTAGAGAGATATAGACAAAGGAAGTGATAGGGAGAGGGGGAAGAGGAAAAATAGGGATATAAAGAAGAGATAGAGAGATAAATATAATTTGGGAAAGATAGAGAGGGTGTGAGAGAGAGAGACAAACACAAAGAGAAAGAGATAAATATAAAGGGAGAGATGGAAGAAGAGAGGAAGAGGGAGATGGAGAGGGAGGGATAGAGATAGAAAGAGCAAGACAATGAAAGGGGGGAGATGGTGAGAGAAATATAAAGATATAGGAAGTTATATGTAGAGAGAGGGATATAGAGAGAGAGTAGGAGACATGGAGGGAGAGATGGAGTAAATAAGAGAAAGATAGAGATAATGAGATATAAATAGAGAAGAAGAGGGACATATGGGAAGATAGAAATAGAGGGGGAAAAGTGAGAGATAAAGGAGGTGATATAGAGAATTAATAGAGGGAGGGAGAGAGATAGAGAGAAGTGGGAGAGGTAGAGAGATGGAGATAGAGAGAGGTGGGAGAGATAGAGAGATGGAGATGGAGATAGAGATAGAGATAGAGATAGGAAGGGAGAAATAATGAGTGTGTGTGAGAGAGTGAAAGAGATATAGAGATATAGATAGGTAAAGAGAAACAACCTATGTTTGTGTGTTTCTGAGTGAGAGATATTGAAATAGATATAGAGGGATACATATATATAAATAGATAGAGAGGAAGGGAGAGAAGGAGATATAACATCTAGAGAGGATATAGAAGTTGAGAGATATAGAAAGAGAGTGATGGGGAGAGATGGAGATAGGGAAAGAGGGAAAAATATGAATATAAATAAGGGGAGATAGAGAGATACATATAGTGAGAAAGACATATGGGAAAGAGATCGAAAGAGAAGTAAGGAGATAGAGATAGGGAGAGAGATATAGAGGAAGATAGAGATGTATATGGAGATGGAAATAGAGAGAGGTCCAAGAGAGAGTAAATAGAGATAAAAAGAGGGGGATACAAAGAGAGAAAGGGAGAGAATGAGAGAGGGAGAGATGGAGGGATACAAAGATAGAGATAGGAAGTTATATAGAGAGTGGTAGAGAGAGGGAGATATATACAAAGGTAAGGAGAGGAACATATGGAGAGATATTATAGAGAGATATGACAAGAGAAAGAAAGAGATCTCTTTATATCTTTGTTTCCCTCTTTATCTTTATATTTTGTATTCTCTCAATCTCTCTCTTCCTTACTCTCCCTTATCTCTCTAAATTTGTCTTCCCTTCTCTTTTTCTATATCTATCTCACATTTCTTCTCTCTATTCATTTCCCTATATATAGAGAGGTAAAGAATTGTACAGTGACATTACAAAAAAATCTATGAATTAATAATTAGTGTGATACCAGAAAATGTTAGTCAAGTTTCAAGCGTCTACAACACCTTGCTTGACATCTTAGGGAATTGAAACCAAAATAAAAATCAATATTGCTAATTTTGAAAACTAGCATTGGTGCAAAAGTAGTTAGAAATGAAATTGTCCAACACATTTGATTGTAGAGTAACTAGGTAAGAGGATATAGTAGTCATGTACTCTAACTTTGTATCTCTCAAACTCATGTGTTATTTCAAATGATGAAATTTTTATAACTTGTCAACTTCATTACCTAAATTTTAGATTTTAAGATCACATCATTAAATATGATACACATCAGCATGCTTTTCTTCATATACATAAATTAAAAAATTAGTTCAATAATTTTCTATGAAATCAGCTATTTGTAATACACCATGTAACATTACATAATTTGTTAATTTTTAAATATGACTTCTTTTAAAAAAAATTATTCCATTTATTATAAATAATAATAGTCAACTTTAAACACGAAAAATCTTAATTAAAATACTCAATCTTTGAATATCTCAATGCACCATGTGTTCCACCCTGATCAAGCGACGTAATAAGATACACTTTTTAATCTGCATTTCTTCAAATTTAAAAAAATAATAATAAAAAAAAAATCACTTTTTAAATTTTTGAAGACCTGCATTTCATCTTTTAAATAACCAGCGTTAGGCCATATGTGTCAGATGGAAAAAGATGAGAAATGCTTTAAATTTCAACGATAAACATATAAAAAACGTGACGAATGTTCAATAATAGCAGTAATTTTCAAAGAAGTTTTTTAATGAGCCAAGCAAGGCCATGCCCATTGTCTCTGTAAAACTGTCATCTTGGAGTAAATCAGGGAGAGCAGAGGAGAATAGTGGAAGATTATGCAGATGTAAAGAGACGATCTTTATCCTCATTTGAACCACTACTCATGAAACATGGGTCAATGAGTTTGACCCGAAACTACACGATTGAATCCTGATAGCAATATCATAATTTGACGCGTTGTGGAAAAATACCTCCTACTTATCAATTGATGAGCTAAAGGGGCTCTATTATGAATGGTTCATAAGGCACAACACTTGCTGAAGGTTTTGCAAATGGGGTAACAACCCAAGCGGGCTTAACCTTGGAGAAAACTCCCTGGTTAAGCGCGCTTGAGCTGGAGCAGTATTGGGATGGGTGACCTCCCGGGACGGACCAATGCTCCACCTCTGTGAGCATCACCTAGATGCAATGAGTGCTAAGTGGACCATTCATTATCATGAGAGATGGGTTGTTGTGAACCACTACTCATGAAACATGGGTCAATGAGTTTGACCCGAAACTACACGGTTGAATCCTGATAGCAATATCATAATTTGACACGTTGTGGAAAAATACCTCCTACTTATCAAATGAAGATAGCAATATCATCATTTGACACGCTGTGGAAAAATACCTCCTACTTATCAAATGAATATTTTTTATTTAGATGTATATTCTTTCATAAGATTGTGATCTAAAGTCATATAAAGGCTAATACTTAAACAAAGACACACACTAGGTAACATTTTTTTAGAAGTATGATTGGGTTAAGTTTAATTATTGAGTGCTTTTGATGACCTGGAACTCCCTATTTAATGATAGCTTCGCTGAATGAAGACTTTTCATTTACATGTATAATTTCTCATATTATTATAATTCCAATATAAAATAGAGTTGTGATATATTTTTAGCTGTAGTCTAAGTATTTAAACAAAAAGGACACACTATGTAATAATTTTTTTACAAGTACGATTGGGCCAAGTTAACTTTTGAGTGATTTTGATGAATTGAAACTCCCTATTCATGATAGCTTAGCCAAGCCAAAACTTTTGATTTATATGTATACTCCAACACGATATTATAATCCGTTATATAAAAACAAAGATGCTCATACTTGTATATTTGTGACCTAAATATTTTAACAAAGAGGACATGCCAAATAGTAGATCTTAAAAAGCAGTTTTATTTTCTTTCAAAAATAATATTATTTTATAAAATAATTTGATTGAATGATTTTACATTATAATTTATTTTTAATTTATTTATTTATTTATTTTTTCCCCTAATCTCATGACATTCTATTGTATATTTCAATAACCAGACACACAATAATAATACTAAATCTCATCTGTTCTATTTTTTTAAAAAATTAATTCGTATTTTTATTAAACAAAATTTTACCTTTTTCAATATTAAAATTTACGGATTAAAAGTTGCAGCTGAAGGGCATATACATTATTTTAAGCGGTTTGACATTGTAGATAATAAGGTATATATATTAACATAATATGTTTCCCTCTAATTCTGACATTCCATTTCTACGCATTGCAGAGGCGACAAGGCATTTTGCAGCGAGGAATGCAGACATCACCAGATTGTGAGTGACGAGAGGAAGGAGCGCCGCCCATCTTCCACTACTTCTTCTTCTTGTTCACCTATTTTCACTATAACTCCCATGGCTGCTGCCCTGTACTAGTACTGCTGGATTTCCATTATATTTATACAAAGCACTGTTGCAGACGCTTACGCGAAATATAAAAGCAGCTCTAAAAGGCTTCGTGGAATACTTTGAAAGCTTGGATCTGTGCTATTTTGTAACGGGCTTGCTTAACTAACACACTCTAACCGTTAACCATGCTTAGGTGGCTGGTGTGGGGCCCAATTACCTGTCCAGCTTGCTGTTCCCCATTTCCGTTTCCCGTTCACTGTTAGCATTCAAATTGTTCCCTCGCAGTCTCACCGTTTCAGCACATTCAAAGCCAGGTTTCCCACGCGGTTTGTTTTCATTTGTCAGTGCACTCGCGGCCTGTGTAAAAATGGCAGTTTTGGAACTAAGTATGGACGTCCATCAGAGCATAACGGACTAGGGATTATTCAGTATGCTCTGGTAGACATGTATGCAAAATGTGGAAACATAGACAAGGCACGTAAACTGTTTGACAGGATACCACAAAAAAATCTGGTCTCGTGGAATGCTATGCTTGCAAGATATGGACAAAATGCGTTAGCTGAAAGGGATTTACAAACATTCAATCAAATGTAATCGGCAGGTGTAAACCAGAACTCCGCAATCCTTATCGACATCCTCCCTGCCTATGCTAAAATGGGAGCTTTGGAACGTGGTATGGACATCCATCACAGAATTAAGGAAAGCAAGTTTTTGTCAGATGTTGTAGATGCAACCGCCATGGTAGACATGTATCCAAAATGTGGAAGCATAGATAAGACACGTGAACTGTTTGACTAAATGCCTCAAAAAAATGTGATCTCATGGAATGCCATGATTGCAGGGTATACACAAAAGGGATTTGTTGAAAAGGCTTCAGAAACTTTTAAGCAAATGCAATTGGCAGGTGTACAACCAAACTCCGCAACCTTTGCCAGCATCCTCCTTGCCTGTGCCAAAATGGGAGCTTTGGAACAGGGTGTGGACATCCATCAAAGCATAAAGGATAGAGCAATTTTGTAAGCTAAACCTGTGGTGGATATGTGGATCTATTTTCTTGCTGCCTGCAGATCACATATGAATACAGGCTTAAGAGTATTTACAGCAATGCTATTTTTCATTTGGATCTTAGAAAGATGTGACTTGTGTTTTTTCAAGCATATATTCAGTAGTGGGCAGGTGGTGTGAAATGGTCAGGGAGATTGATGAAAGATAAGGAATTAAAAAGCTTTCCAGATGTATTAAAGGCCATGTGCTTCTTTTGTAGGAGATATATGACATCCACAGACAATAAATCTATGCAAAGTTGGAGAAATTGGCTTGGGAGATGAAGGCAATTGGGTATTTTTCAGATGCAAGACACTTAGTGTTGTGGAAAAGGAGTGAAAAAAATTATTTCTCTGCCATCATAGTGAAAAGATGTCAATTGCTTTTGGTTTTCTAGACATGCATGTTGCAACAATTATTAGCCTTGTTAAGAACTTTTGACTATATGTTGATCATCACAATGAAATGAAATTTATCTCCAAAACTGTTACAATTCCTACTTTTAATGATTAGTTTAAAGTTGATTTAATGAAGAGGAAATGAACTCACTTGCATAGACATTTTGCCATAGATCAATCAAAGGCCTTATTAATTCATGAGGATAAATTTCATTAATGAAGTTATTTTGAAAAGCTTTACTTATGATAAACCTTAATATATAGGTTCCTAAGTTGATTTGATTATCCTAGAATGCTTATGAACATTCTCTAATAAAGTTTCCACTTATTTATGTCTTGCAACACCAACTCTGGTTTAAGATAAAATAAGAGAACTCCTCTATTGACGTTTGTCCTTTTAAGCTTTTATCTTGTACATATTATTTTTAATGAAAGGACCCTATTGTGCTTCTAATTCTTTTTTAGTTTGATTTTGTTGCCTAAAGTCCTTCATTGATATTTGATCAAAGATTTATATTTTTTCCCTATAGTTTTATGTGATATCTCTATCTTGCCCCTTTCTAAGTGATGTTGAGGTCTATATTAGTAAGTGCAAATTTATCCAAGTTGAGTGCTTCCTTTCTTAAAAGGACCATGTTTTGGCCACCATCTATAACCAATCTAAAAATTATTCAATAGACTCCCTTATTAAAAAAAAATGTTCTTGTTGTAGTGTTTTATCTTTCAGTATACTCGTCACATGCCTAAATATCTCAAACTATAGAAATTTCTAAGTGTTAGGGATGATTGTGTCTATTTGTATCTTTTATTAGGTTTGTAGGTTTCCTCTTGCCAGTATTTTTCCCTCCATTCCTTGAAACCCAACATTTCCATTTCTTTTTTAGACCTTTGGCTACTTCTCACTACCTAGGTACTTTATCATGCCTTTACCCACCCCCGCTCCCTACTTTGTCTATGTTGTAGGCCTTAGGATTTTATGTCTCCATATAATAATGTACTTCTTAAGCTATAAGACTAATCAATGAACCTCAATTATTCTCAACTTATAATTTTCCATGTTTCCTCTTTTTTAGCATTGAGTATTCACCATGTACTTAATTCCTAATATGAGGATTTACTTTCCTTTAAGTCTCAAAATCTTGGGCTTTTAGTATTTTCCCTACTCATTTCCCTCAACCCGCTTCCCATCTCTCTTCCTCCTTGTGGAACCCATACTTGTAGGATTACTCATACCATCATATCCAAAAGGTAAAATATATGGCAACACCACTCTCTAAACCTTGAAAGGCTTCCACCCTATTTCCCTCGCTCTTTCTTGTTCTAGCATTTGGCACACCACATTAATGATCCTTAACCCATTTCTCTTAAGTCATAGAGTTTTGGACTTCAATATTTTCCTCTGACAAAAAAGTGCATCTAGCACTCTATATCTCTAATCCTTGTCCCCTTTACTTTATCCTTTTGTCCATATTATTTAGTGGTATCATATTTTCCCTCACCTTGATCCCACTTCTTCTTCCATCAATATTGAGTATCCCTTTCATTAATCCTCACTCTTCTTTGCATATGTTCCTTTCAAACTCCTAAGATTCTTTATACAACCTTCCCTAAAAGTAAGTTAGCTTGTGGTAAACCTAAACCCTAGTTCCTAATTTCTCAATGCAGCCTAGACTTCTATAGATTCTATCAACCAATTAAAACCCACCACAAGATAATCCTTTAATGACCAAGCGAATGCCATATGTGGATATGAATATTTTCCTATGTCACCTAGTCACTTTCTTGGACTAATCACAACATGACATACGTCTTGCATGCACTTAACCACCCAAAGAAAGTGAGAAGGTTCAATTTGATGTGATTAAATTTTACAAAATCCCTATCCAAGCAATGATTTACTTATGAATTCCTTTCTAAATTTTTTAAAAGAGTGATCGATCAAAAGGCCTCCATATCTAAGTAACCTATATATTCCTAGCCAAGCAGCCTTTATTCATTTTGACACCCCTACAATATAAATAGCTTTAAGGTTAGCCTTAAATAGATAGGGAATCTACCCTCAATTCTTAGAGATTATCTTGCAAGGAACACCCTCACTAATGATCTATATAACTATCTGTAGTGTAGAAAAATGTAACCCTTTACATTTTCTCACTTGTTTGGGGCCCTCCTAGTTAAAATAGACTTAATAATGCCTTAATTTAGCATTTAAAAATGTATCCCCTTACATTTTCACACTTTTTTGGGCCCTCTTAATTTAAATTGAGCTTAAAATTATGCCTTAATAAGCCCTATTTTACATCTACAAGCCTAATAAATTACATTTTCCAAAGGGGAAACCCGACAATAATTAATGCCAATACATAAAAAATTTACCTTGAGCAATGTGTGTTCCAAGAATAGGGACCTGGAACCCATTTTCCCATGGGCGACTGGGTCCTCCTTTGGAACCCATTTTTAAAACATGTTTTGGCAGTATTTTTATCATCCCAAATTCAAATTTCAAAGGTTGATCTATTTTACGGATCTATGACAATTGCATTGAATGCGTAATGATTACAATTAAAGAAATCCAAATTACTTAATCGAAATTAACACACGAACATGATTAAATAAACGGAAATAACAAAGTGATGAAATTCAGAACGAGAGAAAAGAAAGAGAACACAAACAGAATTGATAACGAAGTTCATCGTAAGAAAGAATAAGTCTCCAGACCCCTCTCAAATGAGTGGACTAATCCGATTAATTCTCCATAATATAATGATTACAAAATTCTGGTATAGGTTCTCCCTAGTACAAATAAATTTCGAAGAACTCAGGCTCCAAAGTGCACAAGAACAATCTCCTTGAAAGCACAGGAAAGAGAAAAATTTCACCAAAATTATTCTCCCAAGTTACCACCACTTTCCTTTTCCCATCCTACACTACCCCCTTTTATACACCAATATTACCCATTTTTTGCTTTAACCAAAAGATTTTACAAAATCATCCAATATCCCCTAATTACATAGATAAATCAATAATATCCCCCCTATAATAATCCTCTTGTTTCAAAAGAGGGGCCCTTAATTTTTGGGCTTACAAAAATTATTTTAATCAAACTAATTCCAAATCCCACAAAAATTGATAATATCCCTTTACATAATCTTCAAATTATAATAACCTTAAATTATAAGGTTTCGGGGATAGTAGTTTAGGAGGTTATTAAGTTTGTTTTATTTTTAAAAGGGTAGATATTAAAATTAAGGGTAATCATTTTCAAATATTCATGAAAAGCAACCAATCCCTCTAACAATGTAAATATTGTTCAGTAGCGTAGTCGTGGTTATTATTTTGTGCGGCGAGGAGGTCAACTCCCTGCCACTCATTTTTAAAACTAAATCCATCTTTTTTAATCGATAAAACCAATCCTTAGTCATTGTTTGTTAACACACAATGCGCTGGTGCAACAACTGCGTGGGCTCCTAGTAGATGAGGGGTGGGGGGTTGAAATCCCCCCATCAAAATTTTAGCAAATGATTGATCAAACTACTCGCACCAAATGAGATAAGACAGGGCCACGTGTTAGACTGACATTCGTTGATTCAACACTTTGGAGGTGACATGTCCGCTGACTGGGATGATGATGTAGCACTGACTGTGTTGCCACATGTCATGTGGTGCTTGGCCAGTGAGGATGACTAGATGTTGACTATACCATGCTGATGTCAGCATGGTCAACATTTTGACCCAACCTTTGACTGCTTGTATCTCAGGCAAACAGAGTCCAATTCGCACGAAACAAACATAGTCAGAAAGCTCTCGATGAGCCCTTTGTGTTGAGACCAGTGTTGAACAATTTTGGTGACTTTGAATTTTTCCTTTTTCTCTGACCTAAGCCTTGAGTTGACCAAGGTTTGACCGAGCATAACTCGAGCTCCGTAGCTTCATTTGACTCCGTTCGAGTTGCGTTAGAGTCATAATTTTGATCTCTTCCTGGTGATGCCAATTTTAGAGACAAATGAGAAACTTCAAATTTTGACGAAGATCCTTCGGATCAGTCCTCCCCATTGGAGAGCTTTTGGACCTCCAAAAGTTGGTTACTCGAAAAGTAAGTGAGGGTAAAGTTCCCTCACTTTACTAATCTCCATCCATCTTGCCTTGCTTGGATTCATCCCCTTCAGTCCCACTCTGTGGTACTCAACTTCGCCTCTTCTTGAAGTCTTGATTTTTCTGTCTAAGATGACATCCTCTAGCAACTCTGCCATGTACTCTGGTGAAAGATCATCAAGTGATGGATCCTGAATGTCTGTATCTTCATCCAGTATCATTGGAGGCTCGTACAACTTTAGATTCTCAACATTGACAACTGAACAGATGTGCATGTATGGAGGAAGATTAAGGTGGAAGGCCTTGGTTCCAATCTTTTCCAAGATCTCAAAGGGACCATACCGAATCGTCTTGAGCTTCCTTCCTTCACCTTGCATTCTTTCCTTGTTGATGTGTAACCAAACTCTGTCTCCAACCTGAAAATGGTGATCACTGCGATGCTTATCATGTTGAGCCTTGTATTTGGCTTGACTCTTCTCCAACTGTGCTTCCACTGCCTGATGAATTTATTGGACTTTTTGGATGAACTTTAAAGCCTTCTCTGCATCATGGCATCCATCTTCAACATCATCTTTTCCAAAAGTAAAATCCATTGGTGTTTTGGGCACATAGCCGAAACAAGTCCCAAAAGGACACCTTTTTGTAGAAGAGTGTGCCGCATGGTTGTAAGCATGCTGCACATAATGAAGACTCTCATCCCACAGCTTGGGATGTTTGCTACAATAACCTCTAAGAATATGCACAATTGTTTTGTTTACTACCTCTGTCTGTCTGTCGGTTTGCAAATGGAAGATTGTAGTCTTCTTTAGTTTGGTGTCCATGAGTCCCCACAAAGCTGACCAAAATTCCCCTAGGAATCGAGAATCTCAATCTGATACAATAGAAGTAGGTAACCCAAAATGAACCCATACAAATTGAAAGTACATCTAAGCGGTCAGTTCAGCAGTGGCCTATTTCTTACAAGGCATTAGAATACACATTTTTCTCAACTGATCAACTACTACATACAGATAATCATGTCCCTTCCTAGACATAGGTAACCCCCAACAAAATCCATTGACACACTTTCCTATGGATGGGATGGTACAGGTAGAGGTGTGTACAACCCCAATTTTCTGTTACTAGGTTTACTTGTTGCACACGACACAACCTCTAATATACTCAGTTATAGTTTCTTGCATACAAGGCCAATAACAATACTTCTGCAATTGAGTCATTATTTTTGCTTACCCCAAAGTGTCCTATGAGGTGTGTGCTTCTCTGATTACCTATGCTTGTTCATCTTTTGGAATGCATAACTTTCCCAAGTCATACAAGAGTTTATCCTAAACATAGTAATATTTCTCTTCTACATGTTTGCCTACAATTAGAGCTGAATAGATTTCCTTAAAGTCTTCATCGTAAGCATACTGTTCCTAAAAAATTTCATGTACCATGGAACTACCTTTAAGGATAATCAAAGCATTCATAACAGGAGGCCTAGACAACATATCTGCTACTTTGTTATGGGCACCTTTCTTGTACTTAATTACCAAATGAAACTGTTGAAGAAAACCCATCCACCTAAAGTGCCTACTTTGTTGCAGTTTGGATTGTGAATGCAAATACTGAAGTGGCCAGTGATCAGTGTGGATTACAGTTTCTTTCCCCATTAAGTAGTGTTTCCATTTTTTAACACTTTGAACTAATGCATAAAGTTCCTTATCATAAGTAGGATAGTTAATTACTGCACTTGCTCGAAGGTCTAAGAGTGATAGCAGATTGGTTTACCTCCTTGCATTAGCACTACTCCCATGGAAAATCTACTTGCATTTGTCTCGATCTCAAACGGTTGGTGTAAATCTAGTAAATCCAGGACTGGTGTTGTGCTCAACTTTTCCTTCAAAGTGTTGAATGCCTTCTGCTGTGGACCTCCCCACTGAAAATTTGTCTTCGTACTGGTCAATGTGTGCAATGGTGATGCAATGTAGGAGAAGTTTGCAATGAACTTTCTCTATTACTGGACTGCACCTAAGAAACTTTTGACTTCAGTGACTGCAGGGTCTACTTTCAATTGACCACCACCTACGACATAGCCTAAGTACACTAAGGATGTCTTAGCGAATTCACATTTAGACATCTTTACGAAGAGTTTTTCTTTTCTCAATACATCAAAAACTTTCTTTACATGACTTACATGATCTTCCCAAGTTTGACTAAATATAAGAATACCATCTAGATAGACTATGGCAAAATTATCAATAAAAGGATGAAAGACATTATTCATGACTCTCATAAATGTAGCTGGTGCATTGCAAAGCCCAAAGGGCATGACCAACCACTCAAATAGTCCCTATTTTTTCTTAAATGCAGTTTTCCAAATGTCATCTTCTATAGTTCTTATTTGATGATATCCGCTACGCAAGTCTAACTTAGTGAAATAAACTGCATGTTTTAGTTGATCAAGTAAATCATCAATATGGGGAAGAGGATACTTGTTCTTTACCGTTATCTTGTTCAGGGCTCAATAGTCGAAGCACATTCTCCAAGACGGGTAAAAGCAAGAAGTTGGGTACACAAAGAGGGGAAGTTTTGGCCAAAAAAAATCTCGCAGAAAACGTGTACACGTTATTAAAAAAATGCGTATGCGTTTAGGATCGGGAACCCGATCCTAAAAAAATGTGTATGCACTATCAAACGCATACGCGTACGCATTATATAATGCATACGCATTTTATAACACATAAAAATTAATTATTTAAAAAAATAAATACTTTTTAGAAACGCGTACGCGTTTTAGAACGCGTATGCATTTTGAAATCAAAACTCGTACACATTTTAGAACGTGTATGCTTTTTGAACTCAAAACGCGTACATGTTTTAGAATGCATACACATTTCTAAAAAGTATTTATTTTTTAAATAATGAAGAAAGTAAGGAACGCATATGCATTTTGTAACGCATACACGTTTTGTAAAAACGTGTATGTATTTTTTAAATTCAAAATTCCCAACCCACATGCTGCTTCGGTTTTAGGCTAGGAAAAGGCTTGGCAATCCGAGCCTTAGCCTTTGACCTGCAACTAAAAAACTAAGGCAGATTGAAGAAAAATGTCGAACTTTGACAACATAGATGATGGACTTTTTTTCTGAATGAGTCTATAAAATTAAAACCCATTAGAGAACACAATGTCTATTTTCTAAATATATAATTTTTGTTAAAATTGGATTACGTTTGCTATTTTTTAATTAATTTCTAAGCAAACTAGTCCTTAAACTTGAAATATCAGGTTTTTTTAGTTTTTTAATAACTTTTTATTGGTTGATTTTCTTGTAAAAAAAAATTATATGGGACCAAAATTCAGACAATTCTCTACACAATGAAAAAAAGAGT
Organism: Sequoia sempervirens; assembly: GCA_007258455.2. Taxonomy (NCBI): domain Eukaryota; kingdom Viridiplantae; phylum Streptophyta; class Pinopsida; order Cupressales; family Cupressaceae; genus Sequoia; species Sequoia sempervirens. The sequence goes on along the minus strand of VDFB02000013.1, from coordinate 31,998,683 downwards.
CAAAAAATATTTTGTTTATGTCCAATTATGTTGTCCGTACACATTGATTTGGAAAACATCAATTAAGGCCAATAAAATTTAATAAAAAAAAATATTCAACCAAAAATTACAAAAAAAAATCCAGACCAAACTTCATGTTGTTAGCTCTCTTTTCCTAAAAGGAATTAGCAGAATAATTTTATTTGGGTCAAAAAGTGTTGTCTGTACACCTGCTTGGTATGGTAAAAAAATAGGGACTTTGAAAAAGTGGTTTTTATAGATCCTTATCAAAATGTAATTTCTATAAACTGGGTATTTTAATAATTTACATATTTGGAAACTATATTCAAAATGATAAATTTCATATTAGTGAGTTTTTTTAAGATTCATTGTGGAAGTGCCTCAATTTTTTAGTCCAAGTGTGACAAATTCTGAAAAACAGCAAAAATATTTCCACTTTTTGAGCTTTGTGTACCCAACTTCTTGCATCAGCCCAGACCCATCCTTCTTTGGAACCAACATAATTGGAGAACCACAAGGAGATGTACTAGGAAGGATGACTACTTTTTCCACCAACTCCTGAACTTGCTTTTTAATTTCCTCATTCTGCAAAAATGATACATGGTGCATGCCAATGTTTGGAATAGGCACATCTTGCTACAACTAGATTTCATGTTGTATCTCTCTCTTAGGTGGCAACCCCTTTGGCTCCTAAAATAAGTCATTATAAGCATAAACTATTTTGACCATCTCAGCTTTATGCTCTGGATCACACCCTTTAAATGCTTCAACTTTTTCATCCTCTTTTGGTTTTACAAGCATTAATACAAAGTTCTTACTAGAATTGACCAAACTTTTCATCTGACTAGCATTAACTAGCGCAAGATTAGTCTTAACTTTGTGTGCATGTACAATGTATTCTATTCCATCCTTAAAGAGATGATACTTATTCTCCCCCCTATAAAAGATTACTTTTCTGTCAAACAGATAAGAACTCCCTAACACAATCCTGTTGGAAATATGTGTCTCAATCTCACAGGCTAAAACCTTTGAAAGAGCCAAGTCGGTGTGACATCCATATTGTCTGGCCGACTAGCAGCTTTGGAACCTTGTGAAAAGTTTTGGTCGCTGAGACCTTGTTTCAGTCCTATTGAATGGATCTACTGCTGTGGCATGTTGATCGGTGTGAAAGTCTCCAACTCTTCCCCACCGAGCTGATCTCTTACCGACTGTTGGTGTCTAAAGGTGATCGGGGAGACTTGTGGTGAAAGAAGTTTTCGGGGAGAGACTTGGATGTTCAGTATGCCTCATACCGACAAGAGAAGTCTCATCGACAGCTCTACACTTGGAGTCTTCGCGGTAACACAAACGCTTCGGTATGAAGTCTTGGCGATAGGTGGTATGTCTCACTGATAAGCATACACTCGGAGCTATCCAGGTGACGTGAAAGCCTCGGTAAGAACTCTTGTTGACTGTTGGTTCTCTCGCTGACAGTTATTCACTAGAATACATCGGGGTGACATGGTGACTCGGTAAGATCTCTTGCCGATAGATGGTATGTCTCATTGAATAGCTACACTCAGAGTCATCGAAGTAACTTGAAGACTTCAGTAAGAATTCTCAGTGATAGCAGTAAGTCTTGCTAACAGTTGTGCATTTCGGTATGACTTGAAGGGCTTCGTATGATCTCCTGGCAAATAGCGATTGTTTCACTGAATGGAATATTGATGTCTAAGTGACTTGGGAACTTCGGTATGATGTCTCATCAAATAACGATGGTCTTTCCGAATAGCGATACATGTGATGGATATCGATATGATGTCTTGGCGACAAGGGGAAGTCTGAGCGACAACTTGTGCTTGTGGCATTGGGGAGACACAGTTAGTGTCTCACTGACATGTGAATAAATTTTGAACGCATTTGACCGAGTGATGACTATCCTACGTGGTGAGTCTATGACCAATCAGAGAAGCCGAATGAGAACCGTTGGAAGTTAGTTTGTTGAGGTAGTTCTGTGTGGAAGTTCAACAGACCAGTGATGACATGAATATATTTTGGAATTGCAGATGATGTTCGATTCGATGATTCGTTCGACAAATGGATGATTGATGAACTGTAGATGAATTGTTCGATGTGTATCAGTGTGAATTAAGTTGAGAGTGCATTATAACTGGAGTGTTTTGCAGCAAGGTTAATCATTGTGAATGTTGTTGTAAATTGACATCAGAGAGAGTGAAGCCTGTACTCTGTATGTAATTTCATTACTGTAATACAAAGGGGTTTTTCTTGGTGTGGTAGGTTTTTCTCCCGTAAGGGTTTTCCCACGTAAATCTGGTGTTCATGTGTGTATGTTATTGTTGACGGTCCTTTTGGCACAATCAACATGCAAACAGAATATTGCTACTCTGTTTCTCCTGAAAGAGAAAGATGATCACATCGATATCTTAGCTCCCAAGGTCTATGTAGTTGGTTCTCAACTGTGCTAATGTTGCTCAATTGGTCAATGTAACAGTAATATTCAAGGGGCCTACTGGTGTTGGGCTTCTGGATTGTTCTAAGATCAAGTATGAAATAAAACCTAATTTAACTAGGGTTTTTAAAGAAACAACAAAAGATAGGTCAAGGCTTAGGACAAAACAAGAACAATAATTCATCCAATTTTAACCAGATTTGTTAGCTTCAAGGAATTTGTTAACTAAAACTGCAGAACAAAGTAAACTTGTGATTGACACACAACCTCTTTCATTCACAGCGCTAATTCAAATAACAGATTTTAAGTTACCATTTAAATAAAACAAAAAATAACATTTCACTCCTTGAAGAATCCACAAATCAAAATGATCAATTTAAGACAAATATCATTCAGGAATACAATATGAAGTAGATTAAACTCTGATTGCTTCTACTGTTAGTGAAATAGATAAGCAATCTTTACAAGGCTGGCACAATCACCAGTGTACAGAGAATCTACAATTCTAGATTATTTCCAACTACACTAAGAGAACTTGGAAAATACATTACAACCAGTACTTAATCTTACTACTAGACAAGAAGACAAAGGAAGCTCTCATTACTAAGAATCAAGATGCAACTCTATCTCCTTCTGTTAACTGACTAAGAAATTCTCTATCTACCACTTTTCTAACTGTCTCTTAAAAGTTCTAACCTTTTACAAGGAGGCCAGAATGCCTTATATACAGAATGTATCAAAAGAATGCGTCGTCTCCTTGTATTAGGGTTTTACAAAATATCTGCTTCTAGGAGAGTCGGCTCTCAGATCTTTTCAAGAAGAGTTAATACTGTATTCAATGAGAAGCCTTGCTATCCGGGTCGGTGATGGCTTGAGTTCAGGAGAAGCCTTTTGATCTTTTTGCAGCCACAACATTTACTCTTTGTCTTCGTGTCCACCTTGAACTCCGCTAGGGTTGCCTTGAATGCTCCAGGGCACTTTACCATTAATAGAGATCAACCTCTGCCAATGGTTACTACAGCTGTCCCTGTGAGTCATAGATCCTTCCTTCCTTCGGCTTCCTTCATGTCCCAGACTTCTGTTATAGGTTGATTGTCTTCTAGAATATCATCGGGCCTCCCTATAGATTTGAACATTTTATCAGAGTTGATCCATAGCCTCCTTGATCTCAGAATGGATCCATCTCCCTTGCACTCTGTTGGTCTTCTTACACAGGGATGGTCAATCGGTCAAACTGTCGCAGGTCAACCCTCTTAGCTCCTCTTGATTGGTTAGACATTCACCACGTGCCAGATTCTCGGGCAGTCAAAAGTGATTTCCATTGAATTGCATGTCGGTGAGACACTAATCGTGTCTCCTCGATGCGATTATATTGTTTCTAGCAACCATCGACATAGCATAAGACAGTCGGTGAGACCTTTTGGTGAGCTGCAGGAGTCATATTGAGCTCACAAAGACCATCGGCATGATAATTGATAGTCGATAGGATATCATAACGAGGCCAGACCTTTTACCCTGAGCTCATTTTTGTATTAGCAAGACCCCTTACTATCGGCCAAAGGCTACGGCGAGCTATCCTTGGTTACACTGATGTCTCCTTCACTGGGAAATCCATCGCTATCAGCAAGACGTTTAGTGAACTCCTTTTCATTCTCGCCAAGCCCACTTTCTTTTGTTTGAGCTTGAGCTCTTTTCCCTTCGTGACTTCCTTCTTCGCCAAGACCTTATGGTGAAGGCCTGATCCTTTGTCGAGCTCCATTTCATTTCGATGGGGTCCCCTTTCTATCGGTAGGACATCACATCGTCGGGGAGACCTCCCACCAAGAGTTAACCTTTCCCGATGAGCTCCCCTTTATAGCCTTCTCCCATCGCCAAGACCTTCCTAGGTCGCCGAGACTTCTTAGCAAGCCCCTTTATTTGTTTGGAGTCTCCCCAATTTCCACCTGTTGACCTCCTTGCGCCAGCTTCTTCTTGTTTCGGTGTGACTTTCACTCTTCGACAAGACTTCTTGTCGATCTTTCCTTTTTCTCCCCACTCGCTTGATTCTGTCGCCAAGACCTTTCCGGGTTACCGATACTTCATAGCGAGCTCAAATTGCTATGCCGATGCCGCTTACTCTTCGATGGGCTCCTTCATGTCGCTGAGACTTCCCTTGGTCGGTGAGACTTTACACCGACTGAGGCTTCCTTTCGCCAAACCGAGAGTACTTCGGGGAGACCTTTCATAGTCGGCAGGACATTCCTTCGAAAGCACAACTCTCCCCCCGAAGGCATCCTTGTTGGCGAGACATCTCCCGGTCGTCGAGACTTCTTAGCAGGCCCATTTCATTACCCTAAAGCCACTTTTGTCACCGAGACCACATTTCTTCAGCCAGACATTATGCTGAAGGTGAACCACTCTCCCCGATGCATGTTATTATCGATGGGACATTCCGAGTCAGCAAGACCGCAGGACCTCATATCGAACAATTCCCACTTGGTGCCTTGTCGGTGAGACCCGAAGACTTCACTGAGACATCTCCCCGCTGCAAAGGCCTCTCACCGAAAGGAATATCTTTCTCAGTGGTCGGTGAGACATGAAGCCTTCAGCAAGACCATACATCGAAGATAACCTAAGCTAAACTGTCAGCCTGGTCCTTGCTAGTCAGTGAGACTTTATGAATTCACCGAGACATCCTGGTGAAGAGAAAACCTCCCACCGATATATGGATCCTTTTGCCACTAGTCGGTGAGACATGAGATCTCGCTGAGACCTCTTTTCAAAGGAAACTACTCATGCCAAAGGGCTACTCCCAGTCACCGGGACGATGACCTTTGTCCTGCCGATAGATGCCTGCATATGAATTCCACTCGCTGTGACATCTTTGGGGTCTTGTTGATAGGCAACATAGACGCATATCGACAGAATGCACTGGTAGTCGGCAAGACATTAGTAAGGTCTTGCCGACTCCTACCTTAGAGGATTTTTGTTACCAACTGGATTGAGGAATTCCTTCCAACTGAGCTCATTTGGAAAATATCATCATGTGTGGTGATTTAATCCTGCAAAGTAAAGCTTTGCATTAGTACTCAGGAGAAAATAAAACAAAAAATATGTCATAATGAAATCCATTATTGCTTGTGATTATTCCAATGAATCCTTAGCAAGAAGAAAACCAACTTAAGCTAAGATAGGACTAGAATCAGATCAGACAAAATAGAAGATAAAACATTGAGAAGCAAAAGAAACCCCAAGAGCAAAGCAAATAGACAAAAGTAAGAAAAGAAAAAGAAAGGGGGACCCATTTTGTTTGAAATAAAATGGGGTGGTTATGCAAGGAATAATAGTTATATTCTCTGTTTCTGTTATTTCTTAGAAGTGTATCTTAATAAGACTGTAATTGAAAATTTAAAAATATCTCTGCATTGTTCCCTAAGGTTTTGACGTTAGGAGAGTTATTTTCGCACCTTAGCTTTCCTTACAAGTGGTATCAGAGTTTGGCCAGTTGTGTTATCCTTGTGGGTATGTTGGATTTTTTGAGTCAATTTCTGTTCAGTGGGAGTCTTGTAGAAGTTTGGTAATTTGAATTACAGGTTAAGATGGTAAGCACATCAGGAAAGTTTGAAATTGAGAAATTCAATTGCAGTAATTTTGAGTTGTGGAAACTTAAAATGGAAGATCTGTTAGTTGATCGTGATCTGTGGCTTGCTGTGTCTAGAATGAAACCTATAGGCATGAAGCAAGAGGATTGGGACCTTGTAGATAGAAAATCAAAGGGGCTGATAAGGCTCTGTTTAGCATACTCTATTCTTCTAAATGTTCATGAAGAAAAGATTGCATCTTCCTTGTGGAAAAGACTGGCATCAATTTATCAGGGCAAGTCCTTGGTGAATAAATTGTTCTTGAGGAAGAAGTTGTATGCTTTGAGAATGCAGGAGGGAGGATCTATTGCTGATCATTTGAACTCTTTCAACATGTTGATTGCACAATTAACATCTGTTGGTGTGAAGATTGATGAAGAGGATCGCTGTATGCTGTTATTGTGTTCTTTGCCAGATTCTTGGGATCACTTGGTGATGGCTATTGGGAGTACGACATCCAGTTTCAAGATGGAAGATGTTGCTTCTTTGTTATCAGAAGAGATGAGAAGGAAATCTTCTGAGATGGCGAAGGAGGCCCTTGCTGTTAGAGGAAGGTCGAAAGAGAAAGGCAAGAAGGACAAGAAGTCCAAATCCAAATCAGAGGGGAGATCAAAGTCTCCTGGTAAGAAGTCCAAGGTGAAGTGCTAGAATTGTGGGCAACCTAGTCATGTCCGAAAGGATTGAAAAGAGGAGAAAAAGAAGAAGAAAAAGAATTCCTTCGACTATGATTCTTCTCAGAGTGATGCAGACGCCTTCATTGTAGCCTTGGCTACACAGGCATCAGATGATGTCTGGCTGATTGATTTAGGAGCATCCTTCCACATGACATCTCATAGAGATTGGTTTATGAAGTATGAAGAATACGATGGTAGGAAGGTGTATTTGGAAAGTGATTCACCTTTGGAAATTGTTGGTCGTGGAAGAGTCATAATTCAATTCCCTGATGGAAGAGTGACGGGAATCAATGATGTAATGCATATACCAGGTCTGGCTCGAAATCTACTTTTTGTTAGTAAGCTTAATGATATTGGAGTGCAAGTCACGTTCTCTGGAAATGGCTGCAAGATGACTAGAGGCTCAATAGTGCTAGCAAGGGGTGCTCGTATTGGTACCTTGTATAAGTTGGATGCACATGTTGTTCAATGCAATAGTGTCTCTGCAAAGTCACAGAAAGCTACTCATGGAGGAAAAGAGGAAAATGTTCCTGATTCTGTAAACTCTATGGAAGTTAAACTTCCAGCAGAAAAAACTATGCTCTGGCATCATAGGTTAGGCCACATTGGTGAGAAAGGTTTAAAAACCTTGAAGAATAAAAACCTGGTTGAGGGGCAGCTTGAAGATTGTAACCTCAAATTTGAATTTTGTGAACATTTTATATATGGTAAACAACACCGTGTTTCATTTTACTCCAGTCCTTACAAATCTTTTGGTTTGCTTGATTATATTCATTATGATATTTTTGGTCCAGTGAATGTTCCTTTTTTGTCTAAGTCAAGGTACTATGTATCATTTATTGATGATTATTCAAGAAGAGCATTTGTCTACTTTTTGACAAGTAAATCAGAAGTGTTCAGTTGGTTTAAGGAATTTAAAAACCTTGTAGAAAATCAGACTAGAAGAAAAATAATTTTTTTAAGGACGGATAATGGCGGTGAATTTTGTTCTAATGATTTCGAGAGGTGTTGTAAAGATCATGGAATTGAAAGACATAAAACTACACCTTATACTCTGTAACAAAATGGAGTTGCAGAAAGGTTCAACATGACAATGATGGAGAGAGCACAAAGTATGCTGAGTAGTGTTGGCTTGGAGGAGAAGTTCTGGGCTGAGGCAGTTGCTACAACATGTTACTTGATAAACCATTCTCTGAATTCCTCTCTTGTTGAGAAAACACCTTTGGAAGCATGGTCTGGTAAGAAGCCCTCTCTGAGATATATTCGTGTTTTTGGCTGTGAGGCATATGCATATGTGTCAAATGAGAAAAGATCTAAGTTGGAGAACAAGGCTGTCAAATGTATTTTTATTGGCTATAGTGTTGGCATAAAAGGATACAAGCTTTGGAATCCTGATACAGAGAGGGTTTTATATATTAGATGTGTTATCTTTTGTGAGCTGAAGCCTTCTACCTTGGATCTGTAGTCAGAGACAAAATTAGAAAAAAAAAGGATGTAGTTGAAATTCCTCCTACACCAGATAAAGAGGAATCGAAAATTCAAAATGTACCTAAAACTGAGGAGAGCTCAAGTAGTTCTGAGAGTTCTGAAGAAGAACAACAACCTCAACCTCAACAAGTGAGGAGGTCAACTTGTGAAAGAAAGCAACCTAATAGGTATGGGTTCTCTTTGATAGATTCTACTTGTGCCTATGCTTTAATTTCTAGCACTGATGAGCCTAGGACTGTGAAAGAGGCATTTAAAATGTCTGATTCAAACTCTTGGTTGGAAGCTATGAATGAAGAAATGGCATCATTAGAAAAGAATGATACTTGGAGTTTGGTACCCTTGCCTAAAGGTAGAAAAGTTGTGGGCTGCAAATGGGTATTTAAAAAGAAAATAGGTCTGGATGGCAGTGTGGAAAAATATAAGGCGAGGTTGGTTGCGAAGGGTTATTCCCAGGTAGAGGGAATTGATCATGGGGAGATTTTTTCTCCTGTAGCTAAGCTGACATCTATCATATTTCTTTTGTCACTTGCAGTAGCGTATGACTTAGAGGTTGAACAGATGGATGTGAAGACAACATTTCTTCATGTTGATCTTGAAGAAGAAATTTATATGTCCCAGCCTGAGCACTTTGTGGAGAAAGGTAAAGAAAAATTGGTTTGCAAGTTGAAAAAATCTCTGTATGGATTAAAGCAATCTCCTAGAATGTGGTACCATAAGTTTGACATTTTTCTTTTTTCATTGGGATTTGTAAGATCAAAATCTGATCATTGTGTGTATTACAAAGCTAAAAGTGATCAAGTTCTTATTATTGCTCTCTATGTTGATGATATGCTGTTCATAGGCAATAGTAAGTTAATGATTTCTGATCTTAAGTCGTAGTTGTCTGCAAAATTTGAAATGAAAGATCTTGGTGGAGAAGGTATATTATGAGAATGGAAATGACCAGGGACATGAATAATAGAAAACTTTGGCTCAGTCAGAGTAAGTATATCAAGACTGTTCTAGAGAGATTTTGTATGAATGATTGCAAGCAGCTAGTTGTTCCAGTTTTGCAGGGAACGAAGCTATCTGTTGAAGACTGTCCAAAATCTCCTACTAAGATGGAGGACATGACCAGTGTGCCTTATGCTAGTGTAGTTGGCAGTCTTATGTATGCAATGGTCTATACAAGGCCAGACATTGCCCAAGCAGTGGGAGTACTTAGTTAGTTTATGGCTAATCTTGGAAGGACACATTGGGATGCTGTGAAAAGAGTATTCAGATATTTGAAGGGCACTTCAAAATATGCTTTGTGTTACCATGGGAACTTGGTTGAATCACAGAGGACTCTCAGTATTCGAGGCTATGTGGATTATGATTGGGTAGGGGACATTGACAATAGAAGATCCACCAGTGGATATATTTTCATGTTGAATGGTGGTGCAATGAGTTGGATGAGTAAGCGGTAGGTTGTAGTCGTTTTGTCCACTACATAGGCATAATACATGGCAGCAACACACGCCTTTAAAGAAGCAATTTGGTTAAAATGTTTGTGTTCTAACATTAGTTTTGATGCAGGGCAAATAACAATTTACTGTGACAGTCAGAGTGCTATCTGTTTTTCAAAGAATCCTACTTTCCATGCCAGGACGAAACATATAGATGTACAGTATCATTTTGTACGAGATATGGTGGAGGATGGAAAGGTCTCATTAGAAAAAGTGGATACTCTGGAGAATGTTGTAGATGCATTGACGAAGCCAATGAGCACATAAAAGTTTAGGTGGTGTGCCAGTTCAATGGGCTTCGATGCCCATGAATGTCTATAGTTTTGTTGTGCTCTAGAGGTGCCTGTGTGATCTTCATCAAGTGGGATATTGTTGGAAATATGTGTCTTAATCTCATAGGCTGAAACCTCTGAAAGAGCCAAGTCGGTGTGACATCCATATTGTCTGGCCGACTAGCAGCTTTGGAACCTTGTGAAAAGTTTTGGTTGCTGAGACCTTGTTTCAGTCCTACTGAATGGACCTATCACTGTGACATGTTGATCGGTGTGAAAGTCTCCAACTCTTCTCGACCGAGCTGATCTCTTACCAACTATTGGTGTCTAAAGGTGATCCGGGAGACTTGTGGCGAAAGAAGTTTTTGGGGAGAGACTTGGACATTCGGTATGTCTCATACCGACAAGAGAAGTCTCGCTGACAACTCTACACTTGGATTATTTGCGGTAACACAAAGGCTTTGGTATGAAGTCTTAGCGATAGGTGGTATGTCTCACCAACAAGCATACACTCAGAGCTATCAAGGTGACGTGAAAGCCTCGGTAAGAACTCTTGTTGACTGTTGGTTCTCTCACCGACAGTTATTCACTAGAAGACATTGGGGTGACATGGTGACTCGGTAAGATCTCTTGCTGATAGATGGTATGTCTCGCCGAATAGCTACACTCGGAGTCATCAGAGTAACTTGAAGACTTCGGTAAGAAATCTCAGTGATAGCAGTAGCTCTTGCTGATAGTTGTGCGTTTCGGTATGACTTGAAGGGCTTGGTATGATCTCCTGGCGAATAGCGATTGTTTCACTGAATGGAATACTGATGTCTAAGTGACTTGAGAACTTCGGTATGATGTCTCATCAAATAACGATGGTCTTGCTGAATAGTGATACATGTGATGGATATCGATATGATGTCTTGGCGATAAGGGGAAGTCTGAGCAACAACTTGTGCTTATGGCGGGGAGACACGGTTAGTGTCTCACTGACATGAGAATACGTTTTGAACACCTTTGACCGAGTGATGACTATCCTACATGGTGAGTCTACGACCAATCAGAGAAGCCGAATGGGAACCGTTAGAAGTTAGTCTGTTGAGGCAGTTCTGTGTGGAAGTTCAACAGACCAATAATGACATGAATATATTATGGAATTTCAGATGATGTTCGGTTCGATGATTCATTCAGCGGATGGATGATTGATGAACTGTAGATGAATTGTTTGATGTGTATCAGTGTGAATTAAGTTGAGAGTGCATTGTAACTGGAGTGTTCTGTAGCAAGGTTGATCATTGTGAATGTTGTTGTAAATTGACATCAGAGAGAGTGAAGCCCGTACTCTGTATGTAATTTCATTATTGTAATACAAAGGGGTTTTTCTTGGTGTGGTGGGTTTTTCTCCCGTAAGGGTTTTCCCACATAAATCTGGTGTTCATGTGTGTATGTTATATTCTCTATTTCTGTTATTTCTTAGAAGTGTATCTTAATTGGACTATATTTGAAAATTTAAAAGTATCTCTGCATTCTTCCTTGAGGTTTTGATGTTAGGAGAGTTGTTTCTGCACCTTAGCTTTCCTTACAAATCCCACAATAATGGGTTACAGTTTTTGGCCAAACTTGACATTAAAATCAGGATTTTTCACCAGATATTCACTTTCTTACACCTATAATAGCTAAACCATTAAGAATTTGAAGATGAATCAAACTAGTTATTTGTTAGATATTTTGTGAAGATTCTAATTATATTTTAAAAAAAAATTAAAAAAAAAATTGTGAATCATTTTATGTAATTTTTAATAACTTATTTTTTTACTAATCAACATTTTTAAAAAGTGATGTTTACTTCGGACTGCATAAATTTTTTAATAGACATGATACAATTCTAATTTTTAAAATACAGTTTTTTCACACCAATATCTAGGGCATGGATATTTTTTCATAATTTTTGTCACATATTTTTTTTAATTAATTTTTCAATTCAACGTAATTATAATTTGGACAAAGGTGTACTTTGGCCCGCATAATTTTTTTTTGTTAATTTGAATTAACTTGTTCTTTTTTTGTTGGAATAAGGACATCAATACCTAGTGCACATGTTTTTTTTTTTTTTAAAATTCTTTATTTTTCTATTTTTTCGTATGTGTGAAACAAAGAACTTGATGTTCATTGAAAAATCCTACATTCACAAGAAATAAAAATAAATATAATAATCAAATTAAACATAGTTAAAATTATACTTTTTGGGAAGATTATAATAAGGGCTACATGCTTACAAACCATAAGTTTTAAATGAATTCATCTGATCACCCAAAAGGTAAATCAAAAGTGGGTTTTTATCAATATTTTTATAGGTGTGGAGGAGATTCAATTATAGGTATGGTTTAAATCTAACAAGGTTCTATCCAAGGGGGTTTGATCAATCCCTCTTTAATTAAAATCATTTAAATGGAACCTTTAAAGTGTTAAATCATTGTATTTTCTAAAAATATGTTATTTCAAGCAAAAATCAGGATGTCCCAAAAAGTGTAACCCATTATTGTGGCAACAATAACCTCTACCTCATCAACAAAGTTTGTAGTGATAACAAATTTCAATTTACACTGTTTCGTTACCTGCAGTTGAGCATCATTGCAAACCCATCCAAGCGAATATGGATTTGGATGAGGTGTTGTAGCGAGATTAAGTTTCTTTACCACTTCTTCAAATATTAAGTTGACTTGAGAACCCATATCAAATAGTGTGTCAATCTTAGTGTACCTAGTTACAACTCGAAAATGAAACAATTCATTTAGTTGTTTATCAACTTTAGGAGTAGATACTTTACTCGTACTTGCATTTGCATTAGAAAAATTTGCATCAGAAAAGAGAATTATACCTTTACCTTTACCTTGGACCTCGACAACAACAATATGTGTTTCATCTCCAGAGTCGGATCCAAGATCTTGTTGAATCACTACAACAGTCTTTTGCTTGCCTTTATTTCCTTCGTATCTTTTCGGCCTCAATTCGGGATGTAGCTTCCAACATTTTCCCCTCTTTCTTGCAATGGGAGCATGTGGGCTTATGACCCTTCTTAACTGTAGTTGTCTTCTTCCCTTTGCCTTTATCTTTGCCTTTTTCTTTACCCCTAGACTTCCCCTCAGACTTAGATGGTTTCTTTGAGAAATTATCACTGAGAGTGTTCTTACCCCTTGACTCTAAATGAGTGGCTTGAACTGGTCGTCTAGATTATTAGGACTTAACATTAGAATAGTATGTCTTAGGTAAGAATGCAAACCACCTATGTACTTGAGTAATGTATCCTGAATATACAATGGAACGTTTAAAGTAATAGCCTGTTTTCTAAACTCATGGGTGTAATCTTGGACAGACTGACCCTTACCTTGCCTAAAGGTTTTCCAATTTATTGTTAATTGCTGCATATAACCTAAAGGATAAAATTGCTTTTTAAGGGCAACAACAAAATCCATCCAAGTCATATTGACCTTACCATGGTGAGCAATTTCCTCCCGAGTCCTACTCTCTCACCGGGTGAGAGTTGTACCTCCCAACTAGAGAGTGGCTAATTGGATCATAGAAGCATCTTCTGTTAGGCCTTCAATCCTACAATACACTCCTACTTGTTGGATCCAATCATCTAACTTTTCGGCATTTAACTCACCACAGTACTTAGGAAATTCAAATTTTACATCTAGTTTAATAATAGGCTTAGACTTGCTTTTGAAAGGATTAACAGTAGTAGAAGAGGAAGAAGAAGGGGAAGATGGAGAAGAAGGGGAAGATGGAGGAGATGTAGCTTTTGGAGATTTTTCTTCTTTTTCCTTTCAATCTTCCTTCTTTTCTTGTTTCAATGAACCTCCCTTTTCGCGCTTCTTCTTTTCTGCATAAGCTCTTCCACCATAGCCTTCATGTCAAGAAAGGCTCGCTAAAAAGACTTATCATTAAGCTCTTGCTCAATACTTTTCCTAGCTTCAGTTTCTTTCATTGTTGGAAAAGTCCTTCGTTTTCCGATCTTAGGATTGTATTCTTCAAGTTCGCCTTCACCTCTCTGTTTCCTGGAACATGTCAGCATCCAATTCTGCAATACTAGTCACACAAAGCTCTGATACCAAACTTGATCTATTTTACGGATCTATGAGAATTGCATTGAATGCATAAGGATTACAATTAAAGAAATCCAAATTACTTAATCAAAATCAACACACGAACATGATTAAATAAACGAAAATAACAAAGTGATGAATTTCAAAATGAGAGAAAAGAGAGAGAACACAAAAAAAATTGATAATGGAGTTCGTCATAAGAACGTCTACGTCTCTGCCGGTATTGGCATGGTGTGTTGGTTTAAAGGTAACATTGTTGTTCTTGCCACCAAGGTTCAAACCCCATTGGGGTGGTATTGTTGAATGGTTGTATTCCGGTTCATAGCTCCGGTCAAAAGCGTTTACCCCTTGAATAAAAAAAAGAACGTCTACATCTCCGGGCCCCTCTCAAATGAGTGGACCGATCTGGTTAATTCTCTAGAATAACGGTTACAAATTCTGGCATAGGTTCTCCCTGGTACAAAGAAATTTTGAATAACTCCTCCAAAGTGCACAAGAACAATTTCCTTGAAAGCACGAGAAAGAGCAAAATTTCACCAAAATTATTCTCCCAAGTTACCACCACTTACCTTTTCCCATCCTAGACGACCCCCTTTTATACACCAATATTACCCATTTTTGCCTTTAACCAAAATATTTTACAAAATCATCCAATATCCCCTAATTACATAGATAAATCAATAATATCCCCCCCTATAATAATTTTCTTGTTTCAAAAGAGAGACCCTTAATTTTTGGGCTTACAAAAATGATTTTAATCAAACTAATTCCAAATCCCACAAAAATTGATAATATCCCTTTACATAATCTTCAAATTATAATAACCTTAAATTATAAGGCTTCGGGGATAATAGTTTAGTAGGTTATTAAGTTTGTTTTATTTTTAAAGGGGTAGATATTAAAATTAAGGGTAATCATTTCCAAATATTGATGAAAACCAACCGATCCCTATAACAATGTAAATACCGTTCGACAGCATAGTGGTGGTTATTATTTTGTGCGGCGGGGAGGTCGACCCCCTGCCACTCATTTTTAAAACTAAATCCATCTTTTTTAACCGATAAAACCAACCCTTAGTTATTGTTTCTTAGTGCATAATGCATTGGTGCAACAGCTGGGCAAGATCCTAGCAGATGAGGGGTGGGGGGTTTGAATCCCCCCATCAAAATTTTAGCAAACGGTTGATCGAACTACTTGCGTTGGATGAGATAAGACAGGGCCACATGTCAGACTGCCATTTGCTAGTTCAACACTTTGGAGGTGATGTGTCTGCCGATTGGGTTGATGACATGGAGTTGATTGTGTTGCCATGTGTCATGTGGTGCTTGGCCAATGGTGATGATTGGATGCTGACTGTACCACACCGACGTTAGCATGGTCAACATTTTGACCCAACTTTTGACTGCTTGTAACTCGGGCAAATGGAGTTCGATTCGCGCAAAACGAACGTTGTCAAAAAGCCCTCGATGAGCCCTTCGTGTTGAGACCAGTGTTGACCACTTTTGGTGGCTTTGAATTTTTGCCTTTTTCTTTGACCAGAGCCCTGAGTTGACCAAGGTTTGACTGAGCATAACTCGAGCTTCATAGCTCCATTTGACTCTGTTTGAGTTGTGTTGGAGTCAGAATTTCGAGCTCGTCTTGGTGATGCCGATTCTCGAGACAAATGAGAAACTTCAAATTTTGACGAAGATCCTCTAAATCAAAGGTCGACTTGTAATGTTTAATTTTCAGGAAATGAAGGATAAATGTCTATAAATACAAGGTTATTTTATCAATTCAAAACATCTAGCAAGAGGGCAACTTTCATGTGAGCAGATACTATTGTCAAGAGCATTCAATAGTAGATGCCTTCATCATGTGTTGGAGAATTCAAGATCTCAAGCATCATGTCAAATTTATGTTCAATCATGCATGTTTTTGGAGCTCATGTGTTATCCAACACATCTGGATGTAGAGTAACTAGGCAAGAGGATATAGTAGTCATGTACTCTAACTTTGTATTTCTCAAAATCATGTGTTATTTCAAATGATGAAATATTTAGAACTTGTCAACTTCATTCCCTAAATCTTAGATTTCAAAGTCACATCATTAAATATGATGCACATCAAAATACTTTTCTTCATATACATAAAAAAATAAAATTAATTCAATAGTTTTCCATTAAATCAGATATTTGTATACACCACTAACATTACATGATTTGTTAATTTTTAAAAATGACTTCTTTTTAAAAAAATATTCCATTTAATTAAAATAATAAATGATAAAATACTCAATCTTTGAATATCTCAGTGCACCATGTGTTAGGCCTTGATCATGCGACGTTGTAAGATACACTTTTTAATCTGCATTTCTTCAATATAAAAAGAAGATAAGGGAGAGGGCCCTATCGTGGGTAGGGTAACTTTGACCCCCTGTTCCACATCATCAGCGTCCGAGTCGGGTTTTTTTTTCGCCACGTCCCTTGATCGTTGAGTTGGCAATATGTAAAAAACTTTTGGGGAAAATTCGAGCACGTTTTCCAAGGTTTTGGGGGTGTTTTCCAAAAACCATAAAAAAAGAGCCAAAAAAAGTGATGCACCAATAGTGGGTAACTAAGTCATGTAATCTTAGTATGCTGATGTGGCGTTACATGATTGGTCAATTTGTGTATTTTTTGAATTGAAGGGATTGGTAGTTGGATACTAAGTGTACATTTACTGACACTTTTATTGTCCAACAGTGGTCCCCAAACTGTCCAAAGTTGGACCCCAGACTGTCCATAGCTATACCAGCAATTAGACCCTGTCCCAGATAGGTACCTCTCCCTTACACTTTTTATTTTTGGAGACTTGCATTTCATCTTTTAAGTAACCAGCGTTAGGCCCTATGTGTCAGATGGCAAAAGATACGAAATACTTTAAATTTCAACGATAAAACATATAAAAAACGTGACGAATGTTCAACCATAGCAGTAGTTTTCAAAGAAGTTTTTTAATGAAGCCGACAAAGAAAAAGCTTGTACCATAGGATGTCTACACTCTGGCCTATACCATTACAACACATAAGCTCAAAATTTCAATATGTGGTCACAAAGGAAAGGATAAAAGTATCTTGGCAGGCCTGTTACACACTACCCTAGAACCAAATTAAGTAATCTCCTCCTCCGAATTATAGACCGACAGCCTTCCATTTCGTTCCTACCCCATGCTCTTTCACTCTGCTACAGCTAGCCTTTTCAGTCTGCTAAAAAGATTTTGTATGGCGGTTCGATTTGCTTGATCATTGAGGGCATTTGGCTGTTAAGAAAAAATGGCAGTCAAGCGGCCAAGGCCCATACAGAGCAAATCTATTCTGATGTTTGAAAGCCCCTCAGAAAACAGATCAGTCTTCACGTATTTTCGTGGGCTGGTTGGATTTAAGTCTGGTAATTATGGCAGAAGTCCTGAAGCAACAGATGGGTGTTTGAGCCCAACTTCTCCCCTGGATATGAGAAATTATAGCAGATATTCATCAGGCGTAGGCCTTGGAATTCTTGTTGCTCTTGATCATAATGAGCAAAGCAAGGCCATGCCCATTGTCTCTGTAAAACTGCCGTCTTGGAGTAAATCGGGGAGAGCAGAGGAGAATGGTGGAAGATTAAGCAGCTG
The DNA here is from genome assembly GCA_007258455.2 of Sequoia sempervirens. NCBI lineage: Eukaryota > Viridiplantae > Streptophyta > Pinopsida > Cupressales > Cupressaceae > Sequoia > Sequoia sempervirens. The sequence goes on along the minus strand of VDFB02000013.1, from coordinate 31,980,969 downwards.
TAAAGAGACAATTTTTGAAGATTCTGGGCCCTCAGCTTTATCCTCCTTTGAACCTGCATATTTCCTGTATACTTGTTATCTGTGCAGACGAAAATTGTCACACCAGAAGGATATATACATGTACATGTAAGATTTACAATAAAACTTACGCTCAATCTGTCAATACCTACAGATATTTACTTCGCTAGGAAATTTTGTAGTGGCTTTTCTTTCTATTGCGTACTCAATCTTAAAGGTACAGTACAGTGTTGGTTTCTCAGATTCAATTCAATTTATAGTGCAGTTGATTTCAATTCTTTCATGGCTTTTCATCAGTTTGGCTTTAAATTGTTTTTTTAATTTTTCGATTACGAGAGCTTAACCTAGGCTAGACGATGGTCACATGGTATCTGAAATTTTGGTTCTCTTAAAAGTCGAATGGCTTCATTTGAAACACGTTTCTGATTATGATATTGCTATCAGGATTCAACTGTGTAGTTTCGGGTCAAACTCATTGACCCATTTCTGGTGTTTTATATCTAATTTTTCAGCTCTACTGTCCGCTTTTCTGACTTGTACTTCGACATTATGTACAGTTATGGTTGAAGTAGAGCTTTAAGTTGTAAAAATCTCTTCCCAAGCTGTACAAGCCTCTCTCAGGGCATACAACTTTCTGGATGTGAGAATTTGTGTCAGAAAATTGCTAGTTGTTTTTTAATCAAGTTCAAATATTTCTTTTTGTTTTGGATTTGATTCTGATTAGATTCTGAGGATGTATTTTTTTTTAATAATTACAAATATTATTTATAAAAAAATATCTTTTTAGAAGTGCGGTTGGGTTAGGTTTTGATGAATTATCCAGAACTTTCTCATGAAAACTTAATGAAATGATGACTTTTTGTTTAGATGTATATTTTTATAATATTGTGATCGAAAATAAATAAAAACAGAGACATATTAGATAATTTTTTTTTAAAGTGTGATTAGGTTAGGTTTAATTATTGAATGCTTTTGATGATGTGGAACTCCCTATTTAATGATAGCTTAGTTGAATGAAGACTTTTGATTTACATGTATAACTTTTCATATTATTGTGATTCCAATATAAAAACAGAGATGCTGATATTTGTTTAGCTGTAACTCCCTATTCATGATAGCTTAGCCAAGCTAAACTTTTTATATGTATACTCTAACATGATATTATAATCTGCTATATAAAAACAAAGATGCCAATACTTGTCTATTTGTGGCCTAAATATTTAAGCAAAAAAGATAGGCCAAATAATAGATCTTAAAAAGTAGTTTCTTTTATTTTAAAGTTAATATTATTTTATAAAAGAATCTGATTGGATGATTTTACATTTATAATTTATTTATAATTTTTCTTATTTTTATCTTTTTGTCTAATAAAATGACATTCTATTTGTAAATTTGAGACAGTCAATAATAATATTAGATCTTATCTGTACTAATTTTTAAAAATAACTCTCTTATTTTTATTAAACAAAATTTACACTATTAAAATGTACAGATTAAAAAATTGCAGCTTAAGGGCATTTTTTTTAATTAAACATATTTTGAATAATGTCCTTTTTGTCAGCATTATGAGAGCTTGAAGCATATTTTTTGGGATTGTGTGCATGCTAAACAAAAGTGGAAAGCTGTTTTTACGCATTTTCCTGCTATTTTTTATCATGTGTTGTATTGGAAAGAAGCCACATTGGATACTGGTCTTCAAAATAACTTGGTTGCTAATTCCATAAGACAAGTCATTTTACTTAATATATGGAAGACCAGATGTATGTCAATGTTTTCTAATCATGTTCATCAAGAAGTTGATATTCTAAAGTTTTACTCTAACATCATTTTTTCAGTTTGTTTATTTGTGTTCCCAGCTGAAGAGTGGCAATTTGAAGGTCATTAAACAGAGGAATCATTTGGAGGCGATTAAGCTTCAATTTTTGCAGCTGCATGAAAGAGATATTTGTGTTTCCAGACATCTTCAAAAACTATTCAAATTCAGATTTTAAGGGTCTCATGTTTTAGGATGCTGCCATGTATCTTGTTAATTGTTGTTCCGAGGTTCTTGGCTGATCTGTATCACGTTAACTGTTTCGTGCAGTTTTTCCCTGTGACTGATTTTTGTTCTTATTTCTGAACAGTTCTTTGTTGAGCTGCTGTTCTTTTTTTCATTGTATTTTTTTTCCAGCTTTGTTTAATATAAAAAAAAAAAACATATTTTGAATAATTGAAAGTTAATTTTTGCAGTTTCTCCAAACTGATACGGTCATTGGCATGCTTTGACCCACCGACCAAATATTTTAGCAGCGGTTTGACATTGTAGATAAAATAAAGTATATATTAACATAATGTTTTCCTCTAATTCTGACATTCCATTTTCACGCATTGCAGAGGCGACAAGGCATTTTGCAGCGAGGAATGCAGACATCAGCAGATTGTGAGTGACGAGAGGAAGGAGCGCCGCTCTTCTTCCACTTGTTCATCTTCTTGTTCACCTATTTTCACTATCACTCCCATGGCTGCTGCCCTGTACTAGTACTACTGGATTTCCATTATAGTTATACAAAGCACTGTTGCAAACGCTTACGTGAAATATAAAAGCAGCTCTGCAAAGGCTTCGTGGAATACTTTGAAAGCTTGGATCTGTGCAATTTTGTAAGAGGGTTATGATTGTGAAATAAGAGAAAGTAAGGTATAAGGATGAAATTTCCTGAGCAGGCGCAACGAGCATGGAAAATGTATAAGCAATGAACTGTACCGATTTCTCTGATCCAACAATTTTCTTGCCAGTCTTTGGCTTTCCTCTTTGTAGTTAAACCGTTTTCAACACGGGGACACAACAAATGTTTCAAAGTTGACAAATACAACTTTGTATATGAATTTTTATACGTGTTAAATTAGTATATAGATCAAATGTAGGTTAGATAGTTTGAAGTATCATAAAATGTGAATGTTGTTTGCATTTATAAAATAAAAAATGTTGTATAATTGATATTTTTTTAAAATTTTATATGGTATATTTGATTGTTTTCTTTGAGGAAAAAAATATGTTTAATTTAAGGTTAAATAATTTTTCAAGTTATTGGATATTCGTAATTTGTTATTTGTGAGTATTAAATCAACAATAAATGATGCATAGTGTTGTAGTAGTACTCTCGAATGTAATCACTTAAATCAAGTTGATTGTTGATTTTAAACATAGTTTCTCACATAACCTCTAACCCTCCCACTCATTATCTCTAATTGTCCATCTATTTGGGGTGATAGATTATGTTGGAACGAGTTCTATACCATTCAAATGAAATAAATTTTACCCCAAAGAATTGAGATATTTACTATCTCTATTACTGATATATGATATTATTGTTAGGCAACCAATGTAGCTTAAACACTTCTCTAAAAAACATATGAGCTATTTGATATGGTTCGAGTTCTAAAGAAATAACATAAAAGTGTGCATACTTCATTAGTTTAACCACAACAAAGAGGCAATCTTTCTTTTTGTAACTTAGGGAGGCCTATGATGAAATATATGGATATCATTTCTTACTTTTGATTTATATAGACAATGGATGAAGCAAGATTGCTAGAAAACATGTACTTTATGTTGCTAATAGATTATGCATTCTCTAATGTGTTTGAGGACATCCGTCTTCAAGTCCATCCTTGAGAACCTTTCCCTAATTTGTCTATAGGACTTGTAAAATCTTGGGTGAATTGTTAGCAATGTATCATAAAAAATCCCTTAAAATTATCTCCTTTATTTAGAATTCAAGTAGGAAGATTTTATTTTTATAACAAATGAGACCATCTACTACTAGAAATTCATCTTCCCATGCATTCACATTAATAAGGTCAATAGCAAATTCATTTTAACATATTCTTCCATAATTTTGTTAAATTATTAGAAACAAGAAAATTATATCATAAAGTAGACTTTTTAGAAAGGGTATCGACAACTATATTTATTTTTCTTTTATATACTCTATGTTAAAATCATAAGCTTGGAGCTTAGTTGACTATTTTTATTGACTATAATTCTATTCGCCTTGGTCAAGGAAGAATTTCAATATATTATGATCTATCTTCACCATAAATATTTTACAAAACAAATATTGTCAAAACTTGGCAAGGCATATATTAGCCATAAACTCTTTGTCATAAATACATTTTTTTTTTTTCAATTTTTTTGTTTCTTATTTTCAAATGCTATAAGATGTTTCTAAAGTATACCAAGACAACTCTAGTTCTATCTCTTAAAGCATCACATTCTACAACAAATAGTTGTGAAAAATTTGAGATAACAAGAAAAAGGCACGAACTGATTACCTCCAATATATTTAATATTTATTGATCCATTATATCCATGCATTTGTTCTCTATGTTTCTACACTCATGTTGCTCTATAGTTGGCACTTTAATATAAAAGACTTGGCCCTTGCTAATATATCTATGACTAGGTTCCGAGGGCTCCTTGTAGGAAAAACATATCTTCTTTTGTTTAAGTTCATTTATGTTGTATTAATCATCCTTCTTTATTGTGGGTGGCTGAGGTGTGGTCTTCTTTGGATGTGAATATGATCCATCATTTTAAAAATTTATCTCATGTTGCTTAAAAGTGGGTGATTTATGTGCAAATTTTATTTGTAGCATGATGATTCAAGTTTGAGGGCCTTCTTGATCACCTCTTTGGGAGACTTTAGATCAAAATATTTAACTAGACCTTAGAGAGGTTTAGAAAAACCATCAACAAAGAGGATGGTAATTATTTTCTTGAACATTAGGCACTATTACATAACCATTTTAAAATATATTACATGATTATATATTAAACTACTATGCATCAACTATGCACTCTCTTTGAAATGAATCTCAAGATCCCTCCTCTTGAATCTATCAATTAACCTCTAGCTAAACTTAGATATTGTGTGATTATATGATTGTGAACTTGGGTGATCAAACCATAGTACCACCATTCAAGAGCTACTCCTAAGTGAAGTCCATAGAAAATCTGACAGTTGCTTCCTCACACATCAAAATTAAAGAGAAGCAAGTATTTAACTTCTATATCTAAGCATGATACAAAAACTTGTTAGACCCATAAAATAAAGGGACTCTGGTCCTTCCTAACTAATGCTAGAGATCATTATTAATCTAATTCTAATTTGGTCTTGTTATGCCCTACATACACCCTCATTTATTTTGTGCTAAAATGGGCCCCCCTTATTGTCTTTGTTTTCCTTTGTTTCTTTTGTTCTTGTTCGTCTTTTTTTGGTCTCGAGAGTTTTTGATTTCTTGGGATTTCTTTGTATTTCTTTCATTGAGTTCAAAGATATCGACGAATTTCAAACTTTCTCCAGAAAGGTGTGAATCCCTTTTGGATCTTTGACCTTATTTCATCTCATTTTCATCAGGTTTCAAGATTCTAAATAGATTTTAGACTTTCCTTTAAAAAGGTCCAAATTTGTTTTTGGGAATCTTGATCCTGTTTTGCCCTCTTTTCATTAGGTTTCCTGTTTTAAAGTAGATTTTGGACTTCTTATCAAAAGTTCCAAATCCATTTGGGAATCCCAATCCCATGTTCTCTCCTTATTGTTGGGTTTTGGAACTCTAAAAAAAATTGGAATTTTTCTTCAAAAGTCCAAATCTATTTTTAGTTCCCATATGCAGCTTGTTTTTCCCTTGTTTATTTTCCTTCCTAAGACTGATTAGAGTTCGAACCCCTGAATAGACTTAGGACCTTTTTCATCTAGGGTCAAGAGTCCATTTTTGACCCATAACCCCACTCACCTATTGCATTGATGGTAAATTACCTCATACATGCACATAGGAGTTTTTTATTTTTTTTGAGCCATTAATGAAGCTATTGTTGCTAATTAATCTTTGAGGTTAACTAAATTTCACCAAAATCAAGATCAAGAAGGGTTATCAACATGCAAGTCTCACAACGGTCAACTTCCCTCTCCAATTTGGTCCTAGGTTGGTTGGTTTATTTATTTGTTTGTTGTTTTTTCTTTGCTTTATTTTGTTGTTTATGGTTTTGGTTCTTGGTTGTGTCCATTCCCTCATCATCCCATGCCCTCATTTGGTTTGTGCCCTAGGTTCTAAGGTTTTCCTCTTTCGGTCTCCATAATCCTATTTAGGCTTCAAGTTTCTCCTTTCCAATTGGTCCTTGGTCTAGTGAATGAATTCATTTTCAACTTTACACCAAATCTAGATTAAGGAACCTTTTGGATTGTTTGAGATTTACAACCTTGACTTTCCCTAGAATGGGTGAATGCTTGAATGTTTGAGATCCTATTTGGATCCTGGTTCATGATAAGTGGCCCTTTGAATTGACCAATTTCGATTAGGGTTTTGTAATTTCTATTACATATGACTATCTTGTATCTTTTAGGTTTTTAAAGTTCTGAAAGAATGTAGATCTAAAAAGAAACCCAAATTCGTAATCCATTCCTAAGTCCAATCCTCACACAAAATAGTTTGTTTGAGAATTTTTGTCCCAATTAGACCATTCCTAGAAGTTCAACATTGATGTCTGGTCAAGGTTTGAAAAACCAATAAAAAATTTATGATAAATTTTGATATCCCTTTTAAGTTTCGATCCTCGATTTGTTAGTAGTCCCTGTGGATTTTCCATCCCCAATCAGATCTTTAGCAAAGGGGTGCAAAACACCCTTGTCCTCTCACAATTTTGCTTCCCACTCTATGGAGCCCAATGTTCTGTCAGGGTTTCAAAACTTGATCAGACACTTTTAACAAATATCCCAAGTCAATTTCTAAACCTGACTCCCACCACTAGCTTAAAATATGTGAAATCACAAGTTCCCAAGTTAATTTTCTGCAGTATATTCAACCTCTATAGTAGATAAAGCAATAGTAGACTACTTCTTACTACACCATGAAATGGGACCAAAACCCAAAGAGAGAACATAACCTATAGTTGATTTTTTATCATCTCCACAACCTACCCAATTTGAATCAGAATACCCAACAACTTTCATATCTCCATGTGAAGAGTAATAAACACCCATATTCAGAGTCCCTTGTACATATCTTAATATTCTTTTTGTTGCCATCCAATGTGAAACCTTAGGAGAACTTAAAAATCTTGAAACCATACCTACTGCAAAATAAATATTTGGTCGAGTGTGTGTCAAGTGCACAATACTACAAACCAATTGCTTGTATAAGGTAGGATCAACATCCTCACCATCCATATCCTTAGTCAACTTCAATCTTGGAGTAAGTGTAGTAGATACACCTTTTCACTCTTTCATCCTAAACTTTCTCAACAAGTCTAAAGCATACTTGTTTTGAGAAAGGTAAATTCCATCATCCTTTTGCTATACTTGGATGCCAAGAAAGTAGTGTAGAAAACCAAAATCTATCATCTCAAATGTATCTTGTAATCTTGTCTTTATGTCACTGATTTGGTTCATGTTATGTCCTATGATAATAAGATCATCAACATAAAGTACAACAATTATTATGCCACCATCATCAAATTCCTTCACATACAAGTTGGGATCATGAGGACTATTATAAAATCCTCGTGTTTGGAAATATTCATCAATCTTAGCATACCAAGCCCTTGGAGCTTGTTTCAAGCCATAAAGAGACTTTCTTAAATTCCAAATTAAGTGTTCATGTCCTAAACTTTCAAATCTATGTGGTTGAGTCATATAGATTTCTTCATCAATTTCACTATTCAAAAATACATTCTTAACATCCATTTGGTGTAAAGGCCACTTGAAATGTGCTCCTAATGCTATAATATTTTTGACAGTACTGATCTTCGCTACTAGAGAAAAAAATTATTTATAGTCAATTCCCTCTTTTTGTGAATACCCTTTCGCCACTAGTCTTTCCTTGTGATTTTCAATTCTCTCATCTGACTTGAACTTAGTCTTATACACCCACTTATTGTTGACCACATTCTTGCCTTTGGGAAAGTCCACCAATTCCCATGTTTTATTCTTGATTAAAGAGTCATATTCATTCTACATAGCTTGTTCCCATTCATGTTTTCCCTTAGCCTCATCATATGTTTGAGGATCATTGGTCTTCATTATGGTGGTCATTAGATCATAATTAATTTGATGAGTCTTTTGATAAATTTCTTGAAGACTCCTTGTCTTAGGAGGAGGACTACATTCTTCAACTGCACTAGAAGTTGCCTTAGAAATTTCTTTGGTTTCAAAGGTGATATGGTGGAAAATAGGATCTATCCCAAATGTGAGATGGATCACTTATTTTACAAGGCCAAATCACTTCAATTATGCAAAATAAGATGCTAATAATAATTAGAAAATGACCCTAACTGTTATAACAACTATGAGGAATGTTTTGAGAGCATAAAAAGCTGTGTACATGTCCAGAAAGTTGTTTTTGAGCTATGGTGGACTCATTTGCCTTTAGGGGCAAATGGGTCCTTTTAGGGTTTTAGAAAACTAATGTCAAGATCTTGTACTTTATTGTATGCACTCTTGAAATCCTGGTTATCAAGTTCTGGAAGGAAATATTCAATTCTGTAGAGCTCTTTCTGTGACCTTGCACCTTGAATGACAACTTTGCAACTTTGACAATTTTGACAACTTTGATAATCTTGCTCTTCAACCTGTAAATCTGCAATCACACACTCAAGGATAGAAAAATTGTTGATTTGTTAGTGAATGGGGGTTTTCCTCAGCCAAACCCCTTGTAGGTAATCAAACCAAATGATGAAATAAGATAATGAAATATGAACATGAAATGATGCAATTAGAACCTTTCCATGATGATATGATCTTTGAATTGCTACAATAAACTCTTGAAATCTACCTTAAATGCATTATGAATGATATTTAAATGCTCTTGTAGACTCCAATTTTCTATTAGGATGCTCTTGTAAACTTGCTAGCTTGTGTTAGGAGAAACAATGCGAATTAGCCCCTTATTTATACTAAATTAGGAGATTAACCCCAAAATTCAAAGAAATAAGGCCAACACCAGATCTTGAACATGAAATACAATTAAATTTCCACCAAAATGAAATTCAAAAATTAAGGTCTCATTAAGGGAGGACTCATTTTCCACCAAAGGCAAATGGGTCCTATCTAAGTTTCTAGGACCGAGCTTTGGGGAGCTGAAAGAAGACCAAAAACCCATTCCAGATCAACTAAGAAAGGGGGTCCTATTAAGAGAGGACACTTTCACCATCAAGGGTGAATGAGTCCTAGCTCAACTTACCAGGACCAAATTTTTCCCAATGAAATATTTTGATATTTAATTTATGATTGTTGGGAGAGATCCTCAGGAGGTGTCAAAATGAAAGCATAAAAAGGGGGGTTAATAACTTCACTTAACCTTAATGAATTAAGACCACCTAGATAAATGTGAAAGTTCTTTAAAACACTTGATGAAACTTAAAAAAAGTACATATTGTGTACATTTTATTTAGAAAGGGATCCATAAAGCTTAATTAAGTAAATAAGTCCTAGAAAAGTGTGAAAGTGTGTTACAACACTTCATAACACCCTTGCAAAGGACCAATTAAAGCATGTTTTTACTAAATAGAGGTCTTAAAACAATGCGAATGTTTACAAGAAATTACAACACTAGTCCAAGACACCATTTGTTCAATTTCAATGTCAATTATCAGATCAAGCAAGGAAAAGGCTACTTTTTCTGTTACTACATTTTGCCCCCACTTTAGTGAGAGGATGACCCCATGTTAAACTCATACTAAAGTAGACATCCAAGACACTTAATTATACAACAATAACAAAGATACATGATCATACCCTTTCGAAGGCCAAAAATAAACAAAAAAAATGATCAAGCACAACCAATTCAATGTGATGTGAGGTAGTGGTTGTTTGTCCATAACAAACACTACTCACTCTGGGGCCACAAAACTTCAAGTCATCCACAGAGTGAGTTTGCCACAAAATATGTATGCTCAATCTAGGGTAGTGGAACCTTAGTCTATCCACTAGGTACTCGTTATCTGAATGAGGTGGAAAATGAGAGAATCAAATTAACCTTTCATACCATACCGAAGTCATCCTTCTAGCAACTTTGATAAGGAAACACAATGAAAATGATTTTATAAATGTTGTTTTGAATGTCATGTAAAAATTTTGCTAAAGGGGATTTTGCTTTGTTCATGTAACAATCATCCTTTGAGGGAGAATTATGCCTAATGTCTCCAAGAGAGGACAAGCCAAAGTGTCAAATTACTGCCCATGGGATGCCTCATTCGTATCATGCCATGAAATAAGATCGTATACTCTTGGACGACATCAAACCCAATGAAACCACCAAGAAGAGGACACATCACAAGAAAAAAGGAAAATCACGCCATGAAATTTTCCAAAAGATGTCATCATTGTATGCCCCCACTTTAAAGCAGTTGCTACACCATCACTGTGAGAAATTGGTTTAAAGTAGCCAATGCTTTTAGCCTAAGACATGAGAGCTTTCCTCGGAAAACCCTATGCCAAGTCATATGTTTCCCAAGCAAGCTACATCATGGAATAGGAAGGAAGGGTTTCCCCAACAAAAACATAAGGGGTCTATGGATTTGGGGTCAGTATGTCTGTGCTACAATATTGTCATAGAGCATGGAATTGTCATCATTCCCCAAATACTCACATAACTGGAAGAATGCCACAATGAAAGTGAAAACAAAGAAAAACCTTTTGAGTCAACATGGAAGAAACACAAATTTCTTGATACCTTGTATCATCCCCAAAAGGAAAACACAAGACAAATGAAAAAGATAAAGGAAAAGCTTTTGGGTTAACATGGAAGAGACATGAATGTCTCAATGCCTTGCATCATTCCCAGAAACAAAAAAACAAGAAAAATGAAGAAGATAAAGGAAAAACTTTTGGGTCAACATGGAAGAGACATGAATGTCTCAATGCCTTGCATAATCCCCAAAAGGAAAATACAAGACAAATGAAAAAGATAAAGGAAAAGATTTTGGGTCTACATGGAAGAGACCTAAATGTCATGATGCCTTGCATCATCCTCGAAAGGAAAACACAAGAAAAATGAAAAATGATTATGACATAGAGAAGAATGAAGGTATACATAGAAGAATGCACAAAAAGAGAGAGGAACATCAAACAAAATGTCACGGGTGATCACATTACACACATGTAATCAAAGAAAAATAAGAATGACAAGGTAAAAGACTAGTAAGGCACATGCAAGTCGACTTAAAGCAGGGAATCTGCCTCCCAATCTCAGTCAATATAAATGGAAGGTGGTCAACTAGCCAAAGGGACAACATCAAGTGTTGAACTAGGACACACACCAAGTTCAACACTCTTTTTAGGAGATTTGTCATCTAAGCTCATGGAAGAAGAAAACAATGCATTCAACTCATCATGCACTTGTTCATCAATCTTTGTAATGTCAATGTGATCATCTAAGTTAACCACAATAGGAGGTCGAATAACAATGTCCATACAATGTTATTGTTTATGTTGCAATGAGGGTTGAGAGTCATCATGCATTGCTTTGGGTAGGTTTGAATTTTGATTTTCTATGTTATTTTTGTTTTCTTGAGTTTGCAATCTATGAGCAATAGCATGACGCCTACATCTAGGCTCTCTATCACTTCAATTTATTTTCAGTTTATTGTCAATTTGTTTTTGTGTAAGAGCAGGTTTTTCAATCATAGGCTCCTTCTCTTCCTTGGGAGAACTAGAAGGAACAACAAGAGGTTGTTCAACTGCTTTCTCTTTGAATTTGTAGACTTGCTTGACTCTAGGAGGGACAATGAGATGGTTTGTAATATCTCGCAGTCTCTTGTGGGAAATTGCAAGAGCTTGTTCTATAGGTTGTTCTTGTATGTTCAGGATTGTTTATGGTTTAATCAAATTATCTCATCAAGAATGGTTGGTTTGGTTATAGGTTGAGGCATATTGTGAAGGGATAGTTTTATTATTTTCTTTGCCTTGAATTTTTGATATGATAAGAAAAATAAATCTTCACGAGGCTTGATAGGTTCCATAGGCTTGGGAAAAAAGTAATCTAGTGAAAAATTCCCTTTTGTTGAGGTATGATGAAATCCACTATGATGCATAGTGAAGATATTATTGCCAAATGGAAACTTTAGACATTTATGCACAATAGAAGGGATGACATTCATGGATCAAAGCCATGGATAGCCTAGCTTCACACAAAATTGGTCTGATTGTGGAATGATGGAGAATGAGATTGTTAATGTTTTCGGTCCCACTTTTAAAGGGAGATCTATTGAGCCTATCGTAGGACAAGAAAATCCATTATGTGTCTTGATCCATGCTTTTGAATTTTTATGTGTCTTGATATAGCTCATGCACATATAAGAATTCTTCTGTGATCACATTGTCTCCATAGACTGGATCAATTAATATCCCATTAGTGGGCTTATTATTGATTCGACCGACTATGTAAAGAGGACCATCAAGTGCACATTTAGGTATGTCATTTTGTGAGAAAGCAATGTCAAGAGGTTGTCTAGCCAAGCCCTTATGAGATTTAGCTTCGATAAATGCTATCACATTTTATGTCGGATGTTGTTCAATGTTTTTCATATTTTCATCATTTGTTTCAACAATCATCACATCAGTCTTCATTTCACTAGCTTTGACAAATAAAATATTGTGTTTAGGCATATGATTTGTAGGTAAAAGCGCAAAGTTGTGTCACACTTTATAACTTAGGAAATGGTCAACACTGATCCAACTTTTAAACTTGAATTACTAAAAAGTGGCATATAATGTTTTGAATTTTGAAATGATGTAAACTAGTAAAATATGTATTTTTTAGTATATTTTATGTTTGTATTTTTTTCAAAAAATAAAAAAATTATTTAAAACTAGTTTTTAATGAATTAACACTATAATTTAGGTGTTGATAAAATGCTAAAAAATGAAGTTGCATGAAACGTCAAACTTTTTATGGTAAATTTAATTCTTTTTCTTTCAAATTTTTTGTGTGTATTTATAACTTGAAACTTTAGTGCTTGGATATTTTTCTTTTCCAATTTTTATAAATATATATTTTTAAATAAATATTAAAATGTGTGTGAATAAAAAAATAGTTGTTTCCATGGGACGTCAACTTTCATATTAAATATTTATCTAAAATGAAAAAAAAAATATTCTTGAAATCATTTTTTAAGTGCAAGTTTTAGTATTTTTCCTTGCATGGTAATGAGCCTAATATTTTGTGTTGATAACCTACTTTTAGTAAAAATAAATAATAAATAATAAATAATAATTAAACTATTACAATAAATATTTTTTTGAAAACTATACTTATGGATTTACAAAAGGGTATTTTTATATTTTTAAAAAAATGTTATTTACATTAGTAGGATTTATTAAAACTTCAAAATTTTCAAATAATTTTATTTCTTTGGTAAATTGGACTCAAAGTGGTGCTCCATATATTTTTAGCCAACAATTGTAGTTGAAAAGGTTGTGGAAGTATCTAACTTACCTAGAATGAATCTTACTAGATCATATGTTTGACCAAAATTGATTTTTAGTTAGAAATACTTAAATTTAGTTGTGCTAATAAGTTGGTTGAAAGCATGACACAACTTTGTGCTTTTACGTAAAGATTTGCAAATTTTATTAGGAGGAGCTATAGACTCATTTCCTTGATCATTCACACCTCTGATTAGTAAATGATTAGAATCAATAAGGTCTTGCACAAGGGTAAGTGCAAAAAGATGGGGGGCCAAATAGGGGGCTTAAGTGGCCACCTTTTTTCTAAAATAAAGAAATACTTACCTTGGATGTGAAATTGAGGATAGTTACACTCAAAATTTTGAGATGCAACTAAAACAAGGATCATAGTTATCTGAGTTTACTTTCTAAACTACTAATTTGTTTTGAAAATGGTTGAGATTAAGGGGTTCAAACAAGGTACCCACAAAAATTGGTGTTGTTTTTGTCAAAAAAATATAAGCAACTTTTGTGGGAATGTAGCACAATGATTTTTTTTTTTACTATTTTTAAAATCACTTTGGTGAGAAATTAGCTAACAATATGTAGTTGATGCATGATTTTTATCATAATTTTTTAATGAGTATTTGATATTTTACTAATTTTCAAAGTGGACACTTCTTGAAAAATATAATTTTGGCCTTGCTACTCCTACAAATTTTGGAAACTAATTGAATTTTTTTAATATTTGTAGAATGGAGTCTAGTTTCTAAAAAATGTAATTTATTTGAAATTTTGATGAATAGTTAATTTATAACAAAAAAAAAAACAAACACTATTTTTTTCCAAAAAAGAGACACACCAACAAAATAAATTATAGATTAAAGGTGTTGGTGTAAATAAAGTCTTGTACCTAGTTCATTTATTACTAGGGGACTTATTTACACATGTTAAGTTTACTTAGGTCTTAAGAAAGAATCTTTTTAAAAAGGTGTTAGTTGTCATTAGTTGTTATCTTATCTTTTGACTTGTAACACATGTGAACCTAGGTAAGTGTGATTAGTTGTCTCATGTCATATGATTAAGACACTTGTCATAATCCTATGACATCTTGCATCTCACCTTGGCTATATAACCAAGGGGTCTCTCTCATTGTATAATCACATCATATCATTGAATCATATTGATAAGAATACAGTTTATTCTTGTCACATTCTAGTTTCTCTCTTTTTGTGCTTTTCATTTGGTCTCAAGATCTTGGAATCCATAGCCAATTCTAACATGGTATCAGAGTGGGTTGGGTGCCATCAGAGAGTCTTTTTCTGAAGAAAGATACCAGATTTGGGGGTGTTCCATTTTTGGCTCTTTATTGTAGGTTCAAATTAGATCTTGTTGGTGCAAATCTAAGCTCACATTGTATCCGAAAAGTTCAAGAAAGTCGATTTTGCATTTTGTTTCATTCAAATCAGACATTCGAAGCCAAATCTATGAGGGTTTGAAGCTAAAGATTAGTTGCTAGATCCAAAATGTAGTTGCATTTTTGGAGCATTTTGGGTCAAATCTGACCCTTCCATCGTGTCTAGAAGGGCCAAAAACCCTAAGATCAACTGTCAATTTATCCAAATTAGAGCAGTTATCCGGTGAGGCAAAAATGTTTTTGCTCGGAGAGACATATGACCCCCAAGGTCGTCATCATTGCAGAGTCAGTATAGTTTTATTTTTTAAATATATTTTTAGTTTCAAATATTTTCTAAAAAAAATAAATTCCATAATATTTTATTTGTACCAATTAATTTTCTCAAGAATTTGTATTGAAAAAAAAAAAGGTAAAATTTCTATAGGAAAATATTTTATAGTACGTAGGGTACTATGTACCACAGAGGGTACTCGTGGCCCCTCAATGTCCACCATGTGGCATACTCCTATTTGAGCTCGCAGGCCCCTTAAATCTCTAGACAAATAAAAATCGGCGTCAATAAAAATCTGACTGAGCTTCTCCAAATAACTGACAATGCAGATTTTGAAATCCGATAGCTGCACAAAATTCCTGACCATATTCTATCATTCAGTAGCAAAATATTCCCTCATGATTCCAAGATTCACACTTGCTGTGATGTTTTCTTACACGTCAAATTTAAGCTCAACGTGTAGGCGAATATTCCTGGCAGATAAAGCATATTCCAGTTGATGGGCTAAGAGACGTCAAATTTAATCAGAAGCTCATGCGACGACTTGATAACCATCAAATTTAATCTCATAGTTGCTGATGTCAGCAATACATCAGCAAGTTCAAAATATTTTTGCCACCCCCTCTCATTTGCATTTTCATTTTGGAAGGCGAGTTTCAAACATAGATATCTTAGTCATATGAGCTCCTTTTTCAGTGCATTTTTTTTTTATTTGGGCTAATTTTTTGTGCTCTTCAAAGTGACGCAATCATATTTTGGTTTTGGTACCTAGTTTTTTGAGAATTTTTAGATTCTCACAAGTGTTTCTATTTCATCCTCATTTTGTGAACTTTGGGAGCTCATATCTTGCTCCTATGATAACATTTTTGGGTGATTTTTTTTTTTGAAAGTGCATGATTTTTTGTGTACTTCTCAGTGGTATGATCATATTGATCTCATTTTGTACCAAAAATTATACTTGATTTTGTTGCTAAATTTAGAATTTCCATGTACTAAGATCAAAGACCACTTCATTATTTTTGACAAGTGGCAATTGTAAATGCACTAAATATAAATTGCCAAATCAGATATTGCTGTGGGATTTTCATGATTGAGTGATTTGGGGGGTTAATCTTGTAGTGGTTGGCTGCATTCTTTTGCTTGGTTTGTGTTCTTGCAATGGGGAAATCTCAAATTGAACTCCTAACTCCACATAATTATGCTACATGGAGAAAATTAATATGAAACTATCTCATGGGAAAAGGTTTAATAGGATATCTAAAGGAAACCATTTCTCAACCTACTGATGCTTTAGAATTGGCAAGATGGGAGATTAATTGTGAGAAAACACTTAGATGCATATGTTCATTAGTCTTATTTGATTTTCAATTTCATATTGAATCATGCAATACACCTAAAGAGGCTTGGGAGACTTTTGAAAAATTCTATGGTAAAAAAGATAAGATTAGGGGCTATTAGATTGATAATGATTTGATGAATCTTGATCCAAAATGTTTTGACCACATCCAAGACTACATCTCCAAAGTTAAGTAACTAAGAACACAGTTGAAAGAATGCAACATTGATAAAGAGGATTTACAATTGATTTTGAATGTGTTATCGAAGCTTGGTCCTGATTATTCAGTGTTTGTTTTTGGATTTCATACCCATCGACTTTCTAAGGGAGCATCATATGTTGATCCTAAGTTTGATGACTTTGCAAATCTCCTAATCCAAGAGGAAGCTAAGTTAATGAACATGGGTCTAATCAAGTCTTCCAAGTTATAAGCATTGCTGACTAGTGAGTCAAAGAGATATAAAGAATCAAGGTGTAGACACCTAAATTTGGTCACTTGATTTATCCAAATTTATCCCCTTTCATCTAAGCATCCCTTTATTTGCATTAATTAAGTAATATTGCTATTATTTAATTAATATCCTTAATTTTTCCAAATCCCTAAGGTATTTAATTAATAAATAAATATCTTATCTCTTTAATCCTCTTTTTCATCAATTGAATTAAATAAATATGCCATTTATTTAATTCCCTCCATGTCACATCCTCCGTCATTTTTATCTAATCCTAATACATCTTCTAATCTCATCATTAGGGATGTGCACATGCCTAATTCTTGATTAGGATGTGTCACATCCTCCAACTTTTGAAAGTTGGCCTCTAATCTCTCTTAGCCACCTAACCCTCCTTTAATCCTTCATTAACTAGCCTGATCAACCTCTCAAGGATTTTTTAATTCCTTTTATCTTTTCAAGGAATATTAAATTCCTTTTACTCTTCCCCATGTGATCTTTGACTTGTCACATCAAGTCACATGTGAAATCTAACCCTCATCTAATATGTCATTAATTAGTCTAATCAAGTACTTGCACAACCTTAATCACTTAATTGAGTCAACCCTATTAAATGCTTTCTCCTTTTGAGAAGGCACTCCATTCTCTATGTGAATTTTTAATTCACATTTAATCCCCCAATGCATTCCTTGGAATTTAAAATTCCTTCTCTCATCCCCATAAGAATATTTGAAGAATTTTTAATTCCCCACATGTCCTTTCACCCACATGGGGACAAGTACCTCATTTATGAGGAGATCTTGTCCTAATCCCAAGGTACTATGTACTCCCTCTATGTCATGTACTATCCTTCTACCTCATGTGCACATCACCTCTTATAAGCCACTTCACATGCCACATGTCAAGATGTGAGGGCTTGTGAATTCTCAACTCACCTTAGCCCTACATCTTAATCTTGGTGGCCCAATCTTGACCATCTATTTCCCTAGAGAATCCAAAAATTTCTATAAATACCCCCTCTTTGCTCTCATTTGAGGAGAGATCATCCATTGTAGCCAAACTCTTGCAATTTTTTTCTAGAATCCATACTTAGTCATTTTTACACTTGTATCCACTTCCACTCATCTTCTCATCCTCATACCATCATCTAGCTTGCATCTCTTGCCATCCGAGGAGCATACAACACTGAAGATCAAAGGGCCAACCAAAGGATTGATTTTACACAAGGTAAAAAGTTCCATTTTATTTTGTATTGAATCCAACTAGGCTAATCTTGAGGTGTAGGTTGTTTTTAGTGTTATTTGCATTATTTTGTTTGATGTTCATTTTCTAGCACCTAAATATGCCCTATCACACAAAGAATCTTGATAAGAAGCAAAAGAAGAAAAATAACAAGCCACATAAAGAATCAGAATCCTCATCCTCAAAAGTAGAATCATCTAAGAAGGAGAGGCCTCTTTGTGAATATTGCAAGAATGATGGACATGAAGAACACTACTATTATAAGAAGGATATTGATGAGTTGAAAAATATTCTAAAAAAGAATCACATTGATTTTCCTTCTAGAATGTCTGAATCACCTCCTCCTCCTTCAAAATAGTCTAAAAAGGACAAAGGTCAAGCTTCTACATCAAAAAACAAAGGTCAAGCTCTTTGTGCTCTTTCAAGTCTAGGATCAGGGAGATGGCTTCAAGATTTAGGAGCATCTCATCATATGGTATCTTCACAGTCTATATTCTCTTCATTTTAGCCTTTTGCTATGTGTCCTATGTTGATGGGAAACAATACACACATTAGTGTAATTGGGAAGCGATCTATTAGTTTTGGGGAAAACACTTTCTAGGATGTTTTGTGTTCCTCATTTGATGAACAATCTTCTTTCCATATATCACATTACACATGGTGGAGATGGAATAACTGTGGAGTTCACACCTAATTTAGTCATCATTCGAGACTTGGAAACTAGAGAGATCATTGCTACTGGTGTGGTTGATCATTCATCTCGATTGTATAGCTTTATAGATTTTACTTCTGATGGTGACATTGTTCCTTTGGCTGTTGATCGTATAAACTATGATTCAAAGGAGACATTTAGCTTCTTGAACTTGGGAGTTCTCACATCAGATCCAATTCTTGAGTCATGCATGTCATCTCCTCCATCTACTATTGTAGTTGATGATGCTTGTCATTCCATAGCTTGGGTTCCTTGTGATTTAGTGCAACAGGACATACATCATCTTCCAAATTTAGATATTTTGGATGAATTCTTGATAGGTATTTCAGACTTGTTTATGGAGTCTCATATTACAAATTTGGGAGACATCATCAATAGCATTCATCCTCTCTTTGATGAAGATGCTACTTCTTTAGTTGTTGTAAGGGAATACCTTGACCCTCTTGTTCATTCTCTACATGATCATTCTTTGCAATTTGACATGACTGTAGATACTTTTGGACATCATTTGGAGGAGGCTTCGTTATCTTTAGAGGGGATATCCTTGTCTTTGGATCATGTTCTACATTCATCTCTACTAGATGTTGTATTTTCCTCTTCAATAGTGTGGCCTAGAACACCTGTTTGGAGTGTGTCAACTTTCAACATGGACATGGAGACACTTGAGCATGCTTCAGAGACATCATATATCATCCATATTCCTGATATCTTGCATACATCCATGGTTTTGTTTCTTCCTAAGGGGAGGAATGCTGTTTGGCGAGATTGGATCATCTTCAACATTCAATGTCGAGCTTCTACCATCATTGCAAGAGACTCAACATTGAGGGGGGGCTGCATTGCCTCTATTCTACTTCTCTCTTATGGGAGGGTCTTTTTCTTCACATGGGGTTTTTACCTTCTCATGCATCATTGAGAGTATTTCAATTTTTTTATTTCATCTCTTTTGGAAGGAGTTTTTTCCCATTGGGTTTTCTCCTTTTCTTCATTTGTGAGATTTCATTTGCATATGTAGATGGGTACCTAACATGGCCTAGTAGTTAGGACCCATCTTTGTGTCATTTGAATAATAATCTACTACTCCCTAAGTTGCACCTAAGGGGGGGTGTTGGTGTAAATAAAGTCTTGTACCTAGTTCATTCATTACTAGGGGAATTATTTACACATGTTAAGTTTACTTAGATCTAGGAAGGATTCTTTCTAGAAGGTTTTAGTTGTCATTAGTTGTTATCTTATCTTTTGACTTGTAACACATGTGAACCTAGGTAAATGTGATTAGTTGTCTCATGTCATATGATTAAGACACTTGTCATAATCCCATGACATCTTGCATCTCACCTTGGA
Source organism: Sequoia sempervirens (assembly GCA_007258455.2). Lineage (NCBI taxonomy): Eukaryota > Viridiplantae > Streptophyta > Pinopsida > Cupressales > Cupressaceae > Sequoia > Sequoia sempervirens. The sequence continues at coordinate 31,960,759 of VDFB02000013.1, read as the reverse complement.
TATATAACCAAGGGGTATCTCTCATTGTACAATCACATCATATCATTGAATCATATTGATAGGAATACAGATTATTCTTGTCACATTCTATTTTCTCTCTTTTTGTGCTGTCCATTTGGTCTCAAGATCTTGGTAGCTATATCCAATTCTAACAAAAGACTTAACATTTTCAAAAAGTGAAAAAATTACATCGTTGGATAGCTAAGAGAGAACCTAAAATTACCCAGGTGTTCGATTTGTTTGACATTGAAACACGTGCAATACTAACGATGAGCACAAACCCGATTATGTGAAATATTGTAGAATTTGAAATAGCATGTCTTAGGTCACTGGTAAGGTCCTCCAAGCCCTTGGGTTGGTATTCCAAGGAAAATACCAAGCCTAAGGCTTGGGGATTCCCAAAGCAAGATATAACACAAGCATATTATAACATGCTTGCGTTATGCCTTGCTTTATGTTAAATGATACTCTATTGAATGTATGATTATATATTTGTATGTTTGTATGTACATGTATGCTTGTATGTCATGTATGTATGTATGCATGCATGCATGCTTGTATGTATGTATATATGTATGCTTGTATGTATGTATCAATGTATATATGTATGTATGTATTTAATATTGTATGTACATATGTACATGTATGATTGTATGTATGTAGGATTGTATGTACATATGTATTATGCTTTTATGTATGTAAGTATGCATGTATTTATGTATGTCTTTAGAGGGAGGGAGAATTTTAAGAGAGAGAGAATTGTCTAGGTAGGGTGGGAGGGAGAGAGGGAGAGAGAGAGAGAGGGTGGAAGGGAGAGACTAAGAGAGAGGGAGTGGGAGAGAAGTGGTTTGAGTGAGAGTGTCTTAGCTAGGTAGGGTGGGAGGGATAGAGGGAGAGAGAGAGGGGGAGGTGGGAGAGAGGGGAGAGATAGAAAGAGAGATTTATGTAGGTAGAGTGCCAGAGGGAGACTTGAGAGTGTGAGGTGGGGTGATAGGGAGGGAGAGACCCGAGAGAGAGAGAGATGGAAGGGAGAGACTAAGAGAGAGGGAGTGGGAGAGAAGGGGTTGGAGTGAAAAGCTATTAGATAGGTAGCATGGGAGGGATAGAGGGAGAGATGGGAGAGAGGGAGAGAGAGTTATGTAGGTAGGGTGATAGAGGGAGAAACTTGAGAGTATGAGGGGGGTGAGAGGGAGAGACTTGAGAGATAGGTAGTGAGAGGGAGTGTTAGAGAGAGGGATTGGGAGAGAGAGGGAGTGAAAGAGAGGAATTGTGAGATTAAGAGACCTTATGGGAGGGAGTGACTTTCTTGTTATGCCTTGCATAACCACCCCATTTTATTCTGGAACAAAATGGGTTCCCCCTTTTTTTTGTCTTTTTTGGGCCTTTGGTTTTCTTCTTTGTTCTATTGAAAGTGGAACCGGGACCAATATCAGGATTGGAATTACAACCAAGTTCTGGTCTTGTTCTGTCCCTGGTTTTGGTCCCGACAACTCTTTTGTTTTCCTCTTAGTCTTTGGTTCTGTTGGAGCCGGGTCCAGATCTGAATCAAAACATTGAACTCTTCAAGGTTTCCGATCCGTGGTCCATCCCAACCTCAACTCCACCTTCCCCTTTATTGCTTTTATCGTTGATCATTTTCCCTTTGGTTTGGCGTCCTATGCCTTTGCTATTTTCTTGTTAGCCTTCAGCATTTTTTCTTTCTTGTTTTGGCGGACTTGGAACCAGAACGGAAACCAAACTTGGAATTCTTTCCAAGTTCTGTTTTCTATTCCTTCCTTGGTCCCGATTCCGCCTCTTTTGTTTTTCTATCTCACACATCTTTTCATTTTGTTTTGGAGGACCCAGAACTAAAACTGGAACCGAACCCTGAAACTTTCAAAAGTTCCAGGCTCGTGTTCCATTTCGATCCCTATTCCATGTGTCTTGTTCTTTTGCTTTCTTTTCTTCTTTTGTTTTGTCATGGGTTTTTCCCTCCCCTTCCTCCTTCTCTTCCTTGTCCTTTTTTTTGTCTTTTTCTATGTTGTCGGAGGTGGGATCGGGATCGAACCCAAAACTGAAACTTTGAAGAAGTTTCAATCTCAGATTTAGTTCTGCCCCTACCCCCATTATGTTTCACTTGGGATCAATTTTTGATCCGATCTCACTTATGTTTGTTTCCATCTGTCCCTCGCATTTGGCATCTTTTGTGAACATGGACTGGGATGAGTTATGAACTGGGAAATGATGGTCATTCTCATGGCTTGTTCCCATTCCGACTCCGGTCCCAGTTCTGATTTCTTCTTTGTTCCACCCTCGCCAGTTTTGAGGATAGGTTTATTCCCAGTTCGAATTTTGTTTTGCCTCCACCAGAAGTAAGTCTATTCTTATGAAGTGTAATAAAATGGGAGAGGTATGATGGGTAAGATTGAAGGTAATATCTTTATGGTTTAAAGGACTAATGAATACCTTGTTTTGTAGGATTAAATTCTGTGCATGATGATATGTCTCAAGGGTCTTGGTGAAAGGTCTCACCAACTAAGCAAAGTATCCTCGAAGGAAAATGGGCTCTTGGGGAAAATGAGTGTCTTTGGTGAAAGGTCTCGCCGACTAATCAAGGTATTCCCGACTGAAATGAGTTCAACACTGAAACAAGGCGGCTTTGCTATGAGGTCCTGCCGACCCGATAGGGTCTCACTGACATGTTTTCTCCCTTAAGTGTAATGGAATGCACTTGATGAAAGGTCTCGCCGACCTAGGGATGTCTCAGCAATGGGGTGTGAGTTTGGGGTAAGGTCTTCCCGACACAAAGGATTCTCTCGAGATGGAATGTGCTCGCCAAAGAAAGAGAGGCTCGATGGGAGGTCTTTTCGACTGTCTTATGTTACGCCGATTGAGCAACTTGATGAAAAATGGTGCCTAGATCTGGCGGAAAGTTCGATGCTACTTCCAAAAGACTGTCAATGCACGAAGAGATCTAGAGCAGGAAGAGGGGCAAAGGAAGGAGGAGGGGGAAACTGTGAGTCATAGTGACAACTAGTGTCTACTGACAGGGGTAGCTTGGCATTAATGGTGATATTTTAGGGCATTCAAAGCGGCTCCACTGGAGTTCAAAGATAGACATGGAGGTGTAGGAGTTAATGCTATAAGCTACAAGAGATCTAAGATCATCCCTGGGATAATCTTTCACCGACATGGACAACAAGAATTTGCATTTAATGTAGAACCAACTTTATTCAAAAGATTTGGACATCGACCCTCTTGTAATCGACGGATATTTTTGTAAACCCTAAGAAATGGAAAATGATGCATTCTTTTTGGTACACTCTATATATATGGAATTCTTGCCTCTTTGTAAAGGGTTAGAAGTAAAACGTAAAAGTTAGTAGAAATAGAAAAGGAATAGAGTAGAAAGTTCTAGATAGATTTAGAAGAGTAGGGATTTTCTGAAGGATAGAGGAGATAGAACTGTATCCTATTTCTTAGTAAAGGGAGCTTCTTTTGTCTTCTTAGTTAGGAGTTAGATTCAACCAAGAAAGTAATGTATCTGTCTAGTTTCCTGAGTGTAAATGGAAGCAGTCTGAAGACACAGGTTTTCTGTACACTGATGATTGTGCTAGATTTGTAAATTTTGCTTATCTGTCTCACCAATAGTAGAAGCAACCAGATTCAAATCTACTTCATATTGTGTTCTAGAATGGTATTTATCTTGAGTTAATCATTTGATTTTGAAATCTTTCAAGGAATGGAATCTTATTTTGTGTTTTTCTTAAATGGTAATTTATAATCAAATTTTGAAATCAACACTGTGAATGAATGCAACTGTGTGTTAATCACAAGTTAATTTTGTTCTTTAGTTTTAGTTGGAAATTTCTTGAGAGGTAACAAGTCTGCTTAAGTTAGATGAATTATCATTCTTTTTAGTACCAAAACCTTGATCTATCTTTTTATGTTTCTTTAAAAACCCCAGTTAAAGTAGGTTTAAATTCATGCTTGATCTCATAACAATCCACAAGCCCAACACCCGCAGGCCCCTTGAACATTATAGTTCACATCAACCATTGAGCAACATCAACATAGTTGAGAACCAACTACAAAGACCTTGGGAGCTAAGATATCCATGTGTTTTCTTTCTCTTTCAGGAAAAACAAAGTAGCAATATTCTGTTTAACTATTGTTGTGTTATTTCCACCATCAATAGAGAACTGGCGCTAGAGGGAGGGCCTAGAAGGGAAAACTAGATAAAACTGGGTTTCCCTCCCCAGAAAGGCCCCATAGAGTTCTTCGATCAACTAAAAATCCATCGCCTTTCATAGAACTTAAGACCCCAACAATACACAAGGTTCACAAAACTGGGGCAACCATCATACCACCCTTATCAGCTCTACTCACTTTGCTAGGATTTTCACCAATACCCCAGTGGATACCTATCAATCCACCACCACATCCATCTCAACTGTCATTACAACTAGTTCAACCCATACAACTGCTGGCTCAACCACCACCACCGCTACCAATGGCATTTTTTCAGAATAATCAGTCTCCATTTGGGACTATTCCTGGAGGTTTCCATGACATGCCTAAGAATCCTGAGAGATTTTTCCCCAAGTACATTCATTGTGAATCAAGGAGTGCTAAAGAGCACATACAAGCTTTCAAGGATGCTTGTACTAGAGCTTAGATAGCTCACCATGATGTAGTTTGTAGGTTGTTCCCTTACTCCTTAGGGGATTTGGCATACAATTGGTACCTTAATCTTCCTCAAGGTTCCATTCTGACCTAGACATAGTTGGAAAATTCTTTCATCAATTAGTTCAGGGTTTATGTGGATCCAGCTCTTTTATACCACCAATTTTTTACCATCAAGAAAGAGCCATGTGAATCCTTGCCCTTGTTCAACACCAGGTTCCAATGAATGTATAGGAGATTGCAAGACCCCTATCTAGTTGCTGAGAATAGCATCATTCAAGCTTACTTTAGAGTTATAGACCCCTTGCTTGGCTTGTTCCTGTAAAGGACTTATCAACCAGTTGATATTGATTCTCTATCCAAAGTCTATCATCTAGCTATCAAGCCGCAACAACAAATTAGTTCTCAACAAGGAAGTCTAGGAGGAGGTTTCCCTTCAATAGGATATCAGATGCATAGCCCAACCCCTCTATTCAATACTATCCTGGGAATGTCTCCTTCCCATTATGGACCTATGTCTGAGTTGTAGACTCAATCTCCTATTCCATTCTTTGTTAATGGAACTCATGACTTCTTCCAACAACCACAGGTTCCTCAAAGTTCCCATGGTCATCATAACCAAATTGGAACACCAAATCATGGTGGTCAGCCACCTATTGCTAAGAGTATGGAAAGTGAAAAGACAACTCAACTTACAAATGAGGTAGAGACCTTAAAGAAAACACTTTCTCAAGTTACAAATGACATGGCTCAACTTCGATTGAACCCCTCCCAAAACCAAGGTAACTACCCCAATCAAAACATCAACAATCAGGGTAACTAGCAGAATCCTAACAATTACAACCAAAGGGGTTATTAGGGCCAACACTCCTCTAACCAAGGGTATCAAAATCAAAATAGAGCGTATAAACAAATGCCAAATAACAACAGACAATGGAATACAGGGCCCAATAATGGTGGAGTTTCTCATAACTATCAAGCTAATGAGGAGAGATCACATACTGCAAATGTGGCTGGTCTTAACTTTATGACTAATTGGTGTAGGCTACATGATACTGCAACCCATTTTGAGGTGAACTGCCCTAAAATGGAGAAAGTTGTCAAGATGGCATAGGAAGATGCCCAAACATTCCAAGGGAATCCTCACAAAGAAGGTGGTTCAGTAGATACAACAATGACTTATGACCTCTTTGAGAATGAACCTTCATTCCCAAGGCAAGAGGAGAATGAACCAAAGGAAGATTCATATGATGCCCAAGCCTTTTAGATGAAAGGAGGACACTTCCTGAGAAATCAAAATAAGGGTCCATTCACTACATCAACACCACCTAATCACATGCTTCCTCCAAATCAAAGTGCCGATAATAACCCTCCTCCACCAAAAGCCCCCCTGACTTCCATAACAAGGGTAATTCCTTTGGTGTTTTCAAAGGTAGTGTGAGTTGTAATACTGAATTTGATATTGTTTATGAGATGCAAAAGCATAAAACTTCTTTGTCATATTTTGGCATCTTGAAGTGGTGCCCTACCCAACAGGAGATAGTGCTGAAAGCTTTGGAGCAAGTTGATAAATCAAAAGGAAAGAACAAGGCGGTCACCTACTGGGGACGTGAACGCAGCCTTGTACATAAACAAGGTAGGTACTCCACCATTTATTTTGAGTTTAAGAATTTGTGGGAAGAACCTACACAATTTTTGTTAGATTCAGGGGCTTCAAGCAATGTTATTCCATTTTCCATATGCAAGAAGTTGGGATTGAACCCTGTTAAAAAAAACAAGGTCATCCAACTTGACAAAATGGAAGTTAAAGTGGTGGGGGAATTAAGAAACATACATGTACAAGTAGGATCTGATCCTAGGATCCTAACCAACATAGATATTCAAGTAGCAGACATTCCCAAGACCTATGGTATGCTGCTGAGCAGAGATTTGATGAAAGGTATAGGGGGATATCTCTCCCTCAAATTTTCACATATGTGGTTACCATGGAGGGGAATTCCCACACAGATTAGGATTGAAAGTGAACCCTACCTCAATTATATCATCACTGAATATGATTTCCCCAATGAGGTAGCCTATTTCAAAACTGGGATAGGGGTTTACAAAAGAGATGAAATTTTAACCTTTTTTGTTCTTAATCCTAAAGGACTGCCAATACCAAAGTTCCCTGATCCTATGATTAATGAAAACCAACAAGCATTAAACCAGAAGCTACAATAGGATTAGCTGGTCTTAGGGGAAGATATCAATCTACATAATCTTTTGCTCCCTAATTGGTGCAGGGTGCATTACCAAAATCATTCTCAATTGACTTGCCAACCCTGCATTGACATTTTAAATCAAGTTTCCCAAGCTAAGGAAGCTAGCTTAAGTCACCCTGAGACTATTGCAGACCGCTTCTCATTTGAAGCCAAGGAAGCAATAATGTTAACTAGGGATAAGATACTTTCAAAGGGAATTCCTTCTCAAATTGAACTTGACTCAGTTACATTTCCAAATCAGCATATTAATAAGGAGCAACCTCAAGGTTTGTTTGACACCCCTGCACTCACGAATATGCTGAAACCTGATGGATCCATCAAAGATGCAAGTGAATGTCAGAAGGATAACCTTGGGTCACATAATACATTTGTGAAGGGATTGGGAATTACTCCTAAGGAACCTATTGAACACCCGTTCCCTATATCTAATCCAAAAGATCAAGGAGCCCCACCTTTGGCTAATCCTATCCAAATGCCCACAATAACCTCCAAGGGATCAACCCCAACTCATGATCAATTGTGGAACCTCACGTTTGATGGATCCAAATCTAAGACAGGCTATTGTGTTGGGATTGAACTAACCAACTCGAAAGGGAAAACCTTCTTTGCTTCTTATCGATTGTAATTCAGGTGCACAAACAACGTAGCTGAATATGAAGTTCTAACTCGAGGGATGATGTTCACACATAAGAAGAAGGTCATAGCCTTGATGGTCAAAGGAGATTCAAAATTTTTTATCAAGAAACTGCGCAACCAATACACATGTCACAATAGAAGGCTGGTAGCTTATAGAAATCGGTTATGGAACTTGATTGAAGACTTTGATGCCTTTGGGATTAGCTTAATCCCTAGAGAAGAGAATCAAATAGCTGATTCATTAGCTGTTGCTGCAAGCACCCTGGAACCTATGCAAGGCTCAAAGCTTAAGAAATTCTCAATGGAATTGATTTCCACCCTTGCAATTCCTGATAATGTCAGGAACTTTCAAGTCTTTGATGATGATCGACATATTCTTGCTTTTCTAGCAAGCTCAAATGTTTTCAAAGGATAGATCATTGATGAGTCCAACAGGGATCAAGGAGATTGAAACCCCAAAGATTGTGATACAGAAGGGGTCCTCAATGTAAAAAGCAATAGCATTCCCAAGGGAATGGTGGCCTTGGAAATAATTTTTGGTTCAGACCCAAGGGCTCGAGAGAAGATATCAGCTAAAGATAAAGGAGGTGAATATGAAATTGTTAACTTAGTTGATTCTAGCCCTAAAAAGAATGTCTACATAGGGAAAGCCTGTCCTGAATCAATCAGAAAAGACATATTGATGGAACTGAAGAAAGATATTGCTGTAGTAGCCTGGGGGTATGAAGACCTAAAGACATTTGATGCTACTGTAATGACTCATACTATTCCCCTAAAGCCTGAAGCCAAGCTATTTCGACAAAAATAGCATCCTGTCAACACCCTGATTGAACCATTGATCTTCAAAGAAGTTCAGAAATTGCTTTTTGCTAGGATAATCTTCCCTACACACCATTCAACATGGGTAGCTAACTTAGTTCTAGTTCATAAGAAAAATGGAGAGATCAGGATGTGTGTATATTTTAGAAATCTGAATAGAGATTCAGAGAAAGGCAACTACCCACTTCCTTCACTAGATGAAGTCTTGCAGACTATCAATGGATCTTAGATGATATCATTCTTGGATGGTTACTCTGGATACAATCAGGTGATGGTTAACTATGAAGATAGGATGAAGACAATCTTCACTACAAAGTAGGGAACATATGCTTATAGAAGGATGCCATTTGGCTTAATAAATGCTGGAGCAACTTTTCAGTGCGCCATGGACATAGCATTTAAAGAATTAATCGGTAAATGCATTATTGTTTATATGGATGACTTGACAATATTCTCCAAAGATAGACTGAACCACACTGCAAACTTAGCCAAAATTCTTCAAAAATGTATCTAGTATGGAGTCTCCTTGAATCCCAAAAAGTGTGTGTTTGGAGTTTCTAAAGGGAAGCTTTTGGGACATATAATCTCAGAAAGAGGAATATCAATTGACCCAGATCGAGTTGAGTCCATCCTCAAGATAGCCATGCCAGGAAGCAAGAAATAAATGAGGTCTTTCTTTGGAAAGATCAACTTTGTGAGAAATTTTATCATGGGCTTTGCAAAGATTGTAAAACCATTGAATGAAATGATGAAGAAAGATGCCAAAATAGAGTGGGGTGATGAGGCAAAGGCTGCATTTTCTCAAGTCAAGCGATCCATCTCAGAAGCTCCAGTCCTCACTAGTCTTGACTACTTGACACCATTCTATATTTATTCTTTTGCCTTTGAACATTCTTGTGCAACTGTCCTAACTCAATGAAGAGAAGAGGGGGAAGAGAGGCCAATTGCTTTCATGAGTTCTCCATTCAAGAATGCTGAGGTGAAGTACCCACCTCTTGATAAGCAAGCTTTTGCACTGGTCGGAGTTGTCAAAAAGTTCAAGAACTACATTCTTCAAAGCCAAATCATTGTTGTAGTTCCTGACGCTACTGTGAAGCCTCTACTTATGCAAAGCGAGCTAGGAGAAAGAAGAGGGAAATGGGTGGCCATCTTGCAAGAGTTCGATCTAGAGATACGCCCTATGAAACTTGTCTGAGGTTTGGGTCTATCTAAACAAATGGCTAATGCTAGTGACAACATCATTTGTCCACAATACACAATTCAATCCTTCTCAAAAGACCCTTGGTATGCTGATATCATCAGTTTCATCCTCAACAATCGATGTCCAGAGGGAATGAACGCCACTCAAAGGAGAGTGCTGAGAATGAAGAGCTCCCATTATATGCTCAAAGGAGGATTACTATACAGGAAGAATTTCAAGGGAGTGTACCTACGATGCCTTGATCAGTAGGAGGCTAAACATGTGATCACTGAATTTCATGAGAAACACGACATAGGTCATGGTTCTGCAGACTCATTGGCACACCAGATCCTTAGATCTGGTTATTATTGTCTGTATGTGTTGAAAGATGCCCATCAACATACAAGAACATGCCACATATGTCAGATCTCTGCATCAAAATAATGTCATTCAACCATGCCCTTGTAGCTTGTCTACGAGGTAAGGCCATTTTCCCAATGGGCACTAGACTTTATTGGGGTAATTAAAGTAAATTATTTTGTAGGACACAAGTTTATTTTGACTACTACTAATTACTACACAAGGTGGATAGAGGCTATACCTTGCAAGAACAACACAACAGAGGTAGTAATCAAGTTCCTCACCGAATGCATCACCACTAGGTTTGGGGTACCCTTCGCATTGGTATGTGACAATGGCTCTTCCTTTTCTTTTGCTGAATTTATTTCATGGGCTTACGATCACAAAATTGTCTTGAAATACTCTTCAAACTATTACCCACAAGGAAATGGAGTTGTGGAATCAACCAATAAGAATCTCTTAGGGGTAATTAAAAAATTGTTAGAAAACCACCCTAGGGACTAGCATACCCAGCTGAGATATGCGCTATGGGCTGATAGAACTAGGATCAAGGCTACTTTAAAGACTTCACCCTTCAATCTAGTGTATGGACAAGAGCCTGTGTTTCTGATTCATTTACAAATACCTATCCTTGAGTTCATGCAAAAATTCTACTCTAGTGATGATAGGATAGAAGTAATATTAGCTGCCTTGTTAAAATTAGAAGAGCAGAGGGATGCCGCCTTGCAACAATTCTTTAGATATCAGGCTGTTGTCAAACGTTGGTTTGAAAAACAAGCCAAAATCAAGGCTTTTAGAATATTTGACCTTGTGCTATTATGGGATAAAGCTAGTGAAAAGAAGGGCAGTCACCAGAAATTTGACAAGCTCTGGTTGGGTCCCTATCAGATTGCTGAGATCATAGGAGAAAATGCTTTCAGACTGAGCAATTTAACTGGAGAACCTGTTCCCTTGCCTATCAATGGACAATTTCTTAAACATTATTTTGAGTTGTAAAGCTTTGTAATTTTCTGTTCTACATATAAATAGTCTACTGCTCTTTATATAAATAATTTGTTTGTTTCCTATTTGTAAGTAATTTTCTCTTTTGTTTGTAAATAGTTTTGTTGTTTGTTTATTTATCTTTTCTTTCTATCCTTTTGTTTCCTTTGATCTTTTGCTTTTGTCTTGTTTTGTTCTTTTGGTTTTATCCGTTCTTCCCCTCTTTAAAATAGTGGGTTGTTATCTGAAGCATACTCTGGTTGGTTAGGAGAGAAATGGTTTAGATATTTTTAGGTTTGCTGATGGGGTGATTTTGTCCTAAATTCATTGTTTTATGCCCATTGTCAATAAGAGTTGTGGAAAGTCTCGAAAACAAGGTGCAAAGTAAATAACCTTCATTGGCTGCTCTGAATTTGTCACAAATCATTAAGATCATCTCCTTTTGAAATGATATATTTGTCCTAGGGTGATAATGTTGTAAGATTTGAGTGAAAAATCCGATCTCCCAAGTGCTGTTATGAGGTCCATGGTAGTTTTTAACCTAGAATAGATGTTAAGCATCTGACATATTGAAAAAAAAATTTGAATAAAAAATTTGAAACTCTATGAGAAAAAATAAATAAATAAATAAAAGAATTATCTAAACTGAAAATGGGACTCAATATGAATGGGTGATTCCAGTATCTTTATCGGGGCTATGGATGCCTGATTGGCAGTAGAGAAATGCTGTGAGAAAACTAGAGGTATCTCCATTGGGGCTATAGATCCCTGATTGGCAGCAGAGCAATGCCCAAGATATCATTGCACAACAGCTAAAGGGGATCAACTCATGTAACTAAAATCTTGCACATTGTTGTTTGAAAGATGAAGAAAACTTTATAAAAGGTTGATGCACAATCAAGCACACACATGGATTCAGGGGTAGCCATTGTTGACTTACATTTGAGATTCTAGCTCAACCTTGGTTGTTAAAACTGACCCAACTGGAGTTGTGATGTTTATAAACCAAGAGTTCTGGGTAGCTGAATTCTTTAGTTTCTTGAAAATGGTTAAACCATTTTCCCAGCCAAGTCGCCATTTGTTATGCCTTGCATAACCACCCCATTTTATTCTGGAACAAAATGGGTTCCCCCTTCTTCTTTTGTCCTTTTTGGGCCTTTGGTTTTTTTCCTTAGGCATTTTTTTTTTTTCTTCTTTGTTCTATCGGAAGTAGAACTGGGATGAATATCAGGCTTGGAATTACATCCAAATTTTGGTCTTGTTCCGTCCCCAGTTCTGGTCTCAACAACTCTTTTGTTTTCCTCTTAGTCTTTGGTTTTGTCGGAGCTGGGTCCGGATTTGAATCAAAACATTGAACTCTTCAGGGTTTCTGATCTGTGGTCCATCCTGGCCCTGACTCCACCTTCCCCTTTATTTCTTTTATCATTGGTTGTTTTCCCTTTGGTTTGGCATCCTGTGCCTTTGCTATTTTCTTGTCGGCCTTTGGCATTTTTTCTTTCTTGTTTCGGTGGACTCGGAACTAGAATGGAAACCGAACTTGAAATTCTTTCCAAGTTCTATTTTCTATTCCTTCCCTAGTCCTGGTTCTGCCTCTTTTGTTTTTCTATCTCGTGTGTCTTTTCATTTTGTTCTAGTAGATTCGGAATCAGAACTGGAATCGAACCCTGAAACTTTCAAAAGTTTCAGGTTTGTGTTCCGTTCTGATCCCAGTTTTGCGTGTCTTGTTCTTTTGCTTTCTTTTCTTCTTTTGTTTTGTCATGGGTTTTTCCCTCCCCTTCCTCCTCTTCCTTGTCCTTTTTTCTATCTTTTTCTATGTTGTTAGAGGCAGGATTGGGATCGAACCTAAAACTAAAACTTTGAAGAAGTTTCAATCTCGGATTTAGTTCTGCCCCCGCCCCCGTTATGTTTCACCCGGGATTGATTTTTGATCTGATCTCGCCTGTGTTTTTTTCCATCTGTCCCTCGCATTTGGCTTCTTTTGTGAATGCAAAATTGGGATGGGGTCTGAATTGGGAAATGATGGTCATTCTCATGGCTTGATCCCATTTTGACTCCGGTCTTGGTTCCGATTTCTTCTTGGTTCCACCCCTGCCAGTTTTGAGGGTAGGTTTGTTCACAATTCGGATTTGGTTCCGCCTCCACCGGAAGTAAGTCTATTCTTGTGAAGTGTAATAAAATGGGAGAGGTATGATGGGTAAGATTGAAGGTAATATCTTAATGGTTTAAAGGACTATTGAAGACCTTGTTTTGCAGGATTAAATTCTATGCATGATGATATGTCTCAAGGGTCTTGGTGAAATTTTTGAGCTCGGTGAAAGGTCTCACTGACTAAGAAAAGTCTCCCCAAAGGAAAATGGGCTCTCGGTGAAAGGTCTCACTGACCAATCAAGGTCTTCCCAACTAAAATGAGTTCATCACTGAAATAGGGCAGCTTCGCTATGAGGTCCTGCCAACTCGATAGGGTCTCACCAACGTGTTTTCTCCCTTTGGTGTAATGGAATGCACTCGATGAAAGGTCTCGCTGACCTAGGGATGTCTCGGTGATGGGGCATGAGTTCAGGGTAAGGTCTTCCCAACATGAAGGATTCTCCCGAGATGGAATGTGCTCGCTAAAGAAAGAGAGGCTCGATGGGAGGTCTTGCCGACCTTCTTATGTTACGCTAATCAAGTAGCTCGATGAACAATGGTGCTCGGATCTGGCAGCAAGTTCGATGCTACTTCCAAAAGATGGTCAACACATGGATAGATCTGGAGTGGGAAGAGGGCTGAAGGAAGGAGGGTGAAACCGTGAGTCATAGTGACAGCTAGTGTCTACTGATAGGGGTATCTCGACATTAATGGTGATATTTTAGGGAATTCAAAGCGGCTCCGCTGGAGTTTGAAGATTGACACAGAGGTGTAGGAGTTAATGCTATAAGCTACAAAATATTTGAGATCATCCCCGGGATAATCTTTCACTGACATGGACAACATGAATTCTCATTTAATGCAAAACCAACTTTATTCAAAAGATTTGGACGTCGACCCTCTTGCAACCAATGGATATTTTTGTAAACCAAAAAAAAAGGAAAATGATGCATTCTTTTTGGTACACTTTGTATATATGGCATTCTTTCCTCTTTGTAAAGGGTTAGAAGTAAAAAAGAAAAGTTAGCATAAATAGAAAAGGAATAGAGTGGACAGTTCTAGATAGATTTAGAAGAGTAGGGATTTTCTAAAGGATAGAGGAGATAGAACTGCATCCTAGTTCTTAGTAAGGGGAGCTTCTTTTGTCTTCTTAGTTGGAAGTTAGATTCAGCATAGAAAGTAATGTATCTTTCTAGTTTCCTGAGTGTAGATGGAATTCTGAAGACACAGGTTTTCTATACACTGATGATTGTGCTAGATTTGTAAATGTTGCTTATCTATCTCACCAATAGTAGAAGCAACCAGATTCAAATCTACTTCATATTGTGTTCTAGAATGGTATTTATCTTGAGTTAATCATTTGATTTTGAAAGCTTTCAAGGAATGAAATCTTATTTTGTGTTTTGCTTAAATGGTAATTTATAATTAGTTGTTGAAATCAACACTGTGAATGAATGCAATTGTGTGTTAATCACAAGTTAATTTTGTTCTTCAGTTTTAGTTAGCAATTTCTTGAGAGGTAACAAGTCTGCTTAAGTTAGATGAATTATCATTCTTTTCAGTACCAAAACCTTGATCTATCTTTTTATGTTTCTTTAAAAACCCCAGTTAAAGTAGGTTTAAATTCATGCTTGATCTCAGAACAATCCACAAGCCCAACACCAGTAGGCCCCTTGAACATTATAGTTCACATCAACCATTGAGCAACATCGACACAGTTGAGAACCAACTACAAAGACCTTGGGAGCTAAGATATCCATGTGTTGTCTTTCTCTTTCAGGAGAAACAGAGTAGCAATATTCTATTTAACTGTTGCTATTTTATTTCCACCATCAACATGACTTATCTAGGTAGGGTGGGAGGGATAGATAAAGAGAGGTGGGAGATAGAGAGAGAGTTATCTGGGAAGGATACCAGAGGGAGAGACTTGAGAGAGAGAGGGGGGGTGCGAGGGAGAGACTTGAGATAGGGAGAGAGAGAGGGAGTGGGACATAGAGGGAGTGATGGAGAGGCAGTGGGAGGGATATAGAGAGAGATAGATAGAGGGAGTGAGAGAGAGTGGTAGGGATTGATTGAGTGAGAGGTACGTAGAAAGAGGGAGAGGGTAGATAGAGAAAATTAGAAAGGGTAGGAGAGAGGGAGGGAGAGAGAGGTGAGATGTATAGATAAAGAGAAAGGGATAGGGGTTGAGGGTATAGGGTTGAGGGATTAGGTTGGAGGACCTATAGGGTTGATGGTTTAGGGTATTGGGTTGAGGGTATATGGTTGAGGGATTAGGGTTGAGGGTAGAGGGTAGAAGGTTTAAGGGTTTAAGGTTAAAGGATTTAGGGTTAAGGGTTAAGGGTTGAGGGTAGATGTTTTAGGGTATAGGTTTGAGGGTATATGGTTGAAGGATTATGTTGAAGGTCCAATGTATAGGGTAGAGGGTATAGGGGTTGATGGTTTAGGGTTTTAGGGTTGAGGGTTGAGGGATTAAGGGTTAAGGTTTGAGAATTGAGGGTTGGGGGTTTAATGTATAAGGTAGAGGGTATAGTGTAGAAGGTTTAAGGCTTGAGGGATTAGGGTTGAGGGTCCAATGTATAAGGTATAGGGTATAGGGGTTGAAGGATTAGGGTTTAAGGGTTACAGGTTGAGGGTAGAGGGTTGAGGGTTGATGGTTTAAGGGTTGAGGGTTGAGGGATTAGGGTAGAGATTTTACTTGGGTTTAAGGGTTGAACAATTAGGGTTGAGGGTAGAGGGTATTGGGTTGAGTGTAGAGGGTAGAGGGTTTAAGGGTTTAGGGTTGAGGGTTTTGAATTGAGTGTTTAAGGGGTTAAGGGTTGAGGATATAGGGTTGAGAGATCATGGTAGAGAGGGAGGGATGAAAGGAGGGAGAGATGGAGGGAGAAGCAAGATAGAGAGGAGAGAAGAGGAGGGAGGGATAGTGATATATGAGAGTTGAAGATCCAATGTATAGGGTAGAGGGTTGAGAATTCAGGGTATAGGGTTGATGGTTTAGGGTATGTTGTTAAGGGTATAGGGTTGAGGGATTAGGATTGAGGGTAGAGGGTAGAAGGTTTAAGGGTTTAGGGTTTAAGGCTAAGGGTTGAGGGTAGAGGGTTTATGGTATATGTTTGAGGTTATATGGTTGGAGTAGGGTTGAGAGTCCAATGTAGAGAGTATAGGGTATAGGGGTTGAGGGTTTAGGGTTTAAGGGTTGAGGGATTAAGGGTTGAGGGTTGATAATTTAGGGTTGAGGGTTTAATGTATAGGGTAGAGGGTAGAGGGTTTAAGGGTCTACATTTTAAGGGTTGAGGGTTTAGGGTTTAAGGTTGAGGGTAGAGGGTTGAAGGTATAGGGTTGAGGGTATAGGGTTGAGGGATTAGGGTTGAGGGTCCAATGCATAGGGTAGAGGGTATAGGGGTTGAGGGATTAGGGTTTAAGGGTTGAGGTTGAGGGAGGGTTGAGGGTTTTTAAGGGTTGAGGGTTGATTAGAGAGAGGGGTTGAGGGGTTGGGTTGAGGTAGAGTGTAGAGGGTTTAAGGGCTTAGGACGGAGGGTTGAGGTTGAGGGTTGAGTGTTGGGTTTATGGTTTAGGGTAGAGAGGGATGGATGGAGGGAGGAGGAGAAGTAAGATAGAGAGAAGGAGAGAAGAGGAGGGGAGGGAGGGAGATATATGATGGTTGAGGATCCAATATATAGGGTAGAGGGTTGAGAATTGAGGGTATAGGGTTGAGGACCTATAGGGTTGATGGTTTAGGGTATTGGGTTGAGGGTATAGGGTTGAGGGATTAGGTTTGAGGGTAGAGGGTACAAGGTTTAAGGGTTTAGGATTGAGGGTTAAGGGTTGAGGGTAGATGGTTTAGGGTATAGTTTTTAGGGTTGAGGGTAGAGGGTACAAGATAGAGGGTAGAAGATTTAAGGGTTTAGGGTTGAGGGATTAGTGTTGAGGGTCCAATGTATAGGGTAGAGGGTATAGGGGTTGAGGGATTAGGGTTTAAGGGTTACAGGTCGAGGGTAGAGGATAGAGGGTTGAGGGTTTAAGGGTTGAGGGTTGAGGGTTAAGGGATTAGGGTAGAGAGGGAGGGATGGATGGATGATCTGTATGGGATATAGACTAAATTGCAGAATTGAATGCTTAACTCTTACAAAGATTTATCCAAGTTAATCGGAACAAAATTAACTCATAGAAATAATTAAGGTAATAGGAAATAACAAAGAGATGCCAACATAATGAAAGAGAATAATAGAGAAAGAGATGCAAACAGACTTTGATTACGGAGTTCGCCACAAGCGTGACTACGTCTCTAGGTCGGCTCCAATAGAGTATGACCGATATGATTAATCTCCAAAATCAAGTACAATGATGCACCAAGACCATCACTTTAGCAGCAAAACACTGCTCTGACGTACAAAAAAATGGCTTCAAAATGATCTCCTTAGAACTCCTTTCGAATCACCTGTCACCTATTTCACTTGAAAATTATGAATCTCACACTTAGCCTAACTCTCTCCCTTTCACCCCTTTTTATACAAAATTTTCACCCAATTTGGTGAAAACCATAAAATTTATTAAAATCCCCCATATCTCCATTTTTACACAATAATCCCTCATTTATACATAAAAATCTATAATAATTGATTTAAGCCCCTTAATCTTATCATTCCTGGGCTTATATTGTTTTAGAGGTTTTTATTTAATCTTTAAAAAGATTATTGTTTGTTTTTATTTTTTTAAAATTAGGAGAGTTGTTTTAAAAATTAAGGCATTCGGGGTTAACCAATTAACAGAATGAACAGATGCCACCTAATTTACTAAAGCCATTCGATGGCTTACCGACGGTTTGTGCTTTTGTTAAGCTAGCGGTTGAGGGTTCAACCCCCACCACTGGCTTTTAATAGCTGTTTTCCAATCTTTCTTCAACAGAATGAACCACCCGCCATATATAGTTAGGCGCGCACGGTTTGGTGCAACAGTCCGATGGTGATTTCGGCTAATGAGCAGTGGGGGGTTCAAATCCCCCCACATAGTATTCCTTTTGTTTAAACTAACAAACAAACCCGTGTTGGAGGAGAAAGAGAGGCCACGTGGCACACCAAAGAGGTGCCATGTGGCAAAGCCTGATTCGTCGATGAAGCTGATGTGGATGCCAACTAAAACGTTGATGTGTCCTGCCAACTGTGCTATCGACTGTACACTGACTGTGCCGATGAATGTATGTACGAATGCCACATGTCACTCTGTGATTGGGTCCATACAATGCTGACATGGATGACACATGTCAGATTCTGACTAGTCCACCTCACTATCTGTACAGTACAGAATGATGACATTAGCATCCTTACGGCCATCCTCAAAGTCAACTGCAAACTTTGACCACTAATAAGTTAAGCATACGATGTTGGATTTCGACGAAATGAACATTGTCAGAATTTTCTTGATGAGCTCTTTGCGATGACACTAGTTCCATTGATTTCTAAGATGATCATTTTTCCACCTTCTAGATGCCCTCTGATACCAGTTTGACCCAAGGTTTGACTGGCCACAACTTGCACAAATGGACTCCTTTTCACTCTGTTCGAGTTGCGTTGGAATCAGGATGTCGAGCTCTTTCTGATGGTGCAAATTCTGGAGAGAAATGAGAAACTTCAAATTTTGGTGAAGATCCTCTAGATCAGGCCTCCCCACTGAAGACCTTTTGGACCTCCAAAAGTGGCATTTATTCTGACATTAAGTGAGGACTTGGCCTCCCCACTTGTCCTGTATCCTCTATACATCTGTATACCTAACTCACAATCACAACAAAGACTGCAACAACATTGTTGATCATAAACATCATTCTATCACTTCCATAAGCATCTACATCAACTGTCGTAGCCACTAACCAACAAAGATTGACTAGCATCAAGCTGAACAATAATGCAGAAATGAAAGAGAATAAATCAACAAGATATCGATCCTTTACAATAGGAACATTTTTACCCAAGGAACCATCGATGCTTTCAATCATCATTCCCTCACGCTGTACTGTTGGTGCATCCTACAACATTTGACCCTGGTTAGCTACTCCAAGTTCAAGTTTAGAACCACCTATACTGACAGACATAAGAGTTAACTCTTTACTTGCATTAATTACCCTCTTTAACTACCCTGTGTTTGCAAAAGAATGATCAGTCTTAATCCTATGAGAATGTACAATATACTGTATGCCATCTTTAAACAAGTGATAATGATTCTTTTCCCTGTAGAAAATTGCTTTTCTGTCATAAAGATAAGGGCTACCAAGCACTATCCCATAGATATCCAATGGAACCACATCAAACTGTACTTCATCCAAAAATTTACTAGTGATTATGAATCTTAAGGTGCATTGTCTTGTTACTTGCAACTTATCATTTTCACAAATCCAGCCTAGTGGATAAGGTTTCTTATGCTGTGTAGTTTTTAATCCCAAGTTTCTTACAACACTTTCTAAAATTAGATTAACCTGAGATCCACTACCTATGAGTGCATCAATTTTAGTGTTCTTAGCAACAACCCTTAAATGAAATAGCTCATTCCTTTTTTCATCTTCAGAGAAATCATTAACTTTAGATGAAGAAGTACAACTATGAATAGAAACACTGGAAATAGGAGCTTTACCTTTCAAACCCATAGCTGTTATCTTAGTCTCATCATCTGAATTGGAACCAAGATCCATAACAACATTCGTGGCTTTCTCCTTACCCTTTTGTTTCTGATTCTGTCTTTGAGCCCACTTAGGCTTCAATTTAGGATGCAACTTCCAACAATGATCTTCATCATGACCCTTCCTATCACAATGAGAGCAAGAAAGCTTGTCATCCTTCTTGACTATAACTTCCTTCTTTCCTTTCCCTGTCTCTGCAACTTTAGAAGATTTCTTTACATCATTATCAAACTTATCAATAAAAGATCCTTTACCCCTTGACTCTAAGTGGGTAGCTTGGGCACAAACTTCATCCAAGTTGTTAGGATTCAAAACCAAAATAGAATGCCTTAGGTAGGAATGAAGACCTCTTATGTACTTCAACAAAGTGTCATAGGTGTACAAAGGGAAATTCAAAGCAATAGCCCTTTTTCTAAATTCATGGGTGTACTCTTGGACAGTTTGACCTTTCCCTTGCCTAAAAGTTTGCTAGTTCATCATTAACTATTGCATATGGCCTAAGGGATAGAATTGCTTCTTCAAAGCATTAACAAACTCTACCCAAGTTAAACTGACTCTACCATGTGAAACTTCCTTAGACTTACTCTCCCACCAGGTTAAGGTTGTACCTCCTAAATGAAGAGTAGCTAATTGGATCCTATCAACATCATCTAATAGGTTTTGGACTCTACAATAGACTTCAACTTGCTAAATCCAATCATCCAATTCTTCAGCATTTAGTTCACCACAATACTTAGGCAAGTCAAATTTTACATCCAATTTAATTTTAGGCTTATGCCCACTCTTGAAAGGATTAAAAGAAGTAGAATGAGGAGAAGATGGAGAAGAAGGAGAAGAAGGAGAAGAGGGAGGAGAAGAAGAAAAGGGGTGATCTGGTTGCTTGCCACCATCTCCATGTTGTTTCAATTTCTTGTCTTCATGAACATCTTTCTTCGATGAACCTCCTTCATTTTCCTTCCATTCTTGTCTTTCTTGGAAAAGAATGTCCACCTTAGCCTTCATCTCGAGGAATGCTCTTCGAAATTCCTGCTCACTTATTTCTTCAGGAACCTCCATTCTAGACAAGGAAACCTTCAAAAAAGTTCTTTGCTTCCTGATCTTAGGATCAAAGTCTTTGAGCTTGCCTTCACCCTTCTGAATCCTAGATCTCGTTAGCATTCAAGAAAACAACTACAATAATATTCAACTGAGCTCTGATACCACTTAATCTGTATAGGATCTAGACTAAATTGCAGAATTGAATGCTTAACTCTTACAAAGATTTATCCAAGTTAATCGGAAAAAAATTAACTCATAGAAATAATTAAGGTAATAGGAAATAACAAAGAGATGCCAACAAAATGAAAGAGAAGAATAGAGAAAGAGATGCAAACAGAGTTTGATTACGAAGTTCGCCACAAGCATGACTACGTCTCTGGGTCAGCTCCAATAGAGTACGACCAATCTGATTAATCTCCAAAATCAAGTACAATGGTGCACCAAGACCATCACTTCGACAGCATAACACTGCTCCTACGTACAAAAAAATGGCTTCAAAATGATCTCCTTAGAACTCCTCTCAAATCACCTGTCACCTGTTTCACTTGAAAATTCTAAATCTCACACTTAGCCTAACTCTCTTCCTTTCACCCCTTTTTATACAAAAGTTTCACCCAATTTGGTGAAAACCATAAAATTTATTAAAATCCCCCATATCTCCATTTTACACAATAATCCCTCATTTATACATAAAAATCTATAATAATTGATTTAAGCCCCTTAATCTTATCATTCCCGAGCTTATATTGTTTTGGAGGTTTTGATTTAATCTTTAAAAAGATTATTGTTTGTTTTTTATTTTTTTTAAATTAGGAGAGTTGTTTTAAAAATTAAGGCATTTGAGGTTAACCAATTAATAGAATGAACAGATGCCACCTAATTTACTAAAGCCATTCGATGGCTTACCGATAGTTTGTGCTTTTGTTAAGCTAGCGGTTGGGGGTTCAACCCCCACCGCTGGCTTTTAATAGCCATTTTCCAATCTTTCTTCAATAAAATGAACCTCCTGCCACATATAGTTAGGCATGCACGGTTTGGTGCAACGGTCTGGCAATGATTTTGGCTAATGAGTGGTGGGGGGTTCAAATCCCCCCACATAGTATTCCTTTTGTTCAAACTAACAAAAAAACCTGCGTTGGAGGAGAAAGAGAGGCCACGTGGCATGCTAATGAGGTGCCACGTGGTGAAGCCTAATTTGTCGATGAAGTTGATGTGGATGCCAACTAAAATGTTGACATGTCCTACCACCTGTGTTGTTGACTGTATGCTGTCTGTTCCGATGACTGTACGTACGGATGCCATGTGTCACTCTATGATTGGGTCCATACAATGCTGACATGGATGACACATGTCAGATTATGACTGGTCCACCTCACTGTCTGTACAGTATGGAATGATGATGTTAGCATCCTTACGGCCATCCTCGAAGTCAACTGCAAACTTTGACTGCTAATAAGTTGAGCATACGATGTTGGATTTCGATGAAATGAATGCCATCAGAATTGCCTCGACGAGCTCTTTGCGATGATGCTCGTTCCATTGATTTTTGAGACGATCATTTTTTCCACCTTCTAGATGCCCTCTAATACCAGTTTGACCCAAGGTTTGACTGGCCACAACTTGCACAAACAGACTCCTTTTCACTTCGTTTGAGTTGTGTTGGAATCAGGACGTCGAGCTCTTTTTGATGGTGCAAATTCTGGAGAGAAAGGAGAAACTTCAAATTTTGGTGAAGATCCTCTGGATCAATGGATAAAAAGATGGAGGGAGAAGCAAGATAGAGAGAAGGATAGAAGAGAAGGGAGGGACAAAGATATATGAGGGTTGAGGATCCAATGTATAGGGTAGAGGGTTAGGAATTGAGGGTATAGGGTTGATGGTTTAGGGTATTGGGTTGAGGGATTAGGGTTGTGGGTATAGGGTTGAGGGTAGAGGGTAGAAGGTTTAAGGGTTTAGGGTTTAAGGGTTTAGGGTTGAGGGTTAAGGGTAGAGGGTAGAGGGTTTAGGGTATAGGTTTTATATAGGTTTGAGGGTTTAAGGGTTAAGTGTAGAGGGTAGAGGGGAGAGGGTTTAAGGGTAGAGGGTTAAGGGTAGAGGGTAGAGGGTTTAGGTAAAGGGTTTAAGGGTTAAGGGTAGAGGGGAGGGAGGGATTGAGAGATAGATAGATAGATAGAGAGAGAGAGGGTACAGGGTTAAGAGTAGATGGTAGAGGGTTTAATGGGTTTAGGGTACAGGGGAGAGAGATAGAGGGAGTGAGTGAGATAGAGAGAGACCTGAGAGAGGGAGAGGGGGTGGGAGGAAGAGACTTGAGAGAGAGAGAGAGAGAGGGAGTGAGTGAGAGAGAGAGAAAGGGTAGAGGGTGGAGGGTTAAGAGTATAGGGGAGAGAGATAGGAGTGAGTGTGTGAGAGAGAGACATGAGAGAGGTAGAGGGGGTAGGAGGGAGATACCTAAGAGAGAGAGGGTAGAGGATATAGGGTTTAAGGGTTTAAGGATTAAGGGTAGAGCGTAGAGGGTTAAGGGTAGAGAGGAGAGTGATAAAAGGAGTGATTGAGTGAGAGAGAGATACTTGAGAGAGGGAGAGAGGGAGAGAAAGAGACTTTAAGTGAGATAGAGAGAGACAATTAAGAGTAGATGGTAGAGGGTTTGAGGGTTTAGGGTAGAGGGGAGAGAGATAGAGGAAGTGATTTTGAGAGAGATAGACCTGAGAGAGGGAGAGGGGGTGGGGGGGAGATAATTGAGAAAGAGAGAGGGAGTGAGAGAGAGAGAGGGTAGAGGGTGGAGGGTTTAAGGGTGGGGAGAGATAGGAGTGAGTGAGTGAGAGAGAGACTTGAGGAGAGGAGGGGTGGGAGAGAGAGAGAGAGAGAGAGAGGAGAGAGAGGTAAGAGAGAGTAGAGTGAGTGAGAGAGATACTGATAGAGGGAGATGGGGTAGGAGAGAGAGAGAGTAGAGGGTTAAGGGTTAAGGGTAGAGGCTAGAGGGATAGAGATAGGAGTGAGTGAGAGAGAGAGAGAGACTTGATAGAGAGGGAGAGAGAGGGAGGGAGATAGAGGGTAGAGGGTAGAGGGCTTAAGGGTTTAAGGGTAGAGGGTAGGGGATAGGGAGAAGGAGAGAGAAAATAAACATAAAAATCAACTTTCTCATAACGCGAGCACATTTTGAATTAGTAGGATATGGTCATTATTTTAGCAAGAAATAACACACTTGTGTTATAACGTGTGCACATTATAACACGAGTGTGTTTTATCTTGCTCTAAAAATGGATAAAAACTCAATATACCCATTATATCAAGGCCCACATTCTACATATTCTCCTAGTTATGCATGTGTTCAGACCAAAAAAACCTTTTTGATGATTTTGTGACATGTGCATGCAAGTTTTTCACATTCCACCACCTTTGCATGAAATAGAAAAAAATTCATGTTGAAAAGAATATAATATCAATTCAAGTCTGAATTCCATTGAAGAGTGATATACAATTGAAGTTTGGAGGGAAAAAAGATTTTGAAAAAGTTCAAATTGTTGAGGAGTTTGAAGAAAGAAGAAGCAAAGGCTACATAATTGGGTAGAACTCCTCCATTCGAAACTTTGGTTTTTTAGGTATGTGAAGTCTTTACACATTTTCTTTCATTCTATTTTGGTTTTCTTTGATTTTGTTATTTTGCATATTCTATGTTGATCATTGTTTGTTTGTCATTATAACCTTATCTTGTCAATGCACATTTTAAATTACACAATTATTCACACTTACCAATTACATTTTTAAACCACATCTCTCTGAGGCATTTTGTTAAACAATTGACTTACTTTGTGTATGCTTCCACATTTTCTATACACATATATATATATATGACAAAATTTATAAGTAAAATAATACATCATTTCTCAATCCTTTACTATGGATGTGCATACCACTCTCCAAAGTTTTCATTTTGGTATAGGCATGGGGGATATTGGACAATGTAGTTGAATTTGGTTTTACACCTACAAATTGCATATGCTTGAAAATCCATTTTGTGCATATGTTGCAATCATTCTAGTCTATGAGGACATATCTCATTGAGGTATTTTGTCAAATAGATATACCAAGCAGTTGATTTCCTTGTCTATGCTACAAAATTTTCCATACATGTCTACCAAAGCATTTTATCAAACAACATAGAGAAGGAAATCAACTATTTGAAGACATGCCTCAAAGAAATGGGGTCTCAGGGTGATGTGAATTTTATCAAATAGAAGATTGCATTGTCTATGCTACCAAATTTTCCAAACATGTCTCTACAAAATTGGAATATACTCCTCCCACATTGATAGATCTTTGAAACTATTTTAGTTTTCATCTCTATTGACAAAACACTAGCTTGTTAATGTAGTAGGGTTTACAAGGTAGGGGCAGCATGAAAAAATGCCTCATAGAAATGGGGACTCACGATGACATAGAGCACCATGAGACCCCATTTCTATGAGGAATTTTCTCACGTTGCCCCTACCTTGTCAATAGTTTATTGCATTGTATATGCTACCAATTTTTCCATACTTGTGTATAAAAAATTGGAATATACTCCTCCCACATTGATAGATCTTTGAAACTATTTTGGCTTTCATCTCTATTGAAAAAACACTAGCTTGTCAATTGTAGGGTTGACACGATAGGGGTAGCGTGAGAAAATACCTCATAGAAATGGGGTCTCATGGTGACGTACATCACCGTGAGACCCAATTTCTATGAGGAATTTTCTCATGATGACCGTACATTGTCAACCCCACTACATTGACAAACTAGTGAGCTCACTAGCTTGCCAATTCTCACATGATTTTTTTGGATGGAATGTCTTAAAGAAATGTGGTCATGTGGCATGCCTTGATAGCAAGATAGGCTCAAAATGGAAGCATGGACAAGGCATGTGAGTTATTTGAAAATAATATTTTTGTAGAAATGTATACAAAATGTGGTAGCATTAACAAGCTATTGAGCTCACTAGCTTGCCAATGCAGTAGGGTTGACAAGGTAGGGACAATGTGAGAAAATTCCTCATAGAAATGGGGTCTCATGGTGATGTACTTAGTAGATTACCAATGCGATAGGGTTGAAAAGGTAGGGGCAGCATGAGAAAATGCCTCATAGAAATGAGGTCTCAAGGTGATGTGCTCACATTATTTTTTGGATGGAATGCCTTAGAAATGTGGTCATGTGGCATGCCTTGATAGCAAGATAGGCTCAAAATGGAAGCATGCACAAGGCATGTGAATTATATGACAATAATATTTTCGTAGATATGTATACAAATTGTGGTAGCATTATAAAGATAGTGACCTCACTAGCTTTCCAATATGGTAGGGTTGAAAAGGTAGGGGCAACATGAAAAAATACCTCATAGTGAACTACAATTTTTTGTAGGATAGGGGCCCTCTTGCACTTCTAGGGTTTTGCATCTAAAAGTAGAAAGGTATCCCACAAAAGATTGGGGGTTCACTCAAAAATAATGCTAATATGATTGAAATATGTCTAAATAGAATGCCCTAAATGCAATGAACTAATAAATGTAATTGAATGCTAATGCAAAACTAAGGAAATGTAAGATGTTTGAAAACACACCGTGATATGCAAGAAGACCTAAAAAGATGAATAGAAATGCAAATAAAATAGAACAAGAAATAAAAATAGAAAGCATGCACTTGGAAATGTGTTGAAAATTGTAATGAGGACTGGAAATGCTGCTGATTCTAAAATTTGGACCTACTAGGACACTTACGCCATTTTGGGCAACTCAATCCCATATTTGGAAAACTGTTCTAGAGCCTGTTTTAGCCAAATGGGTATCCAGATCTATAGAAACTTTTGAAAAATAGGTATAGTGGGACTAAGTCACCATTGGTGGTGACTTAGTCCACTATGGATTTTTTGAAAATTTGAAAGTGGAGTCGAAAGCTCTCGGTCTTCTCTTTTTGTTCCTCCAGGTGTTTGCTTTTGAAACTGCCTAATTTGGGCCTGAAAGTGACTTTTTGTGTAGATTTTTACCTTTACAAAAGGGATATTCCTTCAACAAGTTTGAAACCTATTCTTCAATTATGTCCAAGCCATCCAAGCACCTAAATCTACAATCACACAAAGGAAGAGAGAAAATGTTGATTGTTAGGGATTGGGGGTTTGCCTTGGTCAAACCCCGTTTAGGTAATTAAACCAAAATGATGAAATAAAATGATGAAACATGAAACATGAAAAAATGTAATTACAAAATTTCCATGATGAAGGATCGTAAATTTCTACAACAATGGATGACTAATCTTTCTCTTGAATGCTTTAGAACTGAGCTTTGAATGCTATCTTGAATGCTTGATTCTTGCTTGCTTGACTTGATAACATGAATGAATGATGAATGAATTAATGAATTAGGGTTTAAAGGTTTCCTTCTATAGAGGAGAGTTAAGTGAATGGCTAGAATAAGGATCATGATCAAGGGCCAAGATTAAATTAGAAAATAATTTAATCAAGGGTGGAGGTTAATTGAGAGTAAAGACATGGATAGATAAAGAATTGAGGTTGAAGATAATATTGGCACAAGAAAAGAGGTTGTTGGAGAAATTAAATAATAAAAATTATTTAATTTAGGAGGCCGATGAACAATTAAATAATAATTATTTAATTATAGAGGAATGTGACAAAGATGACCTCTTGAATTAAATAATAATTTAATTCAAAATTCAAGAGAGTGGACCAATTAAATAAATAAAAAATTATTTAATTTATGAGAGAAGAGGTTAATGAATGATTAAATAATTAAAATAATTATTTAATTATAGAAGAAGAGGGAAAAACTAACTTTTGAATTAAAATAATATTTAATTGAAAAGTGGGGGGAAAGGACAATTAGACTTAAATGCTTAATAAAAGTCATGAAAAGTGCATGAAAGTTATTTGCAATTCTTTACAACACCTTTACATGACATTGTAAAATGCATTTTATTCAATTTGCAAGGGTCCAAGACCTAATGTGGTTGTTTAAAGCACCTCACAATAGTAGATCAAGGCAATGTTAAGTTCAAATTTTCATCAGTTATTCCCATGTCAAGCAAGAAATATATTTTTTTGCAGTAAACTTAGCCCCCACTTTAGTGAGAGGGTGAAATTGCTTCAAACTCACACTAAAGTAGACATTAAAGAAGAGTCCAATCATACCAATGTGGATGACAAAGAATGACAAAGATCAAGGCATTGGTCAAGCCCCAAGGATCCAAGATCCTAAGTCATATCAACATAAGCACAAAAGGACACTCACAAGGTGAATGATTTATAGAAAATCAAGATATGTGATCATGCAATGGCAATAACTTAGGAGGAGAAGTAAAAATGAGAAAAAATAAAAAGGTGAATCAAACTTCAACCGTTTTTCCAACACGTTGTGGATTAGATCTAGGTTGTTTTTCCAAAAATGCATACTCACTTTGAGGCGACGAAACTCTTGGATGTCTACTGGATGAGAAGTCCTAAAAGGTGAGAAACATACACTCATGCCTAGTATGCACTCACATAGACACAGGTGGCCATGGGGAAAGTCATGCCTTGGAATGGGCTTCCCACTCAAACCATACCAAAGTTATACCTCCTGATAACTTTAATAAGGTGCCACACAAAAATTATTTTTTGAGCTCCATGAGGCAAGCAAAACTTTGTATGCTTGAATCTTATAGACATTGTAAATGCAAATGGTGTAAGGAATGTTCAAAGGGATTTTTCTTAGTTTGTGCAAGGTCTAATCTTAGGGAACATCATGCTTAATGTCTCCAAGAGAGGAAAAGTGAAAATGGTCTCATCTTGTTTCCAAGAGAGGACAAGTGCAATGTCTCATCCTAGGAAACATTGTACCTAATGTTTCCAAGAGAGGAAATTGCAAGAAAAAGAAAATCACATAATACAATGTGAGTGTCGATGTATGCCCCCACTTTAATGTAGTTTCTAACGCTGTTACTGTGAGAAATCAATTTAAATTAGAAGAAGAAGAAATGAGAGCTTGCTCGGAAAGTCCTATGCCAAGTCATATGTTTCCTAGAAGCTATGTCATGAAAAAGGTAGTATGTCATGTGCGAGCCAACTTAAGGAATTTTGTCCACATCCCAAGTTTGCTCTTATATGTTTATGAAAGGTTAACTACTATCCAAAAGAGGCAACACCAAGTGACATTCGAGGACAAGGATAACTAAGCCCTTGCCCCCACTTAGTACATGACTAGGATGAGCCAAAATGGTTGAGGAGAAACATGCTAGAGTGAAAATCAATATCAATTAGAGGAATTAGGTTCCCCCACATAAGGGATATTACCAAATTCCCTAAGATGTTGGATCTTACTACTCAAAGCCTTACATTCATTAATGGAATGGTCATGAACTCTATGATATGCACAAAATTAATTTTTGTAATAAAATTTATTTTGAGTTCTTGGAGGGAGGGATATTAAGTGATCTTGGAGGAGTCTCAATAAGATACCCTCTTGATCGATGGTAGGTGCTCCTTTATTATGAAAAAAATATATCTCATGCTTTGATGTGCAATAGGTCATACCTACACAAGACTCTTTAGATTGTGAGATTTTGTTCTCTCCTTTATTGGAGGGTGTAAAATTTAATGAATTCAAATCATTAGTGTTTTGCGAGATGAAATTGACATTAAGCAAAAATTGTTTTGTTTGCTTCATTTATTACAAAAGATGACTTTCAAGACCACTACTATCTATTAGTTTAGGATGTTGTATAGTTAAAGATGGCTTAGAAGAATGTTTTATGAGAGTGTTGATGTTGATTGAAGGCTTTTTTATTTCTATCAAAGGAAAATAACCAAGACCATGAGTTGTTTCTTGCGTGTTAGGATCGATATGGACACAAATACCTTGTTCTCTAGAACCACATCCTTTTCCACTATATCTAAGTTGATTCATAAGCTCATAACCTTTTCCATAAAGCTTTTTCATTTCTTTTGGACCTAGTGGTTGTTCATTGTTGACTTCGTCAAAGTTTGTTGCGTAATTTGTTGTCTTGTGTTCTGGCAGATTCTTTTGAAGGGTCTTCTAAGTTTTGTGTTGACATTACTTCTTGTTCCTTTCCCTTTGTAGAGTCTTTTTTTGTGATCTTATATTCTCTCATGAATGTATGTTCAAAATCGAAGGACCCCCAATAATCTTCTAATAGCATCGTGACTTGTTCAACATGTTGGTCTTTGTCTTTTTGATGGACAGGTTCTGCTTGTGTAGTTGGTGTGAATGTTACCAAAGGATCTTCCTTATTTTTCTTGAGTTGTAAGACACTATAAGGCTTAGGATTAGTGTTAAGTGTGTACACTTTGTTGTTGTAGATGTATTTCAATTTACGATGAAAAGTGGAAGGCACCCCATTCATTGCATGAATCCATGGTCTACCTAAGAGAAGATTATATGAAATTTCATGAGGCATAACATGAATTTGTGTTTCCAATGTGGCCTTTCCAACTGTAATGGGTAAAGCAATCACAACATGCAGTTTTTTTTAACATTGTCAAATCCCTTGAGAGATAAAGAATCAGGTTGAATTTGTGATTTATCCACATGAAGCCTATCCAAAATTTTGATGCTACACACATTAAGGGTTGAGCCATTGTCAACAAGGGTTCACTTTATCCCAATGCATTTGTATTGAGATAGTATTATGAAAGCTTCATTTTGTTTTTACACTTCCAAAGGGGGGAGTTCACTTTGGTGGAAAACAATGTTAGAATTCAATCCTTGAATTAGGGCTGCTATGTCATTTGGTTGCACATTAGAAGGGATAGGAACTTGTTGTAAGGACATTTGAAGTTGAACCATAGTTTTTTGGCACCACAAGACTCCCTAACTCTTCTAGGGTTTTGCACCTAAAAGGAGAGAGGTAGGCCAAAAATTCTAGCGAGGTTCATTCAAATTATGTAATTTAGGATGTAATTATGCCTAAATGAAATGTTCTAAATGCAAGTAAGTGATTTAAATGACTGATTATGTTTGCAAAACTTAAGATTTATGCTATGTTGGAAAACATAATGTGATATGCAAACAAAGAGCTATGAATGAATAAATGCAGAACAAAAAGGAATGAGCTAAATTAGTGTGCACCTAGAGGTCTGATGAAGATTCTAGAATGTTTTGGATGCTATCTGGAATTACAAAAAATCACCAATGGGACTCATTCACCCAAGGTGGTGAATCAGTCCTACTTTTGATGAAAACTATCGAGAATAGGTTTTTTGAGTGTCAAGATCCAGAATCTAACATAAATTAGATTTCTAGCCTTAAGGTGGGACTCATTCACCACTAGTGGCGAATCAGTCCTCTCCCAAAATTTTGAGAAATCAAGAGACAACTCTGCAACTCCAGATCTAAGGATGTCTTCTTGTCGGGTTGCCAAAGTTAATTTTGTAGGAAATGGACAAAATACCTTCTCCAAGCTTGAAATGTGGTTGATTTGACTTGAAACACCTTTTTGACCACTCTTCAACACCTAAATGCTTATTAAATCTGCATAAAAAAGTCTACAAACACACATGCAAGAGGGAAAAAATGGTTGAGGGTTAGCAAATAGGGGTTTGCGTTGGTCAAATTCCACTTTGGTAATCAAACTCTTAATGAAATAATGAAATGAAAGAGAATGATAAACAAATAACATGAAAATGCTATCAACTTACCAAACCCTTGTTGAAGAAATTCTGAAGTTGTGTCAATGGATGCTTCAAAATGCTTGATGAGTGCTTGATTAGGTGATGCAAAGTGCTTGAATGAGTGAATAAGTGAACTTGATGAATGCTTGAATGAATGGGGGTTGAAATGGATGTAAAAACACTTATTTATACATTCTTGTGCCTTAGTAACCCATTAATACCTCATCACAAGCCGACATCAAGTGATTTTGAATAAAAACCCGAAAGAAAATTTAAAATATTTTGAATTTGGAGCCAAGGGGGACTCATTCGCCACCCATGGTGAATGGATCCCACCTAGTACCTGAAAATTGGTGTCAGGAATTAAGTAACATTTAATGTTATTTTTTAGGTTTACATTAAAAAATACACTTAATTAAGTCTTGTAAGGGCATAAAGGGGTCAAATAAAGCATAAGAAAGGTGTAAATAGTGAAATTATGCCTAGAAAAGCATGAAATCTTGTTACAAAACTATAGAAAACTTGAAAATAGGACATGTTAAGTGATGAAAAGGAGATTTTTAGGTGAATTATAATGAATAGAATCGAGAAGAGTGTAGAAATATCTTACAACACTTCACAACACCTTCACAAGATGTCATTATTTAAATTTTAGTACCTAAATATGCATGTTCAAGCCACATAACAACATAAAATTAGAGAAAAATAGATCAAACATCATGAAACAAGACTTAAAAGGCCATGAAAATGATAAGGGGCCATTTTTCTATGACACATTTAGCCCGCACTTTATTAAGAGGATGAACTTGCTTCAAACTCACACTAAAGTAGCCACACACATCGAGAGGAGGGTTCAAATGAACTTATGTTAGCAAGATGGAATGAAAATGATCAAGAGGGATGATCAAGCCCCCAAGATGAAGATCCCATGGAAAACTAAGCATAAGGACAAAGGAACACACAAGTGTTGAAATGAGAGAATCAAATGAAGCTTTGATTGTTTGTCCAACTAGTTATGGATTAGATCTAGGCTAGTTGTTTGAAATAGAGAATGTATACTCACTCTAGGGTGATAGAACTCATGGTGGTCCACTGGGTGAGAAGGCCCAAAAGGTAAGATACATGTGCAAGTTGGTATACACCCACAAACAAAAAGGTGGTTATGGGGAAAGTCGTGCTGCTGAATGGGCTTCCCGCTCGACCATATCAAAGCTATAACTCCTGATAAATTTAACAAAGCACCACAAAGGAAAATGTTAGTTCATGATTCATGAGACAAGCAAAGCTTCTTATGCTTAGAAATCATTAAAAAAAGGAAGGTACCACTGGCATGCAAGTTGCGTTATGCAAGGTGGTAAAGATGCAAAGTGTAAAATAAAAATACTAAAATGTAAAAGTGTAAAAAGGAAAAGATGTTCAAAGGAGTCTTGTTAAGTTTATGTGAGTTCTATCACTTAGGGAATATTGTGTCTAATGTCTCCAAGAGAGGACCAATCAAAGAATAAAATATTCACAACTTAGGGGATGCAGTGCATCACATCAGGCCACCAAGAGGAATGTAATGTGCTAAGATAGATCACACTTATGAAGGAAATCACACCCAATGTCATCCA
Organism: Sequoia sempervirens; assembly: GCA_007258455.2. Lineage (NCBI taxonomy): Eukaryota > Viridiplantae > Streptophyta > Pinopsida > Cupressales > Cupressaceae > Sequoia > Sequoia sempervirens. The sequence goes on along the minus strand of VDFB02000013.1, from coordinate 31,927,759 downwards.
CAAAGTGACAAACACATCATATGAACAACAAGGCTATGCTAAGAACCAAGAATGAAAATTAATTATGGTAATGTATGCCCCCACTTTAAAGGAATTGCTACAAATCATTCTATGAGCAATTACTTTAAAGTAGTGAAGGAAATAAGATGCAAAAAAGAAAACAAGACATGAGAGCCAACTTGGAAAGCCCTATGCCAAGTCATATGTTTTGAAGTTAGGCTACTCCATGTAAATGAAAATAAAAATGAAAGAAAAAAAGGGAGTTTCCCCCCAAAAAAGGGAACACCAAACACATAAGGGATCTATGGATTTGGGGTTAGTATGTTCATTTCTACAATGTTTTTATTAAGGAGCTTGAAACTGTCATCATTCCCCAAAGCACACCAAGCTAGAAGAATGACACAAAGAGAACAAAAAAAAAGAAAATAAAAGTCCATTTTGGGTCAACATGGAAGAGATATTATGGTCTCAACACTTTGCATCATCCCCAAAAGGAAAAACACAAGCGAAAATAAAACGAAAAAGAAAAGGAAAAGATTTTGGGTCAACATGAAGGAGACATTTTGGTCGCAATGCCTTGTGTCATCCCCAAAAGGAAAAACAAAAGAAAAAGACTAAAAGGAAAAGTTCCTTTTGGGTCAACATGGAAGAGACATAGGGCGTTTCAACGCTTTGCGTCATCCCCAAAAGGAAAACACAAAACAAAAGTGAAAAAGACAATGTACAACATATAGAAGAAGAGAGGTACAAATAGAAGAAGAGTAAAATGAGAGAAAACTTCAAATGCATGATATGGGGGAACATGATACACATATACAATAGTAAAATAAAGAAGAAATGTAAAAGGATAGTAAGGTGAATTCAAGTCAACCATCTAAAAAGTCATCCACCTCCCAATCATGCTCAGTGTATTGTGAGGGTGGTTGACTATCCAAAGGAACAATTGCAAGGGTTGAACCAAAAGATGTACCAGGTTCTTCACTTGGTTAAGAAGATTTATCATTTAAGCTCATGGTAGATGAAAATAAAGAGTTTAAATCATTATGGACTTCTTCATCTATTTTTGCAATCTCCTTATCATCATCATCATCAAGATTGATTACGATAGGAGGACAAAGAGTTATTTCCAATGAAGGATGTATTAAAAGTTGTGGTTGTTGGATTTGTTCAGTTTGTTGTGAGAGCTGTACTATGTTATCTATTTGTGGATCAAGGGGAAGGGGGTGGTCATCAATTGCTTCAGTCAAAGGCAAAGATTGATTTTCATGATTTTCTTCTATTCGAGATGGATAAGCAAGGAGACAATGATGACACCTATGCTCTCTAGCGCTGTGGTTGTGCTTAATTTTGTTTTGAATTGGTTGAGGTGTAAGAGAAGATTGATCCATCATATGTTTTTTTTCTTTGAAGTGGGAAGAATAGAAGAAGATGGGTCAACCAATTTCTCTTTAGCTTTATACACTTTTTTAATGTGGGGAGGTATGACAAGATTGGTTTCACTTTCTCTTGGTTGTTTAAATGATGGTAGGGAAGTGTCTAAGGGTGGTTTTTCATGAGGTTGTATGGTTTTTTCAATGTTAGAATCAAGTTGAAGCATGGTTTCATCTAGGATAGGTGGGGTGGAAGTTGACAGGGACATGTTACAAAGAGATAACTCGGCTATGTATTTGGCTTTGAACTTTTGATAGGTTATGAAAAATAAATCTTTACGGGGAGTGATGGGTTCCATAGGTGTGGGCCAAAAGGATTCTAAGGAAAAATTACCTTTAGATGATAATGGATGAAAGCCATTATGGTGTATGGTAAATATTTCATTTCCATGTGGAAACTTCAAACATTTGTGAACAACTAAAGGGACCACCTTCATTGAGCAGATCCAAGGATGACCCAACCATATACAAAATTGATCTAATTGTGGAATAATACAAAATGTTACATCCAAAGTTTTGGGTCCTATTTGTAAGGGGAGTATGATCAATCCAATCATAGGGAATGCAAAACCAGTATGTGTTTTAATCAATGTAGTTGGTTTATTATGGTCATCTTGATATAGCTCATGTAATACTAGAAACTCTTTCATGATCACATTTTCACCACAGGCGAGATCTATTAATATCCCATTGGTGGACTTATCATAGATTTTGTTAGATATGTAAAGAGGACCATTAGGAAGTTTTTGAATTATATCTTTAGAAGAAAAAGTGATATCAAGATTTTTGTTGGTTGGGCCCTTACGAGGGATAACATCTATCACACCCACAAGTTCATCCATAGGATTAACTTGGGTAACATTTGGAGTTATATCATGTTGTTCATTATTTGTATCAATGTTCATGACTTGAGGATTTGAAGGTTCACTAGCCTTGGCAAATGAAATATTATGTTTAGGCATGGGATTGGTAAAGATTTGTAAATTTTGGTTAGGGGGTGCAACAAACTTATTACCTTGATCATTGATACCCACAATGGACAAATGACCCGAATCAATGAGGTCTTGAACCAAGTGTTTGAGACACTTACATTGTTCAGTGTCATGGCCATTTTGGCAGAGAAAATGGCAATAAGCATTAGGTTTAAAGGTGGGTAGTAAAGGTTTGGTGGTATCAAGTGGTTTGACGGTAGGAAAGGTGATCATTTGTTGCTGAAGTAATTAGTTTATTGTATTATGAAGGGTATTAGCTAAGGGAGTCAATTGTCTCTTCGGGTCCCCATAGGTGTAAGGCACTACTACTTTAACAACTACCACGTGACTTGGAATAGGTGGGTTTGGTTATGGTTGAGGAGGCAGTTTGAATTGTAAAAAGCCTCTATTTGGTTTGCAAAATTTTTGTGTGTGGTTTTGATTGTTGTGCTTAGGCTTCTCAACTTGGTTAGAAGTGGATTTTGAATCATGACTTGAAACCGAATTATGATATTCATAGAGGGTTGTGCATAAGTTCATGAACAAAGGGAATTTCATCCTAATTAACTTATCTTAAAGGTTTGTGTGCAAGTTTTTGATAAACATCTTCTGTGGATGTGAATCAGGAATTTTGACATCCACTTGAGCATACAATGATTGATAATGTGAAATGAAGTCAGTTACTTTTTCATCGACATTTTGTCTACAATGCATTAGGTCAGCCATTATCTTTTTAGGGGTCATATGAACTTGGAAGTGACTTACGAAGGCATCCATAATCTGATCAAATGATTAGATAGAATGATTGGGAAAGTTGGAAAACCACTCTAATGTAGTATCTTTCAGGGTCCTAGGAAAAATTTTAGCTAAGATTTTATCATCAAGGAAAAAATCACAACATAAAGTTGTATAAGCATTGGCATGGCTAATAGGGTCTCCTTTACTGCCGTATTTCTCAAACCTAGGCATTTCTATCCCTTGTGGCATCTGGGTGCATAAGATTTATAAGGATAAGGGGCTACTATGAACATGATATGTGGGTGGAGCAGTTTGACTTTGGCTAATTTTGGAAATTTGTTGTTGCATGGATGAAACAGTATTAAAGAGTTGTGTAATGATGGGATTGGGGTAGGTGGTTCGAGGTGGAAGAGAAAATGGAAATGGAGTATATGTAATGTGAGGGGAAGTGAAAGGAACACTAAGAGGGGTGAAGGTAGTGGAGGGGACTTGTTATACCACAAGAGAACTAGGGATGCTATTTGGAATTGCGAAACAAGGAGCCATTGACTAACCTATTGAATAGTTGTTGTAACATGAGGAGTGGTATAAGTTTGTATGGATGATATGGTTGAAGGGGGAGGAATGTGAGGTCCTACTTGGCTTGGAACTATGTTTGCGGATTGGGAATTAGAAGCATGCTTATTGTAAATATCAACAATTATTTTCATGACTTGTAAACCATCACCACTTTCAACCATATGATGTAGGTTTTCTATGGCTGGTATGGCAGTGGTGGAAATGTTTTCAAGGGACAAATCTTGTTATAAGTGTGCAAAATCCTCATGAATATTAATGACCTTTACTTGTGGGATGGAGTTGTTTTGTGTGTCAACATTCATTGGATGGAAGGGTGGAGACATAGAAGTGGTATTGTCCATGTCTAATGCACCATTGTCCATACTAGGAGTAGGAGCTCTTGATATCCGAAGGTTCACAATGAAAGTGCTATCACAGGAGGCCATGAGTCTAGAACTTTGTCTCACTAAAGTATTATCAATGAGGCACAAAAAACTCATAAAAGTATCACAAAAGATGGGGTGAATGCAAATGCAAGGTAATCTAGGAGTGCTAAATGCAAATAACATAAATTCTACAAACTGAAATAGAGAACTAACAACAGATAATAGAAATGTAGGAAATGCCCATAAAATGCCTAAAAATGTAATCTAAAATGTGTAGGGGGACTGATTCGCCTAGGGTGGTGAATGAGTCCCAGTATGATATTTTTTGTGTTTTTGAGAAAATTTAATGTGATTCTATTCTTTTTAGATGCCAATGAAGGATGCAAATGCAGATTTTTAGTTTTTTCAATGATATGCAATGCAAAAATGCAATCTAAATGAGTCTTTCACTAATGCAAATTAAGAAACCCTAGGATGCAAAAACAAATCAATACCCTAATTGAATGTTGATACAAATGAATTTTAAGATGCAAGATGCAATTGAAATAAAAAATGTAAAGTGTTCAAAATGAAGGTTCACCAAAATGAACCATAGATTTTTTGCATTACAAGACTCTCTAACTCTTCTAGGGTTTTGCACCTAAAAGGAGAAACATAGGACAAAAATGCTAGCTAGATTCATTCAAATCATGCAATGTAGGATGTAATTATGCCTAAATGAAATGTTATAAATGCAATTAAGTGATCTAAATGACTGATTATGTATGCAAAACTTAAGATTTATGCTATGTTGGAAAACAAAATGTGATATGCAAACAAAGAGCTATGAATGAATAAATGTAGAACATAAAGGAATGAGCTAAGTCAGTGTGCACCTGGAGGTCTGATGAAGATTCTAGAATGTCCTGGATGCTGTTTGGAATTACAAAAAATCACCAGTGGGATTCATTCACCCAGGGTGGCAAATTAGTCCTACTTCTGATGAAAATTGTCAAGAATAGGTTTCTGAGTGTCGGGATCCAGAATCTGACAAAACTTAGATTTCCAACCTTAAGGTGGGACTCATTCACCACTAGTGGAAAATTAGTCCTCTCCCAAAATTCTAAGAAATTAGGAGACAACTCTACAACCCCAAATCTGAGGATGTCTGCTTGTCTGGTTGTTGAAGTCAATTCTGTAGGAAACAGATAGAATACCTTCTCCAAGCTTGAAATATGGTTGATTTGACTTGAAAAACCTTGTTTACTTATTTACCACTCTTAAACATATAAATTCTTGTTAAATATGCATACAAAAAGTCTACAAACACACATGCAAGAGGGGAAAAATGGTTGCGGATTAGAAAATAGGGGTTTTCCTTGGTCAAACCCCACTTTGGTAATCAAACCCTTAATGAAATAATGAAATGAAAGATAATGATAAACAAATAACATGAAAATTCTATCAACTTACCAAACCCTTGTTGAAGAAATTTTGATGTTGTATCAATGGATGCTTCAAAATACTTGACGAGTGCTTGATTAGGTGATGAAAAGTGCTTGAATGAGTGAATAAGTGAACTTGATGAATGCTTGAATGAATGGGGGTTGAAATGGATGTAAAAACACTTATTTATACATTATTGTTCCTTAGTAACCCATTGATACCTCATCACACGCCGAGATCAAGTGATTTTGAATAAAAACCCAAAAGAAAATTTAAAATATTTTGAATTTGGAGCCAAGGGGGACTCATTCACCACCCATGGTGAATGAGTCCCACCTAGGACCTCAAAATGGCTGTCAGGAATTAAGTCACATTTAATGTTATTTGTTGGGTTTACATTAAAAAATACACTTAATTAAGTCTTATAAGGGCATAAAGGGGTCAAATAAAGCATAAGAAAGGTGTAAATAGTGAAATTATGCCTAGAAAAGTGTGAAATATTGTTACAAGACTTTACAACACTTCAAAACAGGACTTGTTAAATAATGAAAAGGTTATTTTTAGGTGAATTATAATGAATAGAGTCTAGAAGAGTGTATAAATGTTTTACAACACTTCACAACACTTTCACAAGACATCATTATTTGAATTTTAGTACCTAAATATGCATGTTCAAGCCACATTACAACATAAAATCAAAGAAAAATAGATCAAACATCATGAAACGAGACCTAAAAGGCCATGAAAATGACAAGGGGCCATTTTTCTATTGCACAAAAGCATAGTGTGATAGTTAAGTGAATTCTAAATTAAGTACCATAGGGATATCTTTGTAGGAGTATTCTTAAGTGGTTCAACAAGATCATACTCCCTAATGTGTGAATTTAATCAAGGATATTACAGAAAATTGGGATTAGGAAAAGGTAAGGGTGTTGGGGTTGGTTGTGGTGGGTACAAATTATTTCTAATGGGATATGTATGAGCAACGGTATTATGACTCAGTTGTTGCAAAACCTTGTTTTGAGGTGGGTAGAGGATTAATTCAGGTTTGTTTTGAATTTGAAGTTTGTGTGATGGGTGATAAAGGATGAGTTGAGGTTGAATAACATTAACATCCCTTGGTGAATAAGAGTCTAACATGGGCTATTCATCTTGTTCTAAGGGCATAATATCATTATTGTCAATGTTATCCTTGTTTTTCATCATGATATCCTCCCAGGAGGAGAGTGTTTAGGGGAACTAGAAACCACATGTTCTTGAGGATTAAAGGTTGATTCTTTTTAAATGACTTCATTGCAAGTAGGGGAATGATCAATAGTTGAATTGTCTTGCTTAATAAGGATTTATGTAGGAGAAGGGGGACAACTAAGATACTCATGACCTTCATTGATGGTGTTTTCTAATAGCAAAGTATCTTCGTTACAACTAGGAGAGATACCAGGAGAAGAATAAATTTTATTGTAATGATTACCTATGATTGTGTGTCTTGTTCATCAATGTATTTTTGACTAAGAGAGGTAAGAGGAGAGAAACAAATAGGATTCTCAAAATGCTCATTGATTGGTTCTTCTACCAAAATACCTTTGTCACCAATAGGTGAGATAGTAGGAGAAGAACAAATATGATTGTTAGGAATGTCTAAGGTTGTATTATCTTTCACTAAAAAACTCTCATAGGGAGGGGATAGGAAATATTTCTTAACATGTCTAAATATCTAAGATACTAACATTGTCTGAACAAAAATGAAAAACATGTGTAACCATTTCATGCAATGTTTCAACAATGTAAACAATGTATATCCAAAGATACAAAACACTTTTATGATTTTATCCAATGTATGCAAAAATTTAAGAATGAAAAAAATGTATATCCAAGAATAAAAAATGCTTATCAAACTTATGCAAAGTTTTATGAATAGAAACATTGTGTATGCAAAAATGAAAAGTAATTTTATCCATGCTATGAAAAATTTCAAAAATGTGAGAATTTTTAGATCTAATGATGCTTGTAATTGAAATGATTTCAAAAATGACTACCCTAAATTGATGTTTTTGAGCTAGATGCATTAAGAAAATGTTCCCAAAACTTTCCAGACTTATAGTATATGGTACTAGGAGGCTTAGGAAGCACATAAATGAGGTTTTTAATGTTGTATCAGACAGTTAAAAATATGGACTGGGGATGTGTCGCCCAAAATGGCGAATTAGTCCCAGTTAGGGTTTTTTTCAAAAAAATTAGAAATTTTGAATTGGTTTTGATGCTTTGTAGTATGTATGACCTAAATACTAAAGGAAAATATAGTTTTCAATTTTTTTTCAATGATTTAAAATGCAAAAAAGAAAACTATATGCACTTTCACTAATGCAAAATTATAAAACCCTAGAATGCAAATTAACTAATGAAAAATGGAATGAAATGTTAATGCAAGCTAATTCTAGGATGATGATAGACTCCAAAATAAAAATAAAAAAGTATTCTAAAGGTGGGTTCAGCAAAATGAACCATAAATTTTTGTAGGATAGGGGCTCTCTTGCACTTCTAGGGTTTCACACCTAAAAGGAGAAAGGTATCCCACAAAAACTTGGGGGTTCACTCAAAACTAATGCTAATATGATTAAAATATGTCTAAATAGAATTCCCTAAATGAAATGAAATAATAAAAGCAATTGAATGCTAATGCAAAACTAAAAAAATACAAGATGTTTGAAAACACACTGTGATATGCAAGAAGACCTAAAACAATGAATAGAAATGCAAATAAAACATAACAAGAAAGAAAAAATAAATAATGCACTTGTAATTGTGTTTATGGTTGGAATGAGGACTAGAAATGCTGCTGATCCTAAAATTTTGACCTATTGGGACACTTATGCCATTCTGGGCGACTTAGTCCTAGATCTAGAAAACTATTTTGGAGCCTGTTTCAGCCAAATGGGTATCCAAATCTACAAAAACTTTAGAAAAATAGATAAATTGGGACTAAGTCACCATTGGTAGAAACTTAGTCCACTTTGTCTTTTCTAAAAATTCAAAAGTGGAGTTGAAAGCTCTCGGTCTTCTCTTTCTATTCCTTCAAGTGTTTAGTTCTGAAACTACTGAATTCAGGCTTGAAAGTGAATTTTTGTGTAGATTTTGACCTTTCCAAAAGGAATATTCCTTCAACAAGTTTGAAACCTATTCTTCAGTCATTTCCAATCCATCCAAGCACCTAAATATGCAATCACACAAAGGAAGAGAGAGAAAATGTTGATTGTTAGGGATTGGGGGTTTGCCTTGGTCAAACCCTATTTAGGTAATTAAACCAAAATGATGAAATAAAATGATGAAATAAAATGATGAAACATGAAACAATGTATGTAGAAACTTTCCATGATGAAGTATCTTAAATTTTTGCAACAATGGATGAAGAATCTTGCTCTTGAATGCTTTAGAATTGAGCTTTGAATGCTATCTTTAATGCTTGATTCTTGCTTGCTTGACTTGATAACATGGATGAATGATGAATGAATTAATGAATTAGGGTTTAAAGGTCTCCTTTTATAGAGGAGAGTTAAGTGAATGGATAGAATAAGGATCGTGATCAAGGGACAAGATTAACTTAGAAACTAATTTAATCAAGGGTGGAGGTTAATTGAGAGTAAAGACATGGATAGATAAAGACTTGAGGTGGAAGATAAGATTGACACAGAAAAAGAGGTTGTTGGAGAAATTAAATAACAAAAAAATATTTAATTTAGGAGGCCAATGAATAATTAAAAAATAATAATTTAATTATAGAGGAATGTGACAAAGAGGACCTTTTGAATTAAATAATAATTTAATTCAAAATTCAAGAGAGTGGACCAATTAAATAAATAAAATTTATTTAATTTATGAGAGAAGAGGTTAATGAATAATTAAATAATTAAAATAATTATTTAATTATAGAAGAAGAGGGAAAATCTAACTTTTGAATTAAGTGGACCAATTAAATAAATAAAATTTATTTAATTTATGAGAGAAGAGGTTAATGAATAATTAAATAATTAAAATAATTATTTAATTATAGAAGAAGAGGGAAAAACTAACTTTTGAATTAAAATAATATTTAATTCAAAATTGGGGGAGAAGGAACATTAGACTTAAATGCTTAATAAAAGTCAAGAAAAGTGTGAAAGTCATTTACAATTCTTTACAACACCTTTACAACACATCATTAAATGCATTTTATTCAATTTGCAAGGGTCCAAGACCTAATGTGGTTGTGTAAAACACCTCACAACACTATATCAAGGCAATGTTTTGTCCAATTTGTTATCAATTATTCCCATGCCAAGCAAGAAATACATTTTTTTGTGGTACACATAGAAATGGGGTGTCATAGTGATGTTCTAGAAATTTATCAACATCCTTATCGCAAGGTATACCCCACCACCCAAGGCGGACCCTACTGACCATACTCACTAACAGATGGTGTGGTCAGGTCTTTCCCAACCATTAGGATGGGGAGGATTAGTTGTTGTGGGTGGGAGAATATAGTTAGTTGGTGGGAGGGAATGATTATTGTAGATCACTATGACACTCCATTTCTATGAGACATTTTTGCACGCTACCCCTACCTTGTCAACCCTACCGCATTGGCAAGCTAGTGAGCTCACTAGCTTACCAATGTGGTAGGGTTGACAAAGTAGGGGAAGCATGAAAAAATGATCACCATGACACCCCATTTCTATGAGGAATATTTCATGCTACCCCTACCTTGTCAACCCTACCACATTAGAAAGCTAGTGAGCTCACTAGCTTGTCAAAGGTACCACATTTTGCATACATGTCTATGAAGCATTATTGTCAAAAAATTCATGTACCTTTTCCATGCTTCCATTTTGAGCCTATATTGCAATCATGGCATGCCACATTACCACATTTCTATAAGGAATTCCATCCAAAAAATTATTGTGACCTTTGTCTATGCTAGAAATACTCTTCTACATGATGATTGTAAGTATTTTGTACGACGCCTTGAAAGACATATTTCATTTATTTGTATGGATTTATTTTTTAGGAACTAATATTTGTCTCATTACCTTGCTACAAGTAAAATTATCTACCATGATGAGGAAAAAAAAGAATAAATGAACAGACAAAGAGCATGAAACTAATAAATCAAAAAATAGAGAATGGATGAGGGAATATCGTCAAAAGAAGAAATTGGATACGATTGATGAAAACAAGCCAATTGAAGAGGAACCTCAACCATAAAAAAGAAAAAAAGGAATTAATGAAACAAAGGGCACAAATGCGAAAGTATCATGGTAAGAAAAATTTGAATACCATAGTTGGAGACACACCCTCTACCACAAGTGAATATGAAGGGACACCATCTACCACAAGTGAATATGGAGGGACACCATCTACCACAACTGAATATGGAGGGACACCATCTACCGCAAGTGAATATGGTTGGACACCATCTACCATAAGTGAATGTGAAGGGACACCATCCACTACATCTCAAATTGAGAGTACATCATCACTTGGATTTGACAAAGAAGGTACACCATCATCCCCATGTGAACCTCAAGGTATGTCATCTATTCCACCTTTGATTGAAGGTATGTGATCTAGCCCACCTCACTTAAATATTGATGAAATTCATAATGTTGAGATGTATGTACCAAGGAGAACACCATCTAAAATTTTGCATAGAAAGCCAAAGTATTTGATTAATTTTGATGAGGATATTTTGTAGCACATGGAAGATAAGATTCCAACACACACTTGTAGAAGATATGCTGATAAGATTTGGAAATTTTTCTTTAAAAGGATAAATGATACTGCAAGATGTCAACTATTTGTTGAAATGATGCAGGGTATAAAGTATAGAAACATCATGAAGATTCTTGGGTTGAGAAAATTGAATGCTTCACATGAAAAAACTATTGTGAAGGATCTAATGGATGCTTATGAGAGTGTGGGTAAGAACTCATGCTCAAAGGATACTAATGTCACCTGATGTGTCATTACATCGAATTTGTTAAGTAGTCAAACATGGAGATCTCATCTCATTGTTTAGATGAGTGAACAATTGAGAATTAATAGAAAAGCTTTATCAAGAGCCATTCAAAGGTGGAAAAGAATTGAGGGCATCGATTCAAATGAATTATGGGAATTCTTGGGGAGACTCCCACGAAAAGATTAAAAAGTTGTTGAAGCATTGAAAACACTAATTGAAGTGTATTGGAAGAATAACACAAGGCCATCTCTGAATCAAAGGGATGTGGTAAGAAGTAGAATTGATAGTCAGAACCATAAGCCACATCCAAAGCATTTTTTGGATACGATTCATACCCAATTTTTTCATAAATTTCAATAAGATTATCCTCAAATTCAAATTTATCAAAGATATTTTGAAATGATTAAACCTTTTTATGTCAAGAAAAATCACACACGCACTACTTGTTGTTGTAGATGACATATTAAATTCTATAACCATTATTATGTTTATCATTCTATATGTTTAGATTTGCATACTAACGATGTTTTGTAGGATTGTGGAATACAAGCCCCACCAACATCTTCAAGAGAGTTCTTATAAAAAAAATTATGTGAAATAGAGGATGGAAAAATATTCTACAGGAAAAAATGCTTGGATGGTTCATGTTAGCATTGTGGTGACTTGCAATGTATGCCAGTATGTCAACATATGGAAAGTACACATGAGGTGGGAAAGCAACTAGTAGAGTTTGGGAAGTATAAAATAGTGGCATATGTTACAAAACATGGTAATCAAGTAAAAAGGTGCATGATTTGGTTATTCAAAAGATTCCAGTGTATCAATTTATGTCTATGTTTCGTGACAATATAATGTATGAGTATGCAAGGAATACCCATAGAGCTTGATGGTTGGAAACACAATTCAAGTTATGCAAGGAAACCTTTCTAGTTGGAAACATAGTTTCAATGGTAAAATTTGTGGAGAACTCACTCTACAACCACAATGTGAGGTGCAGTCACAATATCACAACTCCATTCATTCATGCAGCTGATAGTACAGAGGACCAAAGGACGATATTGAGGGAGTGTCACTTTTATATTAGTGATGATCACACGCATTCTCCATAGTTTGTGCAAGGTTTCTTCTATACATTCTATAGTGATTTGGCTCAGAGGGGAATAACATATGGTCGGCATATAATATGGTCAGATAACTATGTAACACAGTTCAAGAAATCGTGCATATTCTACTAGTTGAGTATGATACATGTCATTATAGGTGTTCAACATATGTGGAACTTTTGTGAGGCTAGGCATGTAAAGTAGGAGCATGATGGTGCAAGAGCATGTGTGAAAAGAGCATTAGCATGAGAAGAGTTAAAGTATAAAGACAATGCAAAGTTGACAGATGCAAAATCAATCGTCCAGTTGTGTAATTCTTTGATGGGTCCAGGAAATGAAGGTACATATTCAGTTCATATATTTTTTTGGTTGATGGATGATACTAACATTGCACCATATGAGGATTGTCGTACATTGACATGATCGAGTGAGATACACTCTTTCCTCAGCTGAAATGTAGGTTCATGGAGTATCGATGCACAAAAGATGGCATGCTTTTGTTCTTCATGTACAATGAAAGGCTAGGATGATTGTGAGTCAAAGGAGTGGGTTGAGAAATGGTCATTAACTTATCTTAGCCCACTTTACATGTATCACCCTCTAATGGCATTGGAACTAACACAAATGGATTCATTAGTTGAATTTGACCACATATTAGATCTAGTTCAACCAGATAATATATCTACTTGCATGTAGTTTTTGAAATTCCTATTGTTATCTTACTTTGTAGTGTATTTGTAATGTTGACTAATTTCATCTAATTTGTTGCACATATCAATGTAGGGCATGTTTATGTAGTTATTGCAGATGAAGAAAATGAAGAGGGAAAAAATTGTTACTTGTGTCATTGTGTTGAGACCAAAAAGAAATTGGAGGTCTAAGTTATAGATGGAGAAAATATAGAATACCCTGCAGACTCAGTTGTTGCTACTGGAATGTGGCTTAGAAGGTACCCCCATAAGAATGTTAAATATTGGCTATTTTAGGACATTGAAACACATCGAAAGATATATTCTTCATTACTCGAACCTTGTCGTGGCATCCAATGTTTGTTTGAACAAATATGAGAGTAGACCTTTGAAAAATACCTTGTGGAAGGCCTGTGAGTCTGACCATGAGGAAATACTTGACACAATAAAGAGTAGAGTAGACTCAGATGGTTCATTGGATTAATTTGTAAGTATGGACATTGGTTTTTATTAATTTATACTTGTATGCACAATAATTTGTAATATGTCAATGCTATGATGCAAATTCTATCATCTAATATTTATATCATGTATGTAGGTGATTTATGAAGTTATCATACTTGAAAATGTAGCATACTTTATGTTTAGAACTATGGAAAATGATACAAAGTTCAATGGTATTTTATTTTTTCTCAAAAATATGCAAAAATAATGATGTAGGATATTCTCAATAGATTAGTAAACTAAGTGGAAGATTAAATTGTGTTGTTTTTATAATAGGTTACAAGTTTCCAAAAGGTTGGAAAGTAATATTTTGGTTTTGTTCTATTCATGAGATGATTTTGTGTGCAATAGGTATCTTAGAACTCCCAATGAAGATGTATGGACATAAGTGACTAAGTTGAGAGACTGGCATGTCTATCCTTAATGGAAGAATCAAGATTTAAGCCTTGATGTTCTCTAGTTGGAACCAAATGGTGTGAATTTGTTGTCTGTAACTGTCTTCCATCTATTTTCATTTCATTTTCATTTAGATGCTGTTTATTTTTCTTCTTTTACTTTTCCTATTTTTAAGTAACCTACTAAAAAATGATTGGTGTCCCCTTACAGAAAATGCTGATTTATGAGCCATCCAAGAGAATCTCATCCAAAAAAGAAATGCAACATCCTTATTTTGACGATCTTGATAAATCTCAATTATGATTTTAAGCCGTAATAAAAGTGTGTGTGAAACTTAGTGACAAAATTTCAAGTTATTCACTTGAAGTTAACATCATCATGAGCACCTGGGTATGTGTAGGATCATCATGGAAAAAATAGGCCCTTAAGTGGCAAAAAATTCAGAAAAATCAAAGTTAGGCAACTTGATGTAAATTTTTTAAAAGAATAAGTTATCTATATTATTTAAAAAATATGTAAGAATAGAATCTGTTGCAAATTGAATGTAGTTTCTAAACTACTAGGTTTATTTAAAAAAAAAAAATCTATTTGGTGAAAATTTGAAATTTCAATGCAATAGTACTTAACTTTTAGGGAAAAAATAAGTAGGTGTCTATCTAGCAACCCTAAGCACAATAAAATGATAATATTTTTTTATAATATTTTAGATATAAGTAGAGGACTCATGTCCTGATGTGATGCATATTTTTTTGTAATTTTTTCTAAGTAAATAATTAATTATGATTTTTTTATTATAACTTTTAAAAAATATAAAAAACTGGTATGTTTGACCACCTTGGTCAAAAATTCATGAAATTCATTTTTTTAAATCCTATAGTATGCAAAGCATACACATTTTTCATATTCAAAAATGTGATACTATTTGAAAGCTATAGATGTTTTTCAATAAGCCTATCAATATGGACTTTAGTCGTAATTCAAATAGAAAATGAATAATAATTATTTATTTAATTCAAAATAAAGCATAATTTATATTGGTGGAAAGCTGAGAATCTCTTTTAAAAAACCTTTTCGTTTCATCAATTTTGGGTAAAAAAAAGTCATCAGCCACATACCCATCATATTGCCACTTTTTGGCCCATCATGATCCTGCACATACCCACCAATGATGTAGACATTATAAGAGCATCTCAAATTTCAAGTTATTCAATTCATGAGAGGTGTTGTGTGCAATAGGTATCTTGGAAATCCCAATGAAGATGTATGACTAGGAGTGACTAAGTTCAGAGACTAGCATGCTTATCCTCAATGGAAGCATCAAGATTTAAGCCTTGTTGTTCCCAAGTTGGAGCCAAATGGTGTGGATTTGTTGTCTATAATTTCCTTCCATCTATTTTCATTTCATTTCCATTTTGGATGCTCTTTATTTTTCTTCTTTTACTTTTCCTATTTGTAAGTATACTACTAAAAATTGATTGGTGTCTCCTTGTAGAAAATGCTGATTTATGAGTCATCCAAGAGAATCTCAGCCAAAAATGTAATGCATCATCCTTATTTTGATGATCTTGAAAAATCTTAATTCAGATTTGAAGCCATTATAAAAGAGCGCGTGAAGCTTAGCAAGGGAATTTTAAGTTATTCATTTGAAGTTAACCTCATCATGAGCACCTATGATGTAGACATTATAAGAGAATCTTGAATGTATGAGTGACATTGTAAAAGATCTATTAGAACAAAGTACCTAAGGCATCCTTGAATCATATTTTTGGTTATTATGAGAGAATCTTATAAGCCGAGTTTGTGTGCATGAAAATGGGGCACATTGATTCAATATTTGATTTAAGTGGGATGTTGGAATTCATATAGTTTTATTTTTTTCTCATGATTTTGTATTACCACTTGATAGTTTTGAGAAAGCATTGTGCCTACAAGTACAAGCACTTGGGTTTCAAAATGGTGTATGAAGCATATTAGACAATTGTAGCACAAAAAGAAGAATTAATATAGCTAAATAATTCTCATTTTATTGTAAACATCATATTATTAATATAGTGAGTAATAACCATTAATGGTTACCAATCATTCTGTTTCTTCTTTTATTCTCTCCCTATTATAACTAGCACCAATTGACTAACTTATTATAAAAACTTCATTTATTAAAACAAATCAACCTAATGATTATATATCAATATCAATATAACATACCATCTATTCACATAAACATTTTTAATGATATTTACTCAAATTTTGAAATTTATTGCTGCCCTCAAACATTTGTAATTCATGCAACGTAATCCCTTAATAGTCCAAATTGCAAAAGGGAAACAATCTTTGATGGCCTGTTACTCGGATACCATGTCAGTTACGAGTGTTTTGTCTTAGGCATTAGGATCATGTAGGGCACATCTACAATAACCTCTCTCAATTTTTGTTATCTCAGTCATTGTTTTGTGGTGTCCAATTTTGACTTGATGGAAAAAGTGTCAATTACAAGTAGTGTAAAGTTGCAAAGTGGTTCAACTTTTGTTCTACAACTCGTGTGACCAAAAAGAGTATTCCAATGCATCCAAATGGGTACGTTTACACTACACATGGTCCTCTTTCACACTCAAACATATTGAATCACTTTGAGCTACGTTCAATTAGATCAATCCCTTAAGGGTCCAAAGTGCAAAAGGGCAGCAATATTTGATAGGCTACTAATTAAAAACTATGATGCTTACAAACTCTTTGTATGAGCCTACAAGATAGCGTAGGACCCCTCTACAATAACCTTTCTCAGTTTTTGTTATCTCAGAGTTTTTTTCCTATGGTGTCTAATTTTCATTTGATGGAAAAAGTGTCAAATACAAGTAGTGTAAAGTTGCAAAGTGGTGCAACTTTCATTCTGCAACTTGTGTGAGCAAGCAAACTATTCCAACGCATCCAGATGGGTATTTTTATGCTAAGCATGGTCATCTTTCACACCCAAATAGGTTGAATCACTCTGAGCTACGTTCAACTAGCTTGATCCCTCAAGGGTCCAAAGTGCAAAATGGTTGCAATCTTTGATGAGATATTAATCAAAAATCGTGAATCTTATAAAATCTCTGTCTAAGCCTAAGATATTATGTTGGGCCCCTCTACAATAACCTCTCTTGGTTTTTGTTATCTGAGATTCATTTATTTCACTTGATGGAAAAAGTGTCAAATACAAGTAGTGTAAAGTTGCAAAATAGTGCAACTTTCATTCTACAACCGTGTGACCAAGTAGACTATTTCAACACATCTGGATGGGTATGTTTACACTAGGCATAGTATTTTTTCACACCTAAACATTCTAAATCATTCTGAGCCACGTTCAACTAACTCGATCCCTTCAGGGTCCAAAGTGCAAAATGGTTATGATCTTTGATGGGTTGTTACTCAAAAATCATGACACTTACGAACTCTCTATCTAAGCCTACGAGATCACGTTGGGATCCTCTATAATAACCTCTCTTGGTTTATCTTATTTTGGAGTCATTTTCTCATGGTGTCCAATTTTCACTTGATGGAAAAAGTGTCAAATGCAAGCAGTGTAAAGTTGCAAAGTGGTGCAACTTTCATTCTGCAACTTGTATGACCAAATGAACTATTCCAACATGTCTTGATAGGTACATTTATATTAGGCATGGTCCTCTTTCACACCCAAACGCACTGAATCACTCTGAGCTACGTTCAACCGGCTCAGTCCCTTATGATGGCATGCAAAACAATTGAAAAGAGAAACATTCACATGACAATTGAGAAGTCTGAGTTTTCCACTCCAAAAGCATATGATCATCCTCAAGTCTAGCAAGTGCAAGACATTTTTTAATTATCCTCCTTTCCCTTAAAACAATATACAACCAATTGTAAATGCGTACAATGGTGGAACTTGGAAACATTTTATTTTTCCTCAATTAACAACTTAGGTTGTGAAACATTTTTTTATTTTCATTTGAAATGATTTGCTATGCTTGAAAATTGGAGTCTAAGAGAAACAAGTGATGCTCTCCCATACATTTATTATTTGGTGTGATAGATAAAGTTTTCACCCAAGTCCATTTATTATTTGTATTATAAATTATAAAGCTTTCTCCCAAGTCCATCTCCTATACAAGAAATAATATTGCAAAAATTTAACATATACAACTTTCGACGTGTTTATATGGTGATGGATCAAGAACATAACAATTCATTCAATACTGTGAGGATTATGTTGTGAAAATATTTAAAGACTATTCAAGATAAATGTTTGTATGATAATGTGTCAAGAATTTAACTACTCATCATCTAATATGAATATTATGTTTTGCAAGTGTTGTGAAGATTGTGTATCCTTTACTTAATTGAGTTGTTCCAATCAAAAGATTAAATATACTCGAATCTTTTTATGAAACATCTCATGGAATACCAATTGAAAATGTGTTTTTTGATTTTAGAAAAAGAATTTGATGGAAATATTTGAATTAAAATTAGTTGATATATGTAAGAACAAGGGAGCATTAAGATATACATTTCTCAAGGATCTTAAATAAACCTTCTTACAAAATTTGAAAAAGCATGATAAACCCATGGTTGAAAATGTTGTAGTCATCAAAGTGGGTACTAATTCTATATTATATAGATCATAATTCTTCTTTATCTTTAATATTTTCTAAGTTGGAAATGGTTTCACCAAGTTGTGAAGTGTGAATTGTTATTTATTCAGTTATGCCTATGTGGGTTCATTTTCCTTCTCCCGTTGCAATTTTGGGTGGATTATTGCTTTCAAAGTATTGGGAATGCTTTGCCTATTTTCTAGTTGGCAGTCACCATTCTAGAAGGATCATCTCTTGATAAATATTATACTCATTCTTAATCAATTATCAAGTTAATAATCAGTGCATTTATTTGCAGTTAATCTTTTCTTTTCAATTTGTGCAATTTTGTAATTTATAACTCTACTAGTATTCCTAGAAATATTGAAGTTTTTTAGCATCAACTAATAAAGTTGTTTAGCATCAATCAATAAATATTCAAGAAAAACCATGAGGGACAACAATGATGAATGCTAGGGCTTACCAATTAATAAATATACTCATGAATAATTCAAGCATACATGTGAATAAGGGAAGCACAAGTACTTGAATACATGTAAGCCTTGAAGTATACACACGAATACATAGTATACACAAATTAATACAAAGTATATGCATGAATACAAGGTATACGTATGAAAACACATAAGTCGCAAAGTATACATTGGAATACATGTAAGTCACAAAGTATACACATAATTTGTAAAGTATACACTTGAATACACATAACTCATATCTATTGAACCGTGTATTTATAATGCAAATATGGACACCATCGATAAAAAATATTTGTATTAACCAAATAGCCATGTAGGCATACATCAATATATGTCAATAGAAGTATAAAATATATACAAAATATCCACATAGATTTACGAGAATGACATATAGGCATACAATGTCAAATATATTCAATACAAAATATGTACAAAAATGCCATATAGGCATACAAAGGGCTATTGAATCAAAAGTAATTGATCTCCATGCCCTTGAACTAAACTCTTTCTTTTTTCTTGTCAATCGGATGGTGATAGGTCTGTCATTCATTTATTTTGAGGTTGAGGAGTTATCTTGGTGCTCCTCCTAGGGTTTAGTTCTTGGTCAAGGCTTATCTGTTACAATAATGAGTAAAAACATTAATAGATAGAAATTACATTATAAAAAATGACATATTTAACAAATAGTCACTTACTACCATCTAATGATCACTCTCCTCAAGGGAAACGTTTGAATGCCCATGTTGAGGCATGCTGAATCCCTATAGAAACCATCCAAAGATAAATTAAACTTTGAATCAATAATGGTTTGATTTTTCACTAACTAACAGCTATAACAACGAATGTAAATTGAAACTTAGTAATCTTCCTCATACCTCCATGAGAGGCATCGAGGAGTCTATAGCAGATGAAACACCAAGCTCCATTTCCCTATGAACATTTGGAGGTGTATCCACTTCCAACATCTGAAAATAAAACAACAAATTATTTAATCACAAAAACTACAATAGTAATGCACTTCATGGCTTAAAATGTATGAGATAATGAACAAAATTTTGAGTTTTTATTAAACCATATATTTTTGACTATCATGCTTACTATTTTCCCTATCCATAGCTTGTTTGAAAGCACCTATTTTTAAGCTTTTATCCATAGCAGCAAGGCAGTGAACTGTTTGATAAAATGCTTTGGTAGACATGTACAATAACTGTGGTAGCATAGAGAAGGTAGTGAACTATTTGAAAAAAATGCCTCAAAGAAATGGGGTCTCATGGTGATGGAATTCCATTACAAATGGCTTTCCATCACCATGAGACCACATTTCTTCAAGGAATTTTTTCAAACTACTCACTACCTTGACTATGATATTGGTTACTATTATGCTTTGATAGATTTTTTCCAAGCATCCATAGTTTGTTGGAAAACACCTATTTTAGGATTTTAGCCATAGCAACAAGGAAGTGAGTAGTTTGATAAAATGCTTTGGTAGAAATGTATGAAAAATGTGGTAGTAGAGAAAAGGAGGTAAGCTATTTGAAAAAATTACTAAAAGAAATGTGGTCTCATGGTGATGGAATGGTATTCCATCACCATGTGACCCCATTTCTTCGAGGCATTTTTTCAAACTAATCACTACCTTGCCTATGCTATGTTTACTATTATGCTTTGATAATTTTTTTCCAAGCATCCATAGTTTTTTGGAAAGCACCTTTTTTACATTTTTAGCCATAGCAGCAAGGAAGTTCAAGTAGTTTGATAAAATGCTTCGGTAGACATGTATGGAAAATGTGGTAGCATAGAAAAGGAAGTGAGCTATTTAAAAAAATACCTCAAAGAAATGTGGTCTCATGGTGATGGAATGACATTCCATCACCATGAGACCACATTTCTATGATGAATTTTATCAAACTACTCACTACCTTGTCTATATGTTATTGCTTACTATTATGATTTGATATATTTTTTCCAAGCATCCATAGTTTGTTGGAAAGCACCTAATTTAGGATTTTAGCCATAGCAGCAAGGAAGTGAGTAGATTGATTAAATTCTTTGGTAGATGTGTATGGAAAATGTGGCAGAATAGAAAAGGAAGTGAGTTGTTTGAAAAATGCCTCAAGGAAATGTGGTCTCACGGTTATGGAATGGCATTCCATCACCATGAGACCACATCTCTTCAAGGTATTTTTTCAAACTACTCACTACCTTGTCTATGCTATTGCTTACTATTATGCTTTGATAGATTTTTTCCAAGCATCCATAGTTTGTTGGAAAACACCTTTTCTAGGCTTTTAGCCATAACAACAAGGAAGTTCAAGTAGTTTTATAAAATTATTTGGTAGACATGTATGGAAAATGTGTTAGCATAGAAGAGGTGGTGAGCTATTTGAAAAAATACCTCTAAGAAATGTGGTCTCATGGTGATGGAGTGGCATTCGATCACCATGAGACTACTTTCTTCAAGGCATTTTTTCAAACTACTCACTGCCTTGTCTATGCTATTGCTTACTATTATTCTTTGATATATTTTTTTCCAAGAACCCAAAGTTTGTTGGAAAGAACCTTTTTTTAGGCTTTTAGCCATAGCAACAAGGAAGTGAACTATTTGATAAAAATTTTTGGTAGACATGTATGGAAAATGTGGTAACATAGACAAGGCAGTGAGCTGTTTGAAAAAATGTCTCAAAGAAATTGGGTCTCATGGTGATGGACGTCACCATGAGACCACATTTCTTTGAGGAATTTTTTCAAACAACTCATTGCCTTGTCTATGATATTTCTTACTATTATTCTTTCATATATTTCTTCTAAGCATCCATAGCATAGACAAGGCAATGAACTATTTGAAAATATGCCTCAATAAAAAGTGGTCTCATGGAATGCCATAACAAACAAATGCAATTGGCAGTTGCTCCTAGTTATTACTTATGCTATGTGAAGTAATTTTATCACTACTTATGTTGAATTTCTAAACAAATATATTGTAGTTGAAATTTTGTCATGAATCAACATCTAGTTATTAGTTATAGTAATGCTTTGAGTTTGAAAGATGTGCAATGCAATGCAATCAATGATATGAATATAAGCTACACAAATCTATTAAATAGAATTCATTAGTTAAAATCTTGATTCTATGACCTGTGTGAAGGATTTTCTAACTCCACTAGCATTGGGAGGTGTTCCCATGAAACCTCCAATATTAGCCTATTCAACATCCAAAATCAGATATTAGAATACCATTCATATAACAATGCTATTAACATGTAATAAATTTATAATTGTTTACTAGTTACATACTTTAACAATAGATGCAGTGTAGTAATAAGTAGGTGTAGGGCTGGTGTATCCAATATCAACATTGTGACCCTAAAATTTTATTAAAATCATAAAACTAAATTAGTTAATCTTACATTTCAAAATTGAAATTTAATAAATTAAATTCAATGAACATGTTAACATTTACCTGAGTATTGATGCCATACACCTCATTCAAAATGTTAGCTACCCTCGCCATCTCCATAGATACAGTCATATCTTGCATATCAACCTCTTGAGTGTCTATGGGGTCATGTGAAAAAGTTGATCTGCAAGCCTGCCATGAATGGGATGGAAGCCTACCACTCGAAGACTACCCTAGATGGTGTTGTAGTATATGAATGACATGCTGGATGACACTCTGGGTCAAAGAGGTGATAGCAAGTGCAAAGTGTCTACCTCAAAACTCTCCTTCACGATGGAAGGGATAACGATGTGCTCATGATCCGGCCTAGTGAGAGCTTGCCTCGCTTGCCACCTAGGATCCTACCATGCACTAGGTCTATCTTGAACTAACCCCCCACCTCTCCCCTAGAAGTCCCTCATATCAAAATAATTTAGGATTTTGTTCAAGATGAACTCATAGTATAGTTTCCTTAGGAAATATTCTAGGATTTCGCAATTGTTGCATGGTGGGTAATCAAAAACCATGTACCACCAATCCCCAAAAAAGTCACTAATCCCTTGGTGGTGGCACCAATGGATAGGAAACCTCTTCACATTGAGGTTAATATTTTTATTTGTGCATGGGTCGGTGAATAATGAGTACAAATGTAATTTTGTAAATTTTTGATGATTTACATCTTTATATGATAATTTATCCTAGTAAAAATTCCTAGACACCTACCTCCTATCTTTCCAACCACTTAATTGTTTGTTTATTGCATCTACATGTTTTAACATTTCTTTAAGTGAATTTGTAAGTGTTCTTCTCTCCATAGTTGAACCTGCTTGATCGTTCAACCTCATAATTAACTCCTCAATTTTTTTTTATTGTTTTCAATTAACCCCATTAAATTCTATTGAGTTCCAAGAGGATGTTGAGGTATTGGTGGAGGAGATTGTTGTTGTGGTTGTTGAACTTGAGAGGTTTGTTCATGTTATTGTTGCTCTGGTTGTTGAGGATTTTTAGGAGGGTTTCCAGGATCATTATTATTTCCTATAAATTAAAAAATGAATATAAAAAACAACCTAAAACTAACAAATTAACAACAAAAAATAAAGAATCCTTACCTATTCGACCTCCCCGTCGACGTGGCAGCATCTTGGTGATGAAATAGTAACAAATTGATGAAAAAAATGCAAGATTTCCTCCTCCCAAAATGTGAGCACACAAGAGAAGGGTTTTTGGCCGCAGGCAGTAGAAAAAATAGTCAACATAAAAATGAATTTGATTCTTTTTTAGTAACTCATAACACAAGTGCATTATTCCATGATCATGTTATAAAATAAGTGCGAAATAGGATCGAGTGGCCAAGCCTTAGGCTTGACACACCAAGCCATAATGTGAGTGCATTATAACATGCTCACGTTATATCCTATCAGAAGTTTTTTTAAATTTTGGCCACAATTTGGCCCCCTATCTTTTTGCACCCACCCACAAGATGTTTAAGACACTTACAGTATTTTGTACTATTTATTTTTGTTTTATGGTAATGACAATAATTTTTTTTTTGAAAGACTTTAGGCAAAGGCATAGTAGGGTTATGTTCTATAATAGGAGGTAAGGTAAGCATGTTTTTGTCAATGAGCTGCAACATAATATTATGAAGGGTGTCAAGTAAAAGTGTAAATTCTCTCTCCCTATCCTGAAAAGGAGTTGTCATTTTAATAGCAGTCACTTGATTATTGTTTTGTTGACTTGTTTGAGGAGGGTTTAATTTTAAAAATCTCTTATTTTGTTTCTTGAATGATTGATAGTTGTTTTGGGTTGTGGATTCAGGATTTTTTGGATGGCTAGGGGGATTTTTCATATCACGATCATTAGTCGAGTTTTGATGGTCACGAAGGGATGTAAATAATTGTGTGAATGATAGAAACCTCAACATCTCAAGTTTATTTTTCATTTTATCTTGTAAGTTGGCAATGAACATTCGTCGAAGATCAACATTATGTGTTTGATATCTTCCTATGAAATCAATCACTTTCTCATCCTCGTTTTGCTTGCATGTCATTAGATCCACAAGGGTTATCTTGGGACAATATCCATGTGAATATGGAAGTAGTTGTAAAGGGAATCAATCAGTTCATTGAATGAACTAATTGAATTATTCGATAAAGAGGGAAACCACTCTAAGGTAGTATCTTTCAAGGATCTAGGGAATAACTTAGCCAACAATTTATCCTCAAAGATGAAGTTACCACACAAGGTGAAAACATGGCTTACAAGATCTCCTTTCCCACCATATTTATCAAATTGATGGACCTCTATACCTTGTGGAATTTGTGCTCTTAATATGTCAAGGGGGGACATGGTGGACTTGATGTATTGCAAAAGGTTGACCATTATTGTTCTGTTGTAATGTTGCCACTTGTTGTTGAAGGGATGTCATGGTTTGCAAAAGTGAATTAATGAGAGGTTCATTTTGGTTATAAGGTTGAGGGGAATAAGGTGGTGTAGTGTATGTATGCAGAGGGCTAGTGAATTGTAGGTTATTGAAGGTGGATTGTTAGGGTATTATTGTGTTTGAAGCATGTTCTACTAGAATACCTATGGAAGTGTATACTAGTAGGTATGACAGTTTTGGTTGGTTGAATGGTAGTTGGTTGGAATTTTGTTGTAGGTTGGAATGTTGTAGGTTGTGTAATAGTGTATGTGGGGATGGAAATTACTATTGTGGAGGACAAGATTGGAATTCCACCTTGAATTTGAGTAGACCCCAAAGCTTGAGTGGAAGTAGTAATGGTAGGGATGGTGTTGGTAATGTTAAGGACATTAGTTTTAGGAGGTGAAGTCATGGGTAATGAGGTATGCAAACTATGAGTCATTGAGGGTTGATTCTCAACACTATCAGAAAGAGAGTTGGAGCACCCAAGATCCATGACAAGTGAGATCGTCAGATGACATGAGCCTCAAACTATGTCTTATAATAGTATTGGGAATAGGACACCAAGTTTAAAGATCATGCAAGTTTTACAAACCTAGTGTGCAAACCCTAAGATGTCAATGCAATATCCTAGAATGAAATACAATTTTTAGATTCTAAGAAATTCAAATTACTGATTAAACAATGTAATGAGTCAATGGTTCAGGAAACTGAAACAATAAGATGAATGCACAAACAGAAGCTAGAAAATGAGATTTCAAATATCTAAAAGGGACTCATTCACCAGTAAGGGTGAATGGGTCATGGTTAGGTCTTTCTAGGATCTTTTGTGGATTTTAGAGTCAATTTTAATGTCTTTTTAGTTGCTAGAAGCTTCAGGTCAGACCTGATTAGGGACCTATTCATTAGTAACTACAAATGGGTCTTGGTAAGGTCTTTTTAAACTATTTTTTAATGGTTTGCAAGCTCTCAAATTTATCTTTTAGTTCTAGGTTGTAGACAGTGAAATGCAACTTCAAATTTTTGATAAATTCAAAGAAAAAATGCAATAGAAAGGGGAAATGCAAGACCTAGTTTGAAATTTTATTTTATTTTTATTTTCAAATGCAATTGGATGAAATCTAAATGAGATGCAAAATGACTGATTTGTTTTTGTAATTTTCATATTTAAGAAGTGAAAAACATTGCAAATCTAAACCCTATATGATATGCAAGATTTAAATGCAAAAGAACAAACCCTAATTCAATGCAAATTTAAATGAAATGAATTCAAGATTTTAACTTGAAATGGAATGAAAGACTATAAAATTCAGAAAAGTAAAATGTTGAATATGTCGAGTTCACCAAAAAATGATATGGTGGAAAATAGGATCTATCCCAAATGTGAGATGTATCACTTATTTTCCAAGGCCAAATCACTTCAATTATGCAAAATAAGATGCTAATAAAAATTAGAAAATGAGCCTAACTATTATAGCAACTATGAGGAATGTTTTGAGAGCATAAAAAGTTGTGTACTTGTTTAGAAAGTTCTTTTTTTGAGTTATGGAGGACTCATTCGCCTTTAGGGGACAATGGGTCCTTATAGGGTTTTTGAAAACTGATTTAAGGATCCTTTACTTTGATGTTTGTACTCTTGAAATCTCGGTTATCAAGTTCTAGAAGGCAGTATTTAGTTTTGTAGAGCTATTTCAGTGATCTTGCACCTTGAATGGCAACTTTGCAACTTTGACAATTTTGGTAACTTTGATAATCTGGCTCTTCAACTTGTAAATCTAGAATCATACACTTGAGGATAGAAAACTTGTTGATTTGTTAGTGAATGGGGGTTTTCCTCAGTCAAACCCCTTTTAGGTAATCAAACCAAATGATGAAATAAGATAAAGAAACATGAACATGAAATGATGCAATTAGAACCTTGCCATGATGATATGATCTTTGAATTGCTACAATAAACACTTGAAATCTTCCTTGAAATGCCTTATGAATTCTCTTGAAATTCTCTTGTAGACTCTAATTTTATATTAGGATGCTCTTGCAAACTTTCTAGCTTGTGTTTGGAGAAACAATGTGAATTAACCCCTTATTTATACTAAATTAGGATATTTACTTCAAAATTCAAAGAACTAAGGACGACACCAAATTTGGAAAGAAAAACAATTAAATCCTTGCTAGAATGAAATTCAAAAATTAAGGTCTCAATTAATGGAGGACCCATTCGCCACCAAATGCGAATGGTCCTGGCTAAGTTTCTAAGAGTGAGCTTCAAGGAGTTGAAAGAAGGCCAAAAACCCATTCCAGATCAATTGAGAAAGGGGGTCCTATTAAGAGAGGACCCATTTTCTATCAAGGGTGAATGAGTCCTAGATCAAATTAATAGGACCAAATTTTTCCCAATGAAATAAATTTGATATTTAATTTATGATTATTAGGAGAGATCCTCAAGAGGTGTCAAAATGAAGGCCTAAAAAGGGGGGTTAATAACTCCACTTAACCTTAATGAATTAAGACCACCTAGGTAAATGTGAAATTTCTTTAAAACACTTTACAACACTTAAAAAAGGTACATGTTATGTACATTTTATTTATAAAGGGTCCCATAAGGATTAATTAAGGAAATAATTCCTAGAAAAGTGTGAAAGTGTGTTACAACACTTCACAACACCCTTGAAAAGGGCCAATTAAAACATTTTTTTTGCTAAATAAAGGTCTTAAAATAGTGTGAATGTTTACAAGACATTAAAACACTAGTCCAAGACACCATTTATTCAATTTCTATGTCAATTATTAGATCAAGCAAGGAAAAGGCTACTTTTTTTGTTACTACAAAAAGACTCAGAGGATTCACCATTATCTATGTTCACTTATGGAATAGGAGAGGATTGTATCATTTACTCAAATTATTAATTAAATTTGGCATCCCTACTGGTGAGCACATCCTCCACACTAGGATCATACAACTTTTATCCTTTCCTTTGATGAAAATAGCCCACAAAGATGAACTTAGTACTCTTCTTATCAAATTTATTTTCTCTAATCTCATATGGTATGTGAGAAAATGCTTCACATCCAAATACTCTAAAATACTTAACATCTAGTTTCTTTCCACTCCATGCTCCTTTGGGAGTGATTTTCTCCAAGCAATTTGTAGGAGATCTATTCAAGACATGAGATGTAGTATTGATAGCCTTAGCCCAAAGAAACAAATGGAGAACCTTGGATTGTAGCATGCACCATGCCATTTCCACCCAAGTCCTATTCTTCCTTTCAAAAACACCATTTTTCTTAGGAGTATATCTGTTAGTCATTTCTATTTTGATCCCATGATATTCACAAAAGGATTTGAACTTGTTGTTGATATATTCTCCACCATTATTTTTTCTTATTCTCTTAATATTATTCCCACTGTGATTTTCCACAAGTGCTTTAAACATTTCAAATTTTCTAAACACTTCATCTTTTTGCTTAAGGATGTATACCCAAGCTTTCCTTGAAAAATCATCAATGAATGTTAAGATGTACCTAGCTCCTCCCTTTGATGGGGGATTCATAGGCCCACATAAATAACTATGGAAAAATTCAAGAGATTTACTTTCCCTCCATGTATACCTTTCAAAATTTTCTATATGTTGTTTTCTAACCATGCATCATGTACACACATTTGTGTTTATCCTTATCCAAGGTAGTCCATCAACCATATTCATCTTTGAAACCGTAGAAAAACTTGTATAGTTTAAGTGACCAAACCTTAGATGCCACAACTCACTTGTGGAGGAATTTGTAGTAATGTAAGCTTTCTTATCAACAAATGGTAAAAATTTGTAGATGCCATCACTATTAACTCTTGTAGCCACAATTTTGAATCCATCATTAATGTTGTTGATTAGACACTTATTTGAATAAAACTCCACCTTATAACCATGTTGAGTTATTTGACTCATTGAGAGAAGATTTTTTGTTAACTTAGTTACAAGATTCACATCTGTTACTTCCAACTTCTTACCATCATGTCCTTTCATTGAAATGGAACCTATTCCTTCAATTGAATGTGAACTATCATCCCCAAGAAATATCATTGCACCTTTTGTTTCTTCTAAAGAATTAAAGAAGTTTTTATTGTAAGTCATATGTTGGTTAGCTCTGGAATCAATATACCATTTTTTTATTTAAATTTCCTTGAGTAGCCAAAGAGGCTCATTATATTATGATCATCATATTCTTGAGAAAAAATTGATTTCCTTCTTTGATAAAATTTTCTTTCACCCCCTACATGGGGTTTGCTACGACATTGATCACTTTTATGCCCTTCTCCACAATTATAACATGTGATAGATTTTTCTCTTTTAGAATGATATTTATTGTTTCTCCATCCATTTTGTGCTCTTTTAAAATAATTCCTCTATTGATTATCCCTTGGTTGAATCCATTACCTTTTATTATCTCTGTGTTGATTCCCTTGATTTTGTTTTTGATATGATTTCTTTTGATTCTAGTTCTTATATTTTACTCTAGTCACAAATGCTTGAGAACTCTTGCTAGACTCACTTGTGAACTTTTTAATTCTATCATCTTCATTCAAAAAGACCCCATACACTTCTTCTAGTGTGATATTCTCAAAATTTCCAGTTAGCTCTAATGTGCAGATTAAGTTATAATACTCATTTGGAAGACTTTCAATTAAAAAATCTATAATTTTAGTCTTTATATTCAACCTTCATTATTCCAAGTTGATTCCTTAATTTTTTTAATTTTTCAATATGATCATTCATGCTATCTCCTCCCTTAATTTTTAAATGATTTAATTGCTTTTTGATGTCCACTTTTAATTTTCTAGTTCTTTCATACATTTTTTGCAAAGTTTCCCATATTTTCTTTGTTGTTTCCAAATCTTGAACATGATACCTTATCCCTATAGAAGTTGAAAAACTAACTTCATAGTCCTCAAGAATCACCTACAAGCAATCACCTATCACATGTAATAAATATTCAGAACAAAAATGATAGATGTTCTGTAAACCCTCAGAGCAAGTTTGTGCAAGCAAAAAACAACATTATGATATTGAATGAAATTGTCTTACAAATAATGCAAAAGCCTTCAAAAAGGCAATCATGCAAAAAGCAAGAGATGCACAACCCTAATCCTATTTTGAGCAAAAAGACAACTCAACATGATAAGGATAATAATTAACCTAGGAAATAGAATATGCCTAAGTAAACTTATGCTAAAGTGTAATTAAATAATTAATTACACCAACACCCCCCATAAGTGCAACTTAGGGAGACTAACAAAGCATGCACCTAAAACTAAGATGAATGCAAGAAAGCATGAATGGGTCCCAACAACAAAGGCCTAATTAGGTACCCAAGTACAAATGCAATAATGAGGTAGAGAAGAAAAACCCAGTGGGACAAAACCCCCTACAATGAGATGACTATTGCAAGGAAGCACTGGAAGAACACTGTGGAGTAACACTGGAACCGTAATCTGACAAGCAAGGAAAGATACTTCTATCTACAATTGAAACCAAAACCGGAATCATGATAATGTGACAGCAGACTCGATGCCACAGAACACTGGAAAACTCACAAATTGGAACAACCCTAGAATCTGTGAAGCAATAATAGATGAGATGATGACAGAATCTAGAAACCATGTATCTCAATGTTGATGCCAAAATGTGACTGAAACTCTTCCATGGGAAGGAGTACCGTGAAGACTCTAAAACATTAACCATAAAAACATGGCCCTCAAACTAAGAAGAATTTGAACCAATGAGGATCAAGAAACATAATCTCTCAATTGAAGTGTGAACTGATGAATCCAATATGTGTCAAGCAAGAGAAAAAATGTGGCCAAAAGAAACTAGGAAACCAGATAACCCATGCAAGCTACCATCAAATCAAGATGAAGATGGGGATCAAAGTGCATGCACACTCTAATCATATTATTATGCAAGAAACCCCCCTGATGGAACTTTATATCAGTTCATTTATTACAATACCCAATGATTGTAAAAGGAGAGAATGCAAAACATGCATAACCTATAGAGAAAATGTAAACTTAGTGCATGAAAACAAAACCGATTGCATGCACAAACCAATGTTCACATCTGCCTCCATGATTAAAAATAACCTCCAATCTATATAGAGGTTGAAACTAGCTTTCTAATGATATCTCATTTGCGAGAATCCAACGCCATGGCCAAAAGTTATGACTTTTTCAAAAAATTGAATTTAGCCTGTAGGAAATGGGTTTTCTAGCAAAAAAAAGTTTAATTTTGAATTGATTTATGCAAAATCTGTTCACAATAAGTGGACAAAAATAGAAACCCAGAAATCGTTTTTTGATCCAGCAAGCAGAAGATGAAAAAATAATTTTTTTAAACCTTCAGCCAAGAGAAAAATGATGCGTGCCTATTTTTGTATAGTATTTTTCTCCAAATCCGTACAATATATCAAAAAACTAAAAGATACCCAGTTCATATTTTGACCCT
Organism: Sequoia sempervirens; assembly: GCA_007258455.2. Lineage (NCBI taxonomy): Eukaryota > Viridiplantae > Streptophyta > Pinopsida > Cupressales > Cupressaceae > Sequoia > Sequoia sempervirens. The sequence continues at coordinate 31,896,135 of VDFB02000013.1, read as the reverse complement.
GGCTACAAAACCCAGAAATTGTTTTTCCTACAAATGAGTGAAAACTGAATTTCTAAAGCAAAAATAAAAAATAGCTTCAATCCCTTACACAAAAAAAATGCTATGAGAGAATATCTTCAAAAAACACGAACAAACAGCAATAGGTCTAGAGCTCTGATACCATGTAGAAGTTGAAAAACCAACTTCACAGTCCCCAAGAATCACCTGCAAGCAATCACCTATCACATGCAACAAATATTCAGAACAAAAATGAAAGATGTTCTATAAACCCTCAAAGCAAGTTTGTGCAAGCAAAAATCAGCATTATGATATTGAATGAAATTGTCTTACAAATAATGCAAAAGCCTTCAAAAAGGCAATCATGCAAAAAGCAAGACATGCACAACCCTAATCCTATTTTGAGTAAAAAGACAGCTCAACACGATAAGGATAATAATTAACCTAGGAAATAGAATATGCCTAAGTAAACTTATGCTAAAGTGTAATTAAATAATTAATTACACCAACAATCCCTAGACTAATTTTCCATAAAATGGTAGCCTGTGTATTCATGTCCATTTTAGTCCATTTATCATGTTTACTTTCATCTATAGGTTTTTCTTCTATTGCTAGCTCCCATAAAACTTTCTTTTGTAGAATCAATTCCATCTCACATTTCCAACTTGCATAGTTAGAACCATCTAATTTTGCACTAAACACAATATTAGAGATCTTAGATTCAAAGCCATATCAAGAATAAAATAAACCCTCAAGCACTCAAACACAAAGGCTTAAAGAATAAATCCCTTACCAACACACATAATTAATTTTTTGTATTATCTTGCTTTGATGTTGGCCTTCTTATGAACCAAACAATCAAGGAATTTTGCAAATTTGTGACTTACAATTAAAAATCAAATATTCATCATACACCATATTTCTCTGAACTCTTCAATTGAACTATGATAGCTCAAATTTTACTTGGTCAAACTAACAATGTTTAAAAAAAACATTGGTCTACCATCATGGACATAAAATTCAAGGAGCACTCTGCCTAGCAACAATGAAAATTGCAATAGCACTACTAACCACATAAAATAACCACATATAAATCTATACATAGACCAAGGAATGACTTCACTCATCGTAGATCACCTCTAAAATACACTTTCCTTTATGTCACCTACAAAAAGGAAATAGAAACACTTGCTTCTCACACTATTTGGAGAAAAAATATTCATTTTTGACTGGGTGATGAAGACAAATTGACAAACATAGAAGAAAAGGAACCAAACAGAAAAGATTTGGAGTGTTGTTATGCTTGACACTAAGGGATGCAAGATTCAAACTAGTTTCTTCAAGGATGTGAATTTGATGAAACTTAATTAGGGCTAGGAAATCACAATAACAAAAAATTATACCATTAAGGGTGATACAAGCACAATTTCCATGTCTTACCAAAAACTTGTGATAGATTTGAGGCCTGGTAATAAAATTTTATGTGCTAATGGAAAAATCATACTTACTGTGTTGAAAAAGGATAAGGTATCACTTCCAACTGCTTCTACATTCGATCTATAGAATTTCCTTTTTCATCTATAATATGCTTCTTTGCAAACCAACAATCTCCTTTAATGATTTCTTCTTTGGTTGTAATATGCAAAAAACCAAACCATGGTCTGCTCAATGCTTTCAAACATCAACACCACCAAATTCTTCTACTCTTCAAGGTATTTAGGCTCTGATACTATGAAAAAATAATAGAAATAGAGAAATAGAGAAGAGGAGTGGTTGCAAAATAGAGTATTTAGCTCTCTACATTCATATTCAATTTATAGAAAAATACATAATGAATTCTACAACTACTCAATCAACTAGTTACCTTATACATTAATTGAAAGAGGGTAGTTTGATCAGATAAGAAGGTGGTTCAGATAGTTCTAGGCCCTTTTTTGACATATTAATTTATTCTAACAAATATGAAGAATCTCTTTATTCAAATTCTTGAAAACATAAAGATGTTGATAACATGATGAAACCTTCCCTAACTTTAATTAATAAATGTATACTTATTTGATTTTCTCTATTACAAATATCTTAAATGTCTGACTCAAGTGAAGATTCAACAAGAGAAGTATCTAAAGAAGAAATGGAAGAGAGGAAGAGAAGAAATCCAAGGTAGACAAGCTCCCCATTATAATGAAATACAAGTTTCAGGTAGTCCTTATTGTATCTAGGTTCACCTGAAAGGTGATGAAGACAATTGATACAAAATTAGGCCACATTAACATGGAAGCATTTAAGGAAGAAACATTTTCTCATGATACTTCTCCCAGAGCGTTGAGGATAGCCAATTCAAGATTAGCACATGTATCTTCCTTCCCAATGGTAGTTCAATGCCCATAACTCATATTAGCTATGTCTTAACACTATAATCCCACAAATAGGAAGTGTTATGACCCCTATGGCAGTGATATCATTGATCTCTTTGCTCCTATGATTAGGGAAATGTTTGGCCTCTCTCCTTATGCCCAACTAAAAGTGATAACTAAAATAGAGGAAATTGGAGAGTATAAAAAGGATATAAATGAAAACCTTATACATCTTAACAAAATATGGCTTAGGAATGAGAAACATTCAGTAGCAAAGATCCCTCAAAAACTAACAAGTTCAAAATTCTATTCTAAGATTGGGAATAACATTACTCTACTGTCTAGGGCTTTTGGTAAGGAAAAGTATAGAACCTATGAAACATGGATGTTCCAGTGTATCCATGTCATCTTAAATGACAAGTGTTCCTGGATTTAGGTCAGATTGTGTGAGAAACTATTCATGCTCAGTTGACCATGGTAGAGAGCATAAAACAATTTTTAGTCTTCCTATATAGTGTAATTGGTAGCCAGAGTTGGGAATTTTCCAAGACTAGGTTCCACCAAAGGCATTAAAGGAGAAGATCTTGGGCAGAGTAAGATTTGGTAATTCTATCCCCAATTAGAACTCAAGGAAGAAAATAATCACTTTAAGAGGGTCAATGATGCCTTCTTGTACCTAGTAATCAACCAACTCATTGGGGATGTAGAGTTCAAGATGACCAAAGGAGCCATAGCACTAATCAAAGACTGGGGACAATGGAACATTTAGTTTCCCAAATCCACCTACATCAAAATATTTGGTTTTGACAAAGAGCCCTACTTAAGACCTAGGTGTTACAATGACATGTTAGTTTTGATTGAATTTGTTAGGTAGGTCATGGAAGTGCACTTGAAATTCTCGAGCAAGCATAAGGAAAGGTTGAAATACCCTTTCCAACTGGGATTTTATGGATGTCCTTCAATTGAGGTTGTTAAGACTAACCTAGAATAATTACAAGCATTAAATTTAAAGACTTATATATCCGAAGGGATAATTTTGACCCGAAAGGGAAGATGAAAGCTCTCAGTTCTCCCATGTTCCCATTTAACCAAACAGATATTGAAGACTTATGGGTAGATCTATAAGATGATTTTGAAGTTAGGAAGAAAAGTTATGAGAGGTTGACTATCTTCTAGATGAAAGAGTTTGGGATTAGAGATGACATCCCAAAAGGACTATTAGATGATGAACGTGTTGGAAGTTTGGAAGTTTGTCATGGCTGATGCAATTTGGAAATATGAACATGAAGTGTACATACATCGATTGATTCGGCTATCCCTATGTTTTGATTGATGTAAACATTGTGGGGAAGAATTTTTGGTGTCATTTGTATAGTACTAACTATATTGAAAAGTTGATCTATCAAGAATTTTGCTAAGTGCTCTCTTTTGATGATGTTGTGTTTTAGTGCGTTAGTTTTTGGGTCCGCACTTCACCACAAGAAGAGGTATAAATCTAATATTTTATTGATATCATTATGACTAGATAGTACTAAAAGGTGGAAAATTCTCGTTGCTTATTGTTTAGGACATAGAACAACAATCTTATTCACTCTCATTGAAGGAAACCATAGAGATCTCAATCTAAGGATGAAGTAGGAGAAAGAGATCTTGCAATAGGGTATCCTAGGGTATGATTTATGATCAAGTAGGGATTCACCACCAAGTTAGGGCTTGGAAAGACTAATGAAATTCAAGACCTAATGTTTAAACCTAGTGCAATGAAAAACTTCACTAAATGACCTAAAAATGCATGTAAGTCAGAACAGAAAGCTAGGAGATTAGAGGTGTGCACCTAGAAATTTGTAGGAGGTTGAATAAAGAATTGAAATGCTGAAAGCACTAAAATTAATGCCTGTTGGGACTCATATACTAGAATGGGTGATTTAGTCCTAGATTAAGCTTTATGGGCAAGAACAAAAATCTAGCAGAGATATGTCTAGAACTCCTGAAAAATGCAAATTTCACTATACTAGAACTCATAAGCTAGAAGTGGTGTATCAGTCCAATTTGAATTTTCTAGAAAATCAGGACCTGAATCTACTCTTCAGTCCCTTCTCTACCTTCTTGACTTGGTTTCTAGATATGAATGTGAATTTTTTGCATTGTAGATGTTCTCCAATGATCTTGTGAGTAAGGTGACAACTTGAATGACTTTGCAACTTGAAAACTTCTTTCCAATATTTCCAATCCTCCTTAGAAGGTCTTCAACCTAGATCTACAAATCACACACTAAAGAGAGAAAAATGTCCTTTTGTTAGTAGAAAGGGGTTTTCCTTGGTCAAACCCTATTTTGGTAATCAAACCTTGTAATGAAATCAAATAAGATAAAGGAATGATGAATGAACAAAATGTAATGTTGCAAGTCACCAAACCCTAGCCATAAAAGGCTACAAACATGTATGAAGTGACTCCAATGGATGTAGATTTTGAGTCTTTCTTGAATGTGATAGATCTTGAGTTGTATGCTAGCTTGAATCATGAAACCCTACATCATAATTGTTATCTCAAAAACAAACATGATGCATGATGACTTTGACATGATGCCTAATACTTGAATTATGCTCCAAAATACTTATAATTATCCCTTGAATGCTCTTGAATTCTCTTGTAAAATCAAATTTTCTATAAGGATGCTCATTCAACTTGCTAGATCACTTGATTTCTTGTTAGGAGAAAAATGAATAAAATAACCTTGTATTTATACTTGTTTATGCAAAATTCCTTGAAATTACAACACTACAAGCTAACATCAGATCTAGGAGGATAAAATCTCACAAAGAATTTGAATTAAATTTAATTTTGGGCCGCATGGGGTTCATATGCTAGAAGTGGTATATGATTCCCATTAGGCTTAACTATGGTACACATTTTTCAAAAATACTTAGATTCATGTGAAATCAGGATTGCGACCCCAAAACATAGGTGGGACCCCTACACCCAAGGTGGCATATGAGTCCCAAATCACCAAATTTGTGCCACAAAACCTTAAAAGACATGAATTATGATTGGATGTTGGTTTGTGTTGGGATTATCCTAAAAAATATGCATAAATTAAGGCTTGTGGATGCAAAACAAGGCCAAATAAAGAATAAAGAAGCCCAATTAATAATTAAAACCTTAGATAAGTGTGAAAGTGTGGAAAAAAACTTTGCAACACCTTAAATAAGGTACAACTAGGTTCATTTAGATCACAAGGTCCCAAGACCTAATGTCAATGTGTTAAACACATTACAACACTAAATCAAGGCAACATCAAGCTCTATTTAACAAGGAGGGACCAAACAAGTGTGAAAATGCTATGGATGACATTTTTTGACACTACATTTAGCCCCCACTTTAGTGAGAGGATGAACTTGCTTCAAAATCACACTAAAGTAGATGGGATCACATCAAGAGGGGTTCAATCATACTGATGCTAGTGGGATAGGACAACACCAACCAGGAGGGTTGTGCAAGGCCCCAAGATCGAGGTCCTATAGAAAACTAACATAGGAGAAAGAGAAAGAATGTGAAAAATAACATGAGCAATAACAAGGCACAAGCATACATTGCCAAAGACAAGGAGAAAAGAAAAAAAAAGAAAAATAAGGGTGGATCAAGCTTTGATTGTTTGTCCATCGTGATGCGGATCAGATCTAGGTTGTTTGTCCAAATTCATGCTCAATCTAAGGAAACAAAATTTTAGGTTGTCCATTGGGTGAGTATCCAAAGAGGTGAGACACATACACACACAACCGGTATGCTCTCTCACACAAAAGCAAGTGGCTATGGGAAAGTCATGCCTCGATTTGGCTTCCCATCCAACCAAACCAAAGTTATACCTCCTGATAAATTTTATAAAGTGTCACACAATAATGAACTTTGAGCTTCATGAGGCAAGCAAAGATTCATATGCTTGATATTCATGAACAAACAAGATGGCTCCATAGGCATGCAAAGTGTGTTATGCAAGGTGGCCATATAACACAAATTGAAAATGCAACATAAGGAACGTTGAAAGGAGTTTTGCTTAGTTCATGTAAGGTCTTAACTTAGGGAACATTGTACCTAATGTCTCCAAGAGAGTACCAGTCAAAGAATAAAAGATTCACAACTTAGGGGATGCAGTGTGTCACATCAAACCACTAAGAGGAATATGGTATGCTAAGAGAGATCACACTCTTGAGTGAGATCACACCCAAAGTCTCCAAAAAGAAAAAGACACATCACATGAATCAAGAAAACTACACAAAGAAACATGAAATGAAAAATAATAATGCCAATGTATGCCCCCACTTTAAAGAAATTTTTAAACACCATGTTGTGAGAAATTACTTTAAAGTAGAAAATGATAAATAATAATCAATAAAGAAGACAATAGAGATAACTCAGAAAGCCCCATGCCAACTCATATGTTTCCAAATAAAGCTACATTATGCAAAGGAAAAGAGAAGGGGTTGTCCCCAAAAATAAAATTCTAAACACATGAGGGATCCATGGATTTGAGGTTAGTTTGTCTTTCTTACAATTTTTTTAAGAGAGCTTGGAACTATCATCATTTGCTAAATATGCATAGAACTAGAAGTATTACACAAAGAGAGAGAAATCAAAGAAAATAATTTTGGGTCAACATGGAAGAGACATGAAGGTCTTGACACCTGGTGTCATCCCCAAAAGGAAAAAAAAAGACAAAGAAAAGATAAAGGATTTTTTTGGGTCAACATGGAAGAGACATGATTCTTTGGATGTCTTGCGTCATCCCCAAAAGGAAACACAAGACAAAGAAAAGATAAAAATGTTTATGAAATAGAGAATAATGTAGATACAAATAGAGGAATACCAAAAATAGAGAGAAATACCAAAAAAAACATCACAAGGGATCACATTATGCACACGAAATCACACAAAAGAAAAAGAAACAATGCAAAATAATAGTTAGGCACATGCGAGTCAACCTGTTAGTAGGTCATCTGCATCCCAATCATGTTCATCATATATAGAAGGCCAACAACTAGCCAATGAGACAATAGCAAGTGCCAAACTAGGGTCATTATCAAGTTCAACACTCTTCCTAGGAGAATTATCATGTAAGCTCATAGAAGAGGAAAATAATGTATTCAATTCATTATGCACCTCCTCGACAATTTTAGCAATCTCCTCATTGTCATATAAATTAATCACAATAGGAGGTCGAATGATAATTTCCAAAGAAGGTTTTAGCTCCTTTTGTAGTTGTGGTATAGGATTTTTTCATTTCAATGAAAGGGAAGATTCGTCGTGCATTGCTTCAGTCAGGTATGGTTTTGATTCTCTTCATTTTTTTCTTCATTTAAGCTACAAGAAAGAGCACAATGCATGTACGCCTATGCTCTCTAGCATGTCTATTTATTTTCATATGACTTTCAATTTGCATTTGTGTAGGAGCAGGTTGATTAGCCATATGTTTCTTTTATTCCCTAAGGGGAGGAACGAAATGAACCATGGAAGATTGTTTGACTTTCTCTTTAGCTTTATAAACCTGTTTTTTATTTTAAGAGGCATGATGAGATTGTTTTTTGTTATCTCTTGGTATTTTGTAGGAGATAGGAAAAGGATCTATCTTAGGTTGTGTTAGATCTGGAAAAATCTCACAGATTTCACTAGCCTTCACCCACCTATCTCCCATGTACCACAAAAATTCGCCACACCTTAATTTCATGATCAATACAAATTATCCATTTTACAACCCATGTTAACTTATGATCCCATTAATATGGCCTTTGACATGTAAGAATCTCTCTAATCATTGTTGCGTAAAAGCTTTAAGAGTAATTGGTCCTTATTGGGAAGATCATATGCATGTATTTTCGATTAGCAAGTCATAGCCCTTCATTTGAATATTTTTTGCATATCAAGAAGAGGTGAATCAGGCTACAATGATCAAAGGCCCTGAAGATAAAAAGTATGCATAATTCAGAAGATAATTCCTAACATTTGACCAATGAAAAATAATCGGCAAAAGCAAGGTCATCAGAGCAAAGTTTTCAAATCATACCAAGCTCGTGCATCAAGTCGATGGCAACCTCATTGGGAAGAAACATATACACTTTCAATGATAAAACATAAGAACCATTGTATCAAAGAGACATGTATGATCAGAGTAGGTTCCTCAGATCTCCTTGAGCATGTAGGTTATGTCGATGAGAGAAGTTTTCAGGGAAAGTCTCACTGACTTATCCCAATGAATGAAGCAGTAGAGGAAATACATCGGGGAGACCAAATACATTGAAAAGGCATTTTATTCTCTCAGTGATGGTACATGTCAGGTGGATGGTAAAATGGAATGGCCACAATTTTTTGGAAAGACATCGGGTGATGATCAAATGGATTTCTAATGGTCTAGGCCACCTTGATATTGGGTAAACTTCACAATGTTCTCCCCGAAATAATAAGAGTTGAGAAGCAAGAGAAAATGTAGTTGTACAACATCGGTAAGAGTATTAAGTGGTCTTCCTAACTAAATATGAGAAATAAAAGGACACTTCATATTGAAGGGACATTTAGTTATGTCTTGGTAATTAGTTATGGATGTATAAACAAAGGTGGCACCAAATAAAACACACAGATTGACCTACGATTGAAGGGGTTTCACCAATGGAAACTTCTTGTGTCGCTCTAACATTTCAAAATTCAAAAACTACGTTGCATTTATTTTCAATGGTGAACATTAATGGCCACATGAATGAACCTTATGTAAATATTTTCTGATTGAAAAGAGATTGAACCAAAATAATTTTCAGAAGTTGTAATGGGAAGAACAGGAGATCGAACAAGAGTCAAGGAATTCAGTGTGAGACATACAAGTAAGCATAATAAGTTTCCCTACAATTGATAAATTACAATTCAATTCTGCCACCTTGTAGAGAATTGGAATGGAAGGTTCAAGTTCTACAAAAACAAAAAATAGGAAGTAACAAGGGGAAAGTAGCTAGTCCAAAAGCAAGAAACAGAAAACTAAAATAGGGCCAAAATTGAAAACAAAAGAACAAAAACTAAACCAGGACCTCATTGATCAATTTCCTCATTCAGGTCTGAAAGCTAGGAGGTCTACACAATTGAGGGATGATGTAGAAAGACTAGAAGACAAATGCAAACATATAGGCGATGTGTGGACTCCCATTAGGGGATATGAATTGTTCATGTTTCATTACTATTGCAGAAGTAGATTTGAATCAGTCTGTAACCCCTAGAATTTCAATTTGAAAAAGGTAGTTCTTCCCAATGTCTTCGTGAATGTAGAGCTCATTAGACTTCTAGCCAAAAATTATAACTCAAACCTTAAATCCATTTGTAACCTGCAAGGTGAACCTTTCATACATATATCCAAAACTACACTTTGTGAGGTTTTCAACCTAGATGACACATGTGACCAGCCCATAGTGCATGAGGATTTGGAAAAGGAGTACTGGAGAATGGATACTACCTACAAAGGATGGAGGTTACCATTACATAGGCCCAGGAAAGATGAAGACCTATTTCCACTTGAGGATAGTGATGGAACCCCCTTTCATGTTGATTTTTTCAAGCCCTATCTAAAAAATACTTACTTCTCAGTAGGTCAAATAATGGGAATGAAGGTATCTAAATTAATGTCTATAGGGCCAATGGTGATTGTTGTAGACATACAATGCCACAATGCAAGACCTTTTGATTATGCTTCACACATTTCAAGAGGGATTGACTCAGGGTTAATGGCCATCAAGAATGGATCTCCCACAATTCACTTTAAACATTATTCCCTTCTCATGCACATGATATTGTACTATGGACAAGAATTAGGAATGTGGCTAGAGGAATTGAGAATCACATAGTTGGATAAAGAGGTTCAACCACTACCAATACAATTATGGACCTCCATTTGGGACAATAGGTTTATCAATTCCAATTATGTTTATTTTGAGGAATACTTTGTCAAGACACTCTATAGGTTTTATGATCACCCTTGTGATTATTCATTATCTACTGAAATCAAAAAACTCTCAAGGCCCAAGGATTTCAATGGACCACCAACTATAGGTCATAATTGGGGTGACTGGTATTGCTATATTGATTCCACTATGATCAGAGTTTATGGTTTTGAAGACACATATTTCCTATTACCCAAAACAATGCCAGATAAGATTGCATATCTAGAGATTGTCAAGCAATTGGATTATTCCAATGTCATGAACTTGAGTGCATTTCAAAAATAGTCATTCATGCCTAGTACATTACATTTTGAAGATTTCACTATGGTGTCAAAGGAAGGATATGATCTTATTTTAGATAAATTGTCACATTTCAATATGAAGAAGGTTGCACCAAGGAAGGGATTTGATTTTGAAGGTTTTATTGATTTTGCAAGGAAAAAATAGAATTTAGGTGGATATGTTCACATACCATATCCTCATGATGATATTATCAGGAACATGGAAGAAAAGGAGCCCGATTTGGCAATTGATAACTACAATAGAGAAATGGAACAAAAGATGAAGGAGATACATGAAGCAAAAATGTTGTCTTTTGGTAGTGAGGAATCTTCTGATGAAAATAAACCCCAAGGCCACCTAATAAGATCCCCAAGTTAAGAATTGAAGAATATCAACCTTCAAATAGAGAACAAGAAGTTGGGGAATCATCTGATATAGATACTAGGAAATTGGCCTATAAGTCCTTTTTCTCAGATGACTAGTTCATTAAGTCTCCTGAATTTAAATCATTTTTTACAAACAAAAGGGGAAAAAAATAAGGGAATAATTCAAAGACATCACACCCAGTAATGAAAGCCAATTTCTTAATAAATTGAAGTGTGCATGTAGAGAATGGAAGGAAGAACATGACTCCAAAGAAAGGAAGAAAAATATTAGAGGAGTTTGGTGTGACGACCTTTCCTAGTTTGGACTTAAACTCTGCTCTTATTTTTTATAGTTTTTTACATAATAATGGTGCCAAACACAAGCTCAATCCAGAAGGGGTAACAGAGGTATACACTAGGTCAGGATACAATCCTGATGAAAGTTCTCTTATGATTTGGGATTTGTAACCCCCACATAAGAAATCTGTGATTATTGATATTAAGAAGGAATTTGGTCATTTGATGAAATTAAAAGTAGGAGAAACTAATGTTGTGGTCATATATGACATTGGCATAAATGTAGCCAACTTGAACAAGGCTCAGATTCAAATGTTGATCAAAGAATGAGATATGTACAAGTTGAATATTGAGAGAATGCTCAAAGAAAATGATTTTGTGAGAGACATAGTCAAGGACACATTCAAAGTATCCACTAGAATGATAAATCAAGGAGAAGGTTCCCAATCAAAGGACAAAAGTGCGGAAGTACATATGAATAATTACCAAGTACACACTCAAGTGAGCAAGGCCAGATTTGAGACACTTTTTGCAATATTTTAGAAGAGGCACACTAATCTGATGATTTGGATGGATAAGTTCTGGGTAACTCACTCCAAGAGTCACATTGCCATTCAAGAACATAAAAGGATAAATGATGGGCTTCAGGAAAAGCTCCAAGAAATAAAAAATAGAAAAACTTATAATACTGGAGTCATTACAACTACTGAGGACATGGTAAGGAAACATAAGGACTATTATAAGGAATTTTAAGTAGATGCTAAGGAGTTTATTGTTGCTTCAAAAGAAGGTGTGCCTGCATTGTTAAGAGATAATGGAGAACTAAAAGGTCAAAGTGAATGGATGAAAGAGTGCCATATGATACTATATGGAGCCTTGGAAGTAGCTAAGAATGAAGATCTAGCATTAGAAGAAGCCTATGAGTGTTTGGAGAGGATGGTCATTATGGAAATTGTTGTGAGGAATGTTGTAGAGGATGTTGATACATAGTTGAGTTAGGAATATTTAGATCATATAACACAAGCTCCTTTTAATTGATTATAGTAACTTGGAAGTAACATTTGGATTAGTAAGAAGAGCCCTGTAATTGATAAGACTGCCATACTGTCTCCATTTTGATATTATCTTGATATTCAAACTAAGGATGTGCTTCATTTGTCAATACACATTTTTTGTCATTTTGTGATTCTGTTTTATTGGTTCCTTCAAGGAAGGATTAAAATTCTTTTAAATAAGTCACAGTAACCTGATAGGATCAATTGGATCAATAAGTAGAGTCTATCAGTCACATCATTGCATGCATTTATATAAGATATAAACAAAAACAAGTGCCAAACAATTAGAACTTTAACCAATACTAGTCACCTGTCATAAAACTTCGTTGCCTCTGCTTACCCAATAAAGCACTGGTCCACTTCACATTTCATTTATACATTACTTATCCACTTTCATACTATAAATTTCCAATTATCACATTAGGAGTAGGAATAGTTAACAAGCCATAATCTATCTCACACTTTATGCCACTATGGATAGATCCTTCAAATACAAGTAAATCACATAATCTGCTTCAACTATCAAAGTCTACCCACCTAGGTTTAGTAGAGCCTAAAGTGCAGGGATTCATCAACCATATAGGTTAACTCCATTCATTGGTTCAAGAACATTGCAAGTCTGATCGTAGAGCCTAGAATCCTCTTAGGATTTGTAACCTACATTTTTGAGATCCAACAGATTGGTGGCTCTATGGGGAAAATCCAATTCTAAACCTTAGCCTTCCATCATAGAGTTGTTCCAAAAAATCATAAAAGGGTGAAAACTCTAAGCTGGGAAGAAACACAATCATTTTCCTACTTATGAAAAGTAGGTGACGACTCTAAAGAATTATTATGACTGATAAGATAAAAATAAGATAAAAAAGGTTAGATGGTAGACACCAGAGATATTTTATATCATCCAACATGAATGGAAGATCTTTGCACTAGGAGAGTCCTAAGAAGGGTAGTGTTAGGTGGATAGATAAGCATAGATCTCCTCGTGGAAAAAACAACACAAATAAGGGTGAGATAGTATCCAAATAACAAGAAGATAATGTGAACACATCAAAGTAGCCCTTCAAAACATTCGACTCTCCACTTCACACTGATGGTGGAAATCCCTCAACACCTCTTGAAAGAAGCAATACAAATTATAATGTCCTCAATTTCAGGTTAGACCCTCAAAAGGAAAATGAGTTTGAGGAAAGGGTGGAAGAAGAAAGAAAATGGAGACAAGAGGAATATGATAGGGGATTCTCATCAAAGCAAGGAGAAGAAAACTATGAGGGGTATGTAGATCACACTATCGTTGATTTTGATAGTATGACAAACCAAGAGATTGAACTACATTTAGAATGGAAAAGACAACCACTCAGAAGGAGACAATAGATGATACAAGATGTAAGAGAGGGGGACCACTACGTGCAAGGCCCCAGATCATGGAGGGCCAAGATGTGGAAGGTTTCCCTAACTTACCTTAGCTTAACGAGGTGTTAGGATATGCGAGATGAGAATGGTGAGGACTATGAGGTCCTTCAACCACTCTATAGACCCGAAAGGAAAAATTAGGCTAGGCGAGTCAGTTTTTAGGTTCAACACTATTGCTTAGGAAGCTCTTTTCCCAAGGACAACAGTGTGATGCGTTGGCATCTCTAAAGTGCATTGGCATCCATATGACCAGAAAACAATAGCAACAAGGTCAAACCTATGAAAATGAGCTAATGACCTAGCTAACTACTACTAAAGGGCCAAAATAATGTGATAAAGTAAACTAAATACTCTCTAATGTGATAAAGTAAAAAATCAAGAGTAAAGGTGGCAAGAAGGATCTCACAAAGAAACTCATTTGCTAGCTAGCTCCTTGAAAGAATGTTCACCTACACACACAAAGGAGAGGAAAATGTTCGGTGGATGTATAGGGGCCTGCCTTAGTTAGACTCCATTTTGGTGTTTCCACCTCCATGGACAACCAAGAAAGCAAGATAAAGAAAATAATGTAGTAAAGAGCACTAAAGCACTACAAAACAGTAAATGTGCTAACTCAACCAAGTGATAGAGGAAAGGAAAGGGATCTTACAACCTCCACCAGGATCACTCAAGGCTACTTGGGGGAGAAAATGAGAGTACTCGAGCCTTTGTTGCTATGGTGTTTATCCCCAACTTGCTCTACCAAAGTGATGGAGTGATGTATTTGTTGCAATGAGGTGCAAAGGTGCTGCTAGAAAGCTTGAAAGTGAGTGCAAGAGTATGAAAGTGAGCTTGTGAATGAAGTGAAGAAGTTGAAATGCTTGTTGAACGAGTGAATATGAAGAGGAGATGGAGAAAAATGGCCATATTTTGGTTGATTGGCCGAAGGGGGTGTTACAACTTGACTCCCAATGAGAAGTGTAATGCCTTTGCAGGTTCAACCACAAAATATGCTAGGGATGTAAGTGCACTATGCAGATGTTTGTGGATTGTACGAGCATCCCCAATAGAAATGCCTCCATCAATGCTCAAAATAGGCACTAAGTGTGACAAAAGTAGTGGGCTTAGGTGGAATTAAGCCTCTGAACTTTGTTTTCTAAAGTGGAGAAGGAAAAAAGGGGAATTTGCATAAGGGGTGAAAATTCACTCCTATACATTTTTCCACCACTTTAGTGAGCATGAATACTAATGAGTGCTCGGTAAAGTAGATCAAGGAAGGAGTAAGGTTAGAGATGTATACTTGAATCATCGAGGAAGTAGACTATGATTTGGAAATCCTAAAGGTGCAGGATAAGCGAAGGGCTTAATAACTACTCAGAACTATGAATTTGAAGGAGGAAAGTTTCTTGCAGGATCATAGACCTACAAGGAAGGTGTCCCCCAAAAAATATAGCATGGAGGATACCCCGTGAAGCAAGCGCCTTACAGGCCCACAAACCTGCAAGGAAGGTGTCCCCCAAAAACTCTAGCATGGAGGAAACCCAAAGGAAGCACCCTATAGGCTCTCAGTCCTATGGGAAGGTATCCCCCAAGATCTCTCACATGGAGGAAATCTAAAAAAGTAGACTTCACAGAGTTAGGAAGTGGCCAAGTAGGCAAGTAAGCAGGCAGTCATGTGGACTGCCGATAATTTTGGAAGTCTTTCAAAGGGGTCCCTTCGGAACCCTTCAAAAGGAGAGGGGTCCACTCAAGGGATGCACTATTTGAAAAGCAAGGTCTAGTTAGGTTGCCCCTAAACTAGAAACAAATGATTTCACTCAAGATAAGATCTTTCAAAGGGGGTCCCTCGAGAACCCGTCGTGAAGAAGCGGGGTCCACTCAAGGGATGCACAGTTTGAAAGCAGATGTTTTCTTTCTCATATTGATCCATCATCAAGGGATCCTTTTGAAAGATGTTCACTTCATCAAGGAATTTGAAAAGAAGAATATGCCCCCATGCAAGGGGAAGGTCAAAGTTGTTCCTGCTTTAGAGGAAGGTTTCCAAGTCCTTTCTTTATGAACCCATGATGAAGGAAACATGTTCCATTAGGATACTGAGTTGAGAATGTGATTCTGAAGAAAGGTTTGTGAAGATCTTTGGGAAAAGATTCATTGGAAAAAAAATGCATTTTATGAAAAATTGAAATGTTGAAGGGAGGTGTTGTCACACATGAGAGGGACAACTCAAGCAAAGAAGAGAAAAAGATAAAGAAAAAGAAAAAGAATGAAGACAACACAAACAAAGGACACATGGGGATCTAGTTTAGCAGGGTCAGATCTATCTAAGCTCATATGAATAATAGGTAACTATAGCACAAGGTGAAAGATCATCAATCCCCAACTAGATTAGGAAGAATGTATGAAAAAAAAAGTAATAAAAAATTGGCTCAACATGAAAGGGAAGCCTAAATGCCCCCTAACACTTTGCATCATCCCCAATTTATTAAAAAATCAAGCACAAACATGAAAGAATGATGATACAAATAGAAGAAGGTTTACGACACAAAAACCCTACCTGTATCCAAGCACCAATAGGGGTGACAAGGGTCATCCAGGGACACATAGCATGATCATGGGGGAACACATCACAAAACACACACACACACAAAAAAGATCAAGAAGAGGTCTCCTAACACTGATCGACCAAGAGGTCATCCACTTCCCACTCTAGATCATCGTAGGGGGAAGGAGGATGAGCCTGCAGTGGTGGGATGTTAAGAGGAGGACCATCCATCCCTCCCACAATAAGGGCTAAGGAAGAAGGACCTGTAAGGTCTTCTTCACTGAGCTCTTGTGGAGCTAAGGTCAATGACTTCATGAAGATCACTAACAAGGCCCAGAATTCATCCAAAAATTGAAACATGCATCCCACAGGAGCGTTGTGTCTAACTTCAGTCGATAGGGTAGGCTATGACTGAGATTCACCGCTAGGCTCGCCGAATGACTCAGGAGCAATGAAAAAATCAAGGGAAGCTAGGACTAGTTCTGTCACTAAGAAAAAACAAGTTAATGCAGGGCCACCTTGCAGAGAAGGTGGGCTCCTCTTACGTCCTTCATTGCTAGAAGGACCACACTCCACCTTTTTCTTCATCAGAGGAGATGAAATCCCCACAAATGAGGCTAGGGGTGTGGAGGAAGAGGAGGAAAGAGCCGCAATCGACACAACTAGGGTATTAATCATGTCCATGGGTTTTGGGAAAGGCTGGATATCCAAAATGGACATCAACAAAGGTAGCTCTACCGAGGGAGTGATGAACACTTGTACCCCCTTGGGGTTAGGAATATTCATACTCACAATGGAAGCCATAAGTAGTACAGGACTAGACTGAAGAGAAGCAGAAGGAAGGGGAGAGGATAACTTTGTTGGAGGCCCTAAAGCAGGGGTGGTAACTTCTTCCTCCTTCCTTTGTGAGGTGGCCTACTCAGCCAAGAGAGCCTTTCGTCAGTGCTTGTGCTCATGCACAAGGTGGTTTCTATGACTCTTGGAGTTGGAGGCTAGAGGCTACGAAGGAACAAAAGGCTCCTACTCAACCATGGGAACATCCACTATAGACATTTCCAGTGGAGGAATGGATTCCTGAATAGCAGTAGGAGGAACAAGTTGAGGAGCAGTAGGGGGTCGGCTTAAGAACCTCGACAGTGGGCCTCTTCCCATTCACTAACTTAGGAGCAGGAGTGGTAGGAGAACATAGATCGAATTCCCTTTGGGAACTTGTTAGTGCCATTTCTGGTTCTCTCATTGTCTCATTGTGTACTTTTGTTTTTCATGATATAACTTCAGCTATGGGGTGTTTTTCATTTTGGCACGTGGGTCAAGTGGGTTCCCACAAGGGTTGAGCTCAGCATACCAAGGGTTTGTTGGATCTTAGTTGTGATCATGTGGTTTGCCCTTGATGTCAAAGTCCTTTTTAGTATGTTCTCATTGTTGATCTATCTCAGAGTGGTTCTCCTTGCACATCACAGGTTTTGGTTGTTTGAAGAGTCTTTTGGATCTAGTTTGAAATGTCTGAGTTTCCTATCGGTAAGACATTTCAGTTGTCATGGTGATTGTATTTAACATTCAGGCTGCTTTTAGCATAACATTAGCATTGTCTTGGCGACCGGCTCAAGAAAGGTTATTTCGGCAAGATTTGTCTTTGGTTTCAGCAATAGAAAGTACTCTCTATCGGCTTATGGTATATAGTCAAGATAAGGTCTTAGCGAAGATATTTTTTTCCCTGACTAGTGCTTGTGGATGTCTATCAACGAGATATTCACGTGGTTTCAGCAACTAAGGGTGATCGTATCGATAAAGGTTGTGGTTATCAGGGTGGTGTCTCACCGAGTTTTATATGTCTCCCCGACTTTTGCACATGGAACTATTCGTCGGCATGAGTCAGTTGGTTGGGATAATGTCTCGCCAAATTCAGAATGTCTCGGTGACCAGTGCTCTTTGGGTTTCCTTCAGTGTAAGTTAAGTCTCTTGGTATGAGGTCTCAGCGATATTGGTTTGTTACACCAACCAAAAACATAAAGGTAATCTCTTCAGTAGGAGCAAAGGTTTTCGGTGAGAGGTCTCAACGAGTGACCTTCAATCTCACTGATAAAACATAAAGGGTCTTCGTCGACATAAGATTTGGATTGTCTCAGTGACATCAGATGAATGGATAAACACTTTGGTATGACTCCCTTCGGCTGCGGTGACTTCGCTAGGATGTCTTGCTGACTTGGTGGCCTCTTGCTGACTGTGATGAATGTTCGATATAACATGTTCTCTTTGGCCAAATGTCTCCCCAATCGGATGGTGTGTTGCCGATATGATTAGCTTTTCGGTGTATCTCTTTACTGACCATTTGTTGTTGCCCTGAGGTCTTCCCAACACTGCTTCCTCTTATCAATGGTGCTTCTTGTTGGGGTGTCAAAATGATCTCCTATCGATTGTGCCTTCATGTGGCATTGTTGTCACTGTGATGTTTGGTCAAATGCACCCGGTCTTTCAGAATGGTATATTTTCTCGATGAGACATTGGGTTCTCGGTGTGTTGTCTTCTTGACTCCACGGTGTCACGCCGACTGGTTTGCTGGAAGCTGTGGCTGACATGGATTGAACCAAGGATGCATTTATTGTGGTTGGTCACTTGGCCCATGGCTCGAGATTGGCAATAAAGATTTCACTGTGGATTGACATGATGGCCCTGATTTGGTCTAGAGCCTCAAATGCTGGTGCGAGTTGGTGTGGTAGAGGTGAAATTAATTGTAGAACTAGGGCAGCGGGTTCTCTGAGGTGGATAGGTGGTTGGGACAGATGGCTTCTATATTTGTGGCCTCTAGATTTGTGATGATCACACCCGCAGATTTCCTGGACGACAGGGTCTGTGTACCTTCCTGGTTTGATTGCCATGGCTGCCCATCCCTGTACCTATTCAATTTGACCAAATTGTGTGACATTCTTCCTGTTCCACCTGACACAGGCCTTCAAGATGATTCGGATTGGTTGGTGGAGGTTCGTGGTCGAGCTGCAGGATATGTTTCCGTGTCAACTAGGGTTTCTATTGGTGTCCACGTAGACTCAAGTTGACTGGTGACCCTGGTTGTATAAATGTAGTTTCTTTCCACTTTGTAGGGGTTCATTTTTCAATTTAAAAATTGTAAGGGAACCAGTTATCTATGGTTGGGTAGCTAGGGCTCGATTTGAAGCAAGAACACTTAGGGTAAATTAGATTATTGTCAATCTTTGGGATCTAGGGCATATTTCACCGAATGTAAGGTTTCTGGATGTAAACGGAATCATGAATATGACTGATTGAATTTTGAAATCTCTCCTTGTAATGGTGTGTATGAAATTTTAATGAAACTAAATTATCAAGGATCATTTCATTTTCTGGTTCTAGTTTATGCTCTTGTTTAAGGAATGAGTTAAATTACATTAATCAATCTAGAGTTTTCTATGCATTATTAAGGGATCTGATAAGAAGTTTGATAGATTTAATCACTGGTTTAATGGTTAATAAGGTTAACTTCATAAAGACTTAGATTTCAAGAGTAAAATACCCCTTCTATTGCACATTCTCATGACTCCTTTCCCAAGGATATTGGCACTGATCTGGTGATAGTTTTTATATCTTCACTAGCCTAGTTGCTCAATCAGATAACAATATTTTAATTAATCAATTCTGTTCTAATGTTACACAATATCTTTTTTATCATTTTCAATGTGATATACACTGCTTGTTCAAAGGTTTCAAACTTTGAATGAAATTTGTTCTATCACATACAGGGAGATTGAATCTGCTTTGTTTAAGGGATTACCCCTAGGTCTTGTAGAGCCCGAAGTGAAGGAGATAGCAGCCACAAGTGTTTCATCTCGTTAGTTGGCCACCTATCTAGCAAGCATACAAGCATTGAGTGTGGCAAGCTCATAGGTGTTTTCTCAGACCTACTGGTTAGTTGTTTCTTAAGCAAGAAAACAACCAACAGATTGGCGACTCCGTTGGGGACCTATGTTTCATATTGAATAGAATCTCCAAGGTGTTTTATCCCACAGTTTGTTCATAGAGTCAGTCATTTGAGAACATTGGTTGAGTATAGCTTATGTCTCTACCTTTGTGTTTATGTTCCTGAGTGATTCCTTGTCTTATTCTTGTCAAGTTGTAGTTCCCATGCTCTGAAAGTTGTGTTGTCTAATAATCTATCCCAAGAAGCTTGGGTGGCGACTCTGAAGTCTTTGTACCAGTGCAAACCAATATTTAAAGATATAGAAGAAGTTTGGAGCAAAAATTCAAGGAGAGTCAAGAAGGCTGAAGGAATCCTAGTTCAAATGAGGAGAACACGATGTTATTACAGAAACCATCCAAAGCAGGAGCTGGAAGAAGAGTTGCCTAGAAATGAAGGCAAATGGGTGAAGGAAAAACTAGCACAAAAAGGTATGTCTACACCACATCCCACCCCTGGACATAGAGTTTCTTCTCATTTCGGTTCACAAAGTGAAAGAGATTTGGTAGGTTTAGATGATAATGTATCCAATGAGAGAGGGGAAGTGCATATGAAAAATATTGTAAATGAATATTCATCAAATCATGGCCAAAATGCTATACAACAAAGGGGAAGGGGTAGATTCCAAAAGAATAATAGGAATGTCGGGCATGCTAGGACCATGGAATGCCCCACTCCCACACCTCTTAGGGCTACCTTCATCCCAAATGATTCATCCACTGGGGATGACTATTCCCACAACCTGCATATATACCAAACTACTAGTACAACTTCTGATAGAGAGTCTACATTACCTGATGAGGATGAGATCTCTGATGATATACAAAGACTTAATCAGCAAATTGCTGCACTAAATGAGAGTAGGAAACAGAGAGAAGGAGCAAAAGAGAAGAAGATAAGAGATGTTATGGATCAGAGGGATGAGCTACGTAGAAGAGTTAAAGAGATGGAAGCCATGGATAGATTGGCATCCCAAGAAAATGAGGAGGATACCCTGGTATTGCAAGAAACTTTAGGAAGGATCCTCTCTGACCCCCTGGTTAATAAGATCACAAATAAACCTCAAAGTCATAGGGTTGAGGAACATGTTGTTCCTCTTCCTAGGAATACCAATAAATAGCCTCAAAATGTGGACAAAGGTAAGTGTCCTATGCAAGAAAAGAGAGGACATGAAGGAATAAAGATAAATGAAGGAGGTGCTGAGAAGAACACAGATCAAAATAACACTGCCTCACTTTTTGATAAGCTAATGAGAGAAAATGAGGAGTTGGAGAAAAAAAAAGGGAGATGGAATTACTTGCAGCAAACAAAGAAATGAAGAGGAAGCTTAGTTTTCTAGAATCTACTTTGAAGGAGCTTGTCCCTGATGCTCATAACACATGTGGTCAATCTGTTTCTTCAAACCCTAATAATGGTGATAGAAGCTTACCCAAAGATAATCCTTCTAGCTCCGTTCCACCCCCTAGAGGTCATGAAAAAGTTGTTTATTTTGTTGATCTACAAGAGGCTCAAGGTTAGCAGTCAGGTCATCAAAATGAAAGACAAAGAGACAGTGATACTCAAGGTGAAGAAAGAAGACATGTGGGGAGAAGAGTGACTCATATTGACAGATACAAGCAGTTATGTTTTGATAATATCCCTGGTTACCCAAACCCTATACTTGATAATGCTAGGAAACATGTGCCAAAGTTTGCAGGCAATAATGCTATCAGTGGTGAGGATCACCTTAAAGATTTTCAAAGTTTTTTGAATGAATTTGAGTTATGGGAGGAGGATGTAGCCATGAAATACTTCATGCACTCTCTAACAGAGGATGCAAGGGACTGGTATAGAAGTCTGCCTGATTTAAGCATTGACTCTAAGAACTCCTTCTTTAGAATTTTTAGATAGTAGTATGGCGACCAGACTGACCCTAGGTTCAGGCTACATGATTTCAATAACATCACAAAGGGACATAATGAAATGGCTACTGAATTTAATGCAAGATTCAAGAAAGAAATGGCTAAGGTCCCTGTTTCTCTCTAGCCTAATGAAAAAGCATGTTTGGTGACTAACTGTAATGCATATGACACCAAGATGTGCTACTTGCTAAGAGATAAATATCCACAATCTTTGCAAGATGCTTACAAGATGGCTGTAAACATTGAAAATAATAGAAGAGCATCTAGTAAGTTGGGTAGGAGAGATGATCCTAGGCTTACCAAGGCTTCTAAGCCTTCAAATGAAAAGGTGGTCAAAGATGCAGCACCAAATGACAAATGGGATCAATTTTTGAGTTTGTTGTAGAAACAAGCCAATTCTAAGAGGCCCCAATTTTAGAGGAATGAGAGGCCCCCAAGGTTGCAAGACTACCCATACCACACCAAATGGAATAATGGGAGGCCTATCCCAAATAATCAAAGGAACTTCCATGGAGTACCTGATCCATTGCAGAAGAATACCTCAAATATGGCAGATGATTTTCCATGGTGTGATGCCTGTGAAATGCCACACTCCTCACATTAGTGTGCTATTGCAGCCAAGGCAGTGGAAGAGAAGCAAGGTAGTTATGAGGAAGGTGATTATCCTCGTAACCCTAATGAGACTTTGAATGTGTTCATGACCAAGTCATATTTGGAGTATGAGGAATATTCCTCTGACTGTGGTGCTGATACAAATGAGATAGATATGCAAGGACAAGAAGGTCTTCTTCATTAGCAGCAAGTATTTTCTGATGGAGAAGGAGACGATTAGTTCACTGCTTACAACCTTGAAACCTGTGGCATTTCTCTGAGGAGACCTTCTAATGAAGAGATAGAAAGGTATGCAGTTGTATTGGCCACTAGAGCTCAGGCTAGAAATGATATTCACCTCAAAAATAGGGTGGTAAAGGCTAATCTAGGTCACCAAGGGGGAATATTCATTAAAGAAGGTGATACTGATCCTAAAGGGACTGGAGCTGAAAACACAAAAACTAGTACCAAAGGTAAGGAAGTCAAAGATCCAAGAATTTGGGCTAAAAAGAATGACAAAGCTAAGATAACCAGTGAAGCTACTTCATCAAATACGAAGATGAAAGAATTGAGCCCTGCAAATCAAAGTAATGGTAAGAAAATAGATGCACTGACTTCTCATGAAGTTATATTCCCAGAAATTCCAAGTTATGCACTAGTTGACATGTTTCAGGTCCTATCTCAGATAATGGTCATAGCCTAGCTTCTTGAGATGATGAGGATTGATGACCATAAGCATAAAACAATGGCGGTCATCAAGAGCATTGCTGGGAATAATCAACCCAAAATGGATGCTCGAATACCTGAAACAAGTGCAGGCTAGGTGAAGGATGTTGCAACTAGACTAAATGCAGATGAGAATCCTAAAGTCTATCTAGGAACTACAATCACTACTAACCCTGATTTGGTCAACCCTTTCTTTCTGAGCCTGATTATCAATGGAAACTTTCTCAGAAATTGTATGATTGATTCAGGTGCCTCAAATAATGTGATTCCTATTAAAATCATGGAGGAAATGGGCTTAAAGGTGGATAGTACTTATGGAAAATGCTTTGCTATGGACTCAATGGAGATCCCTTTGATTGGAATCATAAATGAAGTATCATATAGACTGGCAGCTTTCCCTAAGAAGGAACTTGTCATGAGTGTCATAGTAGCTGACATCCCTCCAACATATGGAATGCTACTGTCAAGGAAATGGTGTGCTTCTATGGGAGGAAGTATACAATGTGACTTATCCTTTGCTACCTTTTCCATTGATCAAAAGGATGTTAAGATTGCCCAGGAGTCAAGGTCCAAGCGTATGATTGAATCTGCTGGTAAAATAGAAGAACCTCCACTCATCAACTTTGTTGACACTGATATGGATACCTTTCGAGTAGAGGAAGTAGAACAAGAGGATGGAGAGACCAAGTCAGTACCAATAGTCAAAGAAGTCATGCAAACTACCTTAGAAGAGTCAGTATGGACCATGTACTTTGATGGAGCTTGTTCCAAGGATGGCTCTGGTGCTAGTGTCTTGCTGGTATCCCCACAAGGTAAGACCTTCAAGTATTCCTTTCTACTCCAATTTGCATGTACGAACAATATAGTTGAATATGAAGCCTTGTTGCTTGGCCTGAAAATTGCCTCTAAACATGGTATAAAATCACTAAGGGTATTTGGTGACTCAGAGCTAATTGTTTCTCAAGTCAGATCTAGATTTGTCACTAAGGAAAAGCACTTGAGGCAATATAGGAATGAAGTGTTGGATACCATTGAGGCATTTGATGCCTTTACAATAGATTGGATAGAAAGAGGGAAAAATGCCAAGGCTGACTTATTGGCCAATATAGCTGTAAAATTGGATGAAGTGACCTTCAATGGCATCTCTGGTATTGAGATACAAATTAGGCCTGCAGTGCCTAATAATGTCTACAATTGGCAGGTGTTCCAAGATGATAATGATATCTTGAGATTCCTGCAATGTGTTGACCAATATGAGCATCAGGAGATTGATTTTGGCTCATATGTGGTAGAAGAAAATGGTAGAGAGACCTTGTTTGGGAATTAAGTAATTCAATTGAAGAGAAATAAAATCCCAAAAGGGCTAGTAGTGTTGGAAAGAATTTTTGAAGGACCAGACAAGTCCAATACAAGACAATCAGCTACCCATAAAGAAGACCTAGAAGAAATTAATCTAGGGACTGATGGTGCACCAAAAAAAGTATACATAGGCAAGAAGATGAAGCCTCATGTAAGGAAGATGTTGATCACCCTATTGAGGAAATATAGGCACGTGTTTTCCTAGTCTTATGATGACTTGAAGGCTTACAGGGAAGATTTGTTCCAGCATGAAATTCCCCTAAAGCCTGATGTGAGACCATTCAGGCAGAAGCAAAGGCCTATCAATCCAACCTTGAAATCCAAGATGCAGGAAGAACTAACAAAATTGAGTGATGTAGGGATTATTAAGCCTATAAGGAACTCATCATGGGTGTCAAACCTAGTTCCTATAAGAAAAAAGAATGGTGATCTCAGGTTGTGTGTGGACTTCAAAAATGTAAATATTGCATCATTGAAATACAACTATCCACTCCCAAACATGGAGGCTATGCTGTAGAAAGTGACTAGATGTGAATTGATGTCCATGATGGATGGATTCTCTGGTTATAACCAAGTCATGGTGAAAGAATCAAAGCAGTACAAGACAACATTCACCACACCCTAGGGAACTTATGTTTATGTGAGGATTCCTTTTGGCCTAATTAATGCTGGTGCCACTTTTCAAAGAGCCATGGATGTGGCCTTTGCTGAGTTTTTAGACCTATTCCTTTCTGTTTACCAAGATGACTTGACTGCTCACAGCAAGAAGGAAGAAGACCACTGCTCGCATTTGGAGAAGATCTTTGTTAGGCTGTTGGAATATGGTATTTCCTTTAATCCCAAGAAATGTGCCTTTGGGGTTAAGGAGGGCAAGTTACTAGGGCACATTGTCTCAAAAGATGGCATCAGAATTGATCCAGAAAGGATAGCAGCCATTGATAAGATCCAACCACCAAAGAATGTCAAGGGAGTACAATCTTTCTTTGGTCAAATAAACTTCTTGAGAAGGTTTGTCACAAACTTCGCAAAGATCAGCAGACCTATCTCCAAAATGTTGAAGAAGAATGAGAGGGTAATCTGGTCAAAAGAGCCCTTAAAGGCTTTTCAAGCCATTAAAGATACAATAAAAGATTCTCCTGTGTTGAAGACACCTGACTATTCAAAGCCTTTCCAATTGTTCATGTTTGCCTCTTTTCACACTATAGCAGGGGTGTTGTTACAAAAGAATGATAATCGTTTCGAGCAGCCCATAGCCTTCTTCAGTAAGTCTTTACAAGCTACAGAATTAAAATATGACATAAATGAGAAACAGGCATATGCACTAGTCAAGGCTGTCAAAGCTTTCAGGCCTTACTTAATGGGAGTTATCATAATTTTGTATGTGCCTAGTGCAGCTATCAAAGACATTTTCACACAACAGGAAGTGTCAGGAAGGAGATGCAGATGGATTAATAGAATTCAAGAGTTTAACATTGAGGTCCAAATCACTAAGTTGGTGAGGGGACAAGGATTGGCCAAACTTATGGCCCAAGCCAATTTGGAAGCCAATCAGATAGACTCACTAGAAGAGGAAAATAGATCACACATATGTGATATGGAACACTCTGACTGGTACAAGGATGTGATCTATTATCTGCAGAAGATGAAATGCCCTGACAATCTGAGTGAAAATGAAAAGAGAACGATAAAGCTACATGCTATCAAATATGTTATCATACAAGGAAATTTGTGGTGGAGAAGTATAGAAGGAGTCATGCTGAAATGCGTGGATCAGAATCAGGCATTGAAACTTCTAAAGGAAACACATGGTGGAGCCCGTGGAGGACATTACATGGCCAAAACAACTGCACACAAGGTAATGAGGGCTGGTTTTTGGTGGCCTACTATATTTAAAGATGCCCATCAATTTGTGAAGACATGTGATGCTTGTCAACGTTTCTCTGGTAACCTTCCTCTTAGACCAATTGCAGTGCAATCTCCATTCTAGACTTGGGGCATTGACTTCATAGGTGAGATATCATGCAAATCTATTGGAGGCCACTCCTGCATATTGGTAGCCACTGATTATTTCACCAAGTGGGTGGAAGCAATCCCAACAAATAAAGCAACTAGCAGAGTGGTGATCGAATTTTTGATGAATAACATTTTGACAAGGTTTGGATGCCCAGAGAGAATTGTATCTGATAATGCTATGTGTTTTAGATCTGAGGAGTATACTGAATTTTGTGAAAGATATGGTATCTAGATCTCCTACTCATCACCATACCATCTGCAAGGAAATGGACAAGTTGAGTGAAGCAACAAGAGCTTGATGAAGATCATCAAGAGAATCTTGGATTAGAATAAGAGAGCTTGGGATTCTAAGTTGAAATTGGCTGTCTGGGCAGACAGGGTGACTGTGAAGAAGGCAATCGGTTGTGCCCCATTTGACTTGGTCTATGGCATAAATGCAAGGTTACCCCAAAACAACCTGATAGAGATGTACAAGTTTATCCAAGTTTATGATGATGAAATTGACAGTGAGATGCAATTGAGAATGGATGCTCTCACAGAGCTAGATGAGACTAGAAGGGATGCTCAAAGGAGAAATTCCAAGTTGCAAATACAAGTGAAGAATGTGTATGACAAAAGGACAACTGCAAGGAATTTTGAGAAAGGAGATTTGGTCTTATTATGGAATGCCAGATTGGAAGATATGGGAAAACATGGAAAATTTGATGCAATTTGGTTAGGTCCATTTGTGATCAACATCAAGTGGGGAGAAGATTCATATGTTCTTCAGGCTCTGACAGGTGAGATTCTTGAACTACCAGTTAATGGATAGTTCTTGAAGTTGTACTTCTCTTGAGGTATCTCTTTTCCATGAACAATAGCTTAGGGTTTGCTTTCCGTTTTGTTTTCTTGTTTGTGTCTACTATCTCTATCCGGGCCAGTTCCTGGTTGGGTTTGGTCTTTTCTGTCTGGTCTGCTCTCCCAGTGATCATGATTCTTGCTATGCCCACTAGGGGCATACATCCCCCAAATGGAGCCTATGTTAGTGCCATTTCTAGTTCTCTCATTGTCTAGTTGTGTACTCTTGTTTTTCATGATATAACTTCAGCTATGGGGTGTTTTTCATTTTGGCACATGGGTCAAGTGGGCTCCCACAAGGGTTGAGCTCAGTGTGCTAGGGGTTTGTTGGATCTCAGTTGTGATCATGTGGTTTTCCCTTGATGTCAAAGTCCTTTTCAGTATGTTCTCATTGTTGATTTGTCTCAGAGTGGTTCTCCTTGCACATCACAGGTTTTGGTTGTTTGAAGAGTCTTCCCGATCAAGTTTGAAATGTCTGAGTTGCCTATCGATAGGACATTTCAATTGTCATGGTGATTGTATTTAACATTCAGGCTACTTTTGGTAAAACATTAGCATTGTCTTGGCGATCAGCTCAAGAAAGGTTATTTCGGCAAGATTTTTCTTTGGTTTTGGCGACAAAAAGTACTCTCTATCGGCTTATGGTATACAGCCAAGATAAGGTCTTAGCAAAGATATATTGTTTCCCCGACTAGTGCTTGTGGATGTCTATTGACAAGATATTCACATGGTTTTGGCGACTAAGGGTGATTGTATCGGCAAAGGTTGTGGCTATCGAGGTGGTGTCTCACCGAGTTCTATATGTCTCCTCGACTTGTGCACATGGAACGGTTCGTCGACGTGAGTCAGTTGGTTGGGCTAACATCTCGCCGAATTCAAAATGTCTCGGCGACGGGTGCTCTTTGGGTTTCTTTCAATGTAAGTTAAGTCTCTCGGTATGAGGTCTCAGTGATATTGGTTTGTTAAACTAACTGAAAACATAAAGGTAATCTCTTCAATAGGAGCTAAGGTTTTCGGCGAGAGGTCTCGGTGAGTGACCTTCGGTCTCGCCGATAAAACATAAAGGGTTTTCGTCGGCATAAGATCTAGATTGTCTCAGTGACATCAGATGAATGGATAAACACTTCGGTATGACTCCCTTTAGCTGCGGTGGCCTCTTGCCGACTATGATGAATGTTTGATATAACATGTTCTCTTCAGCCAAATGTCTCCCCGATCGGATGGTGTTTTGCTAATATGATTAGCTTTTCGGTGTATCTCTTTACAGATCATTTGTTGTCACCCTAAGGTCTTCCTGACACCGCTTCCTCTTGCCAATGGTGCTTCTTGTTGGAGTGTCGACATGATCTCCTGCCGATTGTGCCTTCTCTCATTAATGTGGCATTGTTGTCACTGTGATGTTTGGCTGAATGCGCCCGGTCTTGCCAAATGGTATGTTTGCTCAATGAGACATTGGTTTCTTAGTGTGTTGTCTTCCTGACTCCGCGGTGTCATGCCGATTGGTTTGCTAGAAGCTAAGGCTAACATGGATTGAACCATGGATGCATTTATTGTGTTGGTCACTTGGCACGTGGCTCGAGATTGGTGATAAAGATTTCACTGTGGATTGGCATGATGGCCATGATTTGGTCCTAAGCCTCGAAAGCTTGTCCGAGTTGGTGTGGCAAAGGTGAAATTAATTACAGAACTTGGGCAGCGGGTTCTCTAAGGTGGATAGGTGGTTGGGACAAATGGCTTCTGTATTTGTGGCCTCTAGATTTGTGATGATCACACCCATGGATTTCCTGGATGGCATGGTCTGTGTACCTTCCTAGTTTGATTGCCATGGCTGACCATCCCTATACCTGCTTGATTCGACCAAATTGTGTGACATTCTCCCTATTCCACCTGACATGGGCCTTCAAGATGATTAAGATTGGTTGGTGGAGGTTTGTGGCTGAGTTGTAGGATATGCTTCCATGTTAGCTAGGGTTTCTGTTGGTGTCCACGTAGACTCATGCTGACTGGTGACCTTGGCTATGTAAATGTAGTTTCTTTCCACTTTGTAGGGGTTTGTTTTTCAGTTGAAAAATTGTAAGGGAACTAGTTATCTCTAGTTGGGTAGCTAGGGCTTGATTTGAAGCAAGAACACTTAGGGTAAATTAGATTATTGTCAATCTTTGGGATCTAGGGCATATTTCACCAAATGTAAGGTTTTTGGATGTAAATGGAATCATGAATATGACTAATTGAATTTAGAAATCTCTCCTTGTAATGGTGTGTATGAAATTTTAATGAAACTAAATGATCAAGGATCATTTCATTTTCTAGTTCTAGTTTATGCTCTTGTTTAAGGAATGAGTTAAATTGCATTAATCAATCTAGAGTTTTCTATGCATTATTAAGGGATCTGATAAGAAGTTTGATAGATTTAATCACTGGTTTATGGGTTAATAATGTTAACTTCATTAAGACTTAGATTTCGAGAGTAAAATACCCCTTCTATTGCACATTCTCATGACTCCTTGCCCAAGGATATTGGCACTGATCTGGTGATAGTTTTTATATCTTCACTAGCCTAGTTGCTTAATCAGATAACAATCTTTTAATTAGTCAATTCTGTTCTAATGTTACACAATATCTTTTTTATCATTTTCAATGTGATATACATTGCTTGTTCAAAGGTTGCCAACTTTGAATGAACTTTGTTCTATCACATACAGGGAGATTGAATCTGCTTTGTTTAAGGGATTACTCCCTGGGTCTTGTAGAGCCCGAAGTGAAGGAGATAGCAGCCACAAGTGTTGCATCTCGTTATTTGGCCACCTGTTTAGCAAGCATACAAGCATTGAGTGTGGCAAGCTCATAGGTGCTTGCTCAGACCTGTTGGTTAGTTGTTTCTTAAGTAAGAAAACAACCAACAAAACCTTTCTTTCTATCATATAAGTAGTACCATGGTCCTAGGTATTCATTAGGGAGATCCACGATCCTGAGCTTAGGCCTATGCCAAGGAGGAATCATTGGACTTCGTGGATAGCCACTGAGCTGACTCATCCAATACTCTTCCCAAGAAAGGGGAGAGGATGAGGCAATCTAGGAGAAGGAAACCTGCTCTTTACCTTTATGGGAAGGAGAGGGAACTGGCATGGAATTCTCCTTTCCTTTCTGGGAAGTGGGAGTATTCGTTACAAGCTATTCCTTCTCCTCTTGGGAAGAGGAGGCAACCGGTTGTTGTATCATAGGAAGGGTTAGTTTTGGCTGTCCCTTTCCCCCAGTTTTATACTTTACATAATTCTTATAAATTATTTCCATTCTTAGTGGAAGTGGACCAATTGGGAAGGGCCAAAAGTGATCCAACGAATATCCAACATCGGACACCAAGGGCTAATATCTAGTGTCATGCACTACATGCACAACACCTTTGTGGGAGAATTTTAAACACTTATGAACAATGAAGGTGATTCCATTCATGGAAGCTAGCCAAGGTATTCCTAGCTTCAGCCTGAATAGGTTCGACTCTGGGATGACATCAAAAACTATGTCAACAACCCTGGGTCCAACCAGGATGGACAAAGTTATCGAGCTATAAGGTTTGAGACACATAGCATCATGCGTACAGATGGTAGAATATTTTTCTTCATATTTTTCCTTTTGTGATGAATTTAACACTAATGTCTCCTACGTGATAACATTCACATGGCTCATGGGGTCTACCAAGACTCCTATCACAATGTTACCATTGAGGTGAGTGGGAATATAGAGAGGTGAGGGTTTATTGTTTAAGGGAAAATCTTGTTATGTGAATGTTATGTCTGACAAACTAAGTATAGGTAGAGCAGTAGAAGTCACCGTGACCATATTGACATAGTCCTTAGGTTGAGTAACAAAATTAGTGGGATCTATAATCATGTTAGTAGAGTGTGACGAAAATGGATCTATGTATATCTATAGTTCACTAATAGCTTTCACCACTGATTTGTTAGCATTTTGTTTACTCCCATCGAGATGAATGGAACCATCCTCGATGCAGTTCTGTATCTCATGATGTAGGTGCATACATCATTCAATGTCATGTCAATTAACTTAATGGTACTGATAATAAGTGCTCCCATCATACCAATTAGGGTAAGAGACTTTAACAGGCTTATGACTTGGCAAGGTTATGATCTTATCCTTCATCAACTTCTACAAGATAGAAGGATAAGATTTTGATAGCTTTGTGAACTTTCAGTTACATTTGAGGCCATTGTCATCGGTAGTGGAAACTACATTCATAATGGTCTTACCTTTTCTAGAGATTGATATGATGGACTTTCCCTCAGAATGGGAGCGCGAGGAGGATCCCCCAAACTGAACCACCATCTACTGGTATTCTCATAAGGCTACACACAAGTGTGAAAAAGAAGGGTATTTCATAAGGGAGAAATTATCTTTCCAAGGCCTTTGTAAGTTCCCTATGAATACCTTTTTCACGTCAAAATTAGGTAGCTGATATGAGATTTGTGAAAAGAGCGCTTGGTAGCACGCTATGAAATTAGTGATTTTTTCATTATCTCCTTGTTTACATTGGACAAGATCTGAAAAGGTCATCTTCAGCCTAATGTTTTCTTGAAATTGTCCAAGGAATTGATTCACAAGTTGGTCAAATGAGAAAATAGAGTTTTTAGGAAAGGAACAATACCACTTGAGCATTATGTCCTTGAGAGATCGGGGAAACAGTTTAGCCATCAACACGTCGTGATGGAAGAATTCTATGCACAAGGCATTAGAGGAAGATAGGCTAGGCAAAGGCTTGGGAAAGGCTTTCCAACTGGCTCTGCATCTTACCCATATTCTGAAGTAGGGTTTTCAAAATGGGATTGTTAGAAGATAGAGGGCCAGAGGAACCTCCTCTAGAACCACTACCAAATCCACCTCTAGAATCACCCCCAGTGTGACCTCCGCTAGAACCACTACGAGAGCCACTGCCATAGATAGGGCCTCCGCTGGGGCCACCACCATGACCTCCACTAGAACTGCCTCCACTAGCACCACCTCTGCTACTGAATTCACCACTTCTATCAAAGCCCCCACTACTCATCTCACCAAAACCTCCACCACTAGAGGTGATAGGGGGTGAAGCTAAAGCCCAAGGGGACCCTATTTACTTTGATAGATTTAGGTTGTTCGAAGATAGAAGGGATATTGATAGAGGGGACCACATCAGCCATGTAAATGAATGTGGGAGGCATCGATACTCCTAACTATCACTCACGCTCTTCAAAAGTAGCTCCTTGTGTAAATATAACATTGTTCGAGGGAGCACATACTTTGGCAAGGCCGAGGAGGCTAGTTAGGAGCTCTATGCCTATTTTATCTTTATCCATCAGATTTTTTAACTCACTAACAACCTGAGTGGCTCTAGCCATCTTGAGATTTCTTTCCAAGTGATTTTCTAAGTTACCTAGTCCTTTAGCAAGGGCAGAGACATATTCTAAGTGAATTTGAATGGCCTCATGCTCATCTACTGACGATGGTGTAGGAGATGAAAGGGGAGTGGGAACATGATTGGTTTCATCAGTGAATCCCATCTCATTCCTCAAAAAATACTCCTACACAGCTAGACCAACAGTGGGACCAGAGAAAAGGCCTGTAGTGAAACCAATAGAGACCTTCATATTTTCCATCAGGAGGTGTCATATACTTCTCCTTATGATATACCCAAAAGTTGTAGAATGGGTTGTGATGCTCATAAACCTTCACAACACTTAGGAACACAAGAATCATGAAGTACATGAGAGAGGTATCAACACCAATGGATGAACAGACATTGGTTCATGTCGGGTTCACAAAAAATGTAAGAGGGAGGGACCACCATGTACAAGGCCCTAGGTCATGGATGGCCAAGATGTAGAAGGCTTCCCTAAATTACCTTAGTTTAATAGGGTGTTAGGATATGCGAGAAAAGAATGATGAGGACTATGAGGTCCTTTAACCACTCTATAGACCTGAAAGGAAAAATGGGGTTAGGCAAGACAGTTTTCAAGTTCAACACCACACCTCAGGAAGATATTTTCCTAAGGATGAAAGAATGGTCCTTGGATGACAGTGTGCCACACGGACATCTACGCACCGCATGGGTGTCCCTGACAAAAATTCCTCCATCGATGCTCAAAACAAGTTCCAAGTACAAAAGCAGCGGGCTTAGGTGGATTTAATCCTCTAAACTTGGTTTTCTAAAGTGGAGAAGAAAAAAAGGGGAATTTCATAAGGGGTGAAAATTCACTCCTATACACAAGAAAGCCAAGATCTAGATCACAAAATGGCACAATTAAGCATCCAAGCACCAAAACCGCCTAAATATGTCCCTCCACATAAATAGGGTGGTAATGTCAAGTCACATGGAACATCTCAAAGCACAGGTGCTATGAGTACTTCAAAAGTATCTCATAATATCTGTGGTAATCCAAGACAACAAACTTAGCATAATGTGCCACTACAAGGGTCCCAACCCCCAAATGCTAGCAATATTCCTTTGCACTATCCACCACCAAGCCAAGAATATGCCCCACAACATCAACATGTGCCACATCAAAATGTATACCCTCAAAAATAGATCCAACAAAATGTCTATCATCAGCCTCAATATGGATACCAATACCACCCCAATCCACCACCTCTGAATTTGCACCCACAAAACCCTATGAGCACATGTAGACAATTTGATTTAGTAGGGCACCAATTATATCCATACCCAATCGACAACAATTGGAGAAATACAGTTCCCAAATTCACTGGGAATAATGTGATATTAGTTGAAGAACATATCAGGAATTTCAATTCCTTTATACAAGATATTGGTATGGAGTATGAGGATGTAAATATGAGATTATTCATGATGTCCCTAAGTAAAGAAGCAAGGGATTGGTTCAATGGTCTACCTGATGCTTCAATTGATTCTATAGAAGACTTTCAAAATCAATTTCTAGAAAAATATGGGAATCAGTCTGCCCCTAAATTTTCCTTTCATGAATTAATAAGTATTCAAAAATACCAAAATGAGTTAGTTTATGACTTCAATAAGAGGTTTTCCAAACTATACAACAAAATACCACAAGGTTCCAAACTGATTGATCCAATAGCTTTAAGTATTTATTTAAAAGCCTTTGATCCAAAAACAAGGTATGAACTCATAAACAAATGCCCTAGAAGTTTAATTGAAGCACAAAAGACAACATTAACCATTGAAAACAAGAGAAAGGCTACAGGGATGATGGGAAAAAGGTTCAACCTTAGGGTTCCCCAAAACTCTAATAATCCCAAGAATAACCAAGAGAATTCATATAGAAATGAGAGACCGAGATTACATGATATGCCATACAACACAAATTGGAAAGATGGAAAACCCATAACTAATAGGCTGAAGTATAAAGAAACCCTTGATCCCTTAAAGAAAAAAGGAGCCTACATGGTTAATAGCAATCCTTGGTGTCAATTTTATAAGTTTCCCCATTCCTCGGATCATTGAGTTGTAGTACAATCAATACAAGAAGAAATTCCATATGACAATGAAGAGGAAGATCATACAATATATCTAACTTCACATACCCTACATCCAGTTGAACAAGAATATTCATCCTCAAGAGATGAAGGCTATGAGTATGATGTAAACAACCAGAGGTACAATATTCACATGACAAAAGAATAGGTCTTGTCTGATAAGGAGAATAAAAGAAATGATGAATCGCATCCTCCTTATATACCACCTAAGTCAAGAAAGTATAAATTAAGGAGGCCAACTAAGGAAGAAATCAAGGAGTTAACTATTGTTGTAGTAGAGAAAGAAAAAAGCAACTATAGGTTAAGAAATAGAATGACAAATGAAAATGAAGGCACTCTAAGAGGATTGTTTGTGAAAGATAAAGAGACAATGCAAGAAAAACCAAAGAAGGTAGAAAATAATGAACCTAATAAGAACAAGAAAAGGCATGTTCCTAAAGAAGGAGACAAGAAATTATACAAGAGCAAGTAGAAACATGATGAAACAAATAAAAAGGAGAAAGAAGAAAATAAAGGAGAACCACTAGAACAAAGGAGGATAGCCAAAGAAGAAAATGCCTCTTCATTTGATTTCACACAAGAATTGTCTCAGGTAAAGATGTCTTTGCCACTATTGGAAATGATGAAGATAAAAGAATATAGAGATATTGCTATTCTATTAATATCCAATGGAACCAATAAAAACACAAGCTTGGAGAATAAAGAAATCACCAAGATCAGTAATGGTAGGTAAGGAGATGTAAAAGCCCCTGAGGTTTGTCTAGGTGATACATTGATGAATCCCCGACAAGTTGATCCATTTTTTACCACATTGCTCGTAAACAACAAATTGGTGAGAAATTGTATGATTGATTCAGGAGATACCATTAACATCATGCTAGTAGGGGTAGTGAAACAACTTGATATGTGGGTGGACACTACTAGTGGTAAATGCTATGCTATGGATAGTAAGCATGTTCCTATGGTAGGAAACATGAAGGATGTAGAAGTGAAGTTAGTTTCTTATCCACAAGCAACATACACAATTGACATAACTATAATAGACACACCCCCTCACTTTGGGATGCTCCTATCAAGGCAATGGACTACTTTAGTGCGAGGAAATGTGCAATTTGACTTATCCTATGCCACAACACCAATAAACAGTGAAGAGGTTAAATTGTATAGAGAACCAAGAGTGAACCAAATTGTGGAATATGTTGATCAAAATCAGATAAATTTCTTTTGTGATGTGGAATTAGGAAGTTTTAGAATAGAGCATTCACAACATGAATTGTTGAATATTGATCTAATTGATAGGGATGTTTCCATGAATGAGAATGGTGTATGGAAAATGTATTTTGATGGAGCATGCAATAGAGAAGGAAATGGAGCAGGAGTGGTTTTCATTTCACCTGAGGGCACAACATTCAAATACTCATTCTTGTTAACATTTGAATGTAAAAATCACATAGTAGAGTATGAGGCCTTGTCGATTAGATTGAGAATGGCTATCAAACACAAAATTAAACTATTGATTGTTTTTGGAGATTCTAAGTTGATTATCTCACAAGTGAGATCAAAGTATGCTACAAAAAACAAGTCTAAAGCAATACATAAATGTTGTATGGGACACCATTGAATTGTTTGATGCTTTCTCTATTGAATGGATAGATAGGTCCAAGAATTTAATGGCATATTTCTTGGTGAATGTAGCTTTGAAGAGAGATGATGTCACTCTAGCAATAATTTCACAAGTTGAGCTCAAAACAAGACCCGCAATCCTTGATAATATTTACAGTTGGAAAGTTTTTAATGATGATACTAATTTTATTAAGTTCTTACATTGCATTGATTAGTATGAAGCCCAAGAAATTGATTTCAATGCATTTGTGGAAGAAGTATATGGCAAGCAAACTCTATTTGGAAAGGAAGTTGTTCAACTTAAGACTAATAAGATTCCTAAGGGACTTTTGGCATTAGAGAGGGTGTTTGATGGAAATGACTGAGCCCTTATGAAACAAACACCAGTAAAAAGGGAAGGCATTGAAGAAATCAACTTAGGCATTGAATTGGCACCAAAAAAGGTGTACATTGGGAAAAGGATAAGCCCAACAATTGGAAAAATGTTGATTGCATTAATAAGGAAATACAAACATTTTTTTGCATGGTCTTATGATGATCTTAAGACTTATAGAGAAGATTTGTTCCAACATGGAATCCCATTGAAACCAGATGCAAAACCTTTCAGATAGAAACAAGGACCCATAAATCCTACCTTAGAACCTAAAATGAATGAGGAACTTATGAAGCTTAGGGAAGGGGGTATCATCAAGTCTATTAGACATTCATCTTGGGTATCTAATTTAGTACCTATTAGAAAGAAACATGGAGACATAAGGCTCTGTGTAGATTTCTAAAACTTGAATGTATCTTCTCTTAAGGACAACTACCCACTCCCAAACATGGAGGATATGTTGCAGAAGGTCACAAGATGTAAGATACTATCTATGATGGAAGGATTTCCAGGTTATAACCAAGTGAAAGATAAGGAATTAGAGCAATAAAAAATAGCCTTCACCACACCATGGGGAACGTATGTATATGTCAGAATTCCATTTGGACTCACAAATGGTGGTGCAACTTTCTAGAGGGCCATGGATGTTGATTTTTCTGATCTAATTAATATAATAATGGTGGTATACCAAGATGACTTAACTGCATATTCAAAGAAAGCAGAGGATCATGTTGAGCATTTGGAAAAAAATTCCATCAAAGCCATTGAATATGGCATCTCTTTAAATCCTAGAAGTGCCACTTTGCAGTCACAAACGTGATTATATTAGGGCACATAGTGTCCAAAGAAGGGGTAAGGATTGATCCAGAAAGGGTGGAAGCCATATATAATATTCCTATTCCTAAGAAAGTTAAAGCAATCTAGTCCTTCTTTGGGAAAATCAATTTTGTGAGAAGATTTATATAAAAATTTGCTGAGATAGTAAAACCAATTTGAAATATGTTAAAGAAGGGTGTAAAGATTGAATGGACAATTGAGGCCATAAATTCATTCATATCAATCAAGAGAGGAATTAAGGAGGCCCCAATGTATAAGTCCCCTAATTTCAATAAGCCTTTTCAAATCTTTTCATTTGCATCCTATCACACAATTGCAGTAGTAATGTTACAAAAAAATGATGAGGGGTATGAATAGCCTATTTCTTTCTTCAACAAATCCCTCCAAAATGCAGAGTTGAAATATGACATTGTAGAAAAATAGGCATATGCATTGATAAAAGCTATCAAAGCATTTATATCATATCTAGTGGGAGAAAAAGTGATTGCTTATGTACCTAATGTTGCGGTAAAAGATGTGTTTGTACAATTTGAAGTAACAAGATGTAGGTACAGATGGATAAATAGAATCCAAGAGTTTGACATTGAGTTTCAAATCACCAAGCTTGTAAGAGGACAAGGATTATCCAAAATAATGGCTGAAACAAATATTGAAGTTTCCCAAGTGTCCAATTTGAATGATGATGATAACATGATTACTAGTATTGAACACACACCATGGTACACTAATATTGTGTATTATCTTAAACATATGAAATTTCTTGAATGATTTAGTGATAACAAGAAAAGGATGCTTAAACTACAAGCTTCAAAGTATATGTTCATGAAAGGGGATCTCTATTGGAAGAATAGGGATGGTGTTCTGTTGTTGTGCCTAGATGAAAATCAAGCAAGGCATGTTTTGAAGGAAATGCGTGAAGGAGTGTGTGGAGGGAATTTATCTGCAAAGACTACTGCACATAAGGTGTTAAGGGTAGGTTACTATTGGCCTAGAGTTTTCAATGATGCCTATGATTATACTAGGAAATGTGAAGCATGTCAGAAGTTTTTTGGAAAATTGAACTACCAAGGGGAATTTCCTTTCAGACCTATGCAAGTTGAGGCTCCATTCCACCAATGGGGATTTAATTTCATAGGAGAGATTATAGAGAAATATAGTGAAGTACACAAATGGATATTAGTAGCCACAAACTACTTTACAAAATGGGTAGAAGCTATACCTACCAAACAAGCAACTAGTAAGGTTGTAACAAACATTTTATTAGAAAATATCATCACCAGATTCAGAGTGCCAGCAAGAATTATAATTGATAATGGGATGTGCTTTAGGTTAGATGAATTCAAGGTATTTTTCCAATCCTATGGTATAGTGATTTCATATTATTCACCATATCATCCATAGGAAAATGAGCAAGTTGAATCCAACAACAAAAGCATCCTGAAGATCATAAAAACAATGTTGGATAATAATAAAAAAGGCCTAGGATTCTAAGTTGAGACTAGCCTTACAGACAGATAGAATCATTGTAAATAAGGCCATTAGAAAATCACCTTTTGAAGTTGTGTATGAGACTCAAGCTAGGATCCCTTTGCATAACCTGTTACCATTATGTAAGTTCATCTTGCAAGAATATTTAGGCATTCCTGAACCTATGGAAGAGAGGGTGGAAGAGTTAATGGAAATTGATGAGGTCATGAACCAAGCTCAACAACACAATAAGAAGAAGCAATTACAAATGAAATACCTATATGAAAAGAGGGATAAAAATAGAAAATTTGAAGTAAATGACAGGGTTCTCACGTGGAATGTTGGGAGTCAAGACAAAGGGAAGAATGTGAAATTTGAAGCCCTATGGTTAGGACCATTTTTCATTATTGGAAAGAGTGGTGAGGATTCATATTACCTCCAGAACATGATAGGAGAAGAATATGAATTGCCAGTGCATGGAAAATTCTTGAAACATTTTTTTCTTAATATTCCATGCATAGTAGTCTAGGAGAAGGTCGAGAATTTCCAGTGCATGGACAATTCTTGAGAAACCTCTTAAAATATTTTTTCCATGCATAGTAGGATAGGATTCCACTCCACTTCCATTTCTCACTCATTCACTTCAACCTCCATACCAAATAAATAAGACACTTGATCTACTTCCCCAAAGACCTGGATTCTTGCTACACCCACAAGGGGTATATACAGCCCCATTCGGAGCCACTATTAGAACTGGAAAAATCTCACAGTTTTCACTAGCCTTCACCCACCTATCTCCCATATACCACAAAAAATTTCCACACATTAATTTCATGATCAATAAAAATTATTAAAATTTGTGTGACAAGATCCATTTTACAACCAATGTTAACTAATGATCCCATTAATATGGCCTTTGACATATAAGCATCTCTCTGATCATTATTGAGGAAAAGCTTTCGGAGTAATTGGTCCTGATCGGGAACATCATATGCATGTCTTTCTGATCAGAAAGTCGTAGCCCTTCATTTGAATATTTTATGCATATCAGGAAGAGGTGAATCAAGCTACAACAATCAAAGACCCTAAAGATAACAGGTGTGCATAATCAGGAAGATAATTCCTAATGTTTCATTGATGAATACTTATTGGCAAAAGCAAGGTGATCAAAGCAAATTTTTCAAATCCTATCGAGCTCATGCATCACGCTAATGGAAACCTCATTAGGAAGAAATATATACACTTTCAATGATAAAATAGAAGAACCATTCTATTAGAGAGACATGTATGATTGGAGTAGGTTCCTTAGATCTCCCCAACCATGTGGGTTATGCCGATGAGAGAAGTTTTCAGGGAAAGTCTCACCAAATTATCCCAATGAATGAAGCAGTAGTAGAAATACATCAGGGAGACCAAATACATAAGAATGGAATTTTAGTCTCTCAGTGATGGTACATGTAAACTTGATGGTAACATGGAATGGTCACAATTTGTTGAAAAGACACTGAGCAATGATCAAAGGGATTTCTAATGGTCCAAACCACCTTGATATCTAGTAAACTTCATGTTGTGTAGTTTTCACACACATGCCTCACTGAAAGCAGAGACCCTCTTTCGCTTTGTTTTTTTGGTGTCTTGGCCCTTTGATTTGGAGGTTTATCTTGCTTTGGCATGTGTTTAAATGTTCATTTTGATTGCCTAAGTGATTCCCCTAAGTTATTCATTGAATCTATTTAGTTCTGGACAAAATTCGGGTTTTCACCTGAGTCCAAGATTTTCCACCCCAACTGGATTTTCCTGGATCCTGCTCAGACTCCAGTGTAACTCTATGCATTGGAGATTTTTGGTCTTTGTGTAATTCTGTGTGGGCCGGATTTTTTTTAAGTCCATCCTATCATCAGGTTCCCATATTTTTCTGGCTATCTTGTCGGAGACATTAATGTCACTTGTACTATTGTAGGGGATTCATTTAATTGATTTTTGACATCTTTTGTGCCATTATGCTTTGTTGTTTATGATCGATTGAGCTGAGGAGTGCCTTCTTTTGGTGATTGACTTGATTTGAGGCATTTGTTCTATGAATTGTTCGATTTGGTGGCAATTTCTTGGGCATCATTGTTGTGGTCTTTGTTGAGCGTCATTAGGCTCGCTTTCATTGTTTTTGAAATTGATTTCACTTCGTCCAATGGTATGTACATGTTGCTTTCTTCTAAATTGATGAATGTGATTGGTCGTTGATGTTCTAGATGTGTTTAGGGTTGAAATTTTTGTGTATTTGAGCATCTGATGCTAGGGTTTCCTGATATTGCTTTGTTTGTCATCTCCCAAGTAAATTATGAGGTTGTTTGTTCATTTGCATTATGAGGTATCTTGCTTAAGAGTCGTGACTAACCCCTAGTAAAGATTTAATAGTTGAAATGTTTGAATCTTGAGCTTCCCTATGTGTCAATGGCGGATTTGTAGGGTCTGATACCTAAGGCATCACCATCTCACCTTAGCTTGCTTTTGAATTGGCCAAGATTTCTAAGAAAACCTATGGAAGGCCCATTTTAAACTTGTCTCAGGCCTAGATTCTTGAAATTCGTGATCAATCCAATAATTTGGGTGAAATTGTGATTCAATGTCAAAATTCAAGTTTTAAACCCATTTTGGGATATTCTGGCTCTGGCGAATTTTCCCAATCTCCTTTGTTTTCCTGGAATCCGCATGTTTTTGGAATTTCATCCTTCTTCCCAGATTTCCTTCTCGCCCAGATTTTCCCGAAATCTTGTGCTCCTTGGATTTTCTAAAGTTCACGTAATGCCTCCTCCTTCGTGAAAATTCATCCCGCACGGATTTTGTCAGAATCTGTTGAAATATGAGGAAATATGGAATAACTTGATTTGTTAATGAATAATGGTGCATTTTATGATTAATTTATGTTATTTTGAGATCTCTCATGCTATTTGTTGATTGGATAATGATCGGATTAAGTTGCTAGTAGGTTTTTTCATGTTTGTCCTGCTAGAATCCTCCTAGCCTAGAATTCTCTGAATTCCTCCCTGGCCTAGATTCCTTGGATGGTCCTGGAACCCAAAGTTTAATATGATCATTTTATTTGAGGTTTAATGACACCTTCCTTACATGGGATTCATTTTAATGATGATTTTTATTGGTTAATCTTAGCTTCT
Source organism: Sequoia sempervirens (assembly GCA_007258455.2). Taxonomy (NCBI): domain Eukaryota; kingdom Viridiplantae; phylum Streptophyta; class Pinopsida; order Cupressales; family Cupressaceae; genus Sequoia; species Sequoia sempervirens. The sequence goes on along the minus strand of VDFB02000013.1, from coordinate 31,853,505 downwards.
TGTGGTTTTTAATATGGTTTCTGTGTCAAGTGCAAGTAGAATCTAGTAAGGTAGTAGTTGGGAAGGCTAAGAGTGACATGGAGGGATCTTCAGTTTCTAAAGCAGAATGAATTAAGATGGATATCAAGAGCAGTATTCCAAAGAGTAAAATAACCTCTATCTAGTCAAAGGTAACAGACACAAATGTTGGGCTTTGGGATTATGAGAAATTTAAGGGTAGAATGGCAGTGCAGGATCTTCCTTTTGTTGCCAAAAGAATGTTGGAGTCAAGATTGGCACACATGGCTGGTTTTCCTTCTATAGTGCAGTGTTATGAATTGGTTCTTGAGTGTTCCAGGCATTATGATAGTGATACACAGAGAATAATTGGTCCTCAAGGGAGGATTGTGGCAAATTTGAACCCTGTTTCCATAGCTTAGACCTTTGACATGCCAGACAGATCTCATGTGGTGGCTTTCAACATGGAGGAATCTAAGAAGTATTATGAAGAGGAGACTGTGAAATCATAGTAGCTCATCAATTCCTAGTTGAAGAAGCCCAAGTCACATTATTCTAAACTACCTAAATAGTTGTTCAGAGCAAAGTTCAAGGAGTACTATGATGCTATCACTCTTCTTAGCAGGATGGTTGGATTAAACAGTGCAGGTATGTTTGAGAACTGGATCTGCCATGTCATTGCAAGAATGGAGCAGGAAAATATCAACTATCATTGGATAGGTGTCATAAGTAGAATGATTCATGAGCAACTATCCAATGTGTTGCAAACCAAGAATTTCACAATGACTTCGTACTTAGTTTATGCACTTGCAAGATTTCATCCATACAAGGGATTAAGCACAAAGGGAGTCTTCAGACAGGATGTTATTTATGAGGTCTACCCTCTATTGCACCTAGGGAGCTTGAGTTACAAAAGGGTGAATGATGCATTCACCATGCATATTACCAGATTACTTTAGGGTGCAGAACACATGAGAATTTTTGACCAAGCCAAGGAGCTCGTCAAGAAATATGGTGCTTGGTTCATTTAGTTCCCAACCTTCTCATACATCTGGATTGATGGTTGTCAAAGGGCTCCATATAGACTTCCAAGGTATCCCACTGATCATATTTTACTTTTGGAAGTTACTAGACATATATGTGATTTTGATGCTATTGTCAAAAGGGACAAGAATAAGAATGGTTTTGGTGGGGACTTCCCTTTGAGGATAGGCACTGGAGAGGCATGTCCTTCCATTAGTTTAGCTCAGGCTTTAGAAGAATAGATGAGTACTCTTGGTTTGTCTTTCCATTCCAAGAAGTCCAGATTTGAAATAATAGGTGAAGCACAAAAGAGAGGTAGTAAAGAATATAGCCACAAAGTTGAGTTGGAGGACTATTGGGCCAATTTCAGTGATGAGTATGAGGTTAGAAAGAATAATTTTTCCTAGCTTCCCGTTGAATCAGTCATATTATAAAATGTGACAGAAGTTCTTGATCAACTTGAAGATGATGGGAACCTGATTTAGGGCCATGCTTATGAGGCAATAAAGGACAGGCCAATTGGTGAAGTGGATTGGCTAGAAGAAGAAAAGATAGAATTAGGATAATTGATGGATCCAGTCACTAGGTATGCTAAGATGTGGCTCAAGCATAAAATTTGGGAGTTGGAAAATGAAGGTGTACAATGCACCTATGATCTGATGGGAGATTTAGACCCCCACTCCTTTTCCAAGGAATAAGCTGAGCAGGACCCTAAAGGTAAGGGCAAGGTAGGCTCCCCTTTTAAAATTGAGATTAAAGATATTCAAATAGAGAAAGCTCAGGAAGCTAAAAAATAGAGAGAACCAATTGCCAAGAAAAGGGGACATACTTCAAGAACTAAGAAGTCCGGTAAAGAGGGAATTGAGGAGCAAGGTCCTAAGGTTGGTGCTCCTATTCCTAAAAGGAGGATAATTGTGAGAATGTCACATAGGGCAAGTCCCAAGGTGGGAGAGGAAGTGGATCCACCAATAGTAAATGTAGAAATTTCAGGGGAAGAGACACAAGTTTATACAAGGAATTCAAGGAATCCTTCTCCTAAGGATAGTGTGCCCAAAGAAGATCCTCCTCTAGTTACTTCTCAAGAGGAGCAACATGATGATGTTCCTTCTTTCCCTAAAGCTCAAAACAAAGAATTAGGTGAATCCAAAGAAGTTGAAGATCACTAGGAGGAAAAAGGAGAAGAATTCCATGAGGGTGAGCTTTATCATCTTGAGGCTGAAGTAGAAAAGGTGATGCAATCTCCCTTGCTTGCATATGGGGATTCACCAATTAGGATTGAAGAAGTTAAATCTCCTCAAAGAGAAGAAGTATCAGAAAAGGTTCTGTCACCTAAGCATAGAGAGGAGCATACTAAATAAAAGGAGAGTAAAGTATATGAGACTCCTAAGAAGCAGGAGGAAGTGGGACAGAGTGAAGTGCAATTGGAGTCCATTGTTCCAGAGTGGCTAGACAAGGAAATAAAGAGAAATCAAGTTGTTGTGGAAGATACTCCACCCAATTGGGATGAGTTACTGGCCAAGATTAGAAAGGATAAAGGAAAGAAAAAAGCCAGGATCATTTCAAGGATTGAAAGAGACGAGGAAAGTAATAGGGTGGTCCACATTGCAACTCCTGCTCCAAATAAGAATAGAGATGAGGTTACTACAAATGATTACAACCTATAGACTATTAATTTAGGGCCCACTTCCATTGAGCAAGACATTGAGGAATATCAGGGTTCTAGCACAGTTATCCTGGGGAGATTGAGTAAAGAAGTTCAAACTAAATAGGAGCTAAAGGAGAATGAGAAACTCAAGAAATTTTTGGAGGATCTGATGAAACCCTTGCAATCCATTAGCTCCTCGTCCTCTACTACAAATCTCCTACCCCAGGAGACTATCTTTGAGTTGGAAAGAATGAAGGCTTCTACTCTTGCTATTGGAAATTGGCTACAGGGGTTGTAGTCTAAAGGAAATGATGCTATTAAGGGCATTCTATCATCTGGGAAAGATGCTATGAGGGTAGTTGATTGGTTGAAGGAGGTATTAGCTCAAGATAAAGAAGATATAGACCTCTTGCTATAGAAAACTAAAACCATCATGGAGTATACCAAGGACAAGATTGTAAATGATGGAATTCTCCCTTCCTCCAGAGCTGCCAAACCTTGGGAGTGGTTTGAAGCTTTGCAAATAAGGCAGAAGGTTCTGAAGAAGATATAAAAGTAGAGGAGGAAAATTGAAGATAACCTAATTGGTGTTTATAATGGATGTATTGCTTTCTTTGAGATAATGATGGGGAGAAGGAAGATTGCACCTAAATATTTGAGTTTAGAACAGTTGAGAAAATGGTGGTAGGATGTTTATGCTCTAGTTGGTGATGATCCTGTTACTGAGAACCAATTAGATGATGCGGCCACTTACATTGTAGTGATTGATAAATATCTAGCATACAAGGTAGATTGGGATAAATCGGTAGAGCAGTCCAGGGAAAACATTGCTTCAATTGAGAGTAGACTTAAGATTTTGCCTTTTCCACCCATAGCCGACCTTGACAAGGTCCTTTTGAAGGTGCATGAGATGATTGATCAAAATAAAGATAAAGAGGGAAGTTAGTTAATGTTGGGCTACATCGAGATTTGTGCTTCCCTATTATTTTTCTTCCATTGGTCTGAGTTGTGTTGAAGATCCCAGGCTGACCTGGATGAAGTTCATGCATTTAATACATATTTTATTTTATTTTGAATTTCTCTTGGCCGACTTGTTTTGTGGCCAAATATTATTGTAAAACCTTTCTAGGCTGACATGGTTGGGATTTTCTATAAATAAGGCATTTTGCCTCATTTGTAAGATATAGATAAGAAATAAGGACATAGAGATAGCTAGTATTGAAGCGAATTAAGCAAAGTAGAAATTAGCAAGTAGTTGTTCTCAAGCAAGTATTGTAACAAAAATCTAGAATTGTTGCTTCAGTGGATAATTTGATGCAAGTAATGACATTTTTATTTGGTTCTATACTTGTGTTCTTCTTATCTTGCATGGTTCCTGTTATTCTATCTTTAGAATTGCTTTGAGGAAAATTGGTATTTAGAATTAGATTCGATTTAATGATGTTTATGGTTTAATGCTTGAAGTGTTGCAGTGATCCCTGGTCCATACTTTTTGCAACTAGCTGATTGTTAGTTTCTTTGCAAAGTTAGCTTGGACCATATATCTATATTGTGCTTAGTTAAATTGTGAACGTTTATTCATTTCAATTGCTTTGGGATTGTTCTGGATGAATGTTCAGGATTTGAAAATCTTTAACACCTTAGAAGATTGCACGGTTCTTGTGAAATTGTAGATTCATCTGGGTTAAGCAAGGATTAGTTTATGAGGAATTGGTCCATTTCAAGTATTTCATCATTTTCATTGTTAATCTTAGAGTAGCATTAGTCTTAGTAATCTCTTTGAACCCTAATATTTTGTTATTTCTTTCATTAGTTGAGTTAGATTTAGGATTAAAGTATCATCATATTGCTATATCTAATAAATTGAAGATTCAGTCTTTGCTTGTAGTAAGGTCCCATTGTGATTACCAACATTTTCACATTTATCATTGAGTTTTTTATGCATTGTCAAGACCTAACATTAGAGACCTTGGGGTCATCTCTTGAGACTTGCTGATAGAGATTTACCTTTCAAGAGAGATAGGATATTATATTCTATCTGAGTTGTTGTATTGATAACATCATCAACACTTCATAATGTTCTCCCTAAAATAATAAGAGTTGAGAAGCAAGAGAAAATAAAGTTATACATCGGTAAGAGTATTAAGTGGTCTTCCCGACTAAATATGAGAACTAAAAGGACACTTCATATTGAAGGGAAATTTAGTTATGTCTTGGCAATCAGTTATTGATGTATAAAAAAAGGTGGTGCCAAATAAAACACGCAGATTGGCCTGAGACAAAAGGGGTTTCACTGATGCAATCTTCTTGTATCACTCTGACATTTCAAAATTCAAAAAACTTGTTTCATTCATTTCTAGTGGCACACATTAATGGTCGCATGAATGAACCTTATGTAAATATCTTTTGGTTCAAAATAGATTGAATGAAAAGAATTTTTAGAAGTTACAGCAGGAAGGATAGGAGATTGAATGAGAGTCAGGGAATTCAGTGCAAGACATATAAGTAAAAATAAGAAGTTTCCCTGCAATTAATAAATTACAATTCAATTCTTCCACCTTGTAGAGAATTAGAATGGAAGGTTCAAGTTCTGCAAAAACAAAAAAAAAGGAAACAACAATGGAAAGTAGCCATTCCAAAAGCAAGAAACAAAAAACCGAAACAGGGCCATAATTGAAAACAAAAGAATGAAAACTAAACCAGGACCTCATTGATCAATTTCCTAGTTCATGGCCAAAAGCTAGGAGGTCTACACAATTAAGTGTTGATGTAGAAAGACTAGAAGACAAATGAAAACATATAGCTGATGTGTGGACTCCAATTAGGGGTTATGAATTATTCATGTTTCATTACTGTCACAAAAGTAGATTTGAACCAATCTGTAACCCCTAGAATTTCAATTTGGTAAATTTGGTTCTTCCCAATGTCTTCATGAATGTAGATCTCATAAGACTTCTAGCCACACATTATAACTTAGACCTTAAAGCCATTTGCAACCTGCAAGGTGAACCTTTCATACATATAACCAAAATTGCACTTTGTGAAGTTTTCTACCTAGATGACACATGTGACCAGCCCATAGTGCATGATGATTTGGAAAAGGAGTACTGGAGAATGGATACTACCTACAAAGGATGGAGGTTACTGTTACATAGCCCCAAGAAAGATGGAGAAATAGTTCCACTTAAAGATAATGATGGACCCCCCTTTCATGTTGATTTTTTCGAGCCCTATCTAAAACATACTTACTTCTCAATAGGTCAGATAATGGGAATGGAGGTATCTAAATTCATGTCTATAGGGCCAATGGTGATTATTGTAGACATACAATGCCATAATGCAAGACCTTTTGATTATGCTTCACTCATTTCAAGAGGATTTGACTCAGGGTTAATGGCCATCAATAATGGATCTCTCACAATGCACTTTAGACATTATTCCCTTCTCATGCACATGATATTGTACTATGGATAGGAATTAGGAATGTGGCAAGAGGAATTAAGAATCACACAGTTGGATAAAGAGGATCAGCCACTACCAACAAAATTATGGACCTCCATTTGGGACAGTAGGTTTATCAATTCCAATTATTTTTATTTTGAGGAATACTTTGTCAAGACACTCTACAGGTTTTATGATCACCCTTGTGATTGTTCATTAAATAATGAAATCAAAATATTCTTAAGGCCCAAGGATTTCAATGGACCACCTACTGTAGGTCATAATTGGGGTGACTGGTATTGCTATATTAATTCCACTATGATTAAAGTTTATGGTTTTGAAGACACACCTTTCCTATTACCCAAAACTATGCTAGATAGGATTGCATATCTAGAGATTTTTAGGAAATTGGATTATTCCAATGTCATGAACTTGAGTGCATATGAAAATCAGTCATTCATGCTTAGTACATTATGTTTTGGAGATTTCACTATGGTGTCAAAGGAAGGATATGATCTTATTTTAGATAAATTGTCACATTTCAATATGAAGAGGGATGCACCAAGGAAGGGATCTGATTCCGAAGGTTTTATTGATTTGGCAAGGAAAAAATAGAATTTAGGTGAATATTTTCACATACCATATCCTCATGATGATATTATCAGGAACATGGAAGAAAAGGAGGTTGATTTGGTAATTGATAACAACAATAGAGAAATGGAACAAAAGATGAAGGAGATACATGAAGCAAAAAAAAATTCCTCTCATAGTGAGGAATCTTCTAATGAAAATAAACCTCAAGGCCAACTTGATAAGATCCCCAAGCTGAGGATTAAAGAATATCAACCTCCAAATAGAGAATAGGAAGTTGGGGAATCATCTGATATAGACACTAGACAATTGGCCTATAAGTCCTTTGTCTTAGATGACCAGTTCATTAAATCTCCTAAATTTAGATCATTTTTGTACAAACAAAAGGGGAAAACAATAAGGTAATTAGTCACAGAGATCACACCCAGTAATGAAATCTTGTTGCTTAACACATTGAAGGTGGATGTAGAGAATGAAATGAAGAACATGATTCCAAAGAAAGGAAGAAAACTATTAGAGGAGTTTGGTGTGATGATCTTTCCTGGTTTGGACTTAAACTCTGCTCTTGTTTTTTATAGTTTTTACATAATAACGGTGCCAAAAACAAGCTCAATCTAAAAGGGGTAATAGAGGTATACACTATGTCAAGATACAATCTTGATGAAAGTTCTCTTATGATCTGGGCTTTGTACCCCCCACGTAAGAAATATGTGATTATTGATACTAAGAATGAATTTGGTCATGTGATGACATTAAAAGTAGGAGAAACTGATTATATGGTCACAGCTAATATTGGCATAAATGCAGCCAAATTGAACAAAGCTTAGATTCAAATGTTGATCAAAGAATGGGATATGCACAAGTTGAATAGTGAGAGAATGCTCAAAGAAAATGATTTCCTGGGAGACATAGTCAAGGAAACATTCAAAGGATCCACTAGAATGATAACTCAAGGAGAAGGTTCCCAATCAAAGGACAAAAGTGAGGAAGTACAAATGAGTAATTAGCAAGTACACACTCAAGTGAGGAAGGCCAAATTTGACACATGTTTTGCAATATTTCAGAAGAGGCACACTAATTTGATGATTTGGATGGATAAATTCTAGGTAACTCACTCCAAGAGTCACACTTCCATTCAAGAACATAAAAGGATAAATGATGGGCTTCAGGAAAAGCTCCAAGAAATAAAAAAGAGAAACACTTCTGATACAGGAGCCATTATAGCTGTTGAGGACATGGTGAGGAAACATAAGGACTATTATAAGGAACTTCAAGTAGATGCCAAGGAGAACTAAAAGGTGAAAGTGAATGGATGAAAGAGTGTCAGTGGATACTGCAAGGTTCCTTGGAAGCAGGTAAGAATGAAGATACAACATTAGAAGAATCATGTGAGTGTTTGGAGAGGATGGTCATTATGGAGATTTTTGTGGGGAATGTTGCAAAGGATGCTGATACGTGCACTTGAGTCAGGAATATTTAGATCATATAACACAAGTTCATTTGTGGCTCATTAGAGCTTAATTGTTAATGTTTTATTTTTGTTAATTCCAAAAGACACTTATGAAGAGGTGTACCCTCTTCAAGATATTGTTATATAAGTTGGACATGTGATGATCATTGAATAGTAAGAGTGAATAGGGAGAGAATAGATAGATACAAAAATATGACTTTCATAATATTTATCAGATAGATTATACTATAAAGGACCATGATGCATTCATGAATTTTGGAAAAAATCAATAGTAGATCTTTGATACTATGTGATTTCATATTGGTGCCTATTGTTAGTTGATTTGAACAATTATATGGTTTTATCCACATTATTATTTCTCTGTTATTTGAAATTGTGTATTCAAGTTGATATTCAAATTCATCAAACACATTTTATGTTATTGTGTAATCAAGTTAATTGGTTTCCATTAAAGAATTAAAATCCTTTTAATTGATTATAGTAACTTGGAAGTAACCTTCAGACCAGTAAGAAGAGCCCTGTAATTGATAAGACTACCATACTATCTCCATTTTGATATTATCTTGTTATTCAAACTGAGGATGTACTTCATTTGTCAATACATATTTGTTGTCATTGTGTGATTTTGTTTAATTGGTTCCTTCAAGGAAGGATTAAAATCCTTTTAAATAAGTCATAGTAACCTGATAGGATCAATTGGATCAATAAGTAGAGTCTGTCAGTTACATTCTTTCACATTTATACAAGATATAAACAAACACAAGTGTCAAACAATCATAACTTTAACCAATGATAGTCACCTATCATAAAACTTCATTGACTCTGCTTACCCAATAAAGCATTGGTCCACTTCACATTTCATTTATACATTACTTATCCACATTCATAATATAAATTTCCAATTATCACATTAGCGGTAGGAATAGTTAACAAGCCATAATCTATCCCACACTTTATGCCACTATGGATAGATCGATAAATACAAGTAAATCACATAATCTGCTTCAACTATCAAGGTCTACTCGCCTAGGTTTAGCAAAGCTTGAAGTGCAGGGAGTCATCAACCATATAGGTTAACTCCATTCATTGGTTCAAGAATGTTGCAAGTTTGATTATAGAGCATGGCATCCTCTTAGGATTTGTAACTTGCATTTTTGAGATCTATTAGGTTGGTCTTGGTTTGGAATTTCTTTAGGCTCGATCATGGTTTTTTCAAGGATTGTAGGCTCAGTCATAGGTTGAGGCATGTTTTTAAGGGATAGTTTTACTATGCATTTCACCTTGAAATATAAGTCTTTACGAGGTTTAATAGGTTCCATAGGCTTGATACAAAAGAAATATAGTGAAAAGTTTCCACAGGAAGACAAGGGGTTAAATTCACTATGATGCATGGTAAATATTTTATTGTTAAGGGAAAAAATTTAGCATTTATGCACAACTGATGGGACAACTTCCATCGAGCGTAGCCATGGGTGACCAAGCTTCACACAAAATTTATTGGATGTCAAGATGGAGAATGATACATCTAATGTTTCAGTCGTATTTGTAAAGGTGAGGTGATTGATCCCATCATAGGGAAAGTGAAACCATTATGCATATTTATCCATGCTTTTGATTTATCATATGTTTCTTGATAGAACTCATGCACAAGTAAGAATTCTTTAGTGACCACATTCTCTCCACATATGGGATCTATTAATATCCCATTAGTGGGCTTATCATAGATTCAACCGACTATGTAAAGAGGACCATCGAGTGTGTGTTTAAGTATATCATTATATGAGAAAGAAATGTCAAGAGGATTTTTTGTTCGGCCCTTATGAGGTATGACTTTGATCAATCCAACCATATAATCTCTAGGACATTGTTCATCAATATCTATGGGATCTTGTTGAATAGTATCATTGTTGTTGTCATCTGTGTCAACACTCATCACATCATTCTTTGTAGTTTGACTTGCTTTAACAAATGAAATGTTATGATTAGGCATAGGGTTGTTAAAGATTTGTAATTTTTGGTTGGGAGGGGCAATGGAATTATTTCCTTGATTATTAACACCTCCAATTTTAAGTCAACCAAAATCAATGAGGTCTTACACAAGATGTTGAAGACGCTTACAATGTTCTATGTCGTGTCCATTTTTTCGGTGATAATGGCAATAGGAATTTGATCTAAAGTTCAGAGGAAAATATTTATTAGGATAGGGATTTTTAATGGGAGGAAAGGTAATGATTTTTTATTCTAAGAGTTGTGACATTATGTTATGGAGGGTGCTAGGTAAGGGAGTGAATTGCCTTTTTGGGTCCCCATAGTTAAAGGGCATCGTCGCTTTTATAGAAGATACTTGGGTATCAACATGTTGATTGTTTTGTTGAGGGGGATTTAATTGAAGGAATCCTTTATTCTGTTTTCTAAAAGGTTGAGAATTATTTTGGTTTACAGATTTAGACTTCTCAGGATGGCTAGAGGTGGGTTTTGTTTCATAACTACTAACCAAAATTTGATAATCATGAAGAGTAGTACATAAGTGCACGAAGGAAGGGAAATTCATCATGGTAAGCTTATCTTGTATCTTACTTTGTAGATTCTCAATGAACATATTTTGAAGGTGAGGGTCAAGAATCTTTACGTCAATTTGGGAATAAAGCGATTGGTAGCGTGAAATAAATTCGATAATATTTTCCTCTTTTTTTTCTTACATCTCATCAAATTGGCTAATGTCATCTTAGGGGTCATATGCACTTGAAAATAGTCTATAAATTCCTCAACAAGTTCATTGAATTAATGAATTGAGTTATTTGGTAATGAGGAAAACCATTCTAAGGTGGTATCCTTCAAGGATCTAGGGAAAATCTTAGCCAAGAGCTTATCCTCAAGAATAAAGTCACTACATAAGGAAGTATAAGCAGAAACATGGTTAGAAGGATTTTCTTTCCCCCCATATTTCTCAAATCTAGGCACCTTTATACCTTGTAGCATCAGTGTTCTCAATATATCAAAGGGTAAGGGATTTATTTTGACATAATATGTAGTTTGGCCATTTTGATTTTGACTGATGGTGGAAACTTGCTTTTGAAGGGATGAAACGGTTTGCAAAAGTTGGTTTATGAGAGGATCATTGTTTGAATTTTGAGATGGAGGTGTGTATGTGTTTGAGGGACAAGTGAATTGAATGCTTATAGGTGGTAGAGTCATAGGATATATAACGTGCAATGCCACAAAGGTACTAGGAATGCTAGCAGAAATACCTAAGGAGGGGATCATATTACTAGTAGGTTGCATTGTTGTTGTGACTTGAGGATTGGTATAGGTAGGAATAGAGGCAATTTTTGTGGGAGGAGGAATTTTAATTCTTCCTTGACTTGTAAGATTATTCAGAGGTAAAGGAAAAGTAGTGGTTGATGTAAGATGTGGTCCAAAAAATCTGAATTATGTAACACATAAGATCAACTCCTTCAATTTCAATCATGTGATGTATGTTATCTATAGTAGGGATAACAGTGGTTGAGATGTTCTCAGTAATTATTTGATTTTTTAGGTTTTCTAAGTATTCATGAATTTGGATTATGTTTTCTTGTAGAATACTAGCAACTATTGTTTCAACATGCATCACACTACTTGAAGGAAAATAGTTATCATGGGTTTGGTCCATACCTAGTGAGCTAATGTTAACACTAGGAGTGAAAGATCTAGATAACCCAAGATCCATGATGATTGTACTATTGCGGTATGAAATGAGTCTCAAACTTCATCTCACCGTAGTGTTTGCAATAGGACACCGAGTAGAAAATCTCATACAAGGGACAATGAAGGAGATGCAAGATAAATGCTATGCTCTAATTCTGATGCAAATGAAATTAAGCTAGATGCAGTAAAATGAATGAAATAGAAATGTTGCAAACTAAAATAGGAAATTAACAACAACAAATTGATGCAAAAAAAAAAAAATTCAATGATGGAAAATGCAGTTTAAAATCTATACTGGGACCAAATCGCCTAGAGGGGCATGTGAGTCCTAGTATAGGGTTTTTACTTTAATTTCATAAAATTTTGAATGATTGCTATGCTTTCTAGTTTGAATGATGTCTAAGCTAAGTGAAAATGAAAATTTTAGATGAAATTCAATGATGCAAGATGCAAAAATGAAATCTATATGCACTTTCACTAATGCAATATTTAGAAATCCTAGAATACCAATTAACTAATGTAAACCCTAATGCAATTTTAATGCAAGCTAAATATTGGATAATGATCCAGTCCAAATCAGAATTAAGATTCTCTAAATGCAGGCTCACCAAAATGAAAGGTGGAAAATTATCATTGCTTATGGTTTAGGACATAGAACAACAATCTTCTTCACTCTCATTCAAGGAAACCCTAGAGATCTGAATCCAAGCATGAAGTAAGAGAAAGAGATCTTGTAATAGGGTGTCCTAGGGTATGATTAATGATCAAGGAGGGTTTCACCATTAATCTAAGGCTTAAAAAGACTAATGAAATGCAAGACCTAATGTTTAAACCTAGTGGAATGCAAACACTGGTACATTTTGACCAATTTTTTGACGACGGATGTTGGGCTAGAATTTTGACATTTCAAATGTCATCAAAATTCCAACAAAATAACAGTGACAAACAACCATCAAAATTCCAATGGGCCATCATCGAAAAATTGGTCAAAATGTACCAGTGAAAACTTCACTAAATGACCTAAAAATGCATGTATGTCAGAATAGAAAGCTAGGAGAACATATGTGTGCACCTGGAAATCTGTAGGAGCTTGAATGAAGAATTGAAATTCTAAAAACATTGAAATTAATGCATTCTAGGAATCATACACGAACCTAGGTGATTTAGTCCTAGATTAGGGTTTCTGGGTATGAACAAAAATTTGGCAGAGATATGCTTGGAACTCCAAAAAAGTGCAACTTTCATTGTACTGGGACTCATAAGCCAAAAGTAGTGTATCAGTCTAGTTTGACTTTTTTGGAAAATCAATACCTAAATCTACTCTTCATTCCCTACTTTGCCTTCTTGACTTGGTTTCTTGATCTGAATGTGAACTATCTTTTGTATAGATGTTCTCCAATGATCTTGTATGTAAGGTGACAACTTGAATGACTTTGTAACTTGACAACTTCTTTCCAATCTTGCTCCTTAGAAGGTCTTCAAGCTAGATCTATGAATAACACACTAAAGAGATGGAAAAATGTTCTTTTGTTAGTAGAAAGGGGTTTGCCTTGGTCAAATCCTATTTTGGTAATCAAACCTTGTAATGAAATTAAATAAGATATAGGAATGATGAATGAATAAAATGTAATGTTGCAACTCATCAAACCCTAGCAATAAAAGGCTGAAAAAATGTATGAAGTGACTCCAATGGATGTAGATTTTGACTCTTTCTTGAATGTGATAGATCTTGAGTTGTATGCTAGCTTGAATCATGAAACCCTACATCACAATTGTTAGCACAAGAACAAACATGATGTATGATACTTGAATTATGCTCCAAAACACTTGATAATCAACCCTTGAATCCTCTTGAATGCTCTTGTAAACTCAAATTTTTTATAAGGATGCTCATTCAACTTGCTAGATCACTTGATTGCTTGTTAGGAGAAAAATGAATGAAATAACCTTGTATTTATACTTATTTATGCTAAATTTCCTGAAATTACAACACTACAAGATGAAATTAGATCTAGGAGGATAAAATCCCACCAAGAATTTGAATTAAATTTAATTTTGTGCCAAATAAGACTTGCATGCTAGAAGTGGCGTATGAGTTCCATTAGACTTAACTATGGGACACATTTTTCAAAAATGATTAGATTCTTGTGAAATCAAGATCGAGACCCCAAAACTTAGGTGGGACCCATACAACCAAGGTGGTTTATGAGTCCCAAATCACTAAATCTAGGCCACACAACCTAAAAATACATGAATTATGATTGGATGTTGGTTTATAGCAGGATTATCCTTGAAAAGATGCATTAATTATGGCTTGTGGATGTAAAATAAGGCCAAATAAGCCATAAAGAAGCCCAATTAATAATGAAAACCTTGGATAAGTGTGAAAGTGTGGAAAAACACTTTACAACACCTTAAATAAGGTACAACTAGGTTCATTTAGTTCACAAGGTCCCAAGACCTAATGTGAATGTGTTAAACACATTACAACACTAAATCAAGGCAACATCAAGCTTAATTTAACAAGGAGGGTCCAAACAAGTGTGAAAATGTCATGAATGGAATTTTTTGACACTAAAAATACAACTATATTCAAGATTTCAAGAAGTTTTGTGAAGTGGACTGGAAGATATTATTGACGGAGTTCAACTCTGTATATCACTGCCATCTCTCTGTTCAGTGTATCAATGTGGGAGATTATGCATTTCTTAAGAAGAATTTTTTTGTGTTGCAGTTCTAAAGATAGTCTCACTAATGTTGAAAAAATGAGAAATTGAAGAAAGATTGAATCTAGAAGTTGCATGTATTGGGAGGCATATGTATGATTGGAAGTTTTTGTGATTAGGTCCAATTCTTGGCCAACCTAATACATGATATGTGTTGTGAAGATTAAATATACTCTGAGAATGTTAGTTGGATCTATTTTAGATCCTTTCCAATCTAAATTAAGTATTCTATGTTTTTCTTGGGTGTGAAGATGATTTTGAATCATGTGTGGTGCCAAAAAAATCTATTTTGGATTGTTTTTGTTTACATCTAATTAGGCTGACCTAATTGATGTGTGTGAATGTTATTGGGTATATATATGAGACATTTTGGAGTTGAGATGTGAGATGAGGGTACATAAATGACATATCAAATGCGAGTGATCTCATATGATGCGAACATGTGAATTCAATAGTGAGAGATCAAAATAAGAGTAGAGTTGTTGAGCCACTACTAAGCAAAGCAATACTTTGTATTCAAAGCTTCAAAGGATTAAAATACTACACAAGAGAGGTACACTTTGCATTAGTTCACACTTTGGTAGTGAGTCACTTTTATATTGTACTTAAATCTAGTTGCAAGCCTTACAAGGATAGTGTGTCCTAGCAATGAGTCCTTGTAATATACTTGTAGTGTATTAAAAATGTATCCATTTACATTTTCACACTTGTTTGGGCCCTCCCTATCAAAATTAGGTTCATTTATGCCTTAATTGGTCTTATTTTGCATCCATAAGCCTTATTAAATACATTTTTTTGAGGATAATCTTCATACTTAAAAAATGGAAAATCATAATTTAATATATGAGGTTATGTGTTTCAGATCTAGGGATTTGGGACTCATACACCCCTTTGGGCATATGGGTCCTACCTAGGTCTTAGGACCTAATTTTAAATGATGCATTGAACTTAACACTTCTTGGAGTTTTTTTCCCAGGTTTAAGCCACTAGGGCTCATACACCCAACCTGGCATATGAGTCCCACTTTAATTTGAACCTATTTTAAATCAAATTCTTGGTGAGATTTTATTATCCTAGATTTGATGTTAGCTTGTAGTATTATAATTTTAGGAAATTAGGCATAAACAAGTATAAATACAAGGTTATTTCACATAATTTCTCTTGAAAATATCCAAGCTTTCAAGTATTCAATCATTATAGGAAACTTATGAACAAGAGAGAATTCAAGGGAAAATCATCAAGCATTTGGAGCTACCTTAAATATTCAAGCATCATGTCAAACTCTTCATGCATCATGTTTGTTTGTGAGCTAACATTTGTGAGGTAGGTTTTCATGATTCAAGCAAGAATTCAAAGACATTATTTCATATATCAAGATCAAGAGTCAAGATCCGCATCCATTGGAGACATTTCACACAAGTTTTCAACCTTTATTTCAAGGGTTTGGTGAGTTGCAACATTGCTTTTATTCATTCATCATTCCTTATGCTATTTCATTTTATTTCAAGGTTAAATTAGCAAAATGGGGCTTGACCAAGGAAAACTCCTATTCCCTATCAAAACATTATTTTTCTCTCTTAATGTGTGTTTGAAAATATAGGTGAATTGGAGCTTGAAGATCCTTTATAGAAAATTTTGAAAAAGTTGTCAAAGTTGTCATCTTCACAGAAACTCACCTACAGGCTAGAATTCAGACTTTCAGACTTGAAGAATTGGACAAAATGAAAGCTACAAAAGACCTCTAGAGGCTACAAAAATATCATTCAAACACTAATATTGGGACTAAATCACCTCTCTCAGAATATGAGTCCTAATACAACCCTTTTTCTAGTTTTTTGTAGATCCTACACAATCACCAAAAGATTCCAGATTCTACCCAAATTCTTATAGCAAGAATAAATCACCCAACTTGGAAAATTAGTCCCAATGCACTTCAAAAGGAATAATTTTACGGTTGTAGACCTTGTTTGGATTCCATCATTCTTCCAGGAACCTTTACGTTTCATTCTCTTTTATCAATCTGATTTCATGATTGTAATTTTTGAGGGTTTTATGCATAGAATTTCCACTATAGCCAAGTTGTTTCATAAGCTCATAACCTTTTCATATTGTTTCTCCATTTCTTTTAGGTTTGGTGGTTGTTGGTAGTCTATTTCATCAAAGTTTTTGTATAGCTTGTGTCTTCTTCTAGAGTAGATGAAGTAGATGTTTGTCAGTTTTCTTTCAAATTCTGAATTGACATTACTATTGGTTGCTTCTTTTTTTTGTTTTCTTTTTTTGTGATTTTGTACTCTCCCATGAATGAAGGTGTGAATTCTAAGGAACCCTAATTATCTTCTAATAACTTTGACACTTTTTTCATCTCTTGTTTCTCTTCTTTCATAGGTTCTATCTTTGAAGTTGGGATTAATGTGTTTAGAGGATTTGTCATTCCTTTTTCAATTTGTAGGCAACTTTCAGGCTCGAGATCTATTTCAATTTGGTATAATTTATTTTTATAGACATACTTCATGATACAATGAAGAGTTGAAGGCACCACATGCATTTCATGAATCCAAGGTCTTCCTAAAAGAAGATTGTATGAAATATCATGAGGCATAACATGGATAGGAGTTTGTAATGTAGCCTTTCCAACTGTAATAGGAAAAGTGATCACACCAAGCATTTGATTTCCTACATTGTCAAATCCTTGAATTGATAAGGAATCATGTTCAATTCTTGATTTATCCACACCAAGTTTATCCAAAATGGTTTCACTACATACATTAAGAGCTAAGCCATTGTCAACAAGGGTTCATTGTATTCCTATTCTATTGAAGATAGCTATTATCATGAAGGCATCATTTTTCTTTCTCACTTCCAATGGAGGTAACTCATTTTGATGAAAGGTAATTTCAATGTTAACCACATTCATTCCTTGAATTAGAGTTTCCACACCACTTGGATTTGCACTATAGGGAACTGCAACTTGTTGTGAAAATGTTTGAAGCATAGTATGATAACTAGGTGAAGTTTGGATTAGATCCCATAGGGATATCTTTGTAGGAGTATTCTAAAGTTCTTCAACAAGATCATACTCCTTCCCAAGCTATGTGAAGGAAATAGAGGAGCACTAGGCAAGATGGGTTGAGAAAAGTGAGGAATGTTGAAGTTATTTTTCTTGGTTGTGGATTATTTCTAGTGTTATATGTATGAGCAATGGTATTATAACTGGGTTGTTGTGAAAAATTATTCTTTGGTGGTTTGAGGATGAGAACAGGTTTGTTTTGAGTTTGAGATTGGTTTGAAGGTGGGTAAAGGATGAGTTGAGATTGGACAACATGAACTTCTCTTTGTTTTGGTTTGTTATAACAAGCCTTAGTAGATGAACCTTGTGAGATGAAATCCTCAAGGGCTTCATCTAAAATATCAAATTCATCACTACTAAAGGGCTTGAAGGATAGGTTAACTTGGAAAAAGAGATTTGAAATACTCAAATAACTATACTTTCTCTAAGGGGTTCATCAGTTTATGGTTGTTTTGATTTTGATGTTTTGGTTTTGTTTTCTACTGAATGCCAAATGTAATCTAATTTTATCAAACTATAAACTAATGCTATAAATAAAACAAAAGTGTAATAATCTAATCCTATCCACAACTAGATCATGTACTTGAAATGAAGCCAAATTAATCTAGTTCTAATGAAATGAATGAAACAAAAAATCAACAAACTGAAATAGAGATTTAATAACAACAAACAAAAGCACACAAATGAAGCTTTAAATGCTATAAAATATAGATTCAAAATTGATATGGGACTAAATCATCTAAATGGGCTAATGAATCCCAATTAGGGTTTCTAGAAAGTTCAAATACTGAGAAAAAGATAACATAGAATTCCCAAAAATTAGGAAGAACAACCTATACAGGGACTAAATCACCTAGATGGGTGAATGAGTCCTAGATTAGGGTTTTTAACCAAATTCAACAAATTGTGAGTTTATGTTAAGGTGTCTAAGTTGTATGTTGACTTTACTATTCACAATGACATATTTCCAGTGAAATTTAGTGATGCAAGATGCAAGAATGCAACCTATATGCACTTTTTCACTAATGCAAGATTTAAAAGCCCTAAATACAATTCGACTAATGCAAATATAATGCAAAGTTAATGCAATATAAATCTAGGAATTTAATGTTCTCCAAATCAGAAATTCAAGGGTCTAAACACCGGGTTCACCAAAATGAATACAAGGGAAATAAGAGTCCACCTTCTGGGAGATGGAACTTTAGGGACCTATTTCACTCTCAGTTCATTAGGAAATCAAGATCCCTCAACTAAGTGACTCAATTGAGGGAAGGAGAAATACTAGGAGGTTTCCTTAGGTGTGATTAAATGGGGGGCTCACAATTAAAAATGAAGCTTCAAAGGAAAAATGCAAATTCTAATGCAGTAGACCCTAGAAACTTAAAACATGAAATCAAATTGCTAAATAGAAAGAAACAAAAAAGTACTTGGAGGATAGGAGATGTCTAAAAAGATCTAAAAACCCTAAAAATTTCTCTTTCTAAAGTACACTAGGACTCATATGCCAGGTTGGGAAATTTAGTCCTCGTACAGGAATTTGAGCAAAATCTAGAATCTTTTGCTAGCAAATCAAGATCTATAGAAAATTGGAAAAAAGAGGTATACTAGGACTCATATGCCTAGAGGGACGATTTAGTCTTGATACTCCTTTTTGAAAAATTAGGACCTGAAACTTTTCTCCTATCTCTGCACTTCCTTCTTATGTCTTCAAAACTTTGCTTCTGGATCTGAACTTATTAAAAATCCACAAAATAAAATGTTGTGTTGATTTGCTTATGGGGGGTTTGCCTATATCAAACCCATAGTTGGTAATTAAACCTTGATTTAAACCTTGATAGAAAGAATAGATCTGGAATGGAAATGTGTGTGAAGGTCCTAATCTTAAGTGTGCCTAAGATTAAGAGATGCAATGAAACCCTACTCTAATATGCTAGAATAGGATGCATACATGAAACATGAAAATGATGATGACTCACTTTGGGAGATCTTCAATCACCCTTATTAGCCATAAGAATGCATGTACCTTCCTTTAAGTAGAAAGTAGAATGATAATTGAAGATGGAACTTAGGAAACAAGTCATTAGGCTTGGTTCAATGGCTAGTTGCATCTCCCCAACCTATAATCCATCATGATCCTCCATAGGCAACCATCATCAACCTTTATTAATGCTAGATATTGAAACAAAAGTGAGCTTGAAGACCTGCAAAAACACTATAATGTTGCTCCAAGACTTCAAATTTGCATGCTCCTTGCTCTTGAATGCAAATTCTTGAATCTCTTGCTTACTTGATCACTTTTCTTGTTCTCTCTAGTCCCTTAATTGTCAAAAATGGGTGTGAGACTTATATTTTATAGGAATCCCATCTAATTTACTGTTTATTAGATCCCAAATGTTGACATTTGTGAAATTTGAATTAAAAATACTTTAATTTCCCACTCAAACCTTAAAAAGGCCTCACATGAGACTCATACACCCAAGGTGGTATATGGGTCCCACCTAGGGGGACTCATATACTGAAGGTGGTGTATGGGTCCCACCTTAGATTTGTGGGGTGGTTGAAATATTGAATTTGTCAGAATTTTAGTTGAAATAAGCCTTGGGATCCATAATAAAGGGTATTATAGGCCTATTGATGATGATCTATAGGGAATGAATGCAAGGGTACTAAAATAGGTCCAAACTAAGAAGGAAGTACAATTTTCAACACTACAACTTCATTTAATGGTGAACCCCCCATCCTATCATCCAAGGAAACCACTAAACCTTCCCTCAATTGAGTCACTTGTTTGAGGGATCTTGGTTTCCTAATGAACTAAAGAGTGAAATAGGTCCTTAAGTTTCATCTCCCAAAAGGTGGACACCTATTTTCCTTTGGTTCAATACTATATCTAGATATAATATATTGTGAGCTAATCCTCACCGTGTTTTTTCCCATTTTGGGTTTTCCACGTAAAAATCTTGTTGTTTATGTGTCTTGTGACTTTGTGGATGATTCATGCTTCTATTCTTTATTTCAGTTAATATGTTTTGGTGATTGGATAAGCTATATTCAAAAGTTTTTATAGAATACTGATTCAACCCTCTCTTAGTATTTTGAATGTTCAATAGGACAAACATTGGATCCTATGTATGACATAAGCAAGGTTAATAATAAGACATTGGATCCAAATGATTAGTCAAAGAAAGAGGAACCTTCCATTGAATCCATCTTTGAGAAGGTACTGAATAGGAGAAAAACATGGGTTGATATAAGGATCTAAAACTTTAAAGGAAACAAAATCCAACCTAAAAGGAGAAGGTGACAAGAGTGATCAAGTGTATATAATACCTGATTCACCTAAATATTCTCCCAAAGGTGAAGATAAGGCACCTAAAATTGAATCCATGGATGCTCAACAATACGAACAAAAGGAATAAGGCTTGGAAGAGCAACAAGTCCAAGAAAATAAAAATAATCCTAAGGCTGAGAAGGAAGAAGAAGAAGAACATGTGTTGACTATTGAAGAGAAAAAATAATTAATTGAGAATATAGAAGGGTAATAAGAAAAGGATAAGGCTTCTTTAAGTTAGGGAATGACATAACAACCTAGGGAGACTCAAACAAGTGATCAACAAGTGTACATCCCTCCTACGGCTCCTACATGGCTTAAATTATATTTGGAAAAGAGGAAAAAAGTAATAGTCCAACCCATTAGTTATAAATATATGGTTGTTGAGGTGAAGAAAAAGCCTAGTACTCTTCACACTACAAAGGTCAATGAACTAGGAGAGATGATAATAGAGATTGCTACTCCAATGGTGGACAAATATGATAGGGAGTTGCAATAATTAGATTATCAGCTATCCACAGTCAATCTAGGGAAGCAAAATAGATGGGAAAAAATATCATCCCTAGACCTAGTAGTGGACTCAATTAAGGCCAAAATGAATAAGCAGAGTAACTATGAGCTTAAGGCTTAGATTGAGAAAATGAAAGTGTTCCTTAAAGGGTTGGTCTCCCTAGTTCCTAAACAACCTACTTCATTAGAGGCATTTGTTCTAATGAGTAGGAAGGAAGTTGATGAAATGAATGAGATGAAAAGAAAATCTCAAATTTTTGACAATGATTGAGAAATTGAAAAAGAAAATGGAAGAACTACTAGTTTATGGGTACCAATAGTATGAAAAGGCTTATACCTTAGAGAATCAGTTGCATAAATATATATAACAATTTGAGAAATAAGGATGAGAATTTTGAACACCTGGAATACTAAGAGGGGAGGGGTGAATTAATATTCCATTAAACCATTCACATAAAATCCATCCAAACAATATCATTGATCTAAGAGAAAACATGGAATCAAGACAATGCATCAACACACATGAACACTAGTATTTTTACGTTGAAAACCCAAAATGGGAAAAACCAAGGTGAGGGTTAGCTCACAATATAATATATATGGATATAGAATATTACAATGGCTCATAGCTTGAAGTGATTTATAGAATAGAGAATGGATCACTGCCAAATGATGAACTGATATAGAATACACCTTCCTTGTGCTCGAGTTCAGTTCTGGTGAAGAAAAATACATGAGTAACACATCTATCTACTCATCTATACAATTTCACACGTATACATCACACACACACACACACACACACTCTTTTCTTCCTTCATGTATTTCTTGCATTTTCTTTGCTCACTTCCTTTATCCAAAAGTGTCTTACATACATACATATATATCCATGTTCACTAATTAGGTCAGCTTAATTAGATAAACCCTATTTCAAATAAAAAACCAACTCTATCTACTTATCCTCAAAAATTATTCATGATTGCATATATTTAGTTGACATGGACCTAATATAGACCCCTTTAACATTTGTAGCACATATTAAAACTTCTCAATATTAATAAATAATTAGGTCGACCATAGTTAGATCAAAACTCCAAGTATATATGCAATCCATCAAACGTGTAACACAAAAACTTGTTAATAGATTGAACTCTCCTTTAGATGACATCGAACTACTTATCTTCAACACTGCATGGCATGATAATCAAATATGAGAGAATGTAGAGTCTCCCACATTAGTGTACAGTATAGAAACTTATTGTAGTCTTCATAGTAGAATACTGTCATTTGTATCGTCCAAATTCCTTCATATATCATTATGAAAATCTGATGTAGAATGCATCTTGTGGTCTCAATTCTATGTAAAAATTCTTGTAGTCATATCTTTTTCTAAGATAGAATCTGGACCAAATAATTGACATATAGAGTTAGTGTACAAACATGACACTATTACCCAAGCTACGGGTAACTATACATTCCCAACCATACAACCTTGTCAGCTAAAACTTGTGAGTGAAAACAACTAATGACAAGATAGAACATTTTATCAACTTCTAAGTAAATCTCACAAAATAAGATAATCCAAATCAAAATACCAGAGCAATAGAATTCCATTACTGGAGTAGTTGAATACTGAGAAACATCAAAATTCCATTGTGGCAATTATCTAAATTCCACTATCTATTGACATTAATGACAACCTCTCAATTTCCAAACAATATCTCCCTTTGTCATTGATGGCAACAGATGATGTGAAAACCATTTAGAATACCATCAAAATACCTCATTCTAATTTTTCAATTTTCTCTTCAAAAAATTTCACAAAACTTTACACTTTTCAATTTTCACATACCTTCTCTCTATTTCCACATGATACCTCTATTTTCACATGATACCTCTCTCTCCCCCTTTAGCATCAATAGCAAAGGAAAAAAAAATAATGCTTTAACAGTTCCTTTTGCATACCTAAATACTCCACCTGAGGAGTACATCCAAAACAACATATGTGATTAATCAACTAGAGGTTGTAGTCCCTTGAAGCTTGCTGAGAATACCTAGCCATGAGGATCTACCTTCATTCCAAAGAATTTTTTCCTCTGACAGAGCTCTACAAAGATAGTTGAGGTAAATTAAAATGTCTTTTCCTTCAACCACAGTTCTAGGAGTACCATTAGATTTCAGAGTTTTGTAAGCCAAAGAGAGAATATAATAGATAGGTGTACACTTAATCTTGATTAGATCTCTAAGCTTTCCATAATGTTCAATCATCTCTCCTTTCTCTTTATGTGATACAAGGTATTCTTCATGAAATTTTGTCAAGTTGTACCATCTGATCATCCAAATCAAGAGAAAGATTAAATGTGATATATGCAAACTTGATCTGGGATACAATTGTGTCTTCAACATCATTGAATCTTTGAATTTCATTAGGACAAGTCCAATAGAATGTGAATAAAATATTTACCTCTTTCTCACACTCTTGAAATTCCTTGAGTTTTTCAAGGACCATGCTATGAGTAGACTTGCACTTCTCTACAATTTCCAACAATCCTTTATCTTCCCAAGAGACCATGTCACTTAGTGCTTTACTCTTTAATTCATTGAATCTATCAGTTAATGCACTTGTGCTTTCCTTGTGGATTGTGAAGAAGTAGTGATTGTACTAGGAGCTACCTGAAGATGTGTCCTATCTAGTTACTTAAGTATTCTTGGAGTAGGTTCAACCTGAACAACTAATGCATGAACCTATGTGACTTTTATATTTTATTTTATGGCAGACATTGATTTACGGGAGACTAACTCAGACTCTTCATGAGCTTTAGCTACTTCAGTGTAAGTTCCAAACCTAGGTCTGTTGGGGTCTTGGGGGTTGTTAATCAACAATTCAATGCAACTAGTAGCATAGTCCTTCTCAATCTCATATCGTAACTCAAGAATCCATGAGTTTCTTGGTTCAACTGCCTTGATGATGCAACTATTAGTGGCTACAATTTTTTTTATCTCATTCTTATATTTTGTAATCAATTCTCTTGGAACTCTCCTCCTTCTATTCATTTTCCTTTGAAAATTTCCAAAGAATACAACAAGGGAATCTCCTTATGCATCCAAATCCCTAATGTTTGTCATTAGTTCCTTGATCTAATGAGTGACACCTAATCCAAGAGTCTCTTTCATAAAATAGAAGATTAGACAAAATAAATGTACCATATCTAAATGTACATTTCTTCTTCTTGATATCTCTCAGATTCTCCAATAATTGTTGTTGGAGCAGCTCAAAAAGGTCATATTCTATTATGTTCTCTACCATATCCAATGCAAGATCAATTGCAATGGTGGAGACATCGTTTCCACCAAAAATTAGTTGTGAAATAACTAGACTTGCATACTGAACTATCGGGTTAGTGATTATAGCACATGTGTTCTTTATTAAACCCTTTTCTTTATCAAAATTACATTTAGGAGTTGGTCTAGAGGATGATAAGCTATTAATATCTTTGATTACTTCTTTGGATATCATTATGAATTGTCAAGGCATACATATTCACCATGAAATTTGCTAAGAGCCAATCTGATACAACTTTCTTCATTACTAAAGTCTAGAAAATGATTCAATACAACCGATTTCATTTATGTGAGTATGTTGTATTCTAGTTTCAAGGTAAGATCATTTCTAGTTAATTATTCAACCCACAATATGGGAGCTTTTCCATAGGTAGACTCTTCCAATTTTCTATGAACATATATCCCAATATCTTCAATTGGTATAACACCAAGAGGGTTATCTGAAAAAGCACCCAAAGGATCAGGTTCTAAAGTTTTAGTAGGGTATATTCTAAGTTGTGGTTCTGGTCTTGTTGAATTGTCTATGATTCAAGGTATATCCATCTCATTCAACAAAATTCAACAAGTAATTTAGATGAAATAGTGTATAGCAATAGTGACTTACCTCTTTCTTTCCCAGCAAAACCAAATTCTAAATTTTTGATGTATGGAATTGAGCTATATTTTCAAGCTTCCTCTGAATGCTTCTCCTCTTTCACAAATTATTTTCATCGAATGTGTTTTCCTTAACATATATGAATTTTTTTCTTTCATCCCAAATTCTTGTACAATAAATGCTTCAAATCGCAAGTAGATGACCTTGAAATTAGTGTATGCTTCCACCCTTTCAAACTCTATGGAATTCATTCTTCACACATGTGTGTCTAAAAATTCCTTTCACATGAAATCATGAATTCATAACCTTAATAAATGTGTTTATGTCATGATATGACATCATATAGCGAAGAAGGGGTTATTAAATTTTCTTATTATTGCTCCCCCTTAGCCACTTCCTAGATTAATTTTTGATGGGAGTATCTGTACCAGAGGATGACACAGGTGAAATCAATGTTTCTAATTCTTCTTTAATTTCAAATTCTCCTTCCTTTCTCTAGATCCTTTCTATTTCCTTTTTAACTTATGCCAGATCAATCTTAATGACTGGTTCATCTCTTTTCATCAAATTGTTACTTCTCATATTGTTTCTTCTACAGTGTCTAGAAAAGTGTCCTGGATTGCTGCAATTATAACAAACAACATTCTTCCATCTAGATTGTCCTTTATTTAATCTATATTTGCACTAGTTAGCTTTATGTCCAAATAAATTATAGTGATAATAGTAGCCATTGAATGGATAAATCATCTTGTTCAACTTTTGATTTTTGCATTCTTTAGATTTGTGTTCAATCTTCTTGCATTCAAAACATTGACTGGAGAATGATAAATCATTTTGTTTCATTTTATTTTCACAATCATTTTCCCTATGTCCATCCTTATTGTAATAATAATAGACACCATTACAAGATAAGTACCTTTGAGCATTAGGTTGTCTAATAGAAATTCTTCCAATATCTCTTCTTAGATTCTTGAATTTTCCAACATTACTTTGAGTCTTCATGTCAGGAGATTGATTCACCTTTGAACTTTGTCCTTCTTCAAATCCCAAACCATGTTTGTACTTAGAGGGTATCTTTCCTACAATTAGTTCATCCAACATTGTAGAACTTGTAACAAATTTATCCTCATTTATTTTTGCCTTTTCCAGATCTGATTTCAAAATTACCACTTCTTGCTCAATATTTGCATATTCATCCATCTTCCTTTGAATTTCATATTTCTGATAGACTTCAATTTTTCTCTTCTCTTCTAGATGTTCTTTTAGTCTGGTGATGTCCTCATCTACTTTCTTTAATTGATCACTCACTTCTCCATATTTTTCCTTTAGATTCTTAATGTACTCATTTGCTTCCTTTAGCCTATCCTTCAAATCTTCATTTTCTTTTGTATGTTGAACAGATATCTCTTCTAGAGGAATAAGAAATTTTTTGTCTTCCATATATTTGAATTTCAAGACCTTCCCCAAGCTATAA
This sequence comes from Sequoia sempervirens, assembly GCA_007258455.2. Taxonomy (NCBI): domain Eukaryota; kingdom Viridiplantae; phylum Streptophyta; class Pinopsida; order Cupressales; family Cupressaceae; genus Sequoia; species Sequoia sempervirens. Next base: position 31,826,605 of record VDFB02000013.1, on the reverse strand, counting down.
GACTTGTTTAGAGGAACCAGGCTCTGATACCAATTGTTGAACACCCGAAATACTGAGAGGGTGGGGTGAATCAATATTCCATTAAACCATTCACATAAAATCCATTCAAACAATATCATTGATCTAAGATAAAACATGGAATCAAGACAATGCATCAACACACATGAACACCAATAATTTTACATGGAAAACTGAAAATGGGAAAAACCATGATGAGGGTTAGCTCACAATATAATATATCCAAATATAGAATACAACAATGGCTCACTGCCAAGACACACTGTCCTTCAAGGCTCACATCGTGAAGTGATTTATGGAATAGAGAATGGCTCACTGCCAAGTGATGAACTGATATGGAATGTACCTTCCTTGTGTTGGAGTATAGTTGTGGTGAAGCACAATACATGAATAACACATCTATATGCTCATCTATATAATTTCACACATATACATCACACCCACACTTTCTTCTCTTCCTTTGTGTATCTCTCACCTTTTCTTTTCTCACTTCCTCTATCCAAAATTGTCTTATGTATATACATATATATCCATTTTCACTTATTAGGTTAGCCTAATTAGAAAAGCCCTATTTCAAATAAAAAACCAACTATGACAACATTATCCTCAAAACAAATTCATCTTTGCATATATTTAGTTAGCGCGGACCTAAGATAGATCCCTTTATCATTCGTAGCACATATTAAAACTTTTCAACATTAATACATAATTAGGTTGACTAGAGTTAGATCAAAACTCCAAGCATATATGAAATCCATCAAATGTGTAACACAAAAACTTTTTAACACATTGAATTCTCCTTTAGATGACATCAAACTACTTATCTTCAACACCGCACAACATGGTAATCAAATATGAGAGAATGCGGAGTCTCCCACATTAGCATACAATATAGAAACTTACTATAGTCTTCAAAGAAAAATACTATCATTCATATATTCCAAATTCCTTCATATATTATTATGAAACTCCAATGTAGAATGCATCTTGCAATCTCAAATCTATGTACAAAGTCTTGTAGTGATATCTTTTTCTAAGATAGAATCCAGACCAAAAAATTGGCATATAAAGTCAGTGTATAAATATGACACTGTTACCCAAGATACTGGTAACTATACCTTCCCAACCATACAACCTTGTCAAATGAAACTTTGTCAGTGAATGAAATTGATGACAAGATAGAACATTTTATCAACTTCTGAGTAAATCTCACAAAATAAGATAATCTAGATCAAAATACCAAAGTAACAACCTTCCATCGAAGTAGTTGAATACTAACAAACAACAAAATTCCATTGTGGCAATTATCCAAATTCCACTCTTTGTTGACATCAATGACAACATCTCAATTTCTAATAGAGAAATACCAGTTGGAATTGAAATACCTTGGGGATTTGAATACAATGGGAGAAGAAGAATTGAAAAATATTGCAAGCATGTGTGATGAGGATATTATTTTCATAAGTAAAAGAATAAACATTGTATCCTTCAAAATGGTTCTCATAGATGAGGATATTATTTTCATAAGTAAAATAATGAACATAATATCCTTCCAAATGGAACTCATAACTAAGCACAGATTAAATATATTAAAGTTGCATAAGGATTTGTCGAAGAATTCTTCAAGTTTTGAGAGACTTATAGTTATTATCATTAGTCCAAATCTCCCATTGCAAAGCACACATAGATTAGATACTCAAGATTCAATCTATCAAGAGTGCCTTGGATAGAACGATAGAAAATAAGATCAAATCAATGCAAGAGGAGGAAGAGACCATTTTAGATAATGAATATTAAAGCTGATCTTAGATGGGTCAAAGATGATATTTGAAAGGTTGGAAAGGTGTATAAATACAACATCCAATAGTTTTAAGAAAACTAAGTTCATATTAGAATGGGTCGATCACCTAGATACAAAGATGATCACCCAAGTGTTGGCCAATTTTGAAGAGTATAAGAAACTGTAGAAGCAGGTGTGATCTAGCATAATTTGAATAAGGAATATTCTATTTTTACTTTTCAAATGAAGAATATGTTGTTTTTTATTCTTTATTTCCCAAAAATGGATGCATACTTTTGGAACTAGAGCTAAGTAGAAGTTCTCAAAAGTGAATTGGGTGTATTTTTTTGGAAAATTATTTTTTTCTAATTAATTGAAGTTATTTTTGGGAAGGTTCCTTAACTAATTTCAATGTTGGGCGTACTATATGTCTTACATGTTAATTTTGGAGGGAATAATATCTTTGTTGGTCTATATATTGTAATTCTTCTCTCATTAACAAGGCCCAAATGTTGGAGAATTAAACTAAAGGTCCATTAGCATAGATCTTTTCTAATAGAGTTTTCTTATTTTCACTATATTTTCATGGTTAGATTTTAGGAGTTTTAGTCTCAAGAAAGATGAATCTATACACTAATGAAGTTTATCTAGATTTGTAGAAGCTATGAACTTAAAAGAATAATAAAATCCACCAAATTTTATCATTTTTGGATTTTACTCTAACATATGAATGATATTCTTATTTTTATTTTTATTTATAGTTATACACAAAGATAAGTAGCATTTATAAGTTGATTTTGAATCTAGTAAATAAGTAATGGTTATGGAATTATAGACAATGCCCTTTGAATTTAGCATCAAAAATTAATATAATTGTGTGTAATAAAAATTTAAGAAACAAAAATTTCATTGGATATCTCTCTAATTAATGATAAATTAGATTAATTGGAATGAATGTCTTTTATTTCTCTTGCATTCCCTATTCTATATTTTCAATTTTTTTTTAAAAAATTGTTAGTTAGGATCAAGTTGGAATAAATTTGTACTATTTGATTCAAAAACTCCAGTAGGCCCCTTGAAATTTTAGCCATATTGACCACTTTGTAAGACAACAAAGTTGTGACCCAACTCCCAAGACCTTGGAGGGTGATTGATCTTGCAATTAGTCTCAATTTTTAGGAGAGGTAAGGTAATTAATACCCTATGTGTGTTGCATGTTCCAAATAGACCATCAATAGGGCATAGTTCTACAACTGGAGCTAACTAGAAGTTCTCATAAGTGATTTGGGTGTAATTTTCTAGAAAATCATTTTTTTCCAATTAATTGATGTTCTTTTTGGGAAGATTCCTAAGTTAACTAATTTGCATGTTAATTTTGGAGGGAATAATATCTTTGTTGGTCTATATATTTTAATTCTTCTCTCATTAATAGGGTCTAAAGGTTGAAGAATTAGACTGAAGGTCCAATAGCATAGATCCTTTTATTACAGAGTTTTCTTATTTTCACTACATTTTCATAGTTAGATTTTAGGGGTTTTAATCTCAAGAAAGATGGATATGTACACTAGTGAAGTGTTTTTGGATTTGTAGAAGCTGTGAATTTAAAAGAATAATAAAAAAATTCATATTTAATCATTTTTGTATTTTACTCTTGCATCCGAATGGTATTCTTCTTATTATTCCAATTTATAGTTATACAAAGAGATAAGTAGTATTTATAAGTTGATTTTGAATCTTAGTAAATTAATAATAATTATAGAATTATGGACAATTCCCCTTAAACTTAGCACTATAAATGAATATAATTGTGTGTAATGTAGATTTGTTTATCTTCAATTTCATTGGATATATCTTTGATTAATGATAAATTAAATAAATCGGAATAAATGTATTTTATTTTTTCTTGCATCCCTTGTTCTATCTTTTGAATTTTATTTAAACAATTTGTTAGTTAGGATTAAGTTAGAATAATTTTGTAAATTTTGAGTAAAAAACACCAGCAAGCCTCTTGAACATTTTAGCCATATTGACCACTTTGCAAGATAGCATAGTTGTGACCCAACTCCTAGGACCTTGGAGGGTGATTGATCTTGCAATTAATCTCCTTTTTCAACATAGGTAAGGTAATCAATACCCTACCTATTTTCCATGTGTCAAATAGGCCATCAAAAAGTCTCCTCTCATATTATTTATCCTCAAAGCATGTAGAAACTCATAAAATAGATGTCATGACTATGTGTTATATATTTAGCATGGAGGGATGAAAAATCATCATCCTATTGATCTATGGAATCACTTTCTTGTTGCATCATGTATTTTTACATAAAGGTGATATTGGGTATCCCAAAGCTATTGGAAATTCTAGATGTTCAATTCATTCTAGTGGTAGAATATTTTCCTTGATTTCCATTACTCAAAGAAGTAAACATGAAAATTTATTCAAGGTTCTAGAGAATTAATTTAAAGATGTTAATGAGCTCATGTTTCCCATTATTGATAGATATCATGGTTTCCTCAAAATATCTTCTCTCTTGATCTTCTTCATCCATTTCTTCTTGGACTAGGTCTTGCACTTGATCAAGGGTTTGCTTCAATTTTATTTTCTCTTTCCTTTGATACCTAGTTTCCCTTCAATTTTATGTTGGAGACCCTTAACATAAAGAACATCATCTATATTATGATTTTCATCAAAAATAATTTAATCTTTTCCAAATATATTAGTAGATGTATCATCACCAAACTTAGCAAGACCGCCTTCAAAGTTCTCAAGTTTAACAAACTTAATGTTATCACATGTCATGTGATTTGAGTATCCGGTATCAATAATCGAGTAGTTTTTGTCCTCTCTAGAATGAAAATAAGTCACCATAGTTTCATTACACTATTGTTTTTGACTAAAAAATTTGACGAATGTTTGGTGACATATCGACAAAATATTGTCGACTTACGGACGCAACATTGATTTAAATTTCGTCACTACATTTTCATTGCTTTAACGACCAATTTTTATACATCAAAACCATGACCCAACATCATCAGTCAGCACCATGGAAAATGTTGGTGGTGTCCATCACAAAATCAACATAACTTCGTCCATCTATCAACGCAAAAAATACAAAACGTTGTAGAATGCCCATTTGAAATAATTGAAAAAACACCAAATGTTCATCCATTTTCCAACAAGGTGGAGCAAACCATCTTTTCCATTATGATGAAAACTATATCACGTGTACAAAAACCTCGTCTCACATTTTTGTGGTTCATCGAGCTATGTTCATCGAAATTGTGACGAAACCCTACAATTTAAAAAAAAAAAATTATTCGTTCAAACATCTTCCCTCCCTAACACAGTTATATGTATGGGTTTTGTTCTTTGCATGAATAATTTGGCCGATGTATCTTTCGATATAAGTCACTCTAATAACTATTTGTCTTTTCTTGCATCCTTTATTGGTGTAGCTTATCTGATGTAATTCTATTGGAGAGACTTCATTCTATCGGGCCCAAAGTTATTCATTACTTCTGATGGTTATATGCCCACTGATGAATTCCATCAACACAACTTTCACTGATGATGCCTTATTTTATCCACAATGTGGGCATAACTTGAGATATGTTCTTTTGACTAAATGTTATCGGTGTAAGATGTGTTGTTGGGCAGTCCATTTTCTGGTGTTCTAATATCAATGTGTTCCTCTGATGAAATATATTGGTGTACCTCAAGCCAAAATCCTGAGTGCGTCTATCTTTTACTTTCTTGAATAACCCATCGATAGAACAAAAAGAATGTGCCCTTGATTCGAGCCTTTTATCTTCATCAGAGTAGTATATGAGATCAGAATTGTCACTTGTTAGGCTTCCAATGGCCGATGAGTATTTTGTCGGGGAAACTTTCATGAGTTATGTCGGTATGCATTTCTTGTGGTGCTACATCCTCTATTTGTTCCTTTTTAATCAAAATATACAACCCAATTTCTTTTGTTGATCGGTATGAATGCAATGTGCCTATGTTGATATTGTACAGTGTGCTTCCTCATTCACGTAGGCCATTCCTGCAATGTTTTTATCGGTGAAGCTTGCTAGTTGTTGTGTTGATATATTATATCATGCCAATATAAACATAAAACATGATTGGGGTGACATAGTTACTACTTGGTTGATATGTTATATCTCTTCAATTTGAAATGTGTGAACAATGGGTCTTGGATACATATGGTGAGTAAATAGCTTATAAGAACAATGGTAGAAGACCCAACAATGAAGACTTGGGAAAAAACTGCCATGGAAATTGTTGGATATGTCTCACATGACTTGTAATAATGCAAGTCCCAAAGCATATGGGCATAGTGATGAAAACCAACACATGGAAACTAGGGACCCAAATTTGTGTCTTAAGGTTGTGGAATCCCTACAAAAACCCTCATTAACCAATCAAAAAGTAGAAAATTGTCTATTAATTTGAAAGGATTAATCACAAAATCGGTTTTAATAGTTGAGATAGGTGTGAATGAATAAATGGAAGACTTATGGTAAAATTTCAAATATTTGAAGATCTCCTTGGGAAAAAATCTAACAGTCACCTTCTTCTCTCATAGTAGAATAAAGTAAAATATGTTCTTAACATTTTATAGGAAAAATTTAGTGTAAAGACAACATACAAGTATGTTGATGCCATCATTGAACTACATACCAAGCTCACAAATCAAAACAAGTATTGTTCCTGCAACATATGAAGCCCAACTGATTACAATTGAGTTCATATAGAAATTAAATCCACAACTAATGATTTCCAAATAGTAAATTCTATTTTTGGTCAGTTGTGTGTGAGAGAGAGAGAGAGAAGGTCACTTTTGTGATGGATTTCTAGAAAAATATGTGTGTGCTTTCTCATATGATACTTGGGTGAATAAAAATAACAATTAAACCCAAACCAAAAACCAAACCAACATATAATACATAACTATATTAATTCTATCCAATGAAATTATTTTATCATCAGTGCATGAAGCACATGACAGGCGATTACTAGGAGCAATCCATCCACTCACTTATTCCATTGGTCACTACATAAGAGAATCATCTATAAAATTGCTACCCAGATTGAAAGGTGCCCCTCATATGGATCAAATGACACGTAAGCAACTAGAGATGATTATTGGGAGCAACTACAGAATCAATAACCTACCAAACAATGGCATGACATCATCGCTAACTACTCATCACATAGTGAGTTGTAGATGATTTTAGCATTAACCACATAATTGCAATATTTGTATGTTTAATGATTTAATACCAGCTGTGTTACAGGGCTCTATCCTAGACCCCTCATACCCAAACCTAGTTTGAACCACATACCAGTCTCAAGCCAATTCTTGTGTTGAAATGGTTGGGCTCTTCTCTTTTGTTTCTATGCTACATGAGTACATCCCAAGTTTGTCTAATCCAAACTCGTATATCCCTAGACACATGATCCATCTGTGGATAGCTTCCCCTACAAAATTTGTCATCCAAGGTAACATATGAGATGTGTTAAAAAGTAAAATAAGTACAAAGGGTAACATATTGAAGCAAAGAGAACTAATGAAAATTGCATAGCTTAAAAGTGTAGCATAATGAAATATTGAAAAGTGCATTACCTTATTGAGCTTCTCTTTGTTTCGAGAATAGTTTAATATTATCTACTTAACTGGGCCAACCATGTGATGGTGGAAGCTCATTTGGCTCCTCCCCCCTCACATCACTCTCAATTCCCCATACCTGATCATATAACATTAATCATTCATTCATCCATTAATAACGTATAACATTCATTCATTCATCCATTAATAACATATAACATTCATTCATTAACATATTCACATTCATTCATTAACATATAACATTCATTCTTTCAGTTTTTACATATTATCAAAAACATGGTTGTCAAAAATATTAGTTTTTAACATTCATTAACATATTATCAAAAATATGGTTGTCATAATATGATTACAATCACTTTTTTTTTTGTTTCTTTTTGGTAGCTAAAAAAATAAGAAGTGGAGTATTGTTTTCTAAATCATATGTCCCCCCTTCAGTTGTTCTACCCTCTACTCATGATCTTAATGTATGCCTAGTCGTATACTCATGACGTGGAGACCGCTACAAGGGGGGTCTGCTGCAATAACAAAGAAATGTTAAATTGATATGTTTTTATTATTATTGTTACAAGTATTTCATTAATTAAAAGAACATTAGAGTGGTGCTCTTTACTTGATGGGGCCACATCATGTTCCTAATATTGTCTTATATCTGCATGCTCAACATGTTGAACACCCTCTAAATCCCTTGGAGTTGAAACACGAAAGGTTGCATTAATTAATACACCAATTGCAATTAAATATGTTTAAAAGAACATTAGAGTGGTCCTCTTTACCTGATGGGGCCACATCATGTTCTTGATCTTGTCTAGCCTGATCATGCTCAACATGTTGATCACACTCTACATGCTCTAAAATTGAAACACAAAAGGTTACATTAATTAATACACCAATTGCAATTAAAGATGTTTAATTGTATTAATCCATATTGTGTTTTGTATAGCACATGAATACATCCAGTACCAGGATGCACACCATGACCTTCATTTGCAAGTTGTGCTCCACCTTCACCAACCTGCATTACAATGTCATGTGTAGTATTATCATTGCTTTCCTATTTAAAAAAAATAGGAACATAATTACTTTATGGTGGAAATTAATATTGAATAGATTGCACAAGTATTCAATTTTAAATAAACTTCATTGAGTTTATTTACCTACATGTTAGATGTAGTGGAAGCTTGTGTTTTCCCAGTCAAGAGTCTTAGGTGTTTAGCCACGACTCCATAGCCTTGTTGGAAGGCAATCTTCAGGTCCTCTTCTGTGGGCACTCTATTGAATTCAAAGCCTTGCATTTTTGCATAAGATCATGAATTTTGCTTCAATGGTGTGATAAAAACAAAATTGTTTGCAATTTATTATTTGATGCAATATTTCATTTATTGATACTTAAAATTTGTGCAGCTAATTTCATATAACCACCAAAGCCAAGTTTGTGTTGCCTGTGTTTTTCTAGTCTTTCCTTTGTTTCCTTTGATGTGTCGGGCAACCTATGAAAAGTTTGAAATACATTATATTATGTAAAAAGAAAGATTAATCAGTATATAATTACATTGTTGATAGTATCACATACCTTCCTTGACCCGATGGTGTCTTTCCTTTTTTCTTTTTAGCCTTCTCCTTTCCATCCAGCACCAGGTCCTTCCACTCCCTCTCCAGAATCATGGGGGAGCGCTTGTACTTTTTGTTCTTCTCTAAATGTTACCTATATTGGTCCCTCACATACTTTAGATATGTACCATCTTTCTTAAGGACCTTGGTTCAATTGAATGTGTTATTACCAAACAACACAACTAAACGGTTAATGAGCTCATCTTTTAAATATTGATTTTGGGCATTCCACCGTGTACATATGGTGGGATCGAAGATGTCCAATGTAATATCATTTAGATGTTTATAAAAAACATCATTTCCTGCAAAATGATCATGGGATCATTAGTCTAAAAAGAGTGATCAATAAGTAAATTTCAATTGGATTATATATAATAATAATTAAAACATTTTAAAGTACCTGGGACCTTCTCTATCTTTATGGGAATGAAATACTCGGTCACCACAAATGTGACCGGTAATGTTCCCGTACTAGTAATACAGGAAGATCTAAAAAATGTTACTAAAACATCACCAGTGCTAGTGGCCTCTACATCCCTAGGTACATGTCCTGACGCATGCTTTGGCATGTGTTTGCTGCCAGAGGGTGCACTACCCGATGCCTGCATGCTATGTGTTGCTGAAATTTTAGTTGAAAATATAGGCATGGATGATGGTGTCAGACGATGTGATGTATGCGCAGGAAGATCAGGATCGACACTTGTACCAACCCCTACTCCTTGGGTAGCACCTGTAGTACCCTGATCATGACCAACTGCATCATGAGGATGCAAAAAATCTTATAAAAACAACACATATTTTAGTTCATTTCATAAAAGAGTACAAAATATAAAACCATGAATGAACTTATGTTATAATTAAAGATCTCATGACAACTTACTTGCAAGTTTTGTGCTCTCTCAATCAATATTTTATCCCTTTCTCTTATCTCATCTATTTGAGGCACTATGAATAACAGCTAAAGGATTTCTTCATTGCTTTTTTTTTGGGTCTTCCTTATCATATCCAGAGGGTTTGCAAAATATGCAATGCCATCATCGCATAATAGTGATTGCACCTCCCTATGGATGATATTCTCTTCTGCTGATGTCTTTCCTTGATCATCCGACTATGACAAGAATATTAAAAACATTATCGAAATTAACCCAATAAACTTATGAAAAAAACATAATAATAAAAAAATTTCCTCATATCTAATTTGTACAATTACAATGAGGTAAACCTATCGGGTAGAAGCGCCTAAAGATGCATCGTGATCTATGCTCTGGACCGGAGCCTTCCCCCTACAATCAATGTCCCGCTATGACAAAAATTAAATATAAAAATAAATTACCGAAATGAAACCAATAGACTTACAAAAAAAACACAATAATAAAATAGTATATTGGAGTCATTAATTGGGTTGCTTATTTTTTGACCCAAGTCGTGTACTATTTATAAACCCTACAATATTCCCTGATGCTTTTGGCCTTCTGTCAATGTACATAGCCACTCCTTTATTTTGATCCTTATCTTTTAGCTGTATATAATTTGCTGACAATGCATACCTATGCATACTTCGTGTATATCAAACCAGCTACATCCAATCTTTGTAACTATAACAGGGTCCGACATACTCCATCAATTTAGTAACTTTTTCATAACAGACCTTTATGCGGTCCATGTAAAATAGGCCCAAACCATGTAATGATGATGGTGCTATGCCATATATCCTCTCGTTGACACAAAAATTAGTGTTTATTGGAGGAAGTTCCTTGGGTACCGATTGTTTTTGTAGATGTTTGTACCTCGATGTCACCTATTCTCTCATCATCATAAGAACATGACCCCCCCTTTAGCAAGAAAAAGTTCCATGTGTTTACAGAATTTTCTTCTAATCCTTTGACCTCCAATTGATCTCCCTCTTTTAGACCTACTACATGTCTCACTTTCCTCTTATCTTCTTGAATTTCCCTCGCTCGAGGAAGAAAAATCTGAAAAATACCTATTTGGTGGTACCTACACTCATAAGGATGTTGGATGAAGTTCTTTTATGGTGATGTGATCCCAAGGTATGGGGTTGGAGGATTAAAGACCAAGGTTGTCACTACTAGTCAAATGCATGTGGAGGTAACAATAGTTGTGAATGTATCAATAAACCTTGTAAGGGTCTGATGATTAAAGATCACTTGGTAAGCATGGGAATGGTTTGTAGGGTCACCAACCTTGTGTTTTGAAGCCTTGGGTTTTGGGAACATTTAGAGGAGTCATTGTCTTGTTTCTTGGAGGTTGATTGGGTTAGTTGGTGGAAGGTTGCTATTAATTTTTGTACTTGTCTATGAAATTTTTTGGACCACCTTCCCCAAAGACAATAGTCCCTCTGAGGTAGTATTGGTGTTTGGTTAGTTAGTCTATGAAATTTTTTGGACCACCTTTGATGTGAAATAGCCCCTCATGCAACCATCCTTTCAGTCTATTTCTAAATGGACAGACCCCTTGCCTTTAATGATTAAGCTCCACAGGTTTCTACCCCTATAGTTTTTTGGGTCCCCCAAATAAAATAATAAAAGATGGGCCCTACTCAGAAGAACCTCAAAATGTATCAGAGTTTGTTTCTTTCTTAAGAGTCTAGTTAAAGAAGCTAATTGCATCCCTCCCTATCCAACATTCCTTCACCATTTTCCAGACACCCACAACATCTTCAAATCATTTATACTCTTCTAGAACTTTTAAAAAAAAGTCCACTTTCATTAGTGTTCTCTTTTGGGCTTTCCCTAGTGCTGGAATTTGTACTATTATTTTGGAGGTTTGATTGAGTCGGTGAAATATTCAGAAGTTTTGTAATGGCTCCTTGTCTTTTTTTCATCTCTTGTACTGGTGCAAAAGTACCTTGGCATAATTAGGCCTCTATGAAGTAATGTTTTGAAATTTGATTCAATGTTATTGTTCCTACTTTGTAAATCATGTTATTAGAGTCATGTTTCATATATTTAAGGTCATGTTGAGGTCATTTGGTGTTTATTAAGTCCAAAAGTGCAAAAATGAAAATAATGTAAAAAGTTGTCAACTTAATCAAAAAGGCAATATTAAGAGATGAAGAGTCATTAGGGTCAATTAGAGGCAATTAGAAGGCTAAAATTATGTTGTATCTTTTAGAACTTTGAGGGTGGTTGAATAAAGAATAATTTCAAGGAAAACCTCTAATTTTTAATCATTTTTCTTCAAAAATCTTGCATTTCTAGGAATTGTACGACCTTAAAGGCATGGTAGAATGGTTGGATATGGTAATAATCTCAATCACCTTCCTGTTACATCAAATTTCATGCATTTTAGTTAGGATTTGTGTGAGTTATTGTGGATTTACTTTAGACTGCTAAAACCCTCAGTTAGGGTAAGCAGAGACATAAATAATTATCTTTCTCCTTTATTAATTGGTGGAATCTTCTGGTTTCTTGTGAGATTATCCTACTATGAATGTTCTTTCATGTTTAAGTAGATTTATGGAAAAATTATAAAGATAAGATGTGAGGGAATGAAGTTTCTTAACTAAAAAATTGGTGTGTACAGTATGTGAACAGAGTAATTATGAAGGTTAAGCTCTTAGGGTTTTGTGAAAATATTTTTTAAATGGAATTTGATGCTTTTAAGATCATATGCTAGTCAAACTAAACGGTTCCAAAGCACTGGCAAAGTGTACTTTGGTTAGGAGTTAGTAAAGCAACAAACCCTTATGCAAATCAGGCCTAATTAGGCCTAAATCTATCTAAGACAACAATATTTGAAGCTTGTGTTGTAAAAGTTTTGATACCCATTTTCAATATATTTTAGATCTACAAGGAGGGAATTGAAAAGTGTGGATAGACTTGTGTAATAGTGCTTAGATTGTGAATGAATCCCTAAAAAATAGGTTGGCAGACCTACAAGCATTACAAACAGGGTATGAAGGAACCAGTGACAGTAAGAACTTTAAGGGCTTTTGATGATTAAGTGTGAATTCTTGGTTGTTTTGGTTAAGAGATTACCAAGGTATAATTTTATCTCATTTGATACAAGGTTTGGTGTAAGAATGAAGTTAAAAAGTCCATTGCTTTGACTGATATGTCTAATAATAGCCCTATTTTGGAGACTAAAATGAAAGTACAGTATATGATTTTGCTAAATTGTCAAGAATAAAGGATGGGAGATGGTTTACATTTGTTTTAAGTGAAATGGAATGGATATTTTGTGGTCTATATTAGCCTAAATACTGTTTTGGGTCATTACTTTATGTTGAGTTGAAATTGTGAAGTTTAGAGCAATCATAAAGAGAGTTCATAGTAAAATGAAAGGGAAGACTGGGTAATTGTTTGTTTTGATCAAGATGAAGTTGACTAATGTGTTTGAAGGTTTGGTAATGGTTTGGAACTCTAAATCAAAAGTTGAGTGTTTGTGTTGAGTTTTGTGAAGGGAAATATAGTTGAATAAGTGTGTCAAAAGAAGGAAAGTCCAAGATTGTTTATGACTTGTCAAATGAGATTGTGTGAGTTTGTTTCCTTCCTCTAACTCTGCATCATGTACTTCTATATATTCTCTTATGGACAAGCTAGGCATTTTTCATTGCACTCACGGACCATGTATTGTTTTTAGTCCCTTTGATCATTTGTGGATCTCAATATGTAAATTTATTTCATCGAAGTTTAGAAATTTGAACCCTAGTGAACTTCGTGTGATGTTATGTGATGGGAATTCCTTTCAATCTTATAGTAGAAAAAATATGCTAAGACGGATACAAAAACTATAGTTCATAGGCCAAAAATGGCCACCCAACTAATTGAACATCTCAAAACTTGGTTGTTCAAACTAACCAGACACCAGTACTAGGTAGTACTTGGGTTTGTCAATGGGACATTGGCTCGAATTGACCAAAATATAGCATGCAACACCTCGATGGGAACAAACAGAGTCTAAATCACTGTACTTGCAACAATATTTCTAAATGTGGGGGAAAAATCACTTACAGTCATTGTCCCTTGGTCAATTTTCCCTTTTTGAGTGCCCTCACCTCTCGCTCTGGATTTCCTCTTTCCAAATGGTTCCTAGTCTTCCTACTCGACTCAATGGGCTTGTAGCAGTCATCCAGTGAAGTCTCACAACTCTCCACTCAGGGGCTGGATGTAGTGGTTCTCGGTGCAACTCTCTAGTTAGGGTCTCGGTGCAGTATGCTATATCGTGCTCCTACATGCTTGAGGCCAAAATTAAAAATATATAGTTTATATATATGCTATGTCGACATATAGTTAATTTTATTTTTTACAAAATATAATTTTTGTATGGTGGCTTGCAGAGCTTATATAGTTGGTTTTCTCTTTCTTTATGATTTTTGATGATTTATTTCCTATGACATGATTGAATATTATCTACAGTCCTAGTGATTGTTAACAAGGCTTATGATATGTGATGTTTAATCATGGTGGATGCCTAAGAATCAGTGATTGAAATACTACTTGACTAAAGATTGATCTATTTGATATTTTTTCATTTAAACATCATGGAAGAAATGATTGCAATCAATGTCTTATTAATGTAGCCTAAAAGGTTTCTTTTCCTAGTTTTTTTGGTCCTATTCTTGTTATGACTTATTTTTTTACATTGGTCTATTACAGTAACGGGGAGCGTATCTAGTGAATCAATTATTTTAGTCTCTTTGATTCTTATCCTTATGCATAACGAGTTTTCTTCTATCCTCTAATTCATTGATTGTTGGTTTAAAACACTCATTACAACGAACATGCATATGAATTATGATGTAGGTGTGAGAAGGGATTGTTGAATATGAAGGAATGGTTTAGGAAAGTACTCCTTAATCCAAATGAGTCATTTTCTTGTCATGGAATGTGTTAGGAGACTTTAAAATTAATACATTCAATCTAGTTAATATTGACACATCTAAAGCATGCCAAAGGCACTTCAGAGATATGCTATGACATAAAGAAGATTGTTAAGGTGATGCCAAGTATTGATCCATTAGGGTAGGAAAACATAAATGCATTGGTACAAAAGGTTCCATTCAACTTGGAGGAAATGTATAATTACCTAAGGGGCTAATGTGAGAATGGATGAAGTTTATTTTATGACAGAAATAGCTTGGGAAAAGGGATGATGAAATGGTTAAGTATGGCAAATTGTAGAGATAAATATAACACCAAGGGAAGAACACTAGAACTAATTTTAGCACTATGGATTAATCCAAGACTCAAAATTCCACTAAGAGGGTTCCCTTACCTCTTAAATTAATTCCATAGGCTGGTTTATCCCCCAATATAGTGTCATTGGTTAGCAAATGATGTGAACTTCTGCTATAAGTAGGATTACCATACACTTTCATAACATGCATGTGTGGTTTCAAAAGGTTTATGCGTTCTTTTGAATTTGAAAGAAAGGCATATTTTTACTTTTCCAATAGGTGTTAGGGGTTAATTTGACTTGGTTTTAGCATTAGAGTGACAAACCTTGTGGTTTAGGTTCCATAAACAAAATATACTCATTTTTTTAGCCTCCTATTATCATCTTTATATTCAATGATATTTTTAAAGATTGTATAATTATTCATTGCTACTGAAAAAAACTAATGTGTAATAGATCCAAGGTGAGGCTCAAAGAGCCTTTTATTTTGAAACCATTAACCAAAGAAATGCTAAGAACAATATATGAAAGAGATGAAAATAAGGCAACTTGTATTATTAGGAAGGACGAGATGCCTTTATATAGCATGACCTCATGTTTGAGTCTCAAAACCCTCCCATATCATCAACGCATGTGTCTAGGCTAACCATGTCAAGTTTCACTCCATACAAGCACAAATTGAAAAAAAATCAATGTTGGCCCCATTCACATGTCACTATGTGGGGTCAATATGAGGAAACACTATTTTTTTGGGAATGAAATAACCAAAGATATGATCAAATAATATCTAATCATAAATAGTTGTAGAGTAATTAGGATTTGATCATATGGAAATTTCTAGGAGAGCTACAATAGTTGTAACATCATGAATTAACAACATTAAAAAGTACATCATGAATTAATTATGCAACCATATAAGTCAAATATAATTCTATCAAAAAATAAATATCAAATATATAATATAATCACATAACTCATACATTTCAATGTCATTGATCTTCTTCTTCATCCAACTCTTTGTTTGTATCATCCAATCCTGATTCGACATTGTAAGGATTGGTCATATCATCATCTCGTCAATGATATCAGTTTTGATAATGTCACCATCCAAATGGATATCATCTTCATGAACATTAGCTCCTACATCATCATGATCTAGTTCCTCTTCTTTGACATCTTTGTCAGGTACATCATCAACTAACCATTGATCCTGATCATCATCTACATCATCTTCTAGTTCTTTGGTATCTTCTTCCACCACATTATACTTTACTGACCTTCCTCTTGGATCATATCTAACAATAAATGACCAACCCGGTTTACCTAGAACCTCTGAGTAAAATACCTCCTCACATTGGCTTGGAAGAACATAGGGCTCATTTCTAGCTCACTCGATCGACCTTATATTAACCATGGTAAATCCATTATCATGTTCAATAGCAGTTCTCTCGAGATCATTTTCATTCAATCGTAGCCTGTACCATTGGACGACAAAAAAAACTAATTTTGAAGGACTTAAATTCACCCTCAAGTATATCATCCAAAATCCCATAGTATCAATTTTCTGAGACTTCTAGATGTATGTCACTTCTAGATGAAACATTAGTCACCTAAAAGACTGCAGTTATCCTAGAATCACAAGTTTTCTTTGTGTCATCCAACTTTTTGATTCAAAATTTATGACCATTGCATCACATAGCCTTGTGGTGTTTCACCTGCAATATGTCAAACATGTAAAAATTATTGCATTGTCAGTTGATAAACATATTTATTCTTGGCCGAATGTATGCAAAGAAAAAACTCAACATATATATACATCAATATAATTGAAAATAATTAAATAATATGGGTGATTAATATATTTATATGTACCTTTTTTATCTCTTAAACCGTATGCTAAATCAATTTCCCTTGGTGTAACATTGGAGTCTCCATTACGATGAGCTTCTTTAACCAATGAAAAAACACCTTCCCATGTTAATGCGCAACTGGATTATTGACATCGTTCAATCCATACCATCATCCAATCAAGATTGTTTGCGATGTAAAAATGTAGTGGATCCCACTCTCGACCAACTATATAAAAAAAAAAAAATTCACAAATGACGTATAATCAGTTAATTACCATGGTATACGACCTTAATTTATAATTGATGTACCTAAAAACCTAACATCCCACTACCAATGATCTTATTATCTTTCGTTGTTGGATGAATTCAAGTTACAGGAGTATGCACAAAGAATGAATTATGACCTTGAAGAGTAATTACACTCTTTTAAGAAAAAGAAAAACCTTAGTGGATACACCCATGTTCCTATACCGAGGGAAGATGTGTTTAAGAACAAAGAAGACACAAAAGCAGAGGAGGTTATAGAAAATTTCATGAAGGAGTTAGAGAAAAAAGGAAAAGGTTGCAATAAATGGATGATTCATCTGAACAAGAATCTACGGGAGAAAATGAAGCACAATCACAGCATAGAAAAGTCTCTCGGATGATGAATGATGAATATGAAGAACTCCCTGACAGGGACTTACAAGTAGCCAAGGAATTGTGTGTAGATGAAGATGATAGGCTTACAGCCTATGAATCCTATATTTCTGATAATGAGTTTTTCAAGTCAAGAGAATTTAAATCTTTTTTATATAATTACAAAGGGAAAAGGTTGAGGGAATCCATCCCAAATATTACCCCTAAAAATAAACAGCAATTGATGAAAAGGTTGAAAGATGATATAGACAGTGAAGTGCAGAACATGACCCCTGAAATGGGTAGACAATTGTTACTTGAAGCTAGTGTAATAGTATTTCCTAGTTGGGAACTCAGTTCCTCTTTAATTTTTGATAGTTTTTTGCATATCAAGGAAGGAGAATACGAGTTAAACATAGAGGGTGTGAAGGAAATTTACATAGGGTCAAGATTCAATCCTAATGAAAATTCAATGTTGATATGGGAACTATACCCACCTCACAAAAGGCCAAAGATCATCGATATTGAAAAATCCTTTGGACACATGATGACCCTTAAAGTTGGGGAAACTGACCCTGTGGCTTCAGCAGACATTCTCATAAGTATTGCCAAGTTCAACAGGGCACAAACAATACAGTTGATGAAAGAAAGAAATTATTACAAAATGAAAAGTGAAAAATTAGATTTGGAAATTACTGTCATGAAAGATGCCAAAAGGAGGAACACCGTTGGAACTGATACAAAGTTGTAGAGTGAATATGAGTAATTTCAAGAAGAACATCAATAGCTAGTAGAAAATATGAAGGACCTTCAATTTGACACTGTGGAAATGATGTTGCACAAGAGATTTACAAACCTGAAAATATGCCTTAATGATTTTTGGCATGTTCACAAAAAGAACTATGAAGCCATTCTTGAGCATGGGAGAGTGAAAAATAGATTGGGTACTAAGAGACATGATATGCAACTACATGAGGGATCTAAAACCAATTCCATCTCGGCCATTGACACAATCATGAGAAAGCATGACAAATATGATGAAGACTTACACTAAAAAAATGTAGGGTTTGATGATACTGTGAAGTTGGGATTACCCAAATTATGTGATAAGAACAGGTTTCTGAAGGAACAAGATGATTGGATGGATGAATGTAATAGGATACTTTAGGAAGCAAGGGATACATTCAAAGCATAAGGGCTATTGTTGGATGGAGCATGCAAACATATGTAATTGATGATAAAACTTGAATATGAAGCCTGAAATGCAATGCATGATGCCGATACCCATACTTTGGAAGAGTATAAAAAACATCTCTCAGTAACTAAGTCAATGTTAGGAGAAGATTAAATTGTTTTATAAGTTTAATTAAGATTAGTAGTTTAATTATTTTCCAAAAGACAATCTGAAGAGACACCTTTGTTGGGTCTTCTTCTTATATATATGAAATTCGAATTGTAATATTTGATCATTAACACTTTTTAAGATTTTAATACTTTTTAGCGGTGAAAGACTTTTTTTTGGAGTAATACAATACCAATAATTTTCTATTTAGGTGTGGAAGATTCTTTCATTTAGACTAGTTCTCTGTTGTTTCTTTTCAAGAAATTGAAGGAAATGTAAAATGTATTCTAATTAATCTCCATGACCATCTTATAATTACCTCTCACATTCCTCAATCTACCTTTCTCCATTAGGTACTCCCCTTCAAAAATTTTAATGGAGTTGGGATCTCAAATGCGATCTACATGGATCTTTGTTGTGAACTTAGGAAGATATTCAGTAATGTACACCATGGTCTGGTATACCATATATCCCTCCACCATTGAACCCTCAAGATGTGCTCTTTATCTAACCAAAGCCTTCAAAAATTTCAAGTGCCTCTCAACCATCCACATTGACCTTGTGTGTACAGGTCCACACAATTCAATCTCCTCAACTTGGTGTATGATGTAGTGTTCTTGTGCACTGAAAAATGTTGAAGGTAGACACTTTTGCATTTCACACATTACACAAGGAATTTTTCTCCTCCAATAATTTATATCTTCTTTATGGATTTCTTTAGATGACATCCATCTACAAGTGATTCAAGGTGCAAATATATTAATGAGATTTAACAAAAATATACAATATATTACATAACAAGTAAAACAAATGAAAATATAAGATCTATACAACAAATTGAACAAATATCACTACTTACCTCATGTATTTTCCAAGATCATATATAACTTGCTTGACATTGTTGTCAAAGTTGTCTAGGAGAGATAGAGGTAGAATGTACTACAACAATTACAAAATGATCTTTTCATTATTTTTCCAAAACTAGTAAACATAATACACTGAAAAGTACATGCAGTATACAAATATATATAAAATATACCAGAATAATTACCTTAATGAAGGTATTCCTCTCATGCATTTTCATCCTTGACCCAAATTCATCTTTCTTTGTTATGATATTGTTTATGTTCACAGCAAATCCTATGGGAAATTGAATTTTTAGTATGACTTCTTTTATAGCATTGCTTTTCTGCTCCGTTAATAACCAAGGAAGGGCACTTATATTAATTTTGTCTCCATTGCTATTTAATTGAATGACATTTTTCATTGCATGATTGGCTTCCTTAATGTCACTACAAATTTTAACAATTTTTTCTTTGTCATGCCCTCCATCCAATATTTTCCATAACTTTTTTGTAATATTATTTCCGATATGCATTGTATCAAACAAATGCACAATTTGTAGCTGCTCATAGTAAGGAAACCTACTAAATTATTTAGGATAACTTTTCAGTCCCTGTGGAATTCGGCCATTAATTCCTTAATGACCTTCATGAAGCATATAAGTTAAACAAATTAATGACGATAGTCATTGTCAATTACAACATGAGTAAAAAAACATAATATAAAAAATATAAATTCCAAACATATCATATATGATAGATAAACAATTTTATCTGATGTATAACCTTAACGATTAATTCTATTATATTCCAACTTCCATAGGTGAGGTGTCATTCTTCGTGGTTTTGATGTAGTCTCTTCTTTCCCATTGAAAAGATGTTTTTCAATAGTTCGATACTTATGATTTTTGTGGAGGAAGTGCCTATACTCATCAAACAACTATTTTTCTAAACTTGTTGAACGCCGAGATTTCATCTTTGGACCACAAACTAGACATGCAAATTTTCCCTTTGTTTGAAGACCTACAAGATCATATATAATTGGATTAAATATGTCAATTTTTATAATTATATATAATTAATAGATTATTTTAAAAAATGCATGTTATCTACTTCATACAATTAAATATCGTTAAAGTGCAATTGAATATTATAACATACCACAAAAATGTGTTAGCCCTGGGGCATCATGAATTGTCCATACAAGCATTGCATGGAATTGAAATTGTCTATTGATCTAGAGACGTAATACATAGTGATGTCATTCCATAACTTTAGTAACTCATCGATAAGAGGCTCAATAAATACATCCATATCTTTAACTTGGTACTTACCTAGTTGAATGAACATAAAAAATTACATAATTATTATAACCATTTTACTGCAATATATATAAATTAATGTACATGACTATTAAATAAAAAAATATAAGTCATTATACAACAAATAAGACAAATGAGATGCTACTACGTGTTGTGCCCTCAACACACATGCCACGTTTGGAACGAAGACCCTCTTTTCTTTTTCCTCGTCGAGTCATTTTATCATCACCTCATTTTGTGTGCCCCTATTTCAGTGACCTAAATGGTTAATGTGCCTCCAAAGTCTCATCTTAAGTTGATCATGTTTCATCCCCTCCATTTTGGCTAAGTCTCGGTGCCTTGTGGATCTTGCCTCACAATTTGCTTCTGCCAACAGCCAAGGGGCCTTGTGGGCCCATCCTACTGGGTTTCCCCTGCCAGGTTTGCTCTGGGTGTTCGTCGTTCTGAGTGGCAGAAGGCTTCTACCTTCCCAAACCTTGGGACCTAGATCCCTGTTTTCCATCCGGTTTGAACTTGTGATGAAAATTGTCCACTTTTTTATGTGTCGGGCCTGGTTATTCGGACTTCCACCCCCAAAACTTTGTATTGACTTTGTCATTTCTGAATGGAAAAACTGTGATGACACTCCACCCTTCGGGCCCCAATCTCCCCTTCGTCGTCGGCTTCTGAAATGTATTTAGAAATAGCTGCAAGGTTGTGTCTTTCTGGACCCCAGGCCCCAGACCTCCCACCACCATCCATGAATTTGAACTTCACCAACCCTCCTATCATATGTATGGGCATTAAATGAGGGTATTAAATGCATTTTTGGGTATATATACCTAGCTTGACCTTTCATTTTCATTTGTTAGGTTTTTCAAAGGAGTTTAGAGTGCTTTCTAAGGAGTTTAGTGCCTCCACTGCCCCCGCCCTCACATCCGTGATCATCATTTGGTTGTCCTTGGTGGATTTTGGAACTTCCCTCATCAGATTTTTGAGGTAGGTTTGACGTCTGCCCTCCTGTGAGGTTTTTTGTAATTTTGCATTTAAAAAAATGAACGAACGTGGGTTAAAATGCATTAAAATGATAAAGGAAGATAACACCTAAATAACCCATGTGTTTGAATTCTGAAAAAACCTCCAAATCATCCTCCAAAGTAAATTTAGAACTGGACCTCACTGCTATCATTCTTCATGCAAGGCATTCATACCCTCCAGGCCCACGTCAACTCATCGCCATTGAGAACTTAGAAAACAAAACAAACTTTTTCTAAATGGCGAGATGCCTTATCGGGCCCACCACCCCGAATTTCTATCGGCAAACTGTCGTAGAACTTTCAAACTTGAGGACCGGCCTCCATTTCTGCTTCCTAGGTTTGCGCCGCCAGGATTTTGTCCCCAAGATGCTGCGTTGTGTTTTCCCTTTCCCAAACGGTAGAGTAGGCCTATCAACCCAAGATCTAAGGCCCGCCTCATCTTTCGCCATCTAGTGTTGAACTCAAATAAACTGTTCCATCATGACCCTGGGTCACGGTCCATGAAGTTCTATCCGTAGAATTTTGTGGCAACTACGCCCCTTCAAAACAAATGTCTCACGGTGACCTTCTGCCTCTCAGGTCTCAACCCTTCATTTTCCATAGATAACAACAAATAATTAACTTGGGTGTCCTTTCCCTCGTCGGGCTCCATGCATCGAGGTTTCATCCCCTTTCAGCCGTCTCACAAGGGAAAAACAAGCCCATCCTCCCGACCTCCAAGTTTTGCCCTCCTATTTGATGAGAAACTTAACAAAGAAAATTTAGCAGCCAAACTCAGTGTTGCATCCAGACCGTTGAGCTGCTCCCACCAGACTTTTATCCAATGTCTGCCATTCTAAGCACCGAAAACCCGACGGCTTCCTACCCCTTGAGACCTGAATGCTTTTAATTTTAAAGTTACATTGGCCATCCTTAGACCTCCTGGGTCCCGGACCCCGAAATTCTGACCCCAGAATTTCATTCCTTTCTGGTTGTTCTAAACAGTAAAGCCCTGATGGCTTTCCAACCTTGTATCTCTAGGTACCCCAAAAATGATCCAAATAACCTCTGATTTAAAAACTAATCTTGACCCATGTGCTCAAATTTAACCCACAATTGCATGAGCCTTTCAAACCACCAAAATTTGAAGTCAGGAGAAATCACCCCAATTTCCCTACCTTATTTTCCTTTCAAAACAACATTCCTACTAGGGAAGTCCCCCCTAGGCCCAGATTGTCCAAAATCCCTTTAGTAAATGATTAACAACACTTGGAAGTAGAGGATTGATTTCATAAATGATAAATTTTATAATTGGATTTCATCCACAATATTTCAACTAATGTTAATGCTTTTGTAATTGGTTGTACTAATTACGTCTTTGTTTGTAGGATATATGGAATCAGGTGCAAGACCCTCAGGGGTGGCTACAAAAAAAAAAAGGAAAGAAAGTGGGCAAGACTCCTCATGGAAAATAGGACAAGGACTAAATGAAGTACCAATTCTAGGGTGAGCCTCTACATTCAAAAATCATCACTAACTGGAAGGAAATCATAGATACCAATATCAGCCACGTCAATATTGATGAATTTAAGCAAAGGGTCAGGGTCCACATGAAGACTGATAATGCAAGGCTGATAAGACAGTGGTATCGCTAAAGTTGTAGGCTTCCCTCTATCCCTCATAGCCCTTAAATTGTTCATGGCTTGTCAGAAGGCCTATAAGCCACAAACATGAACAATTGTTGATAGGGAGGGAAACATCCTTGCTGACATGTCGGGTGAGGCAATTACGAAGACCTTTCACATCCCCACCTTTGGGGAGATGGAGATGCCCACCATTGAAGAATGTAAGGCAACATGGGATGAGGACCTGATGGGCTACAAGAAGCTAATAAATCAGTATTGGCTTAAAGAGAAAAGGGTTAGCGCTGCGAAGTTTCCTCAAGAACTCTTCTGCATCGACCTCCATGAAGACTACCATGACTTGGTAACCATGTAGAGCAGAATGATGGGTTTCCCCACTGTTATGTATTTCCAAGATTGGATGGTATATTTCTTTGAGAAGATCCTCCGTGGGGATGAAGATTTCACCACAAAAGCCTCATTCTACTGAGGAGGCATCATAAGCAACTACTTTCACAAGCAATTCATGAATGTAAAAAATTCCTCCAGGTTCTATATGACCTATTATCTTGTGTACTCATTAGTAAAGCAGAGGTAGTATAGTGGATTGTTTGTGGCACTCGATGAGGAGCCAGGTCGAAGATTGAAGGTCTATGAAAGATATCCCCAGCTCCAGTTCAGGAACTTCAAGAAAGAGTATTGCAAGGTGAACAACGCCTTCATTGGCCACATCATCAGATTGCTCAGAGGGAATTTTGAGAGGAGGGTCTCTCACAGTGCTTATGTGTTCTTGAAGAAATATTTCTTCCTATTCATACAATACCCTAACTAGTTTACATGTATTCATGCCCAGGGTTTTACGGAGAGACCGAATAAGCTTCCCTAGTACCCCAACAATCGGATTATACTATTAGAGTTTTCCCAGCAGCTATAGCATATACATTCAGTCCTCAATGGAAAACACTTGGAAGGGATCCCATATCCCTTAGCTTTTGGCCAAGGGATGTACAAATTGCAAACTTTTAGGTGTGCTAGGAATTCTGAGAAAGAATTGGCAGAGTACCATTTCTGCCTACACACTACTCACCCACGGATAAACCCACATGGGCATGTAAGAAAGGCACTAGGACCAGCGTACACCCATTTGCATCACATTGAAGGTTTATGGGAAGACTACCAAGATGATAAGGAGGTGCGTTCAAGACATTACATGCGGATGACTGTGTACTTCGTGAAAAGAATACAATTGTTTCTTGTACTTGATCAGGTCAAAGAAGATGAGAGCACCATAATGGACCCCAGGTGCACTACAGTCGCTAATTTTCTATTGCCAATAATAAATTGGGATGAGCAGTAGGTCAATGACCTTGATATTATAACCAAACCAATTGTGGCTCATACCAAAGAATGGGTTAATGGAAAAATAACCCAATTGAAGCAACAAGGGGTTGTCCTAATATATGAGGGGCTCAAGAGTGATCCTAGTGCTATGAAAGATGTTGCTCCTACAAATTCAACGAGAGGGACATCCAAATCTCCTCCACTCACAAGATCGAAGAAAAGGAAAGGGATTGAAGTGGAACAGTCTCCAAATCCCAAGGTTTATTCAAGAAAAGATTCAGGAGGCTCACCCTCTAAGAGGCCCAAATGGATGGGAAGTATTGCAGAGCAGCCGAAAATTCAAGAGGGTCCCATTCAAGAGGGTGCAGAAGGGAAAAAAAATCAGCCAAAACCTCCTCCATCTCTCCCTATCTCTGCCACCCTTCCATCTATTTCCTAGGCCATGGTCACCACATCCCCACCTGTGGTGGACATCTCAATCCATCTCACCTCCTATCCCTCGACTGGGAGCATAATAGTGGTTGAATCTTCCTCCGCCGTAACTTCTCTTCTTTCTTATGCCACCATGTCACCTACTACATCGCTTCCACTGCCAACATCAACAATACCAATGCCCGCACTCACTTTTCTAGAAGCTTTCTCGAGGCATATGCAAAATGTCCCCTCTGATATTTCTCAAATCTTTTTGGATCCCACCATCCAAGTTGCCTAAGTGCAGGTACTCGCCAGTGCTATGCCCTCGCAACCCCCAACAAGACCACCAAAAATGGAGGCTACAATGATAATCTTCGAAGAGTGGGCGAAGCAGGAGATGGAAGCTTCAAAAGAGGTGGAGGAAGAAGCCGATGAGTATCACAAACACCCAGAGTATGAACACCGTCAAATTGATAGGGTGGTTCATGAAGAAGAAGAGATAGGGTCTTCCGAAAGTGGAGACGAAGAGGAGGGTGCAGGTGGTAGAACTATTGTACAAACCTCTGATGATGATTTCGAGGAGGAAATGGCCTAACAATTGAGGGACGATAAAGAAGAGGCAGAAAGGTCACCTCCCAGAGAAGAAAGGAAAGAAGGTGACAAGGTAGTAGAAAATATAGAACTCCGTATAGGGGAACAACAAGAGAATGCATCACCCCATCATGGAGAAGAAGGAAATGTAGAAGGAAAGCCTGAGGGTGAGGCTCAAGCTGAAAAAGGCCTCAAAATTGGATAGCTCGAGGAGCATGTGCACGGGGATGAACAAACTGAAGAATGGAAAGGGAAAGAAATTGAGAAAGAAGAAAGTCCCTGGGAGTGATTGCCTACTAAACCTCCCATCAAACACCTCGTGTTTGTCCAAAACTCTGATGAGGAAGAAGGAGATTAAATCTTGGCCATTCATTCTACTTTTTGGGCACTATAAATAAGGGGTCTCCTCTCATTTTCAAAGGGAGTTGAGTTGTTGTAAAGACATGCTTTAGAAATTTCTAGTGAAAATACATTGACTTGGTGCATTTTCTGAGTTCTTCACATGTTTCATGATTCAATCTCCATTGTTAGATGCTTTATTTAGATTTACATTGTAGTTCTAGTTAGCTTTAAACTGCTTAAATAGATTTGGCAATGTTATTCTGTGATTGTAGAAATTTTTGTTGTGTTGATGCCTTCCAGTCCATACTTTTTGTGTTTACTGTTGGTAAATGGTCTTGTAAAGTTAGTCTGGGCTGAAACTTGAAGTTGCTTTAAAATTTTATCTATATTCATGCATGTATGTGGTGGATGAATGATAAAATATTTGTAGACCTTTGAAGATAGCACAAATTCCATGATACTGTAGGTTTCTTGGTTAAATGGGATCTTGTCTGAAGGAAGTTGTCCATAGCAGAACCTCCATGATCACTATTCATAGCTAGTTGTAGATCCAAGAACCTTCCCTCTTCCCTACTCTTTTTTCCTTTCTTTTAGAAACAACTTGTGCTAAGGTTCATTGCACATTGTAAATCCAAAACTTAGGGAAAAAATTGAAGTTTTAGATTGTTGTATGAACCTGCAACAAAGTGCACCTTAACTCCCATCTCAAAAACTTCAAATTTTAAGATCTAGCTTGCATCCAGCTACGTAAGTCTGCCCTGTGATTACCAAAAAAATCACATCAAACATCATTTGAGGAATTCTATGCAAGTCATGACCTGACACCCGAGAGACCTTGGGGCAATTTTTAGCAACTTGTTGTTGGAGATTTCCTTTTAAAAGACATAGTGCACATACACATTTCCTGTGTTGAGAAAGTGTGCAAAAACACCCATCAACAGAACTGGCACTCTGAGGGCCTTATGAAGCTAGATCGAATTGGATCATTCTCCCCAGAAAAATTTCAAAGAGTTCTACGGTCGACACCAAACAAGGGAGAATTTCAAGAGTTGCAGCCCCCCACAAGGGCAAAATGAACTAAAGGAGGAGATGTTGCTTCTTCCTCTTCCTCCACCCCACCCATTTCCCTTCCACCTTCACCTCCATTCAACTCTTTTCCATCCTCCACCCAGCCATACCAAACTACTTTTTCATCCCTCATTTCTAACAACCAGGGAGTTGCCTCTCTCGCGACCCTTCAAGCTCAAGGCATAGTCCAAATAGCTGTAGTCCTAGGCTATTGTCTTACTATAGGTGTAGCTCTAGATTACTATCCCTTAGTAGCAGATACCACCACCACCTCTTGCCATGGCTTGGTTGGTGCAAAATCCCTCACCATTGCACTTTGGTGCTTACCACAACATTCCCAAGAATCTAGAGGGCTTTTGTTCAAAATTCACTCCTCATGACCCACAAAGGACGGTAGAAGAACACATCAAGATATTTGAACAATAATTACAGATATGCAGGTTGGTCATGAAGATGTTGCATGTCACCTTTTTCCATACTCATTGGGCAAAGAGGATTTTTATTGGTACATCAATTTACCAAGGGGGTCCATTACTTCGTGGGACCTCATGAAGAATGCTTTCCTGCAAAAGTATAAGGTTCCAATCAGCTCTTCAGAGCTATACCGACAGTTTATGTTAGTCTAAAGGGAAGTTAATGAACCTATTGGATCCTTTAATGATCGTTTTCATCATGCCTTCATGAGGCTTTAGGATCCATACATATATAATGATGTTGCATCCCTTCCTGTCTATTATGCCGCATTAGATAATCTCATGTCAGCATTGGTAAAAAGGATGCATCCACCACTCACCACACTAGTAACTGCTTATGTGGAGGTTGTGGTTGCCAATGCAGACTTGGGGCAGAACATCTCTGGTCCGTTGCCTTCTTTGGGACTGGTAGCTCACCTAATGCAAGTTCAAGGGCTCAATCAAGCATTCGCTCACTAGGACCCTCTTATGAACCAGGTGCCTCAACTGCCCATCCTTCCACACCCTAGACAACCAATGAATTATGCACCTCTCGTGCCTTCTTATTTACAACCTCAGCAATAGCAAAGCTATTCTCAGGTTCCCCAACAATAGAAAGTGTACTCTTAGCAGCTGCAAGCACCATTGTACTTGTCAGGACCAAAATTCCCCCCTACACATCAAAATCAGCCGACAGCCCCGCCTATCTTTCTCCAAAATCTAGTACCGCAGATGAACAATGCTGAGAAGGAAAATTTGGAAGAATTGATTGAGATGATAAGAAAAATGTCTATGGAAATGATGCACTTAAAGAACTAGAATAATTAGTTGCAAGCATCCCAGCATAGTCTCCAGGCCAATCTTAATAGGGAAAGTCGAGACAACATGGATGGTAGGGACAACCAAGAAGGAAACACTTCTTCCAGTCAGAACTATGATAGAGGACATAATTCAAATCAAAACTTTGAGAGGAGACCTTCTCAAAGGCAGAATCGCGCTTGGAATACAAGGCCCAATAATGGAGGTGGCCCTACTCCCCTTGATCAACCTACTAGTAACGAAAAGACAACTAGTGGAGTGTACCTCACCAAGGCAGCCTTGTCTGGATGGTGCCAGATTCACAAAACTAGTAGACGCTCTGAGTTGGATTGTCCTAAATTCCAAATAGCTGCTAAAATCTTCCAAGTGGAGGTCTAAAATATTGTTGATAGTGTCGGTTGTAGGGATATTCTCCCATCTGAGCCTTATGACTCCTCCTATGTCATGGTTAACCAAGCACCATTTCCGTGAAGCAACCACAAGGAGCCCAAGGTTGAGCCTGCCCCAATTAAGAGTGGAGAAGTGCAAGAGGTAAGTAACGAACAAACCTTGGCTCATTTTTTTGATTCAGTAGATAATGGCCCACTAGATAAGGAAGAATTGCATATAGATGAAGTCCACATGTTCCACTAAAGAAAAACTCCCTACTTCCTGAGGAACAGGTAGGCATGTGGACCCTTTATGACTTCTACTTCAAATAATTTTACTACCCTGCCTAACCCTAATGCTAGTAATAACCCTTGGCTTCCCCATATACCCACTCAACATCTCAATAAGGATAGGCCCCAAAATTAGTCATAGAATTAGCCTCAAGGATAATCACAAAACCAGTCAAGTCAAATGGAAGCCCAACCTTCTAACTCTGCCTTTTGAGCCTTTGACTCTAGGATTGAACAAATGGGTGAATATGTGGCAGAAAAGTTCAAGAAAGTAAAAAATAGTTTGTCTGCCTTCGAACTACTCAAAGTCCCTACTGTAAGGCATGCCTTCTTTAGGGTACTAAATGGGACCCTGTCCTCTAGAGCAATACAAAAGGCATTAGCTAAGAGAGTCACTTTTGAAGAACCTAGGCAGGAACCTGTGGTTCAGGATAACACAAGGAAAAGGAAGGATGTTCCCTCAAATCAATCTGTAGGTAAGTAGCCAGAAAAGGAACCAAATTAGAACAATAGGAATATTGCCAAGGATCAGCCATCTGGGGAGACCAAGGATAGAACTAGCGATAAGAAAAGGATGCAAGTAGCTCAAATAGATACATCTAAGGGCCTCTTCCAAGGAAAATTTGAAACTCCCCCTTTCCTCACTACCATTAGGATATTCGAGAAGAACTTACACAATTGCCTACTTGATTCAAGAGCATCTATCAATGTTATGCCTCTGGTAGTATGCAAGGCTCTTGGAATTACTCCCACACCCTCAAGAAAGAAGGTGACCTAGTTGGACAAGAAAAAGATCAACATTGTGGGAGAAATTAACCAGATCCCGATGCAAATTGTTGCAAATCGAAGGATACAAGTCATTGACATTCAAGTGGCTGACATCCCCGATGCATATGGGATTATTTTGGGAAGAGACTTCACTAGAACATTGAATGGATATGCTGCCACAGACCATTCTTACATGTGGTTGCCATGGAAAGGGCTGCCAAATCAAATTCGTATAGACTGCGAGCCCCATATCAAGTACATGATCACTTAGTACAACAACCTAAAAGAGGTGTTGTTTGTTGAGATAGAATTGGGAAACTACTGTCCCTTTTCCTGCCAGGATGGATTTGAATCCCAAGAAGAGTGTGTTGCCAAAGTCCTCTTGGTGCAATGCAGCCCTCCAACCGACTTCACTCAAATGCCTCAGAATACAGAAATGCTGGTAGAATCAGATGATAAACCCGATGAAGATAACTTGGGATTATTCAATGGTTTTCAGGAATTCATGGAAAAGTGTGCAAAGGATCAAATTAGCTTGGGTGCCCAAATGGATTTCTAGGATCTCTTGCTACCAAATTGGTGTAGAATTCAAAATACTTCCCACTCTGAGTTTGATTGTTACTTGTGCCAAATGGCGGTTGAGCATGTCAAAGAATCAACTGTCCCTCAGAAGGAAAAATCGAAGGAGGTGCTAGCAGAATCACCTATTGTTCAACACACTGAGTTGAAAGATTTCTTGAAGGTCATGGAGGCAACCACTCAACCTAAAGGAAATGAGAGCCTAGTTGGGCCTGGAGTGAAAGAGCTTTCTAAGTTATGGACGCTTCGATTTGATGGATCTAAATCAAAACAAGAAGCTGGTGTTGGGTTTGAACTTATCAGCCCAAAGGGTAAGACCTTTCTTGCTGCCCATAGGTTGTAGTTTTATTGCATCAATAATGTAGCAAAATACGAGGCGTTAGTCCACAACCTTCTTATGGCCTTAAATAAAATTTTCAAAATGATACAAGTGTTTGGGGATTCTGAACTCGTAGTCAAACAAGTTAGAAAATTGTATTCCTGCCATGATAGAAGACTTGGAAACTATAGGCATAGGGTTTGGGATCTCTTAGAAGGTTTAGATGTATTTAATATACAACTGATCCCTTTTACTCATAACCATACTGCCGATGCATTGGCTTAGGTAGTCAGCACTTTGCAACCCCTCTCCTTGTCTGGGCTTAAGAAATTTACAGTTGAGTTGACATCCACACCGTTTATCCCAGATAATGTCACTCATTTTTAGATCTTCAATGACGATAAGCATATCCTTGAATTCATCACAAGTTCTGATGTCTTTTCCACCCAAATAATTGATGAAGCTAATCTGGAAGAGGCCGAATTAGATATAGAAGGAGATATCAACCTCAAAACCAACTCAATTCCTGGAAGCATGGTTTAGCTTGAATGCATATTTGATTTGGACTAGATCAGAGACCAGGATCGACAAACAAAGAAGGAAGCCATAAGCAACCAGTGTGATGCTCACAACCTCGAGACCACCAAGGAGATCAAAAATGTTTTTGTTGGAAAAGTGTGCATGCTCGAGGAAAAGAAGGGAATCATCGATGCTTTGTGGAGGTATCATGACATGGTGGCATGGAGCTATGAGGATCTAAAGACCTATGACACCTCCATCATCAAGCACACCATCCCTCTTAAGGTAGAAGCTAAGCCCTTCCACCAACAACAACGTCCTATTAATGGCTTGCTAGATCCCATCATTTACAAAGAGGTATAGAAGCTACTTTCAGCTAGAATTATCTTCCCAATCAAGCATTCCACATGGGTGGCCAACTTGGTCCCTATCAGAAAAAAGAATGAAAAAATCAGATTGTGTGTAGACTTCCACAACTTGAATAGAGTTTTAGAGAAGGATAACTATCTAATGCCTTCATTAAATGAGGTGCTACAGATCGTCAATGGCTCCCAAATGATGTCTTTCCTCAACGGGTACTCCAGATATAACCAAGTTATGGTCCAGTATGAAGATCGCCATAAGACAACATTCACCACTAAGTGAGGGACCTTTGCTTATAGGAGAATTCCTTTTGGGCTCATCAATGTTGGCGCCACTTTCCAACGTGCCATGGATATTGCCTTCAAAGATCTGATTGGGAAGTGCATAATCATCTACATGGATGATTCAACTGTGTTCTCTAAAAAGCAAAGTGATCATGTCTTTGATTTATGCAAGGTGTTTCAAAGGTGAAGGGAGTTTAGAGTTTCCCTTAACCCAAAGAAGTGCATTTTTGGCATGACTAAGG
Organism: Sequoia sempervirens; assembly: GCA_007258455.2. Taxonomy (NCBI): domain Eukaryota; kingdom Viridiplantae; phylum Streptophyta; class Pinopsida; order Cupressales; family Cupressaceae; genus Sequoia; species Sequoia sempervirens. The sequence goes on along the minus strand of VDFB02000013.1, from coordinate 31,794,068 downwards.
GTAGATTGCTTGGACATATTATTTCAGAGCAGGGAATCTCCATAGACCCTGAATGCATCCAATCTTTGTTAAAGATCTCGCTACCAGGCATTAAGACAAAATTAAAATCCTTCTTCAAAAAAATCAACTTTGTCAGGAGATTCATCATGGGTTTTGCTAAGATTGTTAAACCACTCAATGCCATGTTAAAATAGGATGCCAAAATTGAATGGACCTCTGGAGCCAAATAGGCATTTGAAGAAATCAAATGAGCCATTGTTGAGGCACTTATGCTTGTCAGCCCAAACTATATGAAGCCATTCTACATCTATTCATTCGCTTCAAAGCACTCCTGTGCTAGCATTCTGACCCAAAGAGATGATGAAGGAAATGAGCACCCAATCACCTTCATGAGTGCTCCTTTGAAAGATGTTGAATTACGCTACCACAATGTAGAAAAGAAAGCATATGCCCTCATTAGGGGAGTGAAAAAATTTAGGCATTATATCTTGCGCAATAAAGTGTTTGCCATTGTCCCTGACCTAGCAGTGAAAACACTGCTCATACAAAATGAATTTGGTGAACGAAGAGCTAAATGGGTCACATTGCTCCAGGAGTATGATATGGAAATCCAACTGATGAAGTTGGTGAGAGGACAAGTACTTACCCATGTAATTGTTGAAGCATCAGCAGAAGCAGAACCTGAACTCACTGTGCAGCAATACTAGCTCGAGGATGTTTCCCGGGAGAATGGTACAAGGACGTTGTTTATTATTTGTTGAACCACAAATGTCCACCTCACTTACAAGGAGTCTGAAAACGTGCTCTCAGGATGAAAAGTAGTAGTTACATGCTACAAGGGTCCATTTTATACAAGAAGACTCATGAAGGTATCTACTTGAGATTCCTTGGCAAGGAAGAAGCTAATTGAATCTTGAAGGAGTTTCATGATAAGTTTGGCACTGGTCATGGATCCGAGCCTTCCACTACACATCAAATACTAAGAGTGGGGTATTATTGGCCAATTGTCTTCAAGGATGCTTATTGTCATGTTCACTCATGTCACATGTGACAGACAGCTGCCACCAAGGAAAAGAATGATGTCATCCCATTGCAGTCCATGTTGGAGGTGAGCCTATTTGCACAATGGGGTCTCGATTTCATTGGTTTGGTAAGCCCTCCATCATCTGCAGGACACAGGTACATTCTTAGCACTACTGATTACTGCACTAGATGGACATAAGCAATTGTATGTAGACAATGCACAACTGAGGTAGTTACAAATTTTTTGGAAAGTTTTATTTTAAATTACTTTGGTTGTCCTTATGCATTGGTGTGTGATAATGGACCTACATTTTCTTCATTAAAATTTTATAGTTGGGCCTTCAACTATGAAATTGTCCTTAAATTTTTATCTAATTACTACCCTCAAGGCAATGGCCTTGCTGAGTCCACAAACAAGAACTTGATCACAATGATCAAGAAATTGCTCGATAGCAATCCTAAGGACTAACATACCCAATTCTGATTCGCCCTTTGGGTAGACCACACTCGCCACAAGGCTACCCTTGGTGATTCCCCATTCCATCTCATTTACAGCCTAGAGCCCATATTTCTTATCAACCTAAAGATTCTCACTCTCCAATTTATCAAAGACTTCTACAAAGGAGGGGATCATAGAGAAGCTCAGCTAGCTGAGCTGTTGCATTTAGAAGAAGTCCGAGACCATTCAATAGAAAATTTCACCAAACATCAGGTCATGGTTAAGAGATGGTTCGACCACCAAGCCAAAATCAAGGCCTTTAGGATTGCAAATTTAGTCCTATATTGGGACAAGGCCCATGAAAAGAAAGGGAGACACAACAAATTCGATAAGATTTGGCTTGGCCCCTTTCAAATAGCTGAAATTTTTGGAGACAATGCCTTCCACCTAAAGACCTTAACAAGTGAAAATGTTCCATTGCCAGTCAATGGGTAGCACCTCAAGCATTATTTCCAAGCCTGAGCTCTATTGAGCTCTTCCTTGTAAATATTTGTACATAGGTTAGAGTAGGCTGCCTTTTGGTTTGCTTGCATTTTTTTTGTTTCGCATTGCTTTGTTTTGCTCGTCCCTCAGTTGTTTTGCTTTGAAAGGGTATCCCCTATTTTTTTGTGGTGGTCGTGCTCATTCAACGAATGACTCACTCTGTTGTCCATCCTTAGTGTTCTTTGGCTAAACATTCATTCCCGACTATTGGTCCCTGAAGGCTGTCTAGGAGTGGTTTCCTCGTTTGAACTCTGCCTTAGAGCTTGACCCTTGGTTGGATCTTTTTATGCATATTAATTATTTCTAAAGGACTGTACAATCTGCTATGATATCCTAGTAAGTGAAAATCTTAAGTTTGCTCCAATGACCACTGTGGTTCCCAAACCCATTGTATGCTTCAATGCTTACGTGGTCGAGCAAAGATAATTGGAAAAAATAATGTTGAAAGAAATATCAAAACAAAGAAGAGGAAGAAAATTCCAAAATCAAGCGACCATATGGGGGTGTGGATAACTCTATCGAGACTATGGACGCCCGACCGGTAGTAGAGTAATATCCGTGGGATCATAGCGACAACTTCACCGGGGCTATGGATGCCTGACTAGCAGTGGGGCAATGTCCAGGTTACTTTTTGTGTTAAATTGTTTATGTAGCTTGTTCGGTTGGATTAGCAGCTACTTGTTATAGTTCCCGCAGAAGGGAATAAATTCACCACACACACTTCTGAGATGTCTTGTAGACTGACCCAACTAAAGATCCTATCTTCCTAGTTCACTCTTGGATGTTTTCTCCTGGTCTATGAAACCAAAGATTCTAGGTCTAGAATGAACGCTTATCCCTAAAATGCTCGGGAGCATTCCCCAGTAGAGTCACCATTTGTTGTGCCCTCAGCACACATGACCCGTTCAGAATGGGGACCCTCTTTTCTTTCACCTCGCCAGGTCGTTTTGTCACCACCTCATTTTGTGTGCCCCTGTTTTGGTGTCCTAAATAGTTAACATGCCTACAAATTCTCATCTTAAATTGATCATGTTTCATCCCCTCCATTTTGGCTAAGTCATGGTGCCTTGCGGATCTTGCCTAGCAGTTTGCTTCTGCCAGCGGCTAAGGGGCCTTGCAGACCCATCCTGCCAGGTTTCCCTTGTCAGGTTCCTTCGGGCATTTGTAATTCTAAGCGGTGGAAGGCTTTCACCTTCCTGAACCCTGGGACCTCGATCCCTGTTTTCTGTCCGGTTTGAACTTAGATGAAAATTGCTCACTTTTTTCTCAGTGTTGGGTCTAACTATCTAGAATTCCACCCTCAGAACTCTATATTGACTTCGTTGTTTCTAAACCAAAAAATTGTGATGGCACTCCACCCTCCAGGCCCCAATCTCCCCTTCGTCATCGGATTCTAAAATGTATTTAGAAACAGCTGTAGGGTTGCATCTTTCCAGACTGCGGGCCTTGGACCTCCTACCGTCGTCCGTGAATTTGAACTTCACCAACCCTCCTATCATCTATATGGGCATTAAATGAGGGTATTAAATGCATTTTTGGGTATATATACCTAGCTCGACCTATCATTTTCATTTGTCATGTTTTCCATAGGAGTTCAGAGTGCTTTCTAAGGATTTCAGTGCCTCCATCGCCCCCCGTCCTCGTGTCTGTGATCATCATTTGGTTGTCCTTGGTGGATTTGAGAACTTCCTTCATCAGAATTTTGAGGTAGGTTTGACATTCACCCTCCAATGAGGTTTTTTGTAATTTTTTGTTTAAAAAAATGAATGAACGTGGGTTAAAATGCATTAAAATGATAAAGGAAGACAACACCTAAAAAACCCATGTGTTTGAATTCTGAAAAAAACTCCAAAGTATATCTAGAGCCCGACCTCGCCACTGCCATTCTTCGCGTAGGGAATTCACGCCCTTTGGGCCTGTGTCAACCCATCATCATTGAGAACTTAGAAAATGAAACAAAAATTTTCCAAATGGTGAGATGCCTTATGGGGCCCGCCACCCCATATTTCCATCAGCAAACTACCATAGAACTTTGAGACATGAAGACCGCCTCCATTTCTACTTCATGGGTCCGTGCCACCGGGATTTCATCCCCAGGATGCTACGTTGCGTTTTCCCTTTCCCAAAAGGCAGAGTAGGCCCGTCAACCCAAGATCTGGGGCCCACCTCCTCTTTCGTCATCCAGTGTTGAACTCAAACAAACTGTTTCATCATGACCCTATGTCCTGGTCCGAGAACTTCAATGGTGACTACACCCTTTCGAAATAGCCATCTAACGACGACCTTTCACCTCCCGAGTCCCAACCCTTCATTTTTTGTAGAGAACAATGACTAATGAACTTGGTCATCTTTGCCCTTGCCGACTTCATCCATCAGGGTTTCATCCCCTTTCAACCGCCTCACAAGGGAAAACAAGCCCATCCTCCCAACCTCCGGGTTCCACCCTCCTATTTGATGAGAAACTTAACAAAGAAAATCTAGTAGCCAGACTCAGTGTCGGTTCCGAACCGCCAGGCCGCTCCCACCAGACTTCTGTCCAATGTTTGTCATTCTAAACGGTGAAAACTCGACAGCTTCCCACCCCTTGAGACCTGAATGCTTTTAATTTTAAAGTTACATTGGTCATCCTTAGACCTCCCGGGTCCTAGACCCCAAAATTCCAACCCCAAAATTTTGTTCCTTTCTGGCTGTTCTAAACAACAAAGCCCTAACGGCTTTCCAGCCATGTATCTCCGAGTGCCCTAAAAATGATCCAAATGACCTTCAATTTAAAAACTAATCTCAACCCACATGCTCAAATTTAACCCTCTGCTACATGAGCCTTTCAAACCACCAAAATCTGAAGTTGGGAGAAATCACCTAGATTTCCCTACCTAGTTCTCCCTTCAAAACAATATTTATGCCACAGAAGTTCACCCCCTGGGCCCAAATTGTCCAAAATCCCTCCAATAAATGATTAATGACATCTAGAAGTAAAGAATTGATTTCGCAAATGTTAAATTGTCTAATTGGATTTTGTCCACGGGATTTCAGCTAATGTTAATTTTTTCGTAATGGGTTGTACTCATTACGTCTCTGTTTGCAAAATATGTGGAATCAGGTGTAGGACCCTTGAGGGCGGCTATAAAAAAAGACAAAGGAAAGAAAGCAGGCAAGACTCATTGTGGAAAAAAGAGGACAAGGACCAAATGAAGTACCAATTCCAAGGTGAGCCTCTACATTCAAAAATCATCACCAACTAGAAGGAAATCACAGATATCAATATCGGCCATGACAATATTGATGAATTTAAGCAAAGGGTCAAGGTCCACCCGAAGACCAATAATGCAAGGCTGATAAGACAAAGTTGGATCGCTAAAGCTGCAGGCTTCCATCCATCCCTCGTAGCCCCTGAATTGGTCATGGCTTGCTGACAGGACTATCAGCCACATACACAAACAATTGTTGATAGGGAGGGAAACATCCTTGCTGACATGTCGGGTGAGGCAATTATGAAGACCTTTCACATCCCCACCTTTGGGGAGATGGAGATGCCCACCATTGAAGAATGTAAGGCAACATGGGATGAGGACCCGATTGGCTACAAGAAACTAATAAATCAATATTGGCTTAAAGAGAAAAGGGGCAGTGCTACAAAGGTTCCTTAGGAACTCTTTTGCAGTGACTTCCACGAAGACTACCATGACTTGGTAACCATGTTGAGTAGAGTGATGGGTCTCCCCATTGCTACATATTTCCAAGATTGGATGGTATATTTCGTTGAGCAGATCCTCCATGGGGATGAAGATGTTACCACATAAGCCTCATTTTATTGAGGAGGCATCATAAGCAATTTCTTTCATGAGGAGCTCATGAATTTAGAAAAGGCCTCCAAGTTCTATATGACCTCTCATTTGGTGTACTCATTAGCCAAGCAGAGGTAGTACAGTGGATAATTTGTGGCACCTGATGAGGACCCAGGTCAAAGATTGAAGGTCTATGACAGATATCCCCAGTTCTAGTTCAGAACCTTCAAGAAAGAGTATTGCAGGGTGAACGACGCCTTCATTGGCCACATCATTAGATTACTCGGAGGGGAATTTGAGAGGAGGGTCTCTCACAATGCTTGGGCATTCTTGAAGCAATATTCTTTCCTATTCATACAATACCCCAAGTTTACATATATTTGTGCCCAGGATTTTATGAAGAGACTAAATAAGTTGTCCCAATACCCTAATGACCGGATTATACTGTTAGAGATTTCCCGACAACTGTAGTATATACATTCAGTCCTCGGCGGCAAACACTTGGCAGGGATCCCATATCCCTTAGCTTTTGGCCAAGGGATGTACAAATTGAAAACATCCCAATGTGTTGGGAATTCTGAGAAGGAATTGGCAGAGTACCATTTCTACCTACACACTGCTCGCCTATAGATAGACCCACATGGGCATGTAAGAAAGGCACTAGGACCAGCGTATTCCCATTTGCATCACGTTGAAGATTTCTAGGCAAATTTCCAAGATGACAAGGAGGTGCGTGTAAGACATTACATGCAGATGACTGTGTACTTCATGAAAAGAATATAATTGTTTCCTATACCTGATTAGGTCGAAGAAGATGAGAGCACCATAATGGACCCCAGGTATGCCGCAGTCACTAATTTTTCATTGCCAACAATAGATTGGGATGAGCAAGAGGTCAATGACCTCGATATTATAACCAAACTAATTGTGGCTCGTACTAAAGAATGGGTTAATGGACAAGTAACCCAATTGAAGCAACAGTGGGTTGTCCTACTATATGAGGGGCTCAAGAGTGAGCCTAGCACTATGGAAGATTTCACTGCTACAACTTCAATAGGAGGGACATCCAAATCTCCTCTGCTCACAAGATCAAAGAAGAGGAAAGGGATTGAAGTGGAACAGTCTCCAAATCCCAAGGTTTATTCAAGAAAAGATTAAGGAGGCTCACCCTCTAAGAGGCCTAAAGGGATGAGAAGCGTCACGTAGCAGTCGACAATTCAAGAGGGTCCCCTTCAAAAGGGTGAGGAAGGGAAAATAGATCAGCCAAAACCTCCTCCAGCTCTCCTTGTCTCCACCACCCTTCCATCTATTTCCCAGGCCATGGTTGCCGCATCCCCACCTGTGATGGACATCTCAGTCCATCTCGCCTCCTCTCCCTCGATTGGGCCCATAATAGTGGTCGACTCTTCCTCTGCCGCAAATTCTCCACTTTCCTTTGCCACCATGTCACCTACTACATCGCTTCCACTGGCAACAACAACAATACCAATGCCCACACTCACTTTGCTAGAAGCTTTACATTTGGGTAATGTTAGGTTCTCTCTTAGCTATCTAACAATGTAATTTTTTTCACTTTCTGACAATGTTAAGCCATTCATCCATAATTTTTTTTATTTGTATGTCTCTTTTTTTGGAAAAAAGTAGTGTTTGGTGTTTTTTTCGTTATAAATTAACCGTTCATTGAAATTTCAAATAAATTACATTTTTAGAAACTAGACTCCATTCTACAATTTTTTTTTAAAAAAATTCAATTAGTTTCCAAAATTTGTAGGGTTAGCATGGCCAAATTTCTATTTTTCAGGAAGTCTCCACTTATTAGTAAAAAATAAAGCATTCATTAAAAAATTATTAGAAAAATCATGCATCAACTACATACTGTTACCTGACTTCTAACCGTAGCAATTTTAAAAATACTAAAAAAAAGTTCACCCAGAGTTGCTATGTTATGTTTTTTTCTGACAAAAGCAACACCAATTTGTGTATGTCCCTTATTTATCTCAACCATTTTCAAGATAAATTAGTAGTTTAGAAAGTAGACTCAGAGCACTTGAATCCTTAGTTTGGTTCCATCTCAAAATTTTGAGTGTAAGTATCCTGAATTTCACATCCAAGGTCAGTATTTCCTGATTTTAGAAGAAAAAAAGAGGCCACTTAAGCCCCCTTATTGGGAACCATCTTGGTGCACTTCACTGTGGGTAAATCAACTTCCAAAAAACATTTGGGCCCACAAGCTTTCCAACATCACAAGTCCACAAGTTGCAAGATGGGCGAGGAAAGCTCTACCTCTTGAATACATAATTCCCATCCTCTTCTATGCACCACAATATCACTAATTCCCCTAGCCTTATCTTGCAAGTGATTTGTCAAAATTTCCTCACTTGTAGGTCTCTTGTCAATTATTTTGGTTCTACGGAATAACTCCTTCAAATCATCCTCCATGAAATGAGCAAAATCCCTCTTTACACCTTTTGACTTGGACTGCATTTTAGATGCCTCTGGCTATGGTTTTTTGGCCTTAGGTTTTGTCTTTTTAGGCTTAGGTTTTTCCTTAGATGGTTCACTTGCTTGACTCATTTTATAATTTTATATAGAACAAGGGTTTTACAATTTTGGTTAAGACTAGGGCTCCAATTTACTCAGTACCCTAGCAGAATTATGCAAGTCTTAAATCTTAAAAAATTGTGCGATAAAACCCTACAGAGATTCTCCGAATTCACTTAAGGCATACTAATTTTCACTTTGAAATTAAAACACACTGAATTGTAGTAACCCTAATATGAAAACCCTCAATTACTAGAAATTCCTTTTCTCAATTTGGCCTTTGTAGAAAAACATGCACAAAAGGATAAAAATGAACTCACTCAAAAACCCTAGCTATTTTGCTTCTTGAAATTGCTCACCTGAAACTCCTCTTGTGTTCTTGCCTTCAAATTCTTACTGAAATGATGAAAATTCATTCAATTTGCACCTTTATGGCCTTCAAATTCAAGCTGATACCCCTTTAATGGTGAAAGATGAATCGCGAGAGTGAAATGGAGTGCACTGACAGTTAGCCCTTCAAATTTGAATTCCAACCATCGATCTAATTGTTTTAAAACAAGATCGATGGTTGTCGCATGTCCTTCGCACATCACTCTTTGCTTTAAATCTCTTGGACATGAAGTCGCAATGTGAAGGAAGGATGCGATGAACTGTGGAATTGACATGTAGCAACCTTTGAATCTTGCCACCAACTCCATCTTAGTGACCATTGCACATCACATATGAGTCTTGGGCCAATCAAACCGAAACTGCAATGCCTTGGCACCCCATGATACAAGGAATATTCCAGAGCATATTTCTCCCCCTTTCATCACACATTGCATTTATTCATTTACCCCTTTGGTTCATAACCACGATGCACTGAAGTGATGCGATGGAAATTTTCAAATTAAGACTTTTAGCGCATATCGCTTGTTGCTTCATCCTCCTTTGGGTGCAATCTACAATACAAAGAGTGTATACGATGCACTAAGAAGCTGACACCTGTACATAGAATATTCTTTTGAAATATTATCCTTCTTTTCCCTTTTTACATGAAACACATCACATATCACAAATTGGTCATGAGGCGGTATGTTCATTAGTGCGATGCAAAGGAATGATGCGACAACATAGGATTAAGCCAAGTGGCACAATCTTGATCAATAGCACATATTGCTAAGAGCACTAGGTGAGCAAGGATATAATTTATGATACAAGGAACTACAACGATGGAACTACCACCACCTCATAACTTGGACCATATATTTTATAGGCCCTGAAGTGGTATATGAGAGATTACCTATAACACTAGATGGTTCACTTGTAGATTGCTCACAACATATTCTAGAGGAGCACATGTTCAAGTACAAATATTTAAATATAAAATGGGCCTCCTAAGTTAGGGTCACATATTTTCTACATTTAGTAATAATTTTATTTGAACTTTTAAGAGAATCTTAATCAACTACATTCAACAATAGCCTAAATGTCTCTAGGAGCTCAAAGAGATCCATGATAGACATGTTGATTTCCTTTTTTCTCTCAATCATAATTTCAAAAAATTGTAGAGAAAAATTGAGGCCATGGTGCACATCCTCACCACTCAAAGCAAAAGCATCAACTTGCCACAGTTAAACGTCACAAGTTAAATGTCAAGCCTTCCATCTTCATACTTTGGGTATGAACCAAGAAGTTAGCAAAGGCAACTGTCCTCAAAATAGTTTTAGGACCTCTGCAAGACCCATCACTTCACATTGGCATGCTACTAATTGTAATGAGAGCAAACAGAACTTAGTTGTTTTGTGATCTTCTGAATAAAATTGTGAATGTAATCAATAGAATTTAGATCTATGCCACTCCTTTGGTTTATTTTGTAAGTTATATGGGATTTAAACCTATTTTTGTAACAATATGGATTACACTTTCCACTTTCCCAACCATACATCCTATATTTTATTTTGTTAGATACCTAGGTTCTTTGCCAAAATCTCTTTTCAATGTTTGTATATATCATCATTTATCATAAAAGAATAATTTCCATAATTTCATGACTCTATCTTCAATTTCACATTTTCCCTAAGTTTGACACACAAGTTCCATTACAATAATGTAAGAGGGCATTAGAATGGCTTGGAAACTTCTTAAACTTGGGCATTCCTATGTCATTCTGTAGAGTTCATCTCATGCTGTCAATGTATTTGGGTTACAACAATAACCAACAAAATAAGGTTGCTTGATGATTCAAGATAATTTGCATACATGATGCTTGGTATTTTCTAGAAAGTGTTGCTTTGCTAAAAATGTTGGCACTAAGATCGGTCAATATACCTTACATTTAGTTGTAACACAATGGTCATAAAAGGTTATTTTATAGTCACTGTTGAGTGATGATATCTTATGATGTAATAGTTATGTAAAATTCAACTAGTGATCATATCATATAGGGAATTTAAGACGTTAGAATCCAAATAAATTTATACTACTATATCATATATTATAAAACATAGAAAATTTAGGATGCTAGAATTCAAATAAATTTAAAGTAATACATCATACCATATAATATAAGGAATTTAGGACGTTATGAATTCAAATAAATTTATAATACTACATGATATTATCAAAATTTTAACACTTTAAGATGTTTTGACAACTGTATAGGTTGTTGTCACTCATATTGTTCAAATGCAACATTATGTCTTTACTATCTATAAAGTTGTTAGTTATGTAGCACTTTATGACAAATGTTTTGGTTGCTTCCTTTAATCCTCTCAGACTAAATTTCATCCACCATGGTTGTTATGCTAATTTTGAAAAACTACCCAAAAAATAAAGTTCAAATGAGCTCATTTTTAATTTTTAGATTAATCTTTGTGCTCATCTTTTTCCTTTACCAAATCCAAATGTCTCTTTCACTAAATTTTAGTTTATTAGAAACACAGTGTATAGATAGATGCAAATACTGAAATTGTTATTGAGAATAGGTAATCATCTTGAGACTCATATCTCTTTACATCTTTTATATATGTATTTAAGATACCTATGCTATTATCATCCAAAATGCGACAAGTAAAATATTAATTCAACATTTTTTTGGTTTTTTCTTAGAATATTATCTTCCTTCGAAAAATAAAGAAGACTACCACATTCATTAAATGTATAATATAAATCACATTTATTAGAAATTATTAAAACACATAATATTATTTGAAATGTACAAATATACAACATATTAAAATATATTTATTGAAACATTTCATATTTATCCAAAAGTAGAATGTACATGATATTAAAGTAGTAATAAGAGTTTAATAGAGGAATTATATCTAAATATGTATGTGTAGACACTTGAAATTGACCTTCCATTATAATTAATTAATTAAATATTTAATTAATTATTTTCCCCATAATTCATATTTTTCTCATATTCTCATGATTAATTAAATTAATTAAATAGTTAATTAGTGAATTAATTAAATAGTTAACTAGTGAATTAATTAAATAGTTAATTAATTAGTGAATTAATTAAATAGTTAATTAGTGAATTAATTAAATAGTTGATTAATTAGTGAATTAATTAAACAGTTGATTAATTAGCGAATTAATTAAACAGTTGATTAATTAGTGAATTAATTAAACAGTTGATTAATTAGCGAATTAATTAAACAGTTGATTAATTAGCGAATTAATTAAACAGTTGATTAATTAGCGAAGTAATTAAATAGTTGATTAATTAGCGAATTAATTAAATAGTTGATTAATTAGCGAATTAATTAAATAGTTGATTAATTAGCGAATTAATTAAATAGTTGATTAATTAGCGAATTAATTAAATAGTTGATTAATTAGTGAATTAATTAAAGAGTTGATTAATTAGTGAATTAATTAAATAGTTAATTAATTCGCTAATTAATTAGTTAATTAATTCGCTAATTAATTAATTAGTTAATTAAATAATTAATTAGTTAATTAAATAATTAATTAGTTAATTAAATAAGTAATTAGTTAATTAAATAAATAAATAAGTAATTAGTTAATTAATTAAATAATTAAGTAATTAGTTAATTAATTAAATAATTAATTGAAATTTGAACACTGTGCATGGAGGATGGCTCCCACTACTCTGAAAATTCTTGTGTCCTCTGTTTCGTTTTCTCCAACGACCTCTATTATATCTTCCTCTGTGCACTCCATGCTGAAAGACAAAGGTGCTCGCGCCCTTGATGGTTTGGGGTTTGTAGATTATTCCAGTCTATGCCTAGCCAGGCCATGGTTAGGGCTTCTCATTTCAAGTGGGGTTCTGTGTAGGATGGAGAGGCAGGTCCTTGCAAAATCGTTTCATTTAAAACGACTCTAGGTAAGGATACCCCAGATGCAGTGGAGGATTGGAAGATGCCACAGTCCTCTTCCCAAGACCATTCTCCTTCCCATCCGTGCGCTACTCTAAAACTCACGTTCTTCATCCGCAACTCAAGCACGACCCCAGAAATTGTCTAGACAACATCGCTTTGGACAAAGGAGTATCTGAAGGAGCACGCGCTGATTTGCAGATTCATGAAAGTCTAGCCAAAGTTGTGTGACCTCCACGCTTGGATAAGTAATAACTGGAAAGAATACATAGAGGATGAAATTAGTATTTACCCTTGCACTAAGGGCTTTTTTATTTTGGAATTCAAATCTATGGAAGATAAGGAATTGATCCTCAATACAGGGCCTTGGTTCTACCAGGGAGAATTTATATGCATCAAACCTTGGTTCCCCTCTTTTGATACTCGAACTAAGACGTTCTCTTCAACATTCCTTTGGGTAAGATTACCCTACCTTCCTTTGCAATTTTGGGAAATTGAGTGTTTGATTCCAATTGCCAATGGTCTCAATAAATATCACAACATTTCTAAAGAAACTATAAATTATGAAAACTCTACATGTGCTCAGTTATGTGTTGAATTTGATTTGTCCAAAGGCCTACAGGTCGAAATCTCATTGAAAGTCAAAAATAGGCATTGGAGACAACAAGTAGATTATGAAAAGATAGCTTTTAGATGCAGAAATTGTTTCTCAACAGCTCATGGTACCCCTCAATGCAATAAGAAGCAAGCTAAGTGCAGGGTGTAGTTACTTATCAACCTTCTTGGTGGATTGGGGTTGAATCCAGCCACTATGTAATTGCTCTGAGGGCGAAGGATGATTCTTCTTCATGAGAAATGCCTCCTACTCAGTGTTCTCCTCCCTCAATGGCTTCACAAGCTCTAGATCAAAGGCACTCCCTTCTAACTCAAGCAGAACCGCCTACACCAATTACATTAGAGTGTTCTAATCACCAGTCTCTTGAGTCTTCGGTGATCTCAACAAGTTTAGTATCTAAAGAAGTGACTAAGAAGGAATTTTGCATCGGGCAAAATATCTCCTACAAGTCGGAGTAGGAATGGACAAAAGTAAAAAGGAAGAAATCTCCTCCCTCAAGGGCCAAACATTCAATGACATTAAAATCAGCAAAATTTGCGGAGAAAAACTAACTATTGTAACTAAGAAATATGTAAATCTTGATTCAAAATAATAGATGAGTGTTATCCTCTCTGAGAGCAATTTGCCAAAATAAATAAATAAATAATTAGTTAATTAATTAAATAATTAACTAATTAGTTAATTAATTAAATAATTAACTAATTAGTTAATTAATTAAATAGTTAATTAGTTATTTAGTTAATTAGTTAATTAGTTAATTAATTAGTTAGTTAGTTAATTAATTAATTAATTAATTAGTTAGTTAGTTAATTAATTAATTAATTAATTAGTTAGTTAGTTAATTAATTAATTAATTAGTTAGTTAGTTAATTAATTAGTTAGTTAATTAATTAGTTAGTTAGTTAATTAATTAGTTAGTTAGTTAATTAATTAGTTAGTTAGTTAATTAAGTAGTTAGTTAATTAATTAATTAAATAGTTAATTAAATAGTTAATTAAATAGTTAATTAAATAATTAATTAATTATTTAATTAATTAAATAGTTAATTAATTAATTAGTTAGTTAATTGATTAATTAAATAGTTAGTTAATTAATTAATTAAATAGTTAGTTAATTAATTAATTAGTTAGTTAATTAATTAATTAATTAGTTAGTTAATTAATTAATTAATTAGTTAATTAATTAATTAATTAGTTAATTAATTAATTAATTAGTTGGTTAATTAATTAATTAGTTAATTAATTAATTAATTAGTTGGTTAATTAATTAATTAGTTAGTTAATTAATTAATTAGTTAGTTAATTAATTAATTAGTTAGTTAGTTAATTAATTAATTACTTAGTTAGTTAATTAATTAATTACTTAGTTAGTTAATTAATTAATTACTTAGTTAGTTAATTAATTAATTACTTAGTTAATTAGTTAGTTAGTTAATTAATTAGTTAGTTAGTTAATTAATTAGTTAGTTAGTTAATTAATTAGTTAGTTAGTTAATTAATTAGTTAATTATTTAATTAATTAGTTAATTATTTAATTAATTAGTTAATTATTTATTTATTTAGTTAATTAATTAAATAATTAATTAATTAATTAACTATTTAATTAATTAAATAGTTAATTAGTTAATTAAATAATTAATTAGTTAGTTAGTTAATTAATTAGTTAGTTAGTTAATTAATTAGTTAGTTGGTTAATTAATTAATTAGTTAGTTAGTTAATTAATTAATTAGTTAGTTAGTTATTTAATTAATTAGTTAGTTAGTTAATTAATTAGCTAGTTAGTTAATTAATTAGTTAGTTAGTTAATTAATTAGTTAGTTAATTAATTAATTAATTAGTTAGTTAATTAATTAATTAATTAGTTAGTTAATTAATTAATTAATTAGTTAGTTAATTAATTAGTTAGTTAATTAATTAATTAGTTAGTTAATTAATTAATTAGTTAGTTAATTAATTAATTAGTTAGTTAGTTGGGGTTGGGGCCCTAGCTTGGTTGGCTAAATCTTTCCTGTAGCAGGAGGTTGGTCACAAGTTCTAGTCTCCCCCACCCCCGTGGTACCGGAGGGCGTGTCGCACCAGCGCCGCCGGTCACTTTAAAAAGTTTACTAGGCGCACCTGCAGTTTATAGGGGGTCGTGCTACCCGATTCCTGCAGTCTAAAAAAAATAAAAAAATAGTTAGTTAGTTAATTAATTAATTAGTTAGTTAATTAATTAGTTAGTTAGTTAATTAATTAGTTAGTTAGTTAATTAGTTAGTTAGTTAGTTAGTTAATTAATTAATTAGTTAGTTAATTAGTTAGTTAATTAATTAATTAATTAGTTAGTTAGTTAATTAATTAGTTAATTAGTTAGTTAATTAATTAGTTAATTAGTTAGTTAATTAATTAGTTAGTTAATTAACTAACTAACTAGTTAGTTAGTTAGTTAACTAACTAATTAATTAGTTAATTAACTAAGTAATTAATTAGTTTTTTTTTTTTTTTAGACTGCAGGAATCGGGTAACATGACCCCCTATAAACTGTAGTGCGCCTGGTAAACTTTTTAACGTGACCGGCAGCGCTGGCGCGACACGCCCTCCAGTACCACGGGGGTGGGGGAGACTAGACCTTGTGACCAACCTCCTACAACAGGAAAGATTTAACCAACCGAGCTAGGGCCCCAACCCCAATTAATTAGTTAATTAACTAACTAATTAAACAGTTAATTAATTAATTAATTAGTTAATTAGTTAATTAATTAATTAATTAGATAATTAGTTAATTAGTTAATTAGTTAATTAGTTAATTAGTTAATTAGTTAATTAGTTAATTAGTTAATTAATTAATTAGTTAATTAATTAGTTAATTAATTAATTAATTAGTTAATTAATTAATTAATTAGTTAATTAATTAGTTAATTAATTAGTTGATTAATTTAATAGTTAATTAATTAGTTAATTTATTATTTAATTAAATATTTAATTAATTATTTAATTAAATAGTTAATTAATTATTTAATTAAATAGTTAATTAATTATTTAATTAAATAGTTAATTAATTATTTAATTAAATAGTTAATTATTTAATTAATTATTATCCATCTCTATAATTATATTATATTTAATTGATTATGTTTTTCTCCTTTTCCTCTAGGGCTGGTTAATTTAATTCACTCAACCATAGCCCTCACTCTCACTCAATAATTCTTTTAATCCCAATTAATTAATTAATTAATTCACTCTTAGATCCTAATTGATCTTTTTCTCAGTTAAATATTCTTTCAATCCTCAAACTTGTCATCATGTGACATGTGTCCTCTCTCTTCACATGTGAGAGCTTGCACAATCCTCCAATTATTCTTCAACTCATCCTTCATAAATCACTTAATAAAAATGACACTTTAAGGTTTGACCATGCATGGGGCGACCCTCCTCTTTCCAATAAATCCCAATTTTAAAACCTCCCTTGGAATAGACAAAAAGTCAAATCTTGTATCTTTTGGAAATCCTACCAAAATCTCCCTTTCCTCTGTCCAATCCTCATCACTAGCCACCATTTCCAAGAAACCTCCTTTTAACCTTTGTTTATTTCCTCTTGCTTGAGAGCTCTCATCTATTGTGAGCCCTTAATTGAATCCTACACCTGTCATTTGTATCTAGTCATTTGCAACTAAGTACACATCATTTTCTATTAGAAAGCCCCTATCATACCCTTATTATGTTGTTTAGTTACTGAGCAATCCACATTATAGTCTATCATTGTCAAGCAAACAAGTATTTGAGAGAGAAAATCAAGTGAAGCAAGGGCACACTCTACTCCAACTCTATTTGAGGAGCAAAGTGATTTAAGGTTAAATATGTTGTCTATTTGTATTATCTTTATGTTTGTTGTCTTATCTCATTTTCTTGTCTACAATATGAAATATACATAAAATTATTGTATTTCTAAAGATTTGAGTCTCTCTTCCTTAGCTTTCCTTTTGAAAAGTTATTTACCTTTTCATAATTGTCATATGATAATAATGGAGAAATTATTTGTCCATCCAACAACTTAACATGTGATATAGCCACAAATTATCAAAAACATGTGATATAGCCACAAATGTTAATGCTACTCTTTCTCTTCATCCTATGTCAATTGTTGCTTTGGAAAGAGTTAATCCTTTTGATTTGTGTATTGTTAGTGTCCAAGCTAATTGTAAGGTTAGTTGATATGTGTGTTCTTTTTGTAGTGATGAAATTGGAATCATATTTTGAACATCTTCAAGTGGAATTATAGAGTAATTATCAAATTCCACCATAACATATGTTGGTGGATTTGGTGGTGAACTTCCAAGTTTGTATATTATATTTTGAATATATCCTAAAGCTCCATTTATAAGACTTTCTTCTATCCATAAATTAGAGGCTAACATGACCCTCATATCCTTAGTGATTAATAATTCAACATTTAATTCATTATTTAGACCCATTGATGGATTGACACTCCTTTCTTTGGTTGAAAAGCTACGGCCTATCAATCTTCTCAACATCCAATTTTCTTCTATTATGGTTATGTACATTATCATTTTTTGTAAATAAATGAATATTGTTATCAAACTCTTCCCTAATTGTTGGATATAGTATAGTTACATGAGTTCTTGTCATCAATATTTTTTAATTGTTGATTGTTAGATGTGCATCTTTAATATTTGTGAGTAGTTGGTGAAACCTTTGTTGATCCCCACTTCACCTTCCTGTCTTAATATCTTATACAAAAGAACACCTATTTTAAATTATTCACATAGTAATTTTTCACGTGTTACTATTATATGGTGGTTTATCAAGTTAATAGGAGCCAATTGTCCCTAATCTACTACCAAAATGATTGATCTTCCTCCAAAACTCAAGTTTGATTTTTCAAAAAATGATTGGTGTAGTTGTGAATCTATATTTTGTAGCAATTTTTTTTAATAAACCTCATTTCATCAATCAATATGTATTTTGTGCATTGGATTTCTTCTTAGAAACTTGTAAATCTTATTCCTTCTATTAAAAAAAAATTGTAAATGGAGTTTTTAATGTTGAATGGATTGTTGATGCACCAATATTGAAAACTGTAACTCCAATTATCACAAATAATAATAGGGGACAATGTTGTGGTGTCGATCGTGCATCTTGAAGTGCTTTACAAATTATATGTATTAGATATGATTTACTTGTTCTTTCTATTCCCTGAATAATCATGCATAATGGCATGACATTTTGATGTTGATAATGTTATGTCATGATAATATCAAGTGCTTGTTTTTGCTTCACACCTAAGGTTTCATATGACATCTCTAATGTTACAGTATCAAATATTAGTAACCCATTCTCTTTCATGTTGTTGATGAAACTTATTTCTAAGTTATTTATGTAATCTTCTCCTTGATATTCATTACTCCATAGAGTTTGTCTATCAATATCTCTTCTACCCAACATATCTATTTTTGTTATATCCATAATTTATCCATGATGTAGTGTTGAGATAATCTCTCACTCATGTTTATATGTAATGTGATAAATATGTGGAACAACATCATCTTCACCATCATTATAGTTTTCACTATCATTTGAAATAATCCTCCATTCCAAATGTCATTAACTATAATTGAGTGGCTCCTAATTTGACATAATTATAGTATCATCAAATTTGATCTCTTTCTATATTGCAAAATGACTAGGATTGATTAGAGAGATCAAGGGCTCATATTGATTGAGAGGTTTGAGATGAGATGAAGATGAAGTGTGTCTCCACGTTGGTGTACTTGGAGGGATCCAAGATTCAAGGGAGATCAATGTTGAAGATTTCTTTGGGAGGAGTGGATGGATAAAATTGAAAGGGTACCTTGAGGTACCTTAAGGATATGGGCAGATCTTTAACCCATATAATGTGTACCAAGACCCATGTCTAAGTATCTTTTGGAAGATGTGCAAGGTTTGAAAGGATTGATCAAGATTTAGGAATATGCAAGTGAGTGATTAGTGGGCTAATTAAATTTAGCCAACTTAATGAAAAGTGAAGTAAATAAATACATGTTATATTTATTTTATTGTTGGGATGAAGACGGGGGATTTGGATAAATAAATATTTGGATTATTCTATCTAAGGTTGAATTATAGAAGAGTGGTGATAAATAATTAATACTAAGAATAGGATTGGGAGAATAGTGATTTTATGAAATAAGTAATAAATATTATTTAATTAAGATTGAGGTGAAAATTAGATGATTTATTAAATAAACAAGGATTTATTGAATCAATTATAAAGAAAATGATCAAGCGATGCCCTAATTATATTTGAAATCAACAACCCATAAAAAAAATGTATTTTTCTTTTACAAAATTATACAAACAAAAGATTTAAATAAAATCTTTAAAATATTTATAAATTAATTTTAAAATTATTATAATTTATGAATTTTTAAAGTAATTTTTTTCATAATTATTATAAATTATTATTTAATAAATTATTTTTTAATATTTTTAATATTTTAAAATCCACCATACAAAATACTCCTTAAGAAAGTTGCCGCCTTCAGTAAAAGTAACAAGGCTTCCAAATTGCAGCGCAGGTTCGAATCCACAGATTTAAACTAAAATTTAAATTGCGGAAAGTACAGGTTTAGTTCGCTAGTTGCACCGTCAATTCAATAGTTATTTTCTACGATTGAGGAATCTAACAAGATTTCAAGTCGGAGGCGATAGCTAGCGTCGATTCAACATTTCTATTCTCGTAATGAGAAATCTAAAAAGATTTCTACGGGACGTCGTCATTTTCAGCATTCTCTTCCTCCTGACAGTTAAATTTGAAAGGATCAGTCAGAACCTTGTGACAAAATTTTAGGTCATGTGGGTTTATTAAAAGTCATTTAATGTCTTTACTGACCTCTATGAATGTATTAATTGGAGACCCAACTGATCCCCCCCACAACTTGAGGCGATCCTTGGCTTGAGCAACCTGCACGACAAAGGAAAAGACAATCATTAAAATTTAAGGCAGTGAGATGATGGTGCTGAAACCCCTGCAGAAATACAATGCTTTACCTCTTTATTCCAGTCAGTGAAATATGTGATTAATATTAGAATGAGAGTCTGGAGGGCTGTTCCACAGATCATACCAGCCCAGATGCCCTGTTTCAACATGCCAATTTAAGTTTTTTGTATATCGGATAAAAGAAGAGGAATTTGGGGAGGAACGAGTTTACCTTGGCTCCAAGGTCAAATTTATACCCCATAAGAAGGCCCAGGGGTACTCCAATGACATAGTAGCACCCTATGTTTACATAGGCTATCAGGGCTTGCCAACCTCCACCCACAGCCACACCTGAGATGTTTCCATAAAGATAAAGGAGCCTTCAAAATTAATAGAACAGAGTGAACCCAAAATCAAATTGGACAACGTCAAGAATTACAGTCATGTAAACCTTGAAACCTGAATTAGTATTTACATTCTACCTGATAGAACCTGCTGTACACTATTTAAAAGCATTGACACTCCAAGTAACATTGCCATGTTGGACGCTTCAGTCATGACCGCTTTACTATCTGTGAATAGTACAGCAAAATCATATTTGGTAGCTAGAATGATGCACATACATATCAGACCGATTGATAGTGATGTTAGAATCACTATGAGCACAGAGAATTTTGCGGCTCTCGGGTGGCCAGCTCCCAGTTCATTTGATATTCTGACGCTGCACAAAGTCAAAGCAGGCTAAGCAGTAAGCACCGGTTACAAGCTTCCCCACGATGTCTATTAACAGAAAAGTTCTTACCTAATGCCAGCATTGAAACCTATGAAGATCATGGCTTCCCATCCATCCAAAGTCATGCTGCAAAAGGAATAGATAAAAATCGTCAAATGGGGTGCATTTTACAGTAATAATTACAACATATAACAGGTTTAAACAAGCATATACACCAGGACTAAAGGACCTAACTCCTGTACAGGTCCACTGACCTGGAAACATAAAGTCTTACCCATACATCTACTAGTTCATCTCAATCACTAAGGATATGTTTAAACAGCAATGCCAGTAGATTAAAAACTGCATTTTAATACAAATGTCAAATTTTTAGAGTCGATAGATTTGGGAAGTCTACTTACCAGACAGATAATGCGTCGACTTCAATTGCTGGGTTTTTTAGATGACCCGTCAAAAGAATCAATGACATCATATACCAGAACTCTAGACTGAAAATACAAACCACAAAAATGAATGTGACCAACGCAATCTTAACTCTTCACAGATTTTGTTCATTCTCTGGTCCTAATTTAGGTTTTTCATTACCAGAAATCAAGTTTGGAAGGGAAAAACAAACACTGTTACTAACCACAACATGACAGCTGAAGCCACTGAAAGTCGAACAAAAGCCCATAAATCCCGAAAAGCGAGCCAGGAGAATCCTCTCCAGGCATCTTGGCAAAAGTAAACGATATACAAGAATTGACCGATATCAATAATCCACCATGATACATTCAATGGGATAGCTACTCCAACTAATCCCAAACTCAATTTGAATATTAATAACCAATTCAGAAAAACATGGATTATTAATCCAATCAAGGCAATCCAAGCCATGGCCATGACTTTTCTCTGTGCTTGAAGAAATTTCTGCATCGGGAAGATGAATGCAAAAGAAAACATCTGTGGCAGTATCCAACGAACAAATTTTCCAGCTAAATCAGCTACCTCAGCATCCTGTCCTAGCAACTTTAGAATTGGTGTGGCGAAAATGTAAACAAGACTCATAAGCACTGCTGTAGAGAACAATATTATCCATGAACGCTGCATATATACACCGAGCACGTGAATCTGTCCTGCACCAAAGGCCTGACCACAGAGGGTCTCCAGTGCACTGCCCATACCCAACTGCATAGAGACCAGAAAAAATATTGTCTTGCTTTATTCATTCCAAACTTCAAAGTAAATAGTTCAGTATTGCTATAAAGTGAAAAAATAAATGCATAGTTAATGGATTCTTCAGTATTATACAGCTCTACAAATTTATGTGGCCTTCCTATTGTGAATTTCATGCTGATCCCATTGATTTCCTTTCATTAATGAGGAAGATGATTGGGCTGATAGAATGTAGAAATGGCCTAGTACAGTTCTCAGGTTTAAGTCACCTTGTGGTGCTCGTAGAAACTTGAAATAAGACAGGGTACTAGGCAAATTCACCATCAACAATTCATTGTCAACAAATTCACCTCTAACAATTCATCATCAAGTCCAACAATTCATCGCTATGAAAAATTCATTACAGTAAATTTTCTACCAGATGAATTTGTCATGGCGATGAATTATTGGAGGTGAATTTGTTGGCAGTGAATTTTCGAATTGCTGACAGTGAATTTTCCATGAGATGAATTTGTCATGGTGATGAATTGTTGGAGGTGAATTTGTTGGCAGTGAATTTTCGAATTGCTGACAGTGAATTTTCCATGAGATGAATTTTCCTAGAGCCGTATCCCCTATATTTGGAGCAAAACACTTATTTGAATATTCAGTCCTTGAGAGATGAATGCATACTGTTTTTTAATTACCAGTAAGATGCCTATATCTACTTCTTGTCTATGATGCATAAAAGAATCCAAAATATAAATGAACAACATTATTTCAAATAAAGTAATTCATATTAGTCAGTTATTTGTTATATTAATGATATCAAGTTTTCACAATTCATATTGTTCTTTTGCAATGATTTCTGGATTCGATTGTGTGATAATTTTTGAATCAACGTTTCGGATCACACTCCTACATGATCAATTAGACAGAAAATTATTTGTTGTATGCTATATCCACATACACTCTTGGAGATATTATTCAATATCCCTAGAAAGAAGTTTACCGTTGAAGGCTAAGTAAAGCAGTTGTAGTCCACAGGATGGATAGCTGCCTAATTTTCTGCCTAATTGATCATGTAGGAGTAGTCTACCACCAGTTACACCACTCATTCTAAGAATGCTCCCAACATAGTGTCTGGTAACGTAAAGAATGGCCTGGATCTAAGTCGACCTGGTGATGCCATATTTGGGGTTAGATGTTTCTGTTATGACCCAAAATCATGCAACCATAGGTGGAGTTGTTGTAATTGGAAGACAGGTCTGATGAGAAGACACATAGTTTTATACAAAGTCGCCAATCTTGCAAGCAGCTTATTCAGCCCTCCTGAGGGTTTGTAGATGAGTAGACCATCTACTTCACTTTCGAAGAATGCAAAACAGAGAACCCAAGCAAAATAAAAAATAAAAGCACATTGTAAAATTCATTTTTGTAATCACTCACTAAAATTGCAAACCAGAGAACACAACCAAATGAAAAAAATAAAAAAAGGGTAATCTCTTTTTGCACTCACCATAATTCCAAAAACCAGTGTTGCAATGACTGTGTTCCCTAGGGCCACAGCAGCCTGGTTCACAGTACCCAATTGTCCTGCAAATGTCTGTGAAATGCCTCCAATTGAATAGTTACATAAACTGGTGAAAATTGCAGGCCCTGCAATTGCCCACAACTTCTTAGATTCAATCCAACTCTCTTTTCTAAAACTCTCAAATGTAGAGATGGCAGATATATCCATATCAGCCTTTCTTGGCATCTCCTCACATCCATCTCTGTTAATATGATCTTGTTCTTGCTCTTCAGCAATCAGTAGAGAAGAGTGGAGAGAGTCTGCCATGCTCGAATCACTTACAATGCGCTGTCTACTTCCAGTCTAGGAAGGAGCACATAAATAAAATTTAAAATCTTGTAGGACTTTGTTCAATATATTCCTATGAATATTTGGATGTTTTGAAAAGCTCCATGATCAAGATTTGCAATGGATTTTTCTCAAGATGTTTGATGAGGTTATATTGGCCTTTAGGAGTGGATAGAGGAGGCCCTTAAATGATTATTCTACCATATCTTCTGGTAGCAATGCAATTGGAGGGTTTGATTTTGAAGGAGTTTATTTGTGATATTGTTATCAGGATTCAACTGTGTAGTTTTATGAGTCAAACTCATTGACTCATGTTTGTTGGCTTGGTCAATATGTCTTGTGATGAAACATAGGAATGTGAGACTCTGTGATGATGGATGTTATGAATATGGTTGTCTTTAATGATGACCTTGATTGACCATGATTAGAGATGGGGTCTTATATATTTCCATTTTCTTGTTGGTCGATGATGATGTGCTCCCTTTCATTTCAATGCCTCTTTAATAATTGAGGTCCTAGATGTACGTTTTGATTTTCATGTGCTTGTTGATAGAATGGCCTTTGATCTTGTGATAGTTGCAATACTCAGTTTGAATCATACGAATTTAGGTTTGGTCTCATCAAAGGGTCTAGTGAGAGTAAAGGTAAACCATGTTGGATTGGACAAGCTTGTGGAACACCAGCTCCAACGGTTCTTCAAAAGACATGTATTGTCACTTTTTGGTTTCAGATGGTATGATTATATTTGGAGGATGTTGAACATGTTGCACGTGGTTTGAATTAATAAACCCATCATTAAAGTTGCATTCTTTTTCTTGCTTTAAAAAAAAAGGGTTTTTTCATTTGGTCTTAATATTTGTAGATTTTGGAATGGGTTTTTTTATTTGTAGATTTTGGATTTATCAATTTGGTTTTTGATCTTTGGAAAATATCTATACAAGTCCTTAGTAATAAGGGATTTTTTTATTTTCACACATTTTCAATGATTTTATTAAAAGTTGTAACATATTTTACTTGTAAATGGAAGGTCATTTTTTGCGTTTAATTTAGTGATAAATATGTGGATTAATTGTTTCTTGGCACCACAAAAATCTATTTGCTGGAATTTATTCTTCATTATTGTAAGAAAGACAAGAAAATTTCCTCATTCTTGTTTAGTGTTACAAAAGTCACCATGGTTAATTTGTGTTCTATTTTCTAAGAGAAGTGTTTTACAATTTTTCTACCAAGTCATCAAATGCGGTGATGGGCCCTTTGGGGAGGTTTAAAATCCATTCTAATGCTTTCTCTCACAATCATTGGGGAAATATTCTAAGCAAGTAAATGCCACTATACCTTTTGGCATGCCATGTAAAATCCCTTTACATGATTTCTTGGATCTCCCTTCCCTTTGTACTTGTCAAATTTAAGAATTTCAAAGTAGGGATGAAAGCAGATTTGTAAAATGGCTCAATCAAAGGGGTAGGGACATAATTCTTCAATCTTGTACATCTAATTTTGGTTTTAAATCCCTAGTTGTAACACCTTAATGGAATCCTTCATGGTTTGCCATTCTTGGTCAAAATAGGTGTTGAGAGTTGGTGGTAGTGGATTAAAGTTGGGTAATTGTTGTTGGAAAGTTTTTTTTTTCTTCTTCAGTGCGCCTGGTAAACTTTTTAACGTGACCGGCGGCGCTGGCGCGACACGCCCTCCGGTACCACGGGACGGGGGGAGACTAGAACTCGTGACCAGCAGAGCCGCAACGGAATTACTTAGCCAACCGAACTAGGGCCCCCGCCCTTTGTTGTTGGAAAGTTTGAGTAGTGAAATAACTTTGATTTGGTAATTGATTGAGTAGATTTTGATTTGATTGATTTTGTTGGTAGGGTAGATTTTATTGAACAAGAGTGGATAGATTGTTTAAAGCATTTTGATTTGGGTAGTATGTTTGATGACTTGTATTAAGTTGATTATGTTGATTGGTTGAATTCTTTGATGTGCTTGATTATTTAGGTAGAAGGGGTTTGATTTCTTGACTTTTGATTGATTATGGTTGTTTAGATTACTTGGAGTTGATTAATTTGGTTGGGGATTGGTATTGTTTTATTTTCTTTGATGAGATTGATTTGATTGGTAGGGGTGCCACAAAAGTTTGGGCAATGAATTTCATGCCTTGTTTTGATTTTGGGGATCATGTGTTGATGGTCTACTTTTAAGAACAAGAGGCCTTTTGGTGTTGTCCTCATCGTTTTCATCTAAATAATTATTAGTGTTGTGATTTTGGCTTAAGGGTTCAGGTTTTATGTGGTCATTGGTGTGATCATGGTCTTGGGTCAATGATTTAAGATGCATAATGCTATTAAGGTTTTTGAGGTTAATTGAGTCATAGAATCAACTAGATGTCTAAGCATGCCATCTTTATTTTTTGGCATGTACCTACCTAACATGGATCATCCTTATACAATACCAAAGAGGTTGTGATAGTCATTAGAATCTTCTCTTTGGCTAGGGGGATTTCATTATTGTTATCACTATCATGTGCTCTTGGCAAGAAAGTTCTCTAATATAAGGATCTTGAGAAAGAGGTTGTTCAAAGGAAAGGATTTTATTAATTAAACTCCATATTTAATTTGGCTTTGTGTCGTGTGGTGCATGATATGAATGGGCCTTGGTTTTAGATTTAACTTTAGGATTTGGTTTTGGGTTTCAATATTAATATGTGACTTTATGATTTTGATGTGTTTGGTCTTAAGGTTTTCAATTCAACATGGGTTTAACATAAATGAGAAGATAATAAAGACACAAGAACAACCTATATTATTCAAGTATGTGTGTTTTTCCTTTATGCCCACCAATATACCTCAAGGGTATGTAGTGAGTAACTTCCCAAGGTTAACTACTTATTAGTGCATCAAAAATTATAAATGACCAAAAGGTTTTTATACTAGGTTTAACAAGGCTTGCTAAGGACTCCTTTATATGATCCAAAATCCATGAAATTAGAAGGTTTTCCTAAGTTGTGTAATTGAGGTCAAATCCCTTCTCACTTGACTCCATCCTCTTAGATTGGAGCTACACCTAAAATGATAATTCCTACCAAGAGGGGTATTGTTTAAGGCATGAATATCAATGGATGAAACCACTTCACTTCATCTCATGCTTAAAACATAGGGCCACTTAGTCACACATGAAAAATCCTCCCTCAAATTCATATACCCCACCATAACGTAGGGTTTGGGTTTTAATCTTTGGTGATGAAATCTAAGTCAATAAAGACCCACAATGAAAAATAAATAAAGAAGGAATAGAATATTTTGATTCCCAAGGTCACATGAATGTGCAAGGGAAGATCATACAAAACCTATCCTTGGGTTACACAAGTAAAGATCACTTTTTATCTTCAAGATTTCCCAAAAGAATGAGAAGATAACATATTATCTAGAGGGGTTCTATTCTAATGGGTTTGGTCTAAACGGGTATTATCTAACCCTCTTCAATTAAAGCCCATTAGATGAAACCCCTCAAGGCTTAAATCATTAATTTTTCTAAATAATATGTGATTTCGAGCAAAAATTAGGATGTCCCAAGTTTGAGACTCATTATTGTGGGATGACTCATGGCCTAATCATGAAAAACAAACCATGTACAAGAGAAATATGCAAAGTTTTTTTTTTTATCATCAAGATCATGCTAGGGTGAGAGACGATAGCATGCACAATTTTCTTGGAAAAACACAACAAACAAGACAAAAAGTAAATATTAATTTCCCTTAAGAAAGATAAATGTGTGATAAATATTATGAAATTAAGTTTTGACTAATAATCCTACAAAACCATAATGTTAGTAATTTGTAAGATTTAATACTTGGACAAATAAAACTATACAAAATAGAGTTAGAAAAAAAAAAGAATAACCATGAATTGAAATGAGGTTAGAAAAAAACTATAAAATAATAGAAAAATAACAAAAATATTGAAGTATAGGGCACAAACGTTGAAAGTAAAACAAAAACACCCTTGCACAAAGTGGTAATGTTAATATGTAAAAAAAATAGTTAGACATAACAAAAATGTTGAGATATAGAGAAAAAAACATTAAAAAAATAGATAAACCTCTAAATAGAAAAAAATACCAAAAATAATACATAGATAGAAATGTTAAAACAAATGGTGAAAAAACTAGAAATAAAATAATTGGTTAGTAATTAGATAAGGACCTCCAACAAAAAGATGAGGCAAAATCCTATATACAAGAGCTAAGATGTAAAGGACAAAAGGCCAATAAATCCTAGCTAAGAAATGCATCTAAGAGGACACATCTTGTCTCAAAAAAAAAAAAAAAAGAGGATGAAGAAATCTATAAATGATAGCAAGTAAAGAGGAAAATCTATGAGAAAACTATGCTATAAAAAACTTGAAAATATCTAAGAGAGAAATGCCAAAATATAGGGCAGAAACATTAAAGCTAAAGTACAAATGTCTTGAAACAATGTACATACACACTTTCCTAAAAAAAACACACAAAATAAAAAGGTGTAATTAAAAATGCATAAAGATTAATCAAAATACTAAAATATAGATCAAATGTTGTGGAATAGTGCAAAAATTCTCTTTTGGAAAAGATGGTTAGGAGCATGGAAAAACCTACAAAACACATCAAACATACCCCAAAAAGACAAAAAATAGCTCATGACTAGGGTCCCACTAGGTGTTCAAAAACGTGAAAAAAAATCTAGCTTGAAACACATTTAAGCATGCACTCAAACTAAATAAAGCCAAAACACCTTTAATTGAGAAAAAAATAAAATAAACACAATGAAGAACAAGCAAATGTCTCACTCCTGCCAAGCTCTTTGATATTTGGATATGCTCAAGATGAGAGTGAGAGAGATTTTGGGTATAATGTTGGTTTATCAAGTATGGTATTTCTTAATTAACATGTACTTGGTTTTCTACTTTTTTACATTGATGTCCTTGGAGAGGTAGGTTTATTCATTGACATGGATAGTTAGGATTAGATATTAGGTTGGATAAATAGGATGAAATTGAATGTAAGGAAGGGATGAGAAGAATGCAAGTGGAGGGGTGATATTAAATTGAGCTAATGGAAAGCTAGGATTACCTTAACTTGTATGAGGAAATGAGATATAAGCAAGTGGAGGCTTGAGGAGAATGTGAGTAGATAGGGGAAATCAAACCATGAGATGAAGGGTTGAGCTCAACTAGTATTGCATGGAGAGATAGGATGCACACATATAGATGGTTGGGGAGTGGAGAAGAGAGCTTGAGTTGTAATGGATGTTCAAAATATTATTAAATTTGAATTGAGTGTGAACAAGAAAAATGTTATTTTTAGATTTTAGTGGAGAGAAGGAAATGCATTTTAACTTATTTTTTAAATAAGGTGAGAGATGAATGTGCACTAGCCTAATTAGTTAAACAAGTTTAAATGATTTAATTTATTAGTGGAAGAAGGTTAGTCTTAATTAATGAAATACAATTTTTACTTAATTTTAATGGAGGAAGATTAGTTTAATTAATTAAATAAATATAATTATATAATTTATATAATTAATCAATGAAGAGAAATTAGCCTTGTTAATTAAATAAATATAATTTACTTAATTATCTATAGGATGAAAATTAGTCTAATTAATTAAGAAGCAAGGAATCAATGTACTTATGGAATGATGATGGTTGATTAAAATGTGGGAGCAAATCTTAAGTGTCTATAGTTGATATCTCTTTTGTGATTACTTAACTTTGAAAATTATTGACATACATCATCAAACATTAGTACTCATTGAAATAATAAGTTAAACATCATTTGTGGGCCATCCCACAATAATAGGTCTCAAACTTGGGACATCAAATTTTTGAAATCAGGAGGAATCTTTAACTACCTTCGTTTGATGATCCTGACGTAAAGACCTTCTAGTGATGATCCTCTTCATTCAAAGGCCTTGGTAAATCAAAAAAAAAAATAATAATACCTTTGAGTGAAGGCCACCTTCACTCAAAGGTATTATTTTATTATTCTTTTTAAAAAGATATATAAATAAAAAATGACATTTTCCAATTCATTTTCATTTTTGTTTTCTTCAAGCTTTTTTCTGCAATAATGGAAGATATTTGAGTTTACCATGCTGAGAGTCAAAGGGTATGTGCAGGATCATGATGGGCCAAAAAGTGGTGATATTATGA
Organism: Sequoia sempervirens; assembly: GCA_007258455.2. Lineage (NCBI taxonomy): Eukaryota > Viridiplantae > Streptophyta > Pinopsida > Cupressales > Cupressaceae > Sequoia > Sequoia sempervirens. Next base: position 31,763,905 of record VDFB02000013.1, on the reverse strand, counting down.
GTATTTGTAGGGTATGTGGCTGACAACTGTTTTTTAACCCAAAATTGATAAAATGAAAAGGGTTTTTAAAAGAGATTCTCAACTTTCCACCAATATAAATTATGCATTACTTTGAATTTAATAAATTATTATTATTCATTTTCTATTTGAATTACGACTAAAGTCTAAATTAATAGGCTGGTTGAAAAACATCTATAGCTTTCAAACGATATCACATTTTTTGAATCCAAAATATGCATCACATTCTATGCTTTGGATACTATAGGATTAAAAAAATAAAAATTGAATTTCATGAAGTTTTGACCAAGTTAAGGTGGTTAGACATACAATTTTTTATAACTTTTAAAAGTTGTTATAAAAAATTCATAATTAATTATTTACTTGGAAAAAAATTACAAAAAAATATGCATCACATCCGGACTTGAGTCCTCTACTTATGTCTAAAATCTTATAAAAAAATATTATCACTTTATTATGGTTAGGGTGGTCAGACAGACACCTACTTATTATTTTTTCCCTAAAATTTAAGTACCACTGCATTAAAATTTTAAATTTTCACCAAATAGAATTTAAAAATAAATAAATAAACCTAGTAGTTTATAAATTACATTCAATTTGCTACAGATTCTATTCTTACATATTTTTGAAATAATATAGATAACTTTTTCAAAATTTTACGTCAAGTTTCCTAACTCTGATTTTTTTGAATTTTTTGCCACTTAAGGGCCCATTTTTTCCATGATGACCTTGCACATACCCCAAAAACTTCTATAGGTTCAAGTGAAGGTCCGCATAGTGCCCAACCACTTATAATTTATCCTCCTATTTTTAATAGGAACACCCTTGCATAGATTTTTTTATTTTATTTTTTGAAACCCTAAATTAAATAAATTATGAAGTCTTCATTTACAAATTAAAATTGTATTTTGAAACCCTAATTTACACATTGCAATTTATTCATTTCAAAATTTAAATTATATTTTGAAACCATGATTTTATATGTAATTTTGAAAACCTAATTTAGACATTGTAATTTATTCAATTTCAAATTTAAATTGTTTTTTAAAACCCTAATTATACATGTGATTTTAAAACCATAATTTACACATTGTAGTTTCTTCATTTCCAAATTTAAATTATATTTTAAACCCCTATTTTACATATAAATATTCAAACCCAAATTGAAACCCTAATTTACATATAAATCTTCAAAATATTATATTTTAAACTTATTGATACTACCCATTCCTCAACCTCTTCCTTTGTATACTCCTTAAGAAACCTCGTCATCACCCATCCTAAGGAGCTATAAATACTACAAGGTGTAAGACACAATGTCCATTCTCATCCCTCTCCACAACCTAGTTCACCTTCCTTCATCCCTTCTTCCTAATCTACCTCCTTTCCCTATCCTACCACTCAATATTATTTCACCCAAATTTCTATGCCTATTCCTTCTCATCCTACTAACACATTTACCATTTTTTTCTCCTTCGATTAGAATATTGACTTTAATCTCATCCCTTTGGCTAACTAATTTACCTCCTAATCCTATGTTCCACCCTCTCAACCCTCACCTATTTCTCAGTTACCACAACAACATTCCTAACCATTTCCACTCTCACATCCTATTTTGATAAATTCAAAATCTCCCACCCTTAATATCCCAACCTACACTATTGACCTTGTCCTTTTCCAACTAATTCAAGACATGGGATTAACACAAAGAAAATGAGCCACTCTCCTATTATATTCTATGATAGAGGATAAAGCCTTAGACCTCCTCCACACCCCTCTTTATTTAGCCATCATATTAACCCAATCCCACCATAATTCATTATGCCAAACTTTGAAATTTATAATGGGACAAGAAATTAATAGATCCACATGTATTGATCATTATAGTGATGATAAATTTCTACTTATTGTTGTGTAGGAAATTGTATACCTTTACAATTTCACACTTTGATTGGGTCCCTTAATTAATTAGACTTAATTAAGCTTCTAATTTACCAAATTATGCATTCCAAAGCCTTATTATTCTTATTTTTCAAAAGGGAAACCAACAAATAATTAATGCAATTAATATTTTAATCACATCACTGGAGAATGAGTGTCCTAGACTTATAGGCTAGGACCCATCCACCCAAGGGCGAATGTGTCCCCTTCAAGTCCCAGGACCCATTTTTAAATATGTTTTTGGTAGAATTTTTATGATTCAAATAATTTCATATGCAATTGTTAGCTTTTGAAATCTAATTTTTGGGAAATTAGATAAACACCTATAAATACATAGTCTTTCTATCAATTAAAAGTCTAAGAAACATAATCAAGAGATCCTATTGAGAAAATATTATTTTCAAGAGCATTCATGAGCAGATTTTTCAATCATTTGTTGCAGCATTCAAGATCTTATCTGATGAGGACAACACCACCCAAAACCCACAGAAAATCACAACATATAACAACACAAAAGATGCGAGACAAAAAAATGATTCACTTTCAACTATTTTTAGAAAATGAAATTATTTATTCAAAGCTTACATGCTACAGCCTCATGGGCTTGATTCATTACAACAAAATCAACTATGGAAAGAAAAACTACTATTCAGAGCCACAATCTACACTATCAGGGCCACTTTCTCTCACTCCCACTTAACCCTTTTTAGTTTCCCCAATAACTGCCCTAGAATGTTCTAGAAAGATCAAATTTCCCCTTTTGTTTTGGCGCCAAAAGATTTCTGGCCTAGGAAGAATTTTTTATGAAATTCACTTTTTAGAGGACCAACTTCGCGGGGCCATAACTTTTGATTTGAGCATCCAATTCACTATTATTTCATATCGTCAGAAAGCTCTCAACAAGCTCTACGACACATGAATGACCATAGGTCAATTCAACCACTTTTTGAGCTGTTTCAGGGCCTCCAAAGTTTTATATCTGAATTTGAAGCTGCATTGGAGAAATTTCCCGGGATGAAGACTTTAATTTCTCCCAAACCGTGCAGGGTATTGAGTTGATTCTTTCGTGACCAAAAAAAATTTTCAGCTTTGCTTCTTGGGGTAAAATTTCACATCCATATGAGCATGTTTTGACTAACTTACTAAAAATAGTAAGTGCTCATTTTTCGCTATTTTTGATGCCTAACACTCTTATACCCCTTAAGTGCCATCATGGGACTCAAAACAACTAAAGAAAATAAAGTTTTTTTTGGGTGATGCAATATTTCCCTACACCACTGGATGCTCCTGTATCACTATCATCATTTCAAACTTATGTGTTTTCATGTCATCTTGTGAAAGCTAATATGCATTGTTGATCCTAAAAGCATCCAAGAATTTTCAAGTGTCCAAATCCATCAAGAAAAGCAAGATCAAGTTTTTGGAGGGATGTGTTTGACTTCAATCCTCTAAGGGAAGCCATTGAAGGTTTAGTGAGTTGTAGCAAGCAATTGTTCATTCATCATTTCCTTCTCCATTTTCATTATTCTTTTATCAAGGTTTAATTACCAAATATGGGGTTTGACTAAGGTAAACCCCCGTTCAAACAAAACAATTTTTCCCTTTTTGTATGTGAAAATTACAGGTTGAGGAAGGATGAAATATCTTGAAGATAAATTTTACATTCTTGCATTTGTTGCATTCATTGTTTTCAAGTCACAGAAACTCGAATTTAGAAAAAAAATCCGGCTTTCCAACAATGGATCTTATGCAAAAAAAAAGCTAAGATATTATCTCAAAGGATTGTCAAAAGAACTTTCAAAAGACCTAACTAAGACCCATTTTCCCTAGGGAAAACTTGTCCTTCACCAGAGTTGAAAACCTACTTTTGGTGACTAGTACATGTGTCCTTACCCTTCTCAGATTTTCCTGCAAACTATGGTTTCCATTTCTATAATTTCAAGAATTTTCATTTCATGTTCTAGGTCTAATTGTTCATCTAGTTGGAGCATTGAATATCATTTCAATTTGGTTTCAGATCTATCCTATTTTCTTAAGGACTGAGATCTAGGTCTAATTGAATCACCTTTGAGGTTGAAAGTCAATCTCTACTCCCTGTGATCTCTTTCCCAATGGAATTCCTTTGGGAGAGGGATAAATAAAGAAAATACCTGTTATTCATAAAGGAGACACTTTTTCCCCACATTTCATTTTGGTGAACTTGACATTGTGCATCATACTTTTCTAATTTGGAGATCTTTGAAACCCTAGGTCTACGTTTTGTATTATCTTGTTTTACATTGCATTTTGGGTTACATATTGCATGTTTGCATCATCTAAATTCATAAAAATCTAAGAATATTGCATACTTTCTCTATAGTAGCTTGCATTAAGGTGTGTTTCATTCATTTAGATTACCATTTCATTCAAAAAGGTTGTCATTTTTTTCATACATTGTCATAAAATTGCATTTGCATTTTCATCGTATTTATGGGAAAACTGTCAATGGAGAATATGTTTGTTATTGGGAATGGTGAGCTTAAATATCAAGTTAAACAATCAGATTTAAATTTTTCAAACCCCTGTCTTAGGACTCATTTTCCCTAGGGTGAAATTTTCTTGTTATAGGTGCTTTTCCAAATTTTTGCACACTATTTTGTCTCTATTTTATTAGTTTGTTTTAGCCTGCAGAACTTTGTTTCAATTTTAGAAATTGCATATTTAGTAGTTTTTTGCATCTAGTTCAATTGGTGAAAGATAATGCATTGTTTGAAATTCAAATTCAAATTCAAAAGTAATCATTTTCAAGTTTTTGCATCTAAAATCAGGTAAGTACAAAAAGATGGGGGGCCAAAAAGGGGGCTTAAGTGGCCACTTTTTTCCTGAAATCAAGAAATACTGACCTTGGACATGAAATTGAGGATAGTTACACTCAAAATTTTGAGATGCAACAAAAGAAAGGATCATAGTGCTCCGAGTCTACTTTCTAAACTACTATTTTTTTTAAAAATGGTTGAGATTAAGGGGTTCAAAAGAGGGGACTACAAAAATTGGTGTTGTTTTTGTCAAAAAACATAACATAGCAACTTTTATGGCTCTCTCAAATGGTTAAATTTTTTTTAGTATTTTTAAAATCGCTTCAGTGATATATTAGCTAACAATATGTAGTTTATGCTCAATTTTTTTGATAATTTTTTAATGAATATTTTATTTTTTACTAATTTTCAAAGTGGATGCTTCCTAAAAAATAGAATTTTGGTCGTGCTACCCCTATAAATTTTAGACACTAATTGAAAATCATTTATTTTAATGTGTAGAATGGAGTCTAGTTTCTAAAAATGTAATTTATTTGAAATTTTGATGAATGGTTAATTTATAACAAAAAAACCACCAAACATTGGTTTTTCCAAAAAATAGACACAGAAAAAAAAGAAATTGTAGATCAAAGGCTTAACATTGACAAAATGTGAAAAAATTACATCATTAGATAGCTAAGAGAGAGCCTAACATTACCTAGGTGTTTGATTTGTTTGACATTGAAACACATGCAAACTTGATGCTTAACATGAACACGATTATGCACAATATTGTAGAATTTGTAAAAACACCTTTATGGACATTGAGAAGACACTCAAAGACTTTGGGTTCATTTTTTAAGGAAAATACCAAGCCCAAGGCTTGGGGATTCCCAAAGGAAGAAATAACGTGAGCGTGTTATAACACACATATTATTTTTTAGTTTTGACATGGTTTTAACATTTGTGTGCAAGACATGTGTAGCAAGACATAACGTGAGTGTGTTATAAAGAGCTCGTGTTATGTCTTGATTTGTGTTAAATGGTATGTATATATTTGTATGTATGTATGCTTGTATGTATCTATCAGTGTATGTATGTATGTATGTAAGATTGTATGTACATATGTACATGTATGCTTGTATCTATGTAAGGTTGTATGTACATATGTATGTATGTAAGTATGTTTGTATGTCTGCTTATATGTATGTATGCATGTCTTTAGAGGGAGGGATAATTTTGAGAGAGATTTTTCTAGGTAGGGTGGGACAGAGAGAGGGACGGAGAGACCTGGGAGAGAGAGAGGGGGGTGGAAGAGAGAGACCTAAGAGAGAGGGAGTGGGAGAGAAGGGGTTGGAGTGCGAGGGACTTAACTAGGTAAGGTGCGAGGGATGGAGGGAGAAAGAGAGAAATAGAGAGAGAGAGAGACTTGAGAGAGAGAGAGTTATGTAGGTAGGGTGCTAGAGGGAGATACTTGAGAGTGTGAGGGTGGGTGAGAGGCAGAGACTTGAGAGATAGGTAGAGAGAGGGAGTGTGAGAGAGAGGGAGTGGGAGAGAGAGGGAGTGATAGAGAGGGAGTGAGAGAGAGAGACCTGGGAGAGGGAGAGGGTGTGGGAGGGAGTGACCTAAGAGAGAGGGAGAGAGAGAGGGAGTGTGAGAGATGGGGGTGGAGTGAGAGGAACTTATCTAGGTAGGGTGGGAGGGATAGATAGAGAGAGGGGGAGAGAGAGAGAATTACCTAGGTAGGGTACCAGAGGGAGAGACCTGAGATAGAGGGGTGGGAGGGAGAGACCTGAGAGATAGGGAGAGAAGGAGTGGGAGAGAGAGGGAGTGGGAGGGAGATAGAGAGAGATATGGAGGGAGTGTGTGAGAGAGAGAGTGTGGTAGTGATTGATTGAGTGAGAGGTATGTAGAAAGAGGGAGAGGGTAGATAGAGACAATTAGAGAGGGTAGGAGAGAGGGAGGAAATGAGAGGTGAGATGGATAGATAGAAAGAGAGGGATAGGGGTTGAGGGTATAGGTTTTAGGGATTAGGGTTGAGGTTCCAATGTATAGGGTAGAGGGTTTAAGGGTTTAAGAGTTGAGGGATGACGTTTAGGGTTGAGGGTATAGGATTGAGTATATAGGTTTTAGGGTATATGGTTGGGGGATTATGGTTGAGGATCCAATGTATAGGTAGATGGTTGAGAATTGAGGGTTCAAGGTTTAATGTATATTGTAGAGGGTAGAGGGTTGAGGTTTTAAGGGTTTTATGGTTGAGGGATTAGGGTTTAAGGGTTGAGGATTGAGGTATTAGGGTTTAAGGGTTGAGGGTTGAGGGATTAAGGGTTGACAGTTGAGGGTTTAGGGATTGTAGGTTGAGGGATTAAGGGTTGAGGGTATAGGGTTGAGGGTTTAGGGTATTGGGTTGAGGGTAGAAGGTAGATGGTTTAAGGGTTGAGGGTTTAGGGTGTTGAGTGTTTAAGGGTTGAGGGTATAGGGTTGAGGGATTAGGGTAGAGAGGGAGGGAGGGAGGGAGGGAGAGATAGAGGTAGAATTGAGATATAGAGAAGGGGATAAGAAGAGGGAGGGACAAAGATAGATCGGGGTTGAGGATCCAATGTATAGGGTAGAAGGTTGAGAATTGAGGGTATAGGGTTGATGGTTTAGGGTATTGGGTTGAGGGTATAGAGTTGAGGAATTAGGGTTGAGGGTAGAGGGTAGAAGGTTTAAAGGTTTAGGGTTGAGGGTATAGGTTTGAGGGTATATGGTTAAAGGATTAGGGTTGAGGGTCCAATGTATAGGGTAGAGGGTATAGGGGTTGAGGGTTTAGGGTTTAAGTGTTGAGTATTGAGGGATTAAGGGTTGAGGGTTGATAATTGAGGGTTTAATTTATAGGGTATAAGGTAGAGGCTAGAGGCTACAATGCTAATCTCTAAAGAGTGGGCGAAGCGGGAGATAGAAGCTTCAAAAGTGGCGGAGGAAGAAGCTGATGAGTATCACGAACACCCAAAGTATGAACACCGTCAAATTGACAAGGTGGTTCGCAAAGAAGAGACAGGGTCTTCTGAAAGTGGAGATGAAGAGGAGGGTGCAGGTGGTATAACTATTGTACAAACCTTCGATGATGATTTTAAGGAGGAAATGGCCTGACAATTTAGGGACGATAAAGAAGAGGTAGAAAGGTCACCTCCCAAAGAAGAAAGGAAAGAAGATGAAAAGGTAGCAGAAAATATAGAACTCTCTATCGGGGAACAGCGAGAGAATGCATCACCCCCTCATGGAGAAGAAGGAAATGTAGAAGAAGGCAAGCCCGAGGGTGAGGCTCAAGCTGACAAAGGCCTTGAAATTGGACAACTTGAGGAGCATGCGCACAAGGATGTACAAACTGAACAAAGGAAAGGGAAAGAAATTGAGAAAGAAGAAAGTCTCAGGGAGCGATTTCCTACTAAACCTCCCATCAAATGCCTCATGTTCATTCAAGACTTCGATGAGGAAGGAGACAAAACTAAAATGGAAGATAGGGCTCCTGCAGGTAAACAAATGGAGATCCAAATGAAGAAGGGTGAGGATGATTGTGAATCGCCCAAGGGAAAAGCCGCTATGCCCAAATGGCTGGAGAGGCAACTTGACAAGAAAACTCCTGCCTCAAAGGATCCAAAAGCAAGATTGGAGGCTATCTTAGCCTAAGCGTAGATTACAACCAAGAAAGAGAAGAAGCCCAAAATTAGATCTAAGGTAACGATGGATACTTCTGGATCTCAAACCATGCAAGTAGCAACGCCAGTGGTGGGTGAAGGAGTTGGCTATAATATTTCCACCCTTGAATTAGGAATAGCTACCAAGGAGCAAAAGGTGGACCACCTTGAGGAGTTTGTTGCCACAGTGGTGGATTTAATACAGTAGGATAAAATTTCAAAGGACAAGCTTAAGGAACAGGTAGTTGATCTGACAACCTACATTCAATAATGGTCCTCAACAAAAGAAATGCCTACTACATCTGTGACTCCCCTACCACTGCTATCTAAGGAACAAATTGACAAGCTAGAAAAAAGAAAGAACCTGGAATAAACTACAAAAAATTGGTTCCGATAGGTTCTATACTTCAGAAATATGGATATCAGTCGGGCTATTCGAATAGCCAACAAGTTCCTGGACTTGTAGCAATCTCTAGAAAATATGAAGAAACTTTACACTAACTTCCCTATGACGTATAAGTCCACCTATCCAAAGATTGAGGCTATCCTCAGCTGCCAAGCGCCACATGGAAAAAGGAACTCGAGTTCAAAAGGGATGCTCATTGGCTCATGGATGCTTGGAAATGGGACTTTGAGAATAGGAAAGAAAGATTGGAGTAGGTGATTGATAAAGTGGATATGAATATTAAGTGGGCCAATGAGATTAGGGAAAATTGTGCCCGATATTTGAAGTTGATGATGGGATATGACATACCCACAGTGCAAATTGATCCAGAGAAAATAAATCCCCACTTTCAAAAGGGAATGGAGTACGGGATGTCAACAGAGATAACCACAGATTTCATGAGTTTTTCTGCCCATGCCTTTGCCCGGTCAGAATTGTTCAGAGACCACGCTGCCAAGTATGATGAAGACTAGAAAAGGCTTGAGGACAACTCCAAGGAATGGAGTTATCAAGTGTTGTGGTCCAAGATCATGGAGGTTGACAAACTCCAACCGGTAATTTTGAAATTCATGGAGTATGCATCTTTGAAGAAGCAAGAAGGTAACCCTATTGTTAGTGAGGAGCTTCTAAAGGAATAGCTACAACAAAAAGGGCAATCAACAAAAAGATAAAAATGCTACAGTGTTGTCACTAGAAGACAAAATAGGGATATGGACAAAGTTGTATTTTAAATTGTGTTATATTGGGGGGTAGGTAGAACCCTAGTTTGTAGTGAATCTTGGCCACACAATGAGATTAAATCTTGGCAATTTGCTCTAATTTTTGGTCACTATAAATAGGGGGTCTCCTCTCATTTTCAAAGGGAGTTGAGTTGTTGTAAAGACATGTTGTAGAAATTTCTAATGAAAATACATTGACTTGGTGCATTTTTTGAGTTCTTCACATGTTTCATGATTCAATCTCTATTGTTAGATGCTTTATTTAGATTTACATTGTTGTTATAGTTAGCTTTAAACTGCTTAGATAGATTTGGAAATGCTATTTTGTGATTGTAGAAATTTTTGTTGTGTTCATGCCTTCCAGTCCATACTTTTTGTTGTTTACTACTAGTAAATGGTCTTGTAAAGTTAGTTTGGGCTGAAACTTGAAGATGCTTTAAAATTTTATCTTTATTCATGCATGTATGTGATGGATGAATGATAAAATATCCGCAGACCTTTGAAGATAGCACATATTCCATGATACTGTAGGTTTCTTGGTTAAATGGGATCCTTTCTTAAGGGAGTTTTCCATAGCAGAACCTCCATGATCACTATTCACAACTAGTTGCAGATCTAGGAACCTTCCCTCTTCCTTGCTCTTTTTTCATTTTTTAAGAAACAACCCATACTAAGGTTCATTGCACATTGTAAAGCCAAAACTTAAGGAAAACATTGAAGTTTTAGATTATTGTATGAACTTGCAACAAAGTGCACCTTAACTCCCATCTCAAAAACTTCATATTTTAAGATCCAGCTCGCATCCAACTACGTAAGTCTGCCCTGTGATTACCAACAAAATCACATCAAGCATCAATTGAGGAATTTCATGCAAGTCATGACCTGACACCCGAGAGACCTTGGGGCGATTTTCAAGAACATGTTGTTGGATATTTCCTTTCAAGAGAGGTAGCGCACACATGCATTGCCTGTGTTGAGAAAGTGTACAAAAACACCCCTCAACACTACATTAAATAAAATTGATGTAAGCAAATACCTAGAACAATCATTGCCAACATTATGTGCTCCCTCTTTATTGAAAACCATGGAGGAATGTTATTGTTGATAAAAAAAAATAGGCCACACCGAGTAAATAAATCTCAGCTCTCCAAATGGATTGACACCGTCTGCTGCCAATGAAAGCCTGAGATTACGAGATTCTTCTTTAAAGTGTGGCTATTTTTCCTCCATCTCCCTAAATGTAGACCCATCTGTAGGCATTCGAAGAATCTCATCTCCACTTCTATTCCATGCATGGTAATCCATAAATTGTGCTAAGCTTTCACACCTAAATAATCGTTGCATATGTGGAATAATGGGAATATAACCAAGAACCTTGTGAGGCACCTTTTATGTTAGTTCATTTGTTTGATATCTACTGATATGACATTCTGGGAATTCATGTTGTTTATGATATATAATATGATCATTGGCACATGCATCTATTGCTTGATACTCCATTCCAATATCTTTCATAATGGTAAATAAATCTCAGTATGAGAGAGGTAAAATATTTGATGGTGGTAACAAAAATTCACCTATCAATCTACAACAATTTTTTTTTGTTAATATAAAGAATATTAATGGTACATATTTCATCCTTTATTTACTAGTGATGAAATAACAACAAAATAGATGAAAAAAGATGACATATATGACATACCTTAACATTCGTGAGATTGCTATGTTGGATAAACCATTCATAACCTTCAAGTTCACCAACAAAAACACAACAGAGAGAAGAGTTGTTTGGGAGTCTTCATAAAGGGGCTTGTATGCCTTCTCAAGTACAGGTAAATCATAAACATCATCAAAGTCATCTCAATCATCATGATCATCTGTGCCACTAAATGTGTCATGGATCAATGTATTTGTACCATCATCTTCAACTATGTTTTCTGGCGCATGATCATTAACTTCATCTTAGATATTCACAATTCCATGTTCCTCTGCTTGAAAAACCACATTCTCTGGCCCATGATAATCCATATCATGTGCCCTAGGGTGCCCCACCTTTATAATAATGATCAATAGAAAGACATAATGAACAACTTACGAATGGATGATAATCATGCCCCCATTCAATGTGACCATGTTGCCTATAATGTTTCTCAGCTGTTGTGATTAAAAGTCTTCTCGTCTTTAAGCCCTTGCAATTATTGCAAGGACAATAACATTTTCCATCACCCTTTCTTTTCAATCTAGCCCACAATCTAGCAAGTGTCTCTTCATTTTTTTTTGCACTAATATTATCTAACATGATTTTTCTTTACCAAGCTTGAATATTTAGATCTTCAAAAAATATCAAACTCACACTCCAATAATTTTTAATCATAGATAGATAAAAAATTTAATAATTCTGATATTTTGCACCAAAAAAATTTGGCTTATAACCTCCACAAACTGTCACAAGTATAGAAAATTCACAAGTATAGAAAATTTGCAAGTATGGAAAAACATTGTTGCAAGTATAGATAAATTGTCGAACTCTCTTTTATTTATTAAAAAACATTGGTCGGAACCCCGATGAACGCTAACCATATACCTGTCGGCCCACAAATTGATGGAAGGGGATGGTTGACTTTAAGTGTATGTAGAAATAGTGACAAAAATCATGGAGCGTCACAATTTCGACGAACGTCGGGCATAAATTTTTTTAAAAATTGAAAATTTCACATTAAATACACAGGTACCTGACGATACATCTAATTATGCATCTTTCATCAGAAAGTTTTGTCATATTTTGCAGTCAAATGAGTTAGTGTTATGACCTACTTCTAGAGAAAATTATTTCATACATCTCTTAGAGTTAGAAAAATTAGTTCCATTATTTAGAGCCATGAATAAGCATTCATCATTTTCATCATCTAGGTAATCAAATTCATCATCAGATATACTGGCATCTTCTTTAACATAATAAATTCTCTTAATTTATTTACCTTTATTCTCCTTATATCTATCATTTGAAGTTTTGACAAGACATCCTGAAGCATAATGGCATATCTTTCCACAATTGAAACATTTGAAAGGTAACTTACTTTTTTATTTTCTAGTGCCCTTTTTCATTATCCTCACAAAAATTTCCTCTAACTCATCAAAATCATCCGGTTCAAATTCCTCATTCTTCTCTACTTTTCCAACTTTAAAAGTAGTCTCTTTTCTTGAATCACTTGGACCAAAATCTCTCAATTCAAAAGTAGCTAAAGCACAAAAAAAATGATCTCTTGAATAGTTCAATCTAAATTATGAGCTTATTCAATAGTAGTTTCCTTATGAATATAATATTTAGGAAGAGTTCTTAATACCTTCTTTACCACCTCATCTTCTTCAATTTTTCCACCAAGGCCTCTGATGGAATTAACAACTTTTTCCACTTTATACATGTAGCCTATAATATCTTCATCTTCTGTCATCCTTAGGGTTTCAAACTTCATCTTCAAATTTTGCATATTTTCTTGCTTGATCTTATCATCTCCTTCATAAATACTTTCTAGCTTCTTCCAAATTTATTTAGTATATTTGTAACTCATAACCTTCACAAGTTCTAAATTAGGACCACTCGAGAGAGAATAACTTGCTTTACCATTTTTCTCATATGCCTTGATCTCATCATCAATTGACAGTCCATTTTTAGGCATTGTATATCCATCTTCAATTGACTTCCAAAGTCTAAACCCTAGGGAAACAAGGAAACCTTCCATCCTAGTCTTATAGAATGCATAATAAGATCCATTAAATAGAGGAGCCTCTTTCTTGTGCACCATCGGATCTACCTCAAGTGATTAAGCTTTCTTTTCAAGAACCTTTGCTATGATACCAATTATTGAATGCACAAGACAACTAAGAGGGGGGTGAATAAGTTGTACATTAAAACATCAAAACCATCAATAACATTTAAATATGAATTAGTCCTTAAACCCTTAACAACCATTAAACCCTTATCATGCATTAGTAGAATATAAATATGATAAATAGTAGTGCGAACACATCCAAAAACATTTAAGAGCACTAGATTTACATAGAAAAACCACGGTGAGGATTAGGTCATAATATAAATTAATTACAACACCAAATATAATAGGCTCACTACTAGAGGGATCACTACCCAAAAGAAAGAAGGGCTCACTACCAATGGCTCACTGCCAAATTAGAAAGATGAAGAAAAAAGATTGTTACAATGAGAAATCCATCTCATAGCAACAAAAAATATCCACCACTACAATTCTACACCTATAGAGAAGGGGGATTCACTACTCATGAGTCTCTTTATTCTCAAGAGATTCCCAAGAGGAAAACTGCCTTAAACTAACTTAGGGAACAAAATGAGAGTTCTAGAATCAAAAAGAGTAAATCACAAAGGTTTTCTAGATAGATTGATAGGATCTCAACCAAAGGATGAAAGTGTGGAATAAGGATGATAGTGTGGTACGCTGGCATCTCAGAGGTATGTTGGCATCTCATACAAACCCGAAACCAAGTTTATCACAAAAAATAATAGAGAAAATACTAATAATTAGATTGCTAAGAATTTACAAAATGCGGGAAGGTAACATAATGTAACAAAAGTGAAATGAAGTATAAATAATAAATTTAAAGAGGATAAGAGATAGAAGAAGCTCACAAAAACCCAAGTAATGGAACCTCCAACAAATAAATGTCTTCAATACTTGCATGAATAATATCTAGAGAAAATTTTGGGGTTGTATATGGGTTTTCCTTGTTAGATTTGGTTGTGAAACCACCCAAGATCAAAGTGACTAAAGGAAAGCAAGACAAGAACCTAGAGATGAACAAAACTCAACACTCTCCTAGCACTGAACTAGACTCACAATTTGAGCCAGTGTTCTCATTACCATAGGGAGAGGTGAGGGCTTGTTTATATAGAAAAATAGAGGCAAATAAAACCAAGAGGAATAATAACTCCCCTTTACCCATAATAGGTTGGAGGTTTTACCTACTTGGTAAATGCCAAATACATGGTTATGCCAACTTAGGTAAAGATAGAAAATGGTTATGGGGAGGTGGCAAATAAGTCCAAAAGAGGGTGTGACATTCAACTACCCAAATGTGGGTGTGAATGACACATGTGATTGTAGTATTATGCCACATGTCCTCCTCCTAACCATTATAATATAACCTAAGAAAGCTTAATAATGTGTGTAGGAAAAATAAATATTCCCTAACATAAGGAAAATAAAAAACCTACAATAACACCCCCCCTTAAGCATAGCTTAGGTGGGTGAAAAGACACAAAGATGAAAATATGGGTCCCAACTACTAGGCCATGTTAGGTACCCATGTACAAAATACTCTCTCACAAATGGAGTAAAGGAGAAAACCCAGTGGGATAAAACTCCTCCCCAAAAGAGAGAAAAGAAAACAAGTTTTCCAACACAAGAAGAATCCCATGCAAGGAAGAAGTCCCCTCCAAAATAGAAAGGATAGGAAAGACCATGTAGCCTTCCCCAAAGTAGTCAACTGTGCCAATGGATGAAGCTCGAAACTAAATGTAGAACATGGTCCACGATTGTCGAACAATGTTCCTCCCCTTAGGAAGAAACAAAACCAAAGGTGTATGAAGAATGTCTTACCATTCCTGAAATGAATATGAGGGAAGAAAGCTCAAAAAGTATGAAGTCTCTGAAAACTGCTCATCTATATCCATGTCAATGTTGAAAGCTGCCACCACCAAATCATGTGTTCTAGGCCACACTGATGAAGATGATAATCCAAAACCTAGTAGTAATGTGTGTAAAAAAAAATCCAAAGACTCAACTACCTCCTTTGAAGACAAAGATGCCTCCTCCAAATGTTGCTCAAAAGTATCCACACTCATGTCAAACTGTGATGAATGATCATGTGGAGGATGAACAAGAAGATCCAAAGGTTCCTCCATAACAACTAAAGAAGAATCAACTTCATCAAAGAGAAGATGGATATCATGAATAGTGTCTCCCAAGTCTGAAATATGAGACTCTATGAACAAACCTGCAATGTCTATCAAGTAGTCATCCCAAGCAACTATATATGGAAGATGATGTTGATCTTGTTGCATTGAATCACAAGTAGCCATGAATGTAACACAAGTATCCTCAAAAGAAACAGTAGACAGAGGAGAAGGAATGTAAGGCTCAATAATTGGATTTGATGTGAGAATACCAAGATTCAAATAGCCAAAATTCTCCTCAAAATTAAATGTCACACAAGGAGTGTGATCAACAGCCAAAGGATTAGAACCATCATCCGGTGTAAAGTCTGAAAAGGTATACAACCAAGATTCATGATCAACTATCCTAGTAGCAATTATCTCTCTACTCTCTAAGTCTCTAATGATAACTGAATCAGGTGTGAATTCCACAGTCTTCCCTGCTCCACCATGAGTGATCTGATAGATGGAAAGAAGATTGTTTGTCAAGTGAGGTACACACAAAACATCATTGAAGGTGCCATCCCCAATATCAACAAAACCCTTCCCAATTGCACTCATGTAAGTGTTGTTTCCCATCAGAATAGGTGGCATAACACAAGGCTCAAAAGAAGAGAACATAGACTGTGAAGAAGCCATATGATGAGAAGCTCCAGAATCTAGGAGCCATTTCCCTAATTCATGACTTGTAGAAGCACAAAGAGCTTTACATTTATTTTTCTTAGACTCAAAAGTAAATCCTACATGACCTTTATCCTTACTAGATCCTGCTTGTTTGCAATGTGAAGAAGAAGAAGTAGACTCAAACATTCTAGAAGGTAGATCAATGTTGTTCTTCTTAAGAAGATGTTTCAGTTCATCAATATCCTTCTTATAACAAGAATGTTCTTCATGTCCATTCCTCTTGCAATATGAACAAGTAGACTTCTCCTTCTTAGATAATTCCTCCCTGGAAGAGGATTTGTGTTGTGCTTGATCTGTGTGTGGATTTTTCTTAGATTTCTTTTGTTTCTTGTCATATTTTCCTGACTCATTTTGTCCCTTAGGCTGACTAGCCAACAAGGCCTGAGTCTATGATGGCTTTATGAGACCCATAGAAAGAAGCTTTTGTTGTTCATGCATTAACATCTCAGAAAAAGATGCAAATGAAGGCATAGTATATGTAGATCCCATAGTTAGTCTATGAGTATGAAAGCTAGAAACAAAAGCTGCAAATTCAGGACCAAGTTTATTCAGTGTATTATAGATTAACTGAATGTCCTTTTTATCAATACCACAAGCTTTACATTGTGCTCTCAGATCATTGACCTTAGTAATATAATCCTGGATGTTGCCAAAATTCTTTGGATCAAGGCTCATCAATTCATTTTCAATCTGATAACCTTTGACTTCATCTGTTGTACCATTCAAATATTTTAACTTTTTCCAAGCATCATGTGAATTTGTACAAGCTTCAATCTGAAACATAAGATCAAGGGAAACAAAGCTACAAAGACATCCAAGAGATTTTGTATGTTCAAGCATCCATTTTATCTTTTCCTTATCATCTTTAGATTCAACTACCTTGTTTTCAACATATGGATTATACCCAAGTTGCATTAAGGAATTCCATGCATGTTGCATAATTATAAGGTGTTAGCAAAGGAACCTTAGAATGGTCCATGTGTGAAGGAAAAGAAGAGCACAAGTGAACAGATCAAAAATACACACACACAAAGAGAGATACCCCCCCTTTTTCACTCAATAAAAACCCCCCCCCAACAAAAATGATTTGGCACTTTATAAATCAGTGTGTTTACAATGTTGAAGTTGTTTTCTAGAGTTTTACAAATGTCCAAAATAGACCCAAATACTAAAAGTACAATAAAATCTCAGAATGAGAACCTCAAAATAGTACCAATATGTAGTACTCAAAAAAATATTCACTTTCAAAAAAATAATCACCTCAATTTGAGGTTGTATGTGAAAGTTACAACAGTTTGAAGTTAACAAAATGATGACTGTCCTTCAGATCAGACGAGAAAACTGAATTTCTAGAAAACTGGAATCACTTGAGAAAAAATAAATTTCACCACTATGAAGAGCATGAAATTATACCCCAAATAAAAAAAAATTGCACTAAAAAATACCTCCATATGTTCGAGATATCATGTTCTGAATTTTAGCTTCCAAACTGAAAAATGCAAATGGTTAGGGGTCTTCAATTTTGCAAAGTCAACCTCTGCTAAATTTGGAAAACCGCCAAATTTGTAAGGACTGCCAACAATTATTGTCAAAATTAGAAGACTGTTAGATGAATTTGGTTACAACCAAATTTGGCTGAATGCCAAATATACCTCTCAAACTAGCAGTGTCGCCAAAATTCTAGGCACGCAAGCCAAGGAAGGTATTGTACGCAGCTAAAGAACTTGTACGGGCTGGCATAGGAGCCGAGGCGGGTATGGTAGAAGGCATGGAAATTAATGGTTTGATTTTTAAAATATTTGAAATATTAAAAGTTTAATAATAAAAACTTTTAATTATTAAAAAAATTATAAAGCTTCAAAAGGATCGAACCCTTAAAAGAAAAAATGTACAGCCTTTTTAAAATAAGCTTAAATGCATTGAAGCCTCCAAGTATGGTATGCACTGTAGGTACAGGGGCCTGCGCTTGTGTAGGTACCTAGTACCTTTTTAATCTTTTAATATTTTATTTATTTTTTTGCTTTTTTTTTCAAATGATTTTTTTTTCAATTTTTCAAAAAACTATTTCATTTTTTTTTTTTTGAATGAAAAAAATATTGGAATGTCTGTACCACACTACACTAGGTGTACACTTGTCTCCAAAAAAAAAATTGCCTCAAAAATCAACTTCTCGGAATTCGACAAATTGGCAGTTAATCCTTAGGTTTTGATGCCTTCTGGGCACGATGGCGAGGCCCGTTTGGATTGCAAATGCTCTAAAAGATCAGCTAGCTTCAAGAACCTCTCTAAAAACTTCTATTTCAATCCTTCATAGATCTCACACCCAATGTTCGATTTGGACGAAATAAAAGCCAATTCTGACTTTTTCGGTTGCTCTGAACTTAATTGTGAGCTTAGAATGCCTCCAGGAAGCTCTTCAATACCTGCAACAAAATGAAATAGAAAATAACTCCCCCAGAAACTGAGATCTTTATCAAACATTTCTACTTCTCCATGTCATCATTGGATGCAAGGCAAGAGAAGAGCATACTTTGCTTTCAAGAATGGATTGAAAAAACTACTAACCTACAACTCACAACCAACTTTGATACCATGTTAGATTTGGTTGTGAAACCACCCAAGATCAAAGTGACTGAAGGAAAGCAAGACAAGAACCTAGAGATGAACAAAACTCAGCACTCTCCTAGCACTAAACTAGACTCACAATTTGAGCTAGTGTTCTCATTACCATAGGGAGAGGTGAGGGCTTGTTTATATAGAAAAATAGAGGCAAATAAAACCAAGAGGAATAATAACTCCCCTTTACCCATAATAGGTGGGAGGTTTTACCTACTTGTTAAATGCCAAATACATGGTTATGCCAACTAAGGTAAAGATAGAAAATGATTATGGGGAGGTGGCAAATAAGTCCAAAAGTGGGTGTGAATGACACATGTGATTGTAGGATTATGCCACATGTCCTCCTCCTAACCATTATAATATAACCTAAGCAAGCTTAATAATGTGTGTAGGAAAAATAAATATTCCCTAACATAAGGAAAATAAAAAATATACACTAACATGCCTCAGTCAAACCCCTATTTTTGTGTTCCCACCTCCATGGACATCCAAATAGATAGAGAGAAATGAACAAAGAATTGATAAAAGAAATCCTCGCTCGAGGAGGAGAACCCATATCACATAATGGAGATACAAAAGATAGGGGATGTGTGAAATCCCAAGATGCTCGCAAGCACAAGACAAGGGAGATGTCAGCTGTAAGGTTTAAGGAAGCCAAAGGGAGAGAGATAGATCTGCAAGAGCCATGAGAGCTGCAAAGAATGTTGTAAGGGCTTGAGAGTGTTGTTGTAGCAAGCTATAAAGAGTTGTGCAAGAAAGATAGCAAAATTAATGGAGGAAAAGGTAAGAGCCCAAGCTAGAAAGATTCAGAAGACCAAAATAGATTGAAAAGATAGCATATAAAGAGAGAATAGGAGGGAAAAGAAGCTTCTCAAAAAGTTACAAGGCATCCCAAGCCATTACCACCAACAAAGGTAGCTGACAAGTGGAAAACATGCTTGGAAATAGATGTTTGAACATAAAAATGTCATAGGATGCTAGTACAACACATGAACATCTACGTGACACGCTACTGTCTAGACACATCATGCTACAAAATGACGAGAACGGGAAGAGCACAACGTTTGATGCAAAGCTGACGCATGAAGGTAGCTGCTAAAAAGGGGTCCTAAGCATACTAAGAAGGGAAAAAGGCTAATGAAAGGGCTACAATGAGCCTACAAAATTTCTAAGGGAGTGGAAACTAAAGTGGATACAAGAATGTGCGTGAAATTGCAAGGGGTGCAATTTTATGACATTACATTTTTCCCTCACTTTAGCGGGCATATGAATCTACACTAATATGCAAACTAAAGGAAATATACTAAACATAAATAACATCATGATTCCAAAAGGATACTATAGAGGAAGTAGAAAAATCTTCAAACCAAGGAATCATGTCCCCAGGTTGAAGACCTACAAAACAAACATATTAGACAAGAAAGACTTGCACAAGACAACAATGTTAGAACATAAAAAGCCATTACACCATGAGGTTAGAACATTAAACACACACACCAAAGAAAGACCTCGATGTAAAAGGTTGTCTCAGTACTATGCGTCATCCCCAAATTAAAAACAATAACACATAGAAGAATTCTTAAACAAAGAGAAGAATGTAAGGATCAATTGCTTCAAGAAAAGAATGCACCCAAAAGTTAGGGAAGTAATCAATGTCAAAGAGAGAAAGAAGGTATATAATCAAGATGAAAAAGATGCAGATCTTTGATCCGGTATACACAATTGAGAAGAAAGAGAATTTAAGAGAGATATGGGAAAGCTATAAAGGAATGAAAATTATAAAAGATATGGCTCCACAGGTCCTCAAACCAAAGGAGAGTTGAACAAATGTGTTGCAGATCCACAGACCTATGGAAGGTGAACAAAAGGTTTTGTAAGTACTCTCTACCATAGAGTAGAACAAACTGCACTGGAGGCTCGCAAACCAATGATGAATATATCTCACAAGATGAAAGCACTTTATAGGTCCTCAAACTTGCAAAGAAGGCACCCCAAGTACTCTCTTCTAAGGGAATCTGTAGGGGACTCCACAAAGTTGGATTAGGTCCTCACAGGTACTCAATCCTGCAAGGTAAGCATGAAAAGCAACCTCACAAAAAAGTAACATGTTAGAAAAGCTTGATGCAAAGAAGCTCTATAGGTTCTTGGTCCTGCAGAGCAAGACTAATCAAAGAATCCTATGGCTACTACAAGTTGCATTGTAGGATAGTCACAAAAAAGATAGGTCTAGTCATGCTACCCCCAAGCTAGACACCATAGAATTCATTTGAAATAAAATCTTTCAAGGGGGTCCCTTAAGAACTCTTCAAAATAAAAGGGGTCCTCTCAAGGGATGCTTCAATTGAAAGAGAGAACAGAGGAGGTCCTTAAGAAGGATGCACATCTCCAGAACAAGTTATCACTTCTCCCAACATACAGAGGAGGTGAACCATGCAAGATACTTATAACATACAAGATAGAGGTAGACCTTGATATCACTTGTCATTTAAAGAAGAGGTAGGTGCATCAACAAATAAATGAGTGATGACACCTAAATGAAGAAGTTGTATTTTATCCTTCAAGGCCTTACATTCACTAGTGGAATGGCCAAGCACTCTATGGTATGCACAAAAAGAATGTTTTTCTTCATCATGCTTATGAAATTTCTTATGTGTAGGAGAAGGAAAAGTAATCAAGTGGTATTTTAGAAGCCTCAAAAAAATACACTCTTGCTTAGATAGATAATGAGGAGCAATAAGCAACCCTTTCTCTTGCAAAGAAAATTTTGAATGCTCATAAGAAGAAGACATGAAGATAACAACTAATGGAAGATGAATCAATCCACGAGAATAAGATTGAGCAGAAATTATTGCAACATTCAATCATGGTTTCTATGTAGATTGTTCATTCAAGCAACCAAGCCCCAAATTACGCTTACGAGGTAGACATTATATAAGGACTTGAATGCCTTGTTCATTATGCCCACAACCTTTACACCCATATCCATATTTAGAGAAAAGCTTAAAGACAGGGCCATAATGTGTTTGCAAATCTTGAGAAGGAGGAGGATCTTCATATAGAGCATTGTTCCAGCAAGAGGGATCATACTCTTCTATGGGATCACCATCAACCTTCTTTATAGGACTACCAGAATTAACCTCTTTAATATAAGCACATCATCTTCCTTAGAAGTAGGAGGATCGACATTAAGAATATTACAATTATTGCTCACATTATCATGTGATACAAAAGAATAATCATTTGTGATAGAAGGTGTGGTTGATGTTATTGAAAGGTTTAAGTGGATCAGTTCAACTTTATGTTCCCCTATAATGGATTCTATAAAGTCTAAGGAACCCCAATCATCACCAAGACACACATTCTTTTGAGAAGTAGAAAGAGTAGACTTAAGGTTTCTCGCTTCAGAATGATCTTCTTCAGGGACATCTATCTCAACAGTATCATGTGTAATAGGTACTACAGGAGTAGACATCAACACATTGGAAGACACTAAAGGGATAAGAGTAGGAACAATCAAAATTTGACCAACAACTGCAATTTCACATAAGTGCATAGCCTCAGGTTTAGCCCTGACTATGACTACTCAATTATTGCAAATGAACTTAATAGATTTATGCAAGGTAGATGGGATTACACCCATAGCATGAATCAATGGTATACTAAGAAGAAGATTATATGGTAGCTTTTCTGACATAACATATACAAGGGTGGGTATAGTAACGGGTCCCAACCTCAAAGGAAGGACTACCATGCCTAGGGCTTTTCAACTGACATTATCAAACCTACAAATGACAACAAAAGAAGCATTAAGAGAAGATGAATCAATATCAATCTTAGGAAATGGATCAATGCTACATACATTGAGCACCAAATCAACATTAATGAGAGTACGTCTAATGCCAATAGTATTAATATTAATTATAATTATTAAAGGATCTATTTTTTTCTGCACATCTGGGGTGGAAGTTCCTGTGGATAGAATGTAATATTTGACAAATCCAAATGAATATGAAGTACCAACACATTATCATCTGTCATCCTAGCAGAGGCAGGTAAGAGAATATTTTTCAAGGCTTCTTGGAGCATACCTTGATAAACCAGAGTAGATTGAAGCAAGTCCCATAGTGAGATCTTAGCCGGAGTAACTCAAAGTTACTCGACAAGATCATAACCACTGAGTGCTTTAGTCATAGGTTTAGGAGCTTGAAGAAGGCTTGGTTGTTTATTCATTATATTCTTATAAGTATGGGCTACCACTCTGTAAGAGGGAGCCATAGAAAAATCACGAGAATCACTATCAAATGGGACATTATCAATAGAACAAATCCTTTTAGGAGGACTAGTTGGAGTCAGATAAATGATCGATCTCTTAGGCCTTTGAGGGGAAACAGAGACATAGATTACATTTATAGAATCATCATAATAGTGGAATAATTATTTGAAGAAATATTCTCAACATCGATCTAGGGAGGATCAAATGTGCAAGAGATTCATTATTCACTAATGCATCATCTCTAGAGGAGAATGCATTGGAATGAAGAGAAGCTAGAGTAAGATTAAGAAAGGTATCAATGATTTAATCCTCTTGCACCAAAATATCCTTAGAAGGAATCTTAGGAGAGGGATCAACAAAGAATAATAAGGAGACAAGAACTCACTTTCACATGCTTGTAAGAGAACTTCTTGAAGCTTCTTAACAAAGATGGAAAGAGATAGAAGAAATAAAGATAGAAAAAACATTTTGAAATAGAGATATAGACACGTTGACTGATCTGGAGTTATCTCGAGGTGAAAAAACTCAGAAAAACCAAAAATCCTAATTTTTTGATTTTTTTGGTATTTTCTAAGTTCTAGTAATTTGCATTTTCGGAGGTCTTTAGAGTAGAATTTTGGGTTGAAACTTGCGACGATCCCTAAAATTTTACTATTGAAGGCATAGTATTTTAGGGAATGAATGAATCCTCTTTGATACCTTTCCAACTATGTAAATAGTTTTGAATTCCGAGCAGCGAATCAAAAGTTATGACCCCACCAAGTTGGGGTAAATAAATTCCCAGTTTTTGAAAAATATTGTGTTTCACATTGGGTTCACCAAAATGTAGAGAAGGGGGATTCACTACTCATGAGTCTCTTTATTCTCAAGATATCCCCAAGGAACGAACTATCCTAAACTACCTCAAGGAACAAAGTAAGAGTTCTAGAATCAAAAAGAGTAAATCACATAGGTTTTCTTGATAGATCGGCAGGCTCTCAGCCAAAGGATGGAAGCACAGAATAAGGATGACAACATGGTGCCATGGCATCCTAGAGGCATTTTGGTGTCTTGTACAGACCAAAAACCAAGTTTATCACACAAAAAAATAGAGTGGCTACTAACAACTAGATTGCTAAGAGTTTACAGAAAGTGGGAAGGTAACATAATGTAACCGAACTGAAATGAAGTAAAGTACAAATGATAAAGTTAAAGAGGATGAGAGATCGAAGAAACTCACAAAAACAAAAGTAATGGAGCCTCCAACAAATAAATTTCTTCAATACCTGCATGCATAATATTTGGAGAAAATGTTGGGGCTATATAGAGGTTTGCCTCAGTCAAACCCTTGTTTTGGTGTTCCCACCTCCATAGACAACCAAATAGATAGAGAGAAATAAACAAAGGAATGATAAAAGCAATACCCACTCGAGGAGGAGAACCTGTATCACACAATGGAGATGCAATAGATAGGGGATGTGTGAAAACCCAAGATTCTCGCAAGCACAAGACAAGGGAGATGTTAGTTGTAAGGCTTAAGGAAGCCAAAGGGAGAGAGATAGAGCTGCAAGAGCCATGATAGCTACAAAGAGCACTATAACAGCTTGAGAGTGTTGTTGTAACAAGTTGTAAAGAGTTGTGCAAGAAAGATATCAAAATTAATGGAGGAAAAGGAAAGATCCCAAGCTAGAAAGATTCAGAAGACCAAAATAGATTGAAAAGATAACATATAAAGAGAGAATAGGAGGGAAAAGAAGCTTCCCAGGTGGTTTCAAGGTGTTCTGAGTCATTACCACTGAAAAAGGTAGCTAATAAGTGGAAAACATGCTTGGGAATAGCTATTTGAACATCAAAATGTTACAAGATGCTAGCATGGCATGTGGACGTCTATGTGACACATTAGTGTCTAGACACATCACGCTACAAAATGACGAGAACGGAAAAAACACAAAGTTTGACACAAAGCTAATGCACGAAGGTAGCTATTGAAAAGGGGTTATGAGCATCCTAAGAAGAAAAAAAGGTTGATGCAAGGGCTACAATATCCCTACACAAGTTCTAAGGGAGTGGATACAAGAATGTTGATGGGTGTTTTTGCACCTTCTCAACACAGGAAATACATAGGTGCACTACCTCTCTTGAAAGGCAATCTCCAACAAGTCGTTGAAAATTACTCCAAGGTCTCTCGAGTGTCAAGTCTTGACAGTGCTTGGAATACCTCAATTGATTCATGTGATCTACTAGAATTACAAGACAGACTTATGGATGAGTTACAAAGCGTGGGAAGTTGGGTCTGTAAATGGAGTTCCAAGGTGTAGAAATTGACGTGCAATTGTTGTAGGCTCAGAACAACAGTCTAGAACTCTATTTTATCATTAGATTTGGCTTTACAATGTGAAATGAACCTTGCCTAAGGTCACTATTAAAATAAAATTTAAAAGGGTAGGGAGGAGAAGAAGTTCCTAGACCTGAAACTACAAATGAACAGTGATCATGGAGGCTGCTATAGTAGACAAACTTCCTAAACTAGGTTTTTCTTGACCAAGAGAAGCCTACAGCTACATAAAACCAATGCAATCTTCTAAGGACGGCATATTTTTGCAGATTTCACATGCACATCATGAGCATGCAATTGAACTAAGTTGTAGCATTAAAATAAAGAATCCCACGCTAACTTTACACAACAGTTTGTCATCAACAAGTGCTAAAAGTATGGGTTGAAAGTTCATCAGATACCATAACAACAATTTCCATTATCACCTCCACTCAAAAAACTACAAAATAAATTTAACATGGAAGTAGAACCATGCATGCATAATTAACAAGCTCAAAAGAAACACCCATAAATCATGCAATTTTGCTTTCTATTGCTACAGAATGTCTTTACACCAATTCTCCAACCATTTACAAATGAGGGGCAAGCCCCTATTTATAGTTTTCCAAAGACCAAATGAATGGCTAGGATTGATTTACAATGAGTGGCCTAGATTCATTACAAGCTAGGGTTTCACCTACCTCCAATATTGAACAAATTTTAAAATAGACTATTTTATCCTCTTCCCCATTTTGTCTTGTAGCCTATTTTGTCTTCTAGTGACCCTGGCATTGTAGTAGTTTTCTCCTGTAGTGACTAACTTCTTTGATGCAGCTAAAAACTTGTAGGAAGATACCCTTTATCTGATATGTTTGTAGCATTTCTTCATTGAATCTTGCTATGGATTTGTGTCATTGAAAAGTAGTTATGTTGCTCTTGATTCCGGTGGACAACTCTTGACAATCATCATCATCTAGTGAAAAGTAGGACAACTCCCTCCTGCTTTATTCGAGGCCAACCCATTGTATTTTTATCATTGACTACCTTGGCACATGCCTCCTTCTAATACCAACTCTATTGTTGGGTGCTAGGAGGAGAGGCAAGCATAAAATTAATGGTGACAGGAGCAATGTGCTTTCTCCTTGTTCAACTTTCTCAATGGGCCTCCCTGATGGACCCATGGTAAGTTCCATAAATCCTGCATACATGAAGTGCAATAAGTGCTTTCATACACAAATCAAGGAAAATGTTAGCCAAGTCCTGCAAAACCATTATTAGATCCATCCATGCATCATTAAAAGATCATAATATTCATATTTGGAGCTCATTTGGACTAAAAACATAAATGTGGACTCAAGGATGTGGGTTTCCCCTAGGCTAAAAGGACCATGGATGATGGGTGGTGAATGACAGGTGGTAGACGATAGATGGACGATGAATAGACGGTAGACAACTAATGGACAATAGACAACCAATAGGCGGCCGACGACAGATGGTGGACACCCTACGGATAGCAAATGGCAGACAACCTTCCACAGGGGAAGACCCACAAGCGATGAATGATGAAGGGACATCAGACGATAGATGTTAGGTAGTGGACGGATGATGAATGGACAAAGGATGGGAAACAAATGACAGAGGGATGATGGACGATGAATGACGGTAGAGGGACAGTGGCCTGCAGGGAAAGTTCCCATGGATGGCAATGAAGGGATGGCAGCTTGCAAGGAAATTTTCCACGAATGACAACAAAGGGATGGTGGTCAGCAAGGAAAGTTCCCCAGAGATAGCAACGGAGGGACGATGGCCCACAAGGAAAGTTCCCACAGATGGCAATGGAGGGATAGAGGCCCACAAGGAAAGTTCCCATGGATGACAACAGAGGAATGGCAACCCACAAGGAAAGTTCCCACAAATGGCAATGGAGAGATGGTGGCCCACAAGGAAGATTCCCACGGATGACAATGGAGGGACGACGACCCGCAAGGAAATTTCCCATACACAGCGACAAAGGGATGGTGGCCTGTAAGGAAAGTTACCACAGATGGCGATGGACGGATGATGATCCGCAAGGAAAGTTCCCATGGATGGTGACAGAGGGTCAATGACCCGCAAGGAAAGTTCCCAACCTCACAAAACTTAGTAAATTTGAGATTTTCCAATTTTAGCGCATGGGAAAAGGGGTAGAAATAAACACATGGAAAATTTGATCTAAACTCCTTTAGGCATGTGAATACATTCATTTGATGGTCCCTATATGATGAAAACTTGAAGTTTTCACCCATCCAATAAATGTAGAGATTTGGAAGGGGGAAGCTGGAGGGTCACTGCCCTTTTGAAAATGGCAATGAGCACATGGTGAACCACACATGGCAACTTGCAAGGAAAGTTCCCAAACAGCCATGGAGGGATGGCAACCCATAAGGAAATTTCTGCAACATCTAAACACATGGAAATTTTGATGCAAACACCTTTAGGCATGTGAAGACATTCATTTGATGGTCCCTAGATGATGAAAACTTGAAGTTTGCATCCATTTCAGAAATGCAGAGATTTGGAAGGGGGAAGCCGGAGGGTTGCCGCCCTTTTGAAAATGGCAATGAGCACACGGTGACCCATACATGGCAGCCCTCAAGGAAAGCTCCCAAATGGACATGGAGGGACAATGACCCTCAAGGAAAGTTCCCAAATGGCCAAGCAGGGACAATGACCTACAAGGAAAGTTCCCAAACAGCCACAGAGGGATGACGACCCATACGAAAATTTTTACAACGTCTGAACACATGGAAAATTTGATGCAAACCCCTTTAGGCATGTGAAGACATTAATTTGATGGTCCCTAGATGATTAAAAATTGAATTTTTCATCCATCCCAGAAATGCAGAGATTTGGAAGGGGGATGTCGAAGGGTCGCTACCCTTTTGAAAATGGCAATGAGCATACGACGACCTGCACACAACAACCCACAAGGAAAGTTCCCAAACGGCCATGGAGGGATGGTGGCCTACAAGGAAAGCTCCCAAATGGCCATAGAGGGATGACAACCTACAAGGAAATTTCTGCAACATCTGAACACATGGAAAATTTGATGCAAACCCCTTTAGGCATGTGAAGACACTCACTTTATGGACCCTAGATGATGAAAACTTGAATTTTGCACCCTTTGTTGAAAATGTAGAGATTTGAAAGGGGGAAGCTAGAGGGTTGCCACCCTTTTGAAAATGGCAATGAACACATGACGAGCCGTACACGATGACTCGGAAGGAAGTTTCTGAAATGACAATGGAGGGACAATGACCCAGAAGGAAAGTTCTGAAATGATAATGGAGGGACGGCGGCCAGCAATGAAATTTATACAACTTCCCAAAACTTAATGAAACCTTGGAAGCTTACTTAGGCATCACAAAAAAATCCCAAATCCATAGACAACTTGTCCCCAAAGTCAAAAAATGAAGGAAAAAGTGAAGCAAGCGAGCAGGGACCAAGTCAGCAGAACCAAGGCAAAAGCAGAAAAGGGGGGAGGACATTGTTTCTCTTCTTATATTCGAATGCCCCAGGTTAAAATGAAGGGTAGGGAGTAGTTTTTATAGGCCAATTTCCACTAATGGAATGCATTGATTTCTTGGTACGGCAGACCCGAGTTAGGTGAGGTGTGGGAACCCATGCTCATTTGGATGCCTGGTCAAGGCTCGAATAGAGAAACTAAGTGCAAACCACGCCATGCGAGTGGAAGTTGGGCGTCAGTCACTACTCAGTGGTGAAACATGAGTAGCAACCCACATGAGGTGACCTGCAGTTGTGGGTCCACAATATTTGAGGGACACCAAGGCAACGGATGAAGGGAAACCCATAGGGGCATTTCCACGAAAGCAAAAGACTTAGAAAAAATTCAAGTGGGTTAATTTGGTCAAGAGGAATTTGATCATTCTAAGGCATGTGACCCACTTGGACTTGGAAATAGGGGTGCACAAAAAGAGATGAGAGCAAAAATGACTCATCAGGAGCAAAAAGAGGGGTCCCTGCCTTTGGCGGGGGGTGTATGCAAAACATGCACAACAAACGGTGACTCGCTGGGGAAATGCTCCAAAGAATCTCGATGAAAAACTAGAATCACAGACTCAAAATCTCTAGTTCTGATCTTCTCACTAGAGAAAGCAACTAGATGCTCGACCAAAGGATCAAAACCACTAGTCAACCCAACCTTTAGTATGCTAAAAATTCAAGTGTGTGCAATTATGTTAATTTCCATCCTTCAGTTGCTGCAATAACCTAAGCTCTGTCAAGTTAAGCTATTTAGTTTATTCTAACTCCAAAATCATCTAGGGCATTGCCTCATTGCCATTCAGGTGTCCATAGCCCCGACGAGGCTGTCGTTGTGATTCTACTAAACATTCCTCTACTGTCAGCCAAGCATCCATAGCCCTGGTAGAGTTGCTCGAATCCTCCTAAAAGGTTGAATTTATTTTTTCTTTTGATTTTCAATTTTTTTCTTTTCTTTTAATTTTTCTCTTTTCAATTCCTTTCATTTCAACCTACAAGCAATGAAGCTCGCATTCAAGGTTGAGAATCATAGTGGTGCTGAAGTAGAATTTTAGATTTTTCACTTAACTAGACTTCACAAAGGACCTACAACGACCTCTAGATTCTTAAAATATGTGAGAGATATAAGATTCTAGAATACATCAAAATTAGACCAACCAATAGCTTATCCTCTTTGAATCAAATGTCCAAATCACTTGACATTAATAGAAGACCTTCACCATCCACTCTGAAAACTTGATTAGAGTTTAACAAAAAAATATGTAGAACAACCCCAGGCGATAAGTATGGTTGTTATGTGCACATATTTTCCCAAATAAAAGAAAAGGGACCCCGAGCAAAGCAGCAACAAAGTGAAACAAACAAAAAGAAAACAAAAAGAAAACACTAAAACTAACCAAAGTAGGACAGCGAAAGAAAACAACAAAGAAACTACTCTAAAGAAAAAAACCTACAACAAACCAACTAACCTAACGAAAGTAGGAAAGAGAGACTATATACATGAACCCGAGGTATGTACATGAGACCTACATTACCCAAAATGAGCTATGTACAAAGATATTTACAAAGAACTATGTTCAAGTAGGACAAACCAACATTTACGCTCGTTGAAATTCATAATGCATGCACAAGCAGACGGGAAATAGTTATAGTTCTTTACTATGTAGATTCATCTTTATATTTAGAAAAATGAAGTTCAACACTGCAACATTCAAATTCAATCACACATTCAAGAAAAATCAGCAATTGAGGCAGTTCATTAAACCCATGGCTAATCCATAAACACGTTCATCTCCCTTCATTCCCATATTCAAAATAATAAACACAACTATAAGAATTCATAGGAGAAAGGAAAGATAGAACCTGGATGTTATCCTATGAAGGTGGCAGTTCCTAATAGTCAAGAGAAAGCACTACATCGTCGATCGTTACATCGATAGCCTTAGGTGGGGGAAGTGGAGGGTGCAACATCTCTGATCTTGAGCTTGCATAGTGCTAGGAATATGGGGCAGCAAACACCTCTTCCAATCCCTTAGTGGGGTCTGTAGACTCCGTCGGCTGTTCTAAAAAGAGATATACTTCATCTTTTTGATTTTCCATAGTCCAAACCTCTTCTTGATTGTTGTCTCCAAGGGGTAGTATGTCATCCCATCTCCTTCCCCAGGTGTTTTCCTTAATTTTATGATGTCCAATATCACAAGATGATGACATGGACGACTCTGTCCTAATGTAGTTCCTCGAACATATAAGAGGATCATCAATGGTCGATGCGGTAGAACTCTCAATTATATCTTGTAGTTGAACAAGAATGTCATGTGTGTTGGTAGCCATCAAAACACCTCCACCTTTATCTTCTTCTTTTTTCATTTCATGTGTCTCATCAGGTTGTTCGATCATTTCCCCTCAGTCACTATTGCTATAAATGGAGAAGGAACCCCTCTCCCATTTTTGAGGTTCCAATGTTTCACCGCCTGGGGTTTCGTGTAGTATATCCTCACCATCATCATCTTCTGAAATGAACTCTTCCTCAACATCAACATACCTTTGTGGTGAAATTCCAGGTGGGAAGAGAAATCAAGAGCCACTTTCCCATCAAGGGGATCAATGTACGATGAGCGGTCCACCTCCGGAAGTCCTCCATACAACCTATCATCCATCATGTACAAGTGTTCTACAAGAGGGAAAGACTTGGTAATCTATGGGCAACATTCCTGCTTGATCCACTTCATCGTTCGAAAGCTCAGGGTGATGCCATTCTTCCACTGTTGTTGTCCCAACATCCTCATGAGGGCTATTGCCAACTAGGTTATCACTTGGTTGTAGCTCTTGATCCTCTAGTTCAATCCTTGAAGTAACTATAGGAGGTGATGTACTTGGATTCCCTGCTTGTTCTTTGACTTGTTCGATGGCCTCTTGGCATAACTCGCATGTGAACTCTGAGTGTGATGAGTCATGGAGTCTGCACCAATTTGGTAGTAGCAATACCTCTAAATCTACTTGGTGTCTGAGCTTTAACCAGTCCTTTGAGAGTCTTGAAATGGGCTTGGTGTATCTTTCCACTATCGGGTCCTCATCATCACTTGGGAAGGAAGTCGGATAGTGGACAGCCGTGGCATATGATTGTTCCCACTCCTCCAAATCTTAATTTTCATATGCTTGGTCACTGTCATTCATGAAGGAAAGGCCTTCTAATCTAATTTCACTTATGTCTTCACCATCATTTTCTGTTGTCCCAAGACTTTCAACCTCTTTCTCTCTATGTTCTTCAGCATTTGCGTTGGTTGTCCTAGCATATGTTGCTGCAAACTTTGTTGATTCATCATCAACTATCAATGGCTCCTCTTTTGGATTGGAGGACTTCTTTTTATTGATGGAGGGAAAGTCTTTTGAACAAGTTACAATCAAATTTTCATCAAGGCACTTTTTTGTCCCAAGACTTTCAACCTCTTCCTCTTGGTTCTCAGCCTCTGTGTTCGTTGTCCCAGCACTAACTTGTGTCAAATTTCTTGGTTCATCTTCAATGTGCTATCCTTCAGCTATTGACAATTTTTTTTCCTCATGGGATGACTCCTCCTCATTGAAAGTTTGCTGCTCCAACTTGTTCAAGCGACCCTTGACTTGAGTGATGATGTTTGCACATGATGGACAAGTGAATTTTGAATGTGGTGCATTGTGAAACCTGCACCAACTAGACATCAATATCTCCTCCAATCTTGGTCCATCTTTGCTACCCAAACATTCTTCGACTAGATCCTTGAATGCCTTGGTTGCCATGTTAACCATTTCCTCTTTTGGGTCTATATGAAGAGCCAAGGGTTGATATATTTCCCAAAAGGGCATTTCTCCTTGGAAGACTCTTTCAATTATGTCCAAGAATGTTAGACACCCCAATTCATTGTTCATGTGGGTGCAATGGATCCTACACTTGTCTACCAATGCAAATTGCTGCAATGGTCTTCCCAACCTTTTATTTAAATCTGCATGTAGTTGAGTGATGTTGATTTGCAAATGTTGTTCCATCTCAGCTCAACTCTTGTTTTCCTTCAAAACTTTATAATTTTAAGTTTCACCATTAAAAGAGATTTCCCTATCTCAGATTTCTTCTTGAAAGTTCTCTTTTCAACTTCCAACTTTCAACTTTGTAGCCTCAACATGCCAGTCCTCCTTCTAGCGCCAGTTCTATTGATGGGTGTTTTTGCACCTTCTCAACACAAGCAGTACATAGGTGTACTACCTCTCTTGAAAGAAAACCTCCAACAAAAAGTTGCTGAAAATTACTCTAAGGTCTCTCGGGTGTCAAGTCTTGACAATGCTTGGAATACCTCAATTGATTCATGTGATTTGTTGGAATCACAAGGCAGACTTACGAATGAGCTACAAAGCATGGGAAGTTGGGTCTGCATATGGAGTTCCAAGGTGTAGAAATTGATGTGCAATTGATGTAGGTTCAAAAAAATAGTCTAGAACTCTATTTTATCATTAGATTTGGCTTTACAATGTGCAATGAACCTTGCCTAAGGTCACTATTAAAAGGAAATTCAAAAGAGAAGGGAGGAGAAGAAGTTCGTAGACCTGAAACTACAAATGAATAGTGATCATGGAGGTTGATACAATAGAAAAACTTCCTAAACTAGGTTTTACTTGACCAAGAGAAGCCTACAACTACACAAAACTAGTGCAATCTTCTAAGGATTGCATATTTTTAAATTGCACATGCACATCATGAACATGCAATTGAACTAAGTTGCAACATTGAAATAAAGAAGCCCAGACTAACTTTACACAATAGTTTGTCATCAAGTGCTAAAAGTATGGGCTGAAAGTTCATCAGATACCATAACAACAATTTCCATTATCACCTCCACTCAAGAAACTACAAACTAAATCTAACATGGAGGTAGAACGATGCATGCATAATGAACAAACTCAGAAGAAACACCCATAAATCATAAAATGTTGCTTTCTATTGTTGTAGAATTCCTTTACACCAGTTCTCCAACCATTTACAAATGAGGGGAAAGCCCCTATTTATAGTTTTCCAAAGCCAAAATAAATGGCTAGGATTGATTTACAATGAGTGGCCCAAATTCATTAAAAGCTAGGGTTTCACCTACCCCAATATTTCATAATTTTAAAATAGACTATTTTGTCCTCTTCCCCATTTTGTCTTGTAGCCTATTTTGTCTTCTAGTGACCCTAACACTATAGCACTTCTATCTTGTAGTGACTACCTTCTTTGATATAGCTGAAGACTTGTAGGAAGATTCCCTTTGTCTAATATGTTTGCAGCATTTCTTCATTGAATCTTGCTACGGATTTGTGTCACTGAAACATAGTTATGCTGCTCCTGATTCCAGTGGAAAACTCCTAACAATCATCATCGTTTGGTGGAAAGTAGGACAACTCCCTCCTTCTTTCTTTGAGGCCAACCCCTTGCATTTTTATCATTGACTCTCTTGGCACATGCCTTCTTCTAATACCAGCTCTATTGATGGGTGCTAGGAGGAGAGGCAAGCATAAAATGAATGGTGATGGGAGAAATGTGCTTTCTCCTTGTTCAACTTTCTTAATGGGCCTCCCCGATGGACCCACGGTAAGTTCCATAAATCTTGCATACATGAAGTGCAATAATTGCTTTCATACACAAATCAAGGAAAATGTTAGTGAAATCCTACAAACTCATTGTTAGATCCATCCATGCTTCATTAAAAGATCATAATATTCATATTTGGAGGTCATTTGGACTACAAACATAAATGTGGTGCTCAAGGGTGCAAGTTTCCCCTAGGTTGGAAGGATGGTAGATGGCGGGCTATAGACGATGGGTGATGGATGATGGATGAATGATAGACAGATGGCAGATGATGGACAACCAATGAATGACAAATGACAAGTGAACGATGGACAGTGGATAGCCTACAAACAACAAACGGTGAAGGACCTTCTGTAGGGGAAGACCCACAAGCGACGGACGGCGGAGGGATGACAGACGATGGATGGTGAGCTATAGGGAAAGTTCCCACGGATGGCAATGGAGGGATAATGACCTGCAAGAAAATTTCCCATGGATGACAACGAAGGGACGATGGCCCACAAGGAAATTTCCCATAGACAATGGAGGGATGGCGACCCACAAGGAAAGTTCCCATGGATCACAATGAAGGGATGGCGGCCCACAAGGAAAGTTCCCAAGGATGACAATGGAGGGACAACAACCCACAAGGAAAGTTCCCACAAATGATAATGGAGGGACATCGGCTGGCAAAGAAAGTTCCCACAGATGGCAACGGAGGGACGACTGCCCACAAGGAAAGTTCCCACTGATGGAAACGGAGGGATGGCAGCCTACAAGGAAAGTTCAAACAGACGGTGACAGACGGTCGGTGACCCACAAAGAAAGTTTCCATGGATAGCGATGAAGGGATGATGGCCCGCAAGGAAAGTTCCCATGGACGGAAATGAAAGGTCAGCGACCTGCAAGGAAAGTTCCCAACCTCACAAAACTTAGTAAATTTGAGATTTTTCAATTTTAGCATGTGGGAAAAGGGGTAGAAATAAACACATGGAAAATTCAATGCAAGCCCCTTTAGGCATGTGAAGACATTCATTTGATGGTCCCTAGATGATGAAAACTTGAAGTTTGTACCCATCCCAGAAATTCAGAGATTTGGAAGGGGGAAGCCAGAGGGTCACTACCCTTTTGAAAATGGTAATGAGCACGCAACGACCAACACACAACAACCTGCAAGGAAATTTCTGCAACATCTAAACACATGGAAAATTTGATGCAAATCTCTTTATACATGTGAATACATTCATTTGATGGTCCCTAGATGATGAAAAATTGAAGTTTGCACCCATTTTGGAAATGCGAAGATTTGGAAGGGGGAAGCCAAAGGGTTGTCATGCTTTTGAAAATGATAATGAGCACATGGCAACCCGCACAAGGTTGCCCACAAGGAAATTTCCCAAATGGCCATGGAGGGATGATAGCCTGCAATGAAAGTTCCCAAACAACCATGGAGGGAGGGCCACTAAGGGACGATAGCTCGCAAGGAAAGTTACCAAATGGCCATGGAGGGAGGGCGACTTGCAAGGAAATTTCTGCAACATCTAAAAAAATGGAAAATTTGATGCAAAGCCCTTTAGGCATGCGAAGACATTCATTTGATGGTCCCTAGATGATGAAAACTTGAAGTTTTCACCCATCTCGGAAATGTAGATATTTGGAAGGGGGATGTTGGAGGGTCGCCACCCTTTTGAAAATGGCAATGAGCATACGACAACCTACACACGGCGGCCCACAAGGAAAGTTCCCAAATGGCCATGGAGGGACGGCGGCCCGAAAGGAAATTTTTGCAACATCTAAACACATGGAAAATTTGATGCAAACCCCTTTAGGCATGTGAAGACACTCACTTTATGGGCCCTAGATGATGAAAACTTGAAGTTTGCACCTTTTGTTGGAAATCCAAAGATTCAGAAGGGGGAAGCCAAAGGGTCGCCGCCCTTTTGAAAATGGAAATGAGCACATGACAACCCACACATGGTGGCCTACAAGGAAAGTCCTGAAATGGAAATGGAGGGACTGCAGCCTGCAAGGAAAGTTCTGAAATGGCAATGGAGGGATGGTGGCCCACAATAATTTTTTTGAAACTTCCCAAAACTTAATGAAAACTTGGTAGTTTACTTAGGCATCACAAAAACATCCCAAATCCATAGGCAACTTGTCCCCAAAGTCAAAAAATGAAGGAAAAAGCGAAGCAAGCGAGCAAGGACCAAGTCAATAGGACCAAGGAAAAAGCAGAAAAAGGGGGGAGGACATTGTTTCTCTTCTCATATTTGAACACATCAGGTTAAAATGAAGGGTAGGGAGCAATGTTTATAGGCCAATTTCCACTAATGGCATGCATTGATTTCTTGGTATGACAGGCCTTGGTTAGGCGAGATGCAAGAACCCATGCTCATTTGGATGCCTGGTCAAGGCTCGAACGAAGAAACTAAGTGCGGACCCTGCCATGCGGGTGGAAGTTGGGCATCAGTTGCTACTCAATGGTGAAACATGAGCGACAACCTACATGAGGCGACCCGCAGTTGCAGATCTGCAAGATTTGAGGGATGCCAAGGAAACGAGTGAAGGGAAACCTACAGGGGCATTTCCATGAAAGAAAAATCCTTAGTGAAATTCAAGTGGGTGAATTTGGTTGAGGAATTTGATCATTCTAAGGCATGTGACCCACTTGGAATTGGAAATGGGGGTGCGCAAAATGAGACGAGAGCGAAAATGACCCGTCAGGAGTGAAAAGAGGGGGTCCCTGCCTTTGGTGGGGCATGTGTGCAAAACATGCACAACAAAGAATGTATCTAAAATTGCAAGGGGTGAAATTTTATGAGATTACACTACCATCAGTAACCTCCGACACACTACTATTAGAAACTTCAGGTACTCTATAAATGTAGCCCTATTGTTCACTACATTGGAGTCATAGGCATTAATCTCACACTTCATATCTTTGTATCTGATTAAATTCACATCATAGCATATCCTCACATTTACACAATCTTCTCTAATAATTCACCTTTCCTTTATACCATTCACAACCTTAAAAAAATCTTTCAAGGTCGGATAGGAAAATCAAATGTGCAATTCAAATTAGGTCAACACCAAAACATTCTTGCAGTGGAGAGAAATGAAGGTGAACCACATCACACCTTAAATCAGACTTAAATCACATAAACACACCACACCATTCTTCCACAAACATCGAAACACATATGTAATTAATGTAAATACCCAATGTCGATTGAACCTATGTTAACACCATTAAAAATTTAAGTGCATGCTTCCTCAAATCCAAAGATGACTTGTGAAACACACACAACACTTTAGTAGTACAACAACATCAATAAACATTGAAAAAACTACTAAAAACTGCTTATAAATTACTGAACTTGGTCACGTGACCATTAGTAGTTTATTGCCAGTCATACATAATGTGACTAGATTGATGACTAAACCATTTTAGTCATTTATTAGTTCTTTTGATTGATCAATAGTATATTTAGTCATTGATTTAGTCATTGATTGCTATTATTTGGTCACTTATTTAGTCATTTTTTTCACTGATATATTTAGTCGTTGATTTAGTCATTGATGTTCTAATTTGGTCACTTATTTAGTCATTTTTATTCACTGATTTCTATATATTGGTAGTGTATTTAGTCATTAATTTTAATCATCATTTTGATCAATTCGATAGTATGTAGTCATATTTATTTCATAGGCCATATATTTAGTCATATTTATTCACTATTTACTTATTTCTATCAATTGGTAGTATATTTAGTCATATTTATTCATTGTTCACTTATTTTTGTCAATTGGCAGTATATTTAGTCAATTTAATCATTAATTGATGTCAATTAGTAGTATATTTAGTCATTTTAATTGATTTCAATATTTGAGGATTTAAACATAAAACATAGAAATACACATCAATCATCAATTGTGTATAATAAGATAACCATTAAGAAGAAAAAATTGGTAAACTTTATTAATAAAACAGAGGTGCTTTAGTTATAACTTAGAAATAGAGTATTAAAATTTTTATTTTCAATCACAAGACTAAAAATCTAAGTTATAATATTGCACATAAATGACTGCAAGAAAGAAACTTCTCAAAAAAACTTCTGCAATGATGGAAACATGTGCTTGGAGCCCTTCAATGCAAGCACATGCCCCTTTCATCTCTTAAAACTTATACAACATGGGAAATATTCTTGGAGCAAGTTGTAACATGTAGAATCCAAGAAGGAGAGTGTTGATTGTGTCCTATATATGAAGCTCTCTCCTTTAATGTAGTCAACAATAACCCAGCTAGAATCTTTCCTCCTTTATATGCAACATTCCATCTAATATGAGCAATAGGTTGTTTTCTTTTCCACCATGAATGAAGTTGTGCCTCAATACGACCAACCAAATTACTATTAGTCTCAATTCATAAAGAATAAAAGTGCATTGCATATTGAAAGTTTACAAAAGTAACTCCAAACACAGCAAAAAGATAAATCAATTAAAAAATTGTAGGAGATAGATCACATCCACAAACATGGGAGAGCTATGAAAAATTGGATAAATTGGCTTGGAAAATGAAGGCAACAAGGTATTTCTAGATTCAAGGCTTTTACTTAATGTTGTGGAATAGAAGAAAAAAGAATCATTTATCTGCCACCATAGTGAAAAGTTAGCAATTGGATTTGGTTTTTTAAACATGTCCCCTAGTACAACTATTAGAGTTGTTAAGACCCTTTGAGTATGTTTTGATTTTCACACTGCATCTAAATTCATCTCCAAGATTGTTGTGAGAGAAATTGTTCTGAGAGATGTGAACCATTTCCATCATTTTAAATAGGGACAATGTTCTTGTGGAGAATATTGGTGATGCTAAATGAAACAATCTGAAAAATAAGCTTGCACTATAATAATGTGCACTACATCATATATCCAGTAATAAAGGGACATCCATCAAAGCACAACAATAGTGATTTTTTTGTCATATGTTGTAGTTACAAGTACCCTACTAGACATGCATGAAAATGTGGAAGCATAGACAAGGCAAGTGAATTGTTTCATAAAATACCTCAAAGAAATGTGATATCATGGATACCCACTCTCTCACAAGCACTTCAAGTTATGTATGTGGTGATGCGAGGTTTTCTCGCATCACTGCAGGAATGACTTGAAGTGATCATGGGAGAGCAGGTGAGAATCTTTAGTTCTTTTAGGATGTCTAAAGAAAAATTCTACAGGGTCTGCAAGAAAATATTCTACATGATTATTTCCCTGAATGCATTAAACACATCACAGATATTGATTCTTTATAAAATTTAGTTCAACTAATATGTTCAGGTTCCTCTTGTTCAAACTAGTCCTGCTTAAACTCTATTAATGTACATACCTAGAATTTAGCTATTCAAATAACAATGCAAGGAAAAAGTGACATCTAACAACTTCAATATTTAAAAAATGAAGACTTGAAAAAAAAAAAGCTCACATGGGAGGAAGAACACTTACAGAGATAGCTCATAGTAGTCTTTGTGGAACCTTGAACTTTTTTCCATTATTCCATTGCCATGTTTTACATCATTGACTCTATGAATAGACCAAGCATCCCCTAACATATTTATGTGACACCACCTTGAGAATGTTACTTCCATATTTGAATCATCAAAAACTTTCTCCATGTAGTAATGTTTATTCACAAGCCGCATTCTACACTATGCTTGGTTAGCAAACTGTAGTAATTAATCAACCTTAGATGATTAGAATCTTTTGCAAATTTCTATACAAAATGCAAAGAATATGTATTGATATCTCACATAATACCTTCTCTCCTGCAAGAACTTCAATTCATGCCTGTGGTGATGCGGGAAAGCCCCACATCACCGCAAGCATGACTTGAAGTGCTTGCAGGAGAGTGGGTATCAACATTTCTTTGAGGCATTTTTTGAAACCTGAAGGTTCACCAAAGCCTATAATTGATCCTCAATTGAGGTAGTTGTGTCATGAATCACTTCATCTCTTGATAGTTAAAATTCTAGTTGCTTCCTATGCTGACAGCTGATGTGTTGTGAAATGGCTCTAGAAGTTGTGTTGAATTGCTGCATAGTGTCCCAAGATGTTTCACTACATTGTAGACAAAAGTTATAGATTGCACATCCAAGATTGGGACATGGCATTGTCTCTTGCATTCATGTGTTGCAGATAGCCTACCCCATCTTTAGAGAATGTGGGATGTGCTTGTCCCTAATACTTCAAATCAAGTAGGCCCATCCAATGATGCATATATTCTTATAGATCAACTATGTTTTTAATCACCTCCCACTCAATTACTGAAGGTTTAA
This sequence comes from Sequoia sempervirens, assembly GCA_007258455.2. NCBI lineage: Eukaryota > Viridiplantae > Streptophyta > Pinopsida > Cupressales > Cupressaceae > Sequoia > Sequoia sempervirens. The sequence goes on along the minus strand of VDFB02000013.1, from coordinate 31,723,053 downwards.
AATTTTAAGGCATGTTACTTATAGTAGCCAACTATAGTGAGGATCATGTAGAACTTTAGACTCAGACTTCAACATACACACACTTAGACTTCAACATTCAAATGTAAATTGCAATTTGAAGTTACATTTTATAATACTTCCCTAATCTCCAAGTGGTCTAGAGTCTTGAATATATTCATTATTATGGATATTTTCACTATGATCTTGCTCAAGTACCCCATATAGAAATTATGTCTCAACACAATTGTATCATGCTCCTAAAATTTTGCTTCAATAATTGTACTATAATGCTTCCATTACATATCATGGAAAAACTTTTCACTTTTCAAGCACTATTTCTTGATTCTTGTGGAGTAGATCGGATCTACAAGATCTAAAACATCGTTGGTAATCCTAATCATTGGACATGGGCTAAAATTCTATGACTTGTTACTTATATGAATTACCAATTTGATCAAGAAAGTGATTACAACATCATAGTGGTCTCTATGCATGCATCTTTGTTGTAAGGGAGAAACATAAAGTCCTATAGATTTGAAGAAATGTAAGTGAAGTAGCTTATAAAGATGACTGTAAAATCTTTAAGAAGTACCAAAAGACAATCTAAAAAATAAATTATGAAAATTTGATGAAGATTGCTAGAGGTAATTCATAAAATTCTAGCATTAGATAGAATAGGAGAATTTCGATCTCAAGAATGGAATGATTGATAGCCATTAGGGTGCATTGTTATGAACATATCTTTTTATTATAAAGGTAAACACTAGGAAATCTAAAACTATTTATTCTAAGTAAAACTCCTCTATCTAAGACTATCCTTGACAAAATATTGCCAACGTAGAAAAGGTTGCTAGCAACTAAGAAATTCTATAGGAGTTTCAGCCTAGCATAAACATACCCCTAGAGCTAGATTTAGGATGTGGATCTTCAATATCTGCTATACTCTCCTTCTCATCCTGAGATAGCAAAGTCGACCATTAGAAAAATCACTCCTTTATGCAAAAAAATATGTTTGGTTAAGTGATTAGTGAGCGTAGAAATCATAAGATACTATATATTCACATGATTCCAAAGGTAAAGTATAATTAGCTAAGACCTAGAACTCTATGGGGGCTTCATATTTACAGAGTATGTCTTGTTTCCAGGAAACAAAATCGTACTGAGACATTTTCAATGGACAAAGTAAGGTACTTCACAATTAGAATATATTTTTCAGACTTAAGACAAATAGAAGCACTGGTAGACCTAACTACATCCAACATTTAGTATCTTTTGAGAATACTACATATAAAATGAACATCTCAAATCAATAAAAAATGACTTTTCCAATGCACACACATAATATTATTAAGTACATAAAGAAATCTAGATTTTTTCTTGGAGAATACCAAGACTCTCATGGAATAGATAAAACAATTGGCGAAAGGTAGAGGTGTGTGTAAAGAATACCACGATACATATATTGACATGACAACTTTTCAGAGACCCACCCAGATACAATATAGTGTTGGTTATGCCCATACAAAATACATACATTGTTACACCTACACAAAGACATTTATTCAAAAAATAATATATCCAACAGGATATTGTATTCTCATGTGCTTAATAGTTTATTTTTTGGAATTCCCTTTAATAGCTACAATTCTAATGTGTTATTAGTCATTATATTGATAGATGACTATAGGAGATACTGTTGGCAAGAAGGGGAGAAACCACACAGCTTCATTTCTATTATTGAATTGACAAAACTAAAAAACAATAGACAGAAAATGCACAAAGAATGCACAGTGACAACAAAACTAAACAAACAGAAATTAACTTTTCATATATTCCATATTTGATTCAAAATACAAAAAATTATAGAGGATGTGCTCTCTTTTACATGAACAAAATAAAGCATAAACTAACTTGGATAGATATCCAATAAAAATGGTGCTACACTCACACCAAAAACTATAATTGGCTACAATCCTATAGTTGCAGTTGTCAATGCATTGTGTTTGATAAACATTCCTTCTATGTTATTGTTGTTGCTTGTTTTGTGTTGAAAATTCTCTACTTCATCTACTCCTGTGGGGTCTTCACTTCCAATAAAAAAACTAAATTCTTCAAGCTAAAAAATTCTTTTGTTGCTACAGGTTCAACCAATCCCCAAAAACATACTAACTTCTACTTCTACAAACTCCAACGGTTGCAACATTCTTTTTTTTTTGTATTAGAAAGCTCATGAGAATGAGCGCTAGTTTGAAATTTCAAAATCACCTAACTCATTAATTGTTGCAGGTATGTGTTGGTTGTTGCAAGCCCAAAAATAAGCACCCCCTTTCAAATTCAAATATACCTACCAAAATAAATATTGCAAGTTATGTTGGGGGGAAACTTGAAAGTCTTCAATCTGACGTGGGTGCTGACTTGGAGATTATTTAATATTCCAATAGTCCCCCTTAATCTTCAAGTCAGCTATCAATCTATAGTTTCCTTCTGGAGCTGATCTCTGAAGCTATCCATAATGTCAAGCCTATCTCTTAGGCATTCAAAACTATCCTTTGGCAATGCCTTGGTCAAGAGTTGCTGCTCGGATCTGCATTACTAAAGTTATATCTCACCTTGTTCCACCAATTTCCTTATGAAGTGATATCAAATCTCAATGTGTTTACTTCATCTGTGGAAAAACAAATTCTTTGTCAAATCTATTGAGGAAACATCGTCACAATGAATAACTATTGTAGACACCCAAAAATGTCCTCTTACAACACTTGTCTCGGCATTACATCATTTAGGCATCTTGTAGCATGCTTTGCCCTAGGTACCCATGTCATCATCTATTTAATTAAATAAATTTTATTTATTTAATTAAATTCATATTCATAATCCATCCATTTCTCTAATGTTAATTAGATAATTTATATTATTTAATTAATTAATTCAAAATCTATCCATTCCTCTAATGTTAATTAAATAATTTATATTATTTAATTAATGAAATCATAAATTCAATGTTAATTAAATAAATCCAAAATTTATTTAATTAATAAAATCCTAAAAATATTTTGTCGCTTTCTTTCCAAAATTGAAACTCGTGTGCATCTAATTAATTTATTTAATTAGATAATTCATCAATTATCCTTCTCGTCTTTTTCAAGATTTATTTCCTTTAAAACAGGAAATGAAATCTTTCTATCTTTTTTGACATCTTATCTCATCTCGTTGTATTTCCTCTTTTGTTAAAAATAAAATCCTTATTGAATCTTGTCAAATATTATCTTCTTCAATATCATAGCTCTATAAATACAGCCTCTCACAATCCATTTAGGGGGTTGATTCGTCTAGCATCCAGACTGTCAAAATCAGTCTTCTATCTCTACCTATCATTCTCTCTATTTATCATTGTCATTGTCAAGTTGTTATGCTGCAGGAATGAGCATCCAACATTCCTCCATTGTCAACCCTTCAAAATCTCGTATTCTCATGCAGGTGGAGAAGAGCAATGGAGATAAATCGAGTTAGAGCGAAATCAGTTTGCATTAGTGCTTCTTATTGTGATTTATGTGTTGTTTCGTACTCTATTGTACTTGATAGGATCTAATTAGATTATTGTTTTCATTACACTTAATCTGCTGATTTTTCCCCTATCTACAACTATGTTGTCATCTTGTTGTTGATGTAAATCTGCAAGGATCCTCCTCAACCAAATAGTCTAACATGTTGCATTTGCTTCTATGTATTCTACTTTTGTTGTGTTGAGAGAGACAATCAGTTGCTTCTTTGATGTCCATGAGATTGCACCTGATCCCATGTTGAAGACATACCCCAATGTGCTCTTCCTATAATCCACATTTCTTTCCCAATCACTATTTGTGAAACCATTCAACTTAAATTCATTTGATGCACCATACATGATGCCATATCCTATTTTTCCATTGACATACCTCAAGATCCTCTTTCATGCTTTCCAATGTGTGTCCTTAGGTTCCTCCATGAACCTAGATATCAAGCTTACTGCATACATTAAATCAGGCCTAGTTGATGTCAAGTACATCAAACTTCCAACCATGCTTTTATAGAGGGTTGGGTTCACTTCCTTACTACTATCATTCTTGCACAGTTTTAGACATGATACTGTTGGTGTGGGGGTAGGTTTGTTGTTATGCATTTTAAACCTTCTTAAAATTTGTTTGGCATAGTGAGCTTGTGAAATAAAAATGCCATGCTTTGTTTTCTAAACTTCTATCCCAAGGAAATACTTCAACAAACCTAGATCCGTCATCTCAAATTCATTTTTCATCACCTCTTTAAAATCAGCAATTTTGTTGTCATTGTTACCAATAAAAATCAGATCATGTACATACAAAACAACAATTAAAATATTACCTTTGGCTGATTTGATGTAGAGTGTGGGCTCACTGTTGCTCTTGCTAAATCCATTGCTCAACAAATAGGAGTCTATTTTGTTGTACCACACTCGATGTGCTTGTTTCAGCCCATAAAGATATTTTCGGAGCCTATACACTTTGTTCTCTTGTCCTGGGACTTCATAGCCAGGTGGCTACTCCACATATACTTCCTCCTTCAGCACTCTATTTAAGAAGGTTGACTTTACATCCATCTAAAATACCTTCCACTGATGTCATGTTGCAATTTCTATGACTATTTTCACTGTTTCTAGCCTTGCAACTAGTGCATATGTCTCATCATAATCTATACCGAGTTGTTGTTTGTACCCTTTGACAACAAGCCTTGCTTTGTGTCTTTCAATCTTCCCTTCAACCATACACTTGGTCTTATAGACCCACTTCACTCCAATGACTTGTTTACTTTTGGGTAAATCAGTCAACTCCCATGTTTGATTCCTATATATAGCATCCAACTCTTCATCCATGGCCTTACACCACTTCTCTTATTTCACTACTTCTTGAAAGTGTGTTGGATCACTGTAGGAGAATAATGAAAAATCCAAATTCTCATCAAAGTCAGCATGTTGTGTGTTGTCATAGATCTCCCTTACACTCTTTATCTTTCTTGGCATCAATGATGCAAGTGTGGGATCCAAATTAGCTTCTAAGCTTCTGCTACTCTGACCTCTGGAGCTAATGTACTACTGGCTGTTGGAGCTACTGCTCTATTGAATTATGGAGCTGCTAGAATACTATCTCTTTTCAAAGCTATTGATCTGTTGAACACCTGCAAAATTATTGTTCTATTGCACATCACCAGAGCAGCTATTTTCCAATTTTCTATGGTAGTTTCTCCTTGAGCTATTGCTCTCTTGAGCTCCCCCTATGTTGTTATCATCTGCAAATTCTTCATCATCAAGGGGTATTGTAACTGAAATACCTGTGGTGTCATCCACTGTTCCATCCCATGCTTCATTCTTAATAAATATAACATCCCTGCTGATTACAACATTCTTGGTGATGGGATTGTACAATTTATAGGCTTTTGACTCCTCACTATAGCCTTTGAAGATGCATTTATCTCCTTTATCATCAAATTTATACCTCTTCTCTTCTGGCACAAGTGCATATGCCACATACCCAAATATCCTTAAGTGTTCAACACTCCATTTTCTATTTGTCCATGCCTCTTGTGGAATCCTATCATGGACAACCTCTGTGGGGCACCTATTCAATATATAAATTATTGTTGCTACAACTTCTCCCCAAAATATGTGTGACAACACTTTTTCTTTTAGCATACTTGCTGCCATATCTTGAATGTTCCTATTTTTCCTCTCTACCACTCTATTTTGTTGTGGAGTATACCTCGTTGTGAGTTTTTTGTGAAGGACCTCATCCCTACAAAAATTCAGAAATTCTTTGGAGATGTACTCTCCCCCTCTATCTATTCTAAAGGCTTTGATATAGTGACCACTCTCCTTTTCAACTGCTTCCTTAAACCACTTAAATTTCTCAAAGGCTTCTAATTTGTTTTTCAAGAAATAGACCCATATTTTTCAGCTATAGTCATCTATGAATGTCATGAAATATGTATTTCCAGCTAAAGTGGGGGTTTTCATGGGTCCACACAAATCTGAATGTACTAACTCTAGTGGTGCCTTTGCTCTCCTAGAATACCCAGATTGAAATGGTTGTCTATGTTGTTTTCCTAAAATGCAAGCCTCAGACTTTCCATCAGGTTCTACAATGGATGGTAAACCCCTAACCATTCCTTTCCTAGACAATAAACTTAAACTTGAAAAGCTTAAGTTCCCATACCTTAAATGCCATAGTTTTGATGGGTTTTTGATGACTGTCTTGAAAGTAAATTGTTGTTCAACTACCGACTGTTGTACAACTACTGTGAGTGTCGATGAACAATGTTGATGATGTATGTATGTTGTTTCTATCACAGAAACTATGTGCATCTTGAGAGGAAACATTCTATTTCTTGTCATTTGCACTCCAACCATCACTCTTTTGTTGTCTTCTTTAACAAATATCTTGCATTCTCCATTCTCCATTAGGATCTTGTAGCCATTTTGGACCATTTTCCAACGCTCAATAGGTTATGTTTTATGCTGAGGGCATAATAGACATCTTGAATTTGTTTCCTTTCACCATTCTTCGTTTGGATGCTGACAACACCTCTTCTAATGACGAGAACATTCTCATAATTTCTCATTTTGATTTATGTTTTTATACTATTGTCTATGGAGGAAAAAAAGTTCTTGTTACCACTCATGTGGTTGTTGCATCCACTTTCCAAGTACCACACTTCATCATTCCTATGTTCAACAAGGTTGCAAACAATGAAAACATTTGACTGTTTGTCATTTTCAACTTTGTTCTCATTTGCTACATTATCATTTTGACCACCATGGTCACATTGCTTCTTTCTACACTTACTAGCATAATGGCCATATTTGTGACAGTAATAACACTGCACATTACTTTTTTCAAACCTTTGATTCAAACTATTGTTCTTCTTCTGGTTCTAGTTTGCTGACTGTGAGCTACTTGACTCCTCTGTGCTGTCAGAACCTCCTCTTCCAGAATTTCTTCTTCCTCTGCCTCTTTGAACTCTACCTCTGTTGTTTCTTCCTTTTCCCTAACCTCTTGCATTGGTCTAAGCTTTGAATGCTTGCTCTAGGGAAGGAGCGGATCTATTCAGCTATTGCTCATGGGTTTGTAGTGAACACATCAACTCATCCATAGTCATCTTAGAAAAATCTTTTGCCTCTTCAATGGCAACAACTACATAATCAAACTTAGTAGGTAGAATTATTAATATTTTCTCAACAATCCTTTTCTCTTCCATTGTTTCTCCATTGAATCTCAACTAATTTATCATGGTTGAAACCTTAGTGTGATAATCTAAAATGGACTCATTATCTTTCATTAGTAGAGTATCAAAATTTCTTCTAAAGAGCTGCAACTTAGCTAACCTCACTTTATCAATCCCCTTGTAACTATTTTTCAACATTTCCCAAGCTTTTTTTGCATAGTTTGATGCTACAATACATGGGAAAATAGCCTCACTCAAGGATGCCTCAATCAAACTGAGGGCTTTTGCATCCTTCATTCTTATCTCTTTCAACTGGTTTTTCTATGCATTTGGGTCTGTGATATCATTGAACCCATTTTTGACCAACTCCCATAGGTCATTTACAACTAAGATGGTTCTCATCTTCTTAGTCCATATATCATAATTTTTCCCATCAAAATTTGGTGGTTGTTTCCAACCTTTGTTGTCACCTCCTGCCATATTTCTCAAATTTGAGTAGACTAAGCAATGCCTAGATAACGTAGGGCTTTACCCACAATAAACAAACTAACTGACGGACTTGACTGCTGAGAAAAATGGGGCTCTGATACCACTTGTTGGTAGGTAGGGGAACAACCACACAACTTCATTGTTGTTACTAGACTAACAGAACAGAAAAATAACACACAAAAAACATATAGAGAATGCACAGTGACAACAAAACTAAACAGATATAAATTAACTTTTCATATATTCCATATTTGCTTCAAAATACAAAAAATTATAGAGGACATGCTCTGTTTTACATGAATAAAATAAAGCTTAAACTAACTTGGAAAAATGTCCAATACAAATGGTTCTACACTCACACCGAAAACTATAACTAGCTACAATCCTGTAGTTGTAGCTGTCAATGTGTTGCATCTGATAAACATTCCTTATGTGTTGTTGCTATCGCATGTTCCATGTTGAACATCCTCTACTTCATCCACTACTGTAGGGTCTTCACTTCCAATACAAAAACTGACTTCTTCTCTAAAACATTCTTCTGTTGTTGCAGGTTCAACCAATCCCCCAAAACATACTAACTTATTATACTTCTACAAACTCCAACGGTTGCAACATTCTTTTTGTTTGTATTAGAAAGCTCATGAGAATGAGTGCTACTTTCAAATTTCAAAATCACCTAACCTCATTAATTGCTACAGGTATTTGTTGGTTGTTGCAAGCCTAAAAATAAGTGCTCGCTTTCAAATTCAAATATACCTACCAAAATAAATATTGCAAGTTATGTTGGGGGGAACTTGAAAGTATTCAATCTGACGTGGGTGCTAACTTGGAGATTATTTAATATTCCAATAGATACATTATCTAACAATGGTGACATTTTGAACTCTAATGCTCTTCTTTATTTTCTAAGTTTTCATTTTATGCAACTTAATGGTATTATCCTTAAACTCTATATACGGAAAAACTTGTGAAATATATTTGAGAGGCTAATACAAGGTTCAAATGATAGAGACAAGACCAAAGATTCCATTCAATGCAAGAACATGAGAAATATAAGTGTTACAAGAATCCATAGACTAAAAGATTGTGATGTCAGTGAGCAAGAAGGTATAGGAAAAAGTGACAACCTTGGTAGAGGTTTCTAAAATTGAGAAATTCAAGGAAACAAAAAAGGTAATGTCTTCCCTCTACAAGTTGTAGAGCATAGTGCTAAGGACCTATACATCTCAAATAACAGAGATGATTTACATAATGAACTTTTCTTGAAGTACCATGATAGGGGTATAATTCATTAACCTTGTTAGTGAAAGATTAGTTGAAGAATTCAAATGATAATTCATAGATATTAAAGGTAGTTGTCAGAGTATGTCAAAAATAAATGGTAGTCCAAAAGCTATTGAAGATCGTTATGAGATAAAGCATGAAAAAGAAGTATGATAGTCCTAATATAAAAGCCTAAGACAATATGATTAAATTGATTCCTAAATGATCTCCTACACCCTCATGAGACATTTAATAATGGTTAAAGCTTCTCACATGTCCTATGAATGTGGCAAGTGGGATTTGGTATTTTAAAAGGGTTTTATTAACATGAAAGAGCATCTAAAGTAGTTGGATAGCTTAGGCAACAAGTTACAAAAATATAGCAACCAATTAGAGGAGTTGGAAGGAACTTTGATGGAATAAATGATAAATTAAAGATATATATGGGGTATTTTGACCAATCATCTTCATCCCCAAGAATCTAGGAGTTTCTTCAGCTAGATAAGGTCAAAACATCAAGTAATTTTCATAAACCATAATTATAGAGTAGCTTTCTAGGAGCATAAGAAGGATCCAACTCAGTTTCTCATACGTACGTGTATATATATATATATGCACACACACACACATATATGCACACACACACACACATATATATATATATATGCATATATATATATGCACATACATATATGTGCATATATATATATGCACACACACACACACACATATACAACTTTGCAATTGTCAATTGTATTTTATTGAAAGTTTCTAAAACCTCTCCACGAAATGAATTTTATGCATATCTTGCAATCATTTTCCTCCATCAGATGACATCTATTTGAGGCTTTATGTCAATTAGTTCATGTTCCTTCACTATGCTTCCAATTTTTTCATACATGTCTACCAGGGCATTTACAACAACAATATTTGATATTATGTGCATGCACATGTGTGTGGTTACATATATACATACATATAGATAGATAAATCCATCTATCTACATAGATAAATATGTATGCATGCATACATCATATACACATCCACATACATATATATAATTTACATAAATACAGTGGAATTTGGCTTTACACATGCCAATTACATTTGCTTGAAAGTTTCAATAAATCCTTTTTGTGCATATCCTACAACCATTGCATTCCATGAGTTGACATCTCTTTGAGTCATCCTATCAAATAGTTTGTGTGCCTTCTTGATGTTGCCAATTCTTGCATACATGTCTACCAGGACAATTATAATAGCACAATCTAATACTCACACACACATACTTATACAATGGAATTTGGATTTACACCAGCCAATCTCATTTGCTTGAAAGTTTCTAAATCCTTTTCAACAAATCCATATTTTACATATCCTACAATCATTGCATTCCATCATATAAAATCTCTTTGAGCAATTCATGTACCTTCTGTATGCTTCCAATTTCTACATGCATGTCTACTAGGGAAAATTTTAAGCCTCATTCCAAGTTTTGTTCTCTTTTTATTTATTGTTGTTACAATTTTTTGTTTTCTATTTCTAAGTCATTTGTGAATGTGAGTTGCTTAATGATTGAAAGGGAAAATATGTTATTGTTATTGTTATTATTGTTATTTTTATATATGTATGTATGTTATACATATATATTACTATTTTTTATTTTTTTTCAAAGACCCTAAAAATTTAACATCCTTCAAACCACTCTAATTGTTAGTTCAGGAAAAATAGCCTCTTGATGTTGTGTCATTGGACTCACAATTTTAATGTCTCTTAGGAATGTTCATTTAAGGTTCCCATTTGGGTTATTTTTCTAGGTATCCCCATCTCTTTTGACCTTTCTTCAAACATATTTCATCCAACCATAGGGGAATTCTATTTGTATATACATATATGTATGTGCTTATAGTTAAATAAATCATCACACAACTTGAATACCAAAATGAATTTGCAAGCCAAAGAGTTAAGAGTAAATGTATTACTAGGAAAAAATGTGGCCAAAACACGACATAATTCATGGCATTAGAAAGTACATTTACATATTCAAACTTCTAAATTTTTTATATTTTGAATATGCCAAGCATAATCAAGTCTTGTTGCTCTTTTCTGAAGTCTTATTGATCACTGAGCACTTTCAAGCTTTGTTGAGTCAGAGTAAATAAAATTGACACTATTTTACCAAATTAACCTATCTCTAATTCAAGTTTGATCCAAAAATTCAATGGCGAGTCCTATTATGACACAAAATTAGAAACCATGTAATCTCTGTGCAGTAGAAATTTCAAAACTAAAAATTTGTGAAAGTGGGAATCAAACTTACAACCAAAACCCAAGAAAGACTCAATATGAAGAAAAACATATGAAAATCAAAACCACAATCACTTTATATGCTAGGTAGTCTATATATTAAAATTACAAGAATGAATTCTTCTATATATGTGTAAAAGCAAACCAAAGATTACTTCAAAATTTATCATAATATACTGTGGACACTTTATTACAAAAATTAAAAAATAAGATAGTCCTTAGTGTATGCTATCAAAGTTGCATGCTCTTTCAAATAAAAAAAGAAGTAATAAAACTAAAATAGGTACTATTTAACTTGTAGCCTAGATTTTTACACTCACAAATGGACCTTCAGAACTGACAAAATTCAAGCAATTTTTAAGAGAAAAGTACCCAGGGCATTTCTTTTTTGGCTTCTTTTCTAGGTTTTTGTACTATTTGGTTATACTTTGTGATGGTGAAATTTTAAAAAATCTGACTTAATGATCATTTAAATACTCACAACTCTCAAAGTTTTAATCATAGCCCCAACCTTTCATTATGTTCAGGACTGAGGCAAGAGTGCCGGTAGGTTCAGGTGCAAGAAGTGGCCCAACAAAAAATGATGGGTTTACCACAACTAGATCAAGACCCTACCCATCTACATACTTCTAGGCCTCTTTCTTAGCAAGAGTTTTTTCATATGCATACCAAATTTGTAGGAAAAATATACCCTAAATTTAGAATTATGCAAATGTGAATTGAACCTAAGAAGTAAAATATTTCATCGATAAGTTTATGGAGATATTTTGGGGCATTTTGTTGTTTATACCAAGATGATCAAGTTTACTCTTATACTCACATCAAGCAGTGCCTATTAATTACTTTTGTAAAAAAAAATTAATGCTTCTAACCAGTGAAATATAATCTTCAAAGGAGGCCAAAGTCTACATAATCTTTAGCAATAAATTCATTCATTGTTGTATCTTGTGGAAACAAACATTGAAAATGCATAAGTAAGATAACAAAATTTCCAACCTATCACAAGAAACAAAAATAAATACCTACTCCTAATCTCGCTTCTGTATATCACATGGAAATAGGAGGATCACATGCAAAACCCTAGCAGTTGGAGTAATGAATATAGTGCCAAAGAGGATAGTGAGTTGTGGCAGATTTAGCAGATCTCCACATTATCTAATCATAGGAAAATACATCATTTATTTATTTATTTAAATTGAAAGAAATCATTCTAAACCCTATATAGGATACATTGATACTTCAAAAGTATCTAAAGGAATTTGAAATTATGCAAATATATGTCAATTAAATACCTGTATTACAAACAGTAGCGCAAAAAATGTAACCCTTGTTGAGTAGAGCAAGAATGAGATAAGCAACAATAAACCTTATGCCTCCTATTATGCACATCCCCTTACCATTCTTTGTCATTATTTACTAAAACACTTCTCCATTTTGGTAGGCTATGCTTGAAAATAAGGTTTCGACAAAGGTTTTAGAGTATTTTTATTAAAATGAAAACTCCATTTTGGTGGGCTACGTGTGAAAATAAGATTTTGATGAAAGTTTGAGTATGTTTATTAAAGTTTTAGAGTATTTTGGCGGGCTATTGATTCTTGATTTCTTAAATGATCTATTCAAATAGATTGTGACTAAATAAATGACTAACTATTTAGTCATTTTTATTTGTGTGAATAAATATTTTTTAAGTCAACGACCAAATTAGTCATTTATTTACTCGTTTATACTTGAGTTGCAAAAAATTAGTAGAATTTAGTCATTTTTAGTTCTTGTGACTAAAATTTTTAGTCACGTAGTCATTTATTTTCCAAATTCTACTAGTGCTTAAAAATAATCTAGAATATTCCATCAACAACCTAAAATCCAACAAATCCTTTGCAACATTATACACCTGAAGAACATAATCATTTTGTACACCTAGTTAACCTTCCACACACTCTAACATATGAATTCAACCTTGCAAAGAACCAAAACTCAAACAACTCAAACTAAAGATAGATATGGGAAATATAAGCACACTCCCAAAATCCATAAGACTAGAAACCACAACGTTGAGAAATGTGGAGCAAAACCATTTCTCTTAGACAACATTACATCACAGTGCACACACTAGTCAACACAACTTATTCTACCAAATGATCCAGAACATGAAACTCAAGATATAACACCTCTTTTTAAAATCAACATATCCAAACCACACAAGTAGATCTTCAACCATGAAGAAATGTGGAGAAAAACACTGAGCACCACTTTTCCACACTAAACTCTCTTTTAATCAAATTTTCTCAAAGGAACTTGGAAACCAAGCACCACAAACACCAACTCAACATATGCAACACCTTCTCATCATCTCAACCACACAAGAGGTTGAACATTCAAAAAAATGTGCTCATCAAGGCAACACTAGAGGTTGACATTAGTGAGACTACTAATGACAACATAATGCAACCAATCAAAGCATCTCCATAGGTTGGCATTAATGTGCAATGAAAAAGATATGTTGACATCAATGATAACACAAACTTCCAACATAAATTATTAGGATAATTAATGCAAATTACATTATGCAAATCATGAAATGGAACAACTTGAATTTCCACATGCTTGTTAGATAAATATGTGAGGTTAAACTCAATATAAACCTTTTGGTGAAGATGAATGGAAAAAATAATTTTAAACTATAGATAAATAGAATGCCCCTATGGTTGGATGAAATATGTTCGAAGAAAGGTCAAAAGAGATGGGGATACCTATAAAATCAACCCAAATGGGAACCTTAAATGAACATTCCTAAGAGGCATTAAAATTGTGAGTCCAATGACACAACATCAAGAGGTTATTTTGCATGAACTAACATTTAAAGTGGTTTGAAGGATGTGAAATTTTTAGGGTCTTTGAAACAAATAATATTTTAGTAATGTTACAAGCTATGTTTAGATTAATTCCTTGGGGCTTCCATTTATGCTTAACTTAGGTAGCCAAAGATTAATTTAATCTAGTATATGGTCAACATAAGCAATAATTACTTGCTAAAATTCCTATACCATTGGAAAAAAAAATCTAAAATGTATCTATATAAATAAAATTATACATATGTGATTCAATATCATTACCTTATTGTATATCTTGGACAAAAAAAATCATGCTCTCCTTGGTGCCATATTCAATTCCATTCATAGCCAACATTGCAAAAGTAGTGATTAATTAAATTAATAGCTTTAGTCCAACATAAGGAGAAGATTATAATTAAAATTAAACTAGAAATAATTGTATTATCATATGGAAGTAGTATAAAAAAATAAAAAATTCCTATTTACAATGAACCTTACTCTATACCAAGCTAAAACATTAAGTTCACACAACCCACGTAGGAGTTAATGGTGAACTCCCAACACCCCATGATCACCTGTAAGAAAAAATAACTTCTAAAACTTAGAAATGACAAGAATATCATGCTATGATTATGGATGTCAGATTTCTAGATTGAATATGAGATGTACATATGATTCCTTGCTTATAAAGGCAAGTTGTGAGATAGGATTAGACAATATCTTGACCCGTGCCTTAATCCTGTATACTAAAACAACTACCTCAACACTATTAAATGAAATAGAACACAAGAATTAAGTAAAATCCAACTATATAAGATATGATTTAAGATATTATCTAGAAAACTAATATTTCTAGAAAAAGAAACTAGGACCTAAGTAAACTTAACATGTAAATAGGAAGCCACTAATGACTAGATAGGTACAAAACACCTATTTACACCAACACCCTCCCTTAAGTGCAACTTAGGGAGTAGATTATTATACAAATGATGCAATCATGCAATAATGGGTCTTGTCTATAAGGACATGTTAGGCACCCATGTACAAATGAAAATTGAATATCTCATAATTGGAGAAAAGGAGAAAACCTAGTGGGATAAAACTCCTCCCTAAAAGAGATAAAAGATACAATAATACTTTCCATGAAGAATGAGAAGGAAAAAACCCATGTGAGGAAAAATATCCTCCATAAGAGATAAAGAGAGACCATTCACCCTCCCCTTAATGAGATAACATACTATAGAGAAGCACTGGAAGCACACTAGTGGAGTAAAACTGAAACTTTAATTCAAGCAACAAAAGGTAATATGATTTTGATGCTAGAAATACTAGAAACTCTTGATTGTTGGAAAAACTCTATAATCATTTTAAATCTATAATATTCATGATGCCAAGGAACACTAGAACACTCTCAATATGGAGAAACCCTAGAATATAAATGAAGCAACATGAGATACATCATTCTATAAGTGGAATGAAGTGAAAGGTGTAAGGAAGCTAAGATAGTAGAATAACTTCCTACACTAATCTTGAGAGGAGAATAATGCAAAAATTTATATATCTTTAACATTTATAGAAACTTGCCGGTATTGGCATGGTGTGATGGTTTATAGGTGGCATTGTTGTTCTTGCCACCAAGTTTCAAACCCCGTTGGGGTGTTATTATTGAATGGTTGTATCTGGTTCATAGCTCCGGTCAAAAGCATTTACCCCTTGAACAAAAAAAAAGCATTTATGGAAACTTAAATAGAAATAAACAAAAATATCATGTATACCACGACACAGTGATTTATGTGGGGAAAACCCTTTCAGGAGAAAAACCCCGCACTCCAAAAGCTGCCCAATATATTATTCAGTAAATCACAAAGATTACAATATGCTTGCAGAGCAAGCTTCTCATAGGAGTATCACCACCAGAGATCAAGAGACAACATGACCACTATCAGATTCTCAGAATACATCACTGTCTACCATAGTGGTAATACAATGCCCTCATAAAATAGGGTTACATTCTAGGGCAAGATAGGCCAAAAAAATATGTCATTAGATCTAAAACCTAATAATTAATGGTCTAAATTTACAATATATCATTTATTTAATGTATGCAGGCCATTTTATGAGTTTTCCTAAAAAGGTTAACATGCTCACATTTTACTCCTCAATGCCATCCCATGGTACCATTGTATACACCTATAGGTGTAACTAGGAAATATATATATTCATATATATAACATATCGACAATAACATTTATATAATTGCAAGGTTGAGACATATTTTCCCAATAATTCTCCCACTTGTTGAACACCTTGCAAGAGCAACGAGGTGGAGTAAACATTGTCTCTTAATTACTAGGGGCGGAAAGGGCCATAGCCTTTGAACACCATCTAAACTTCTCTGTGCTCATAGGCTTAGTTAAAGAATCAACAACATTCATCAAAGTCTCTACCTTAACAAGCTTCACCCTACCATCTTCGACCATATCTCTAACAAAATGATATTGTACATCAATGTGCTTGGTGCTGGCATGAAATATCGGGTTCTTGGTTAGACATATCGCACTCTGATTGTCGCAATAAATTGTCACTGCAACTTGTTTTATTCCAATATCTGAACATAGTCTCTTAATCCAAATGGCTTCTTTACAAGCATGAGTAGCTACCATATACTTTGCTTCAATAGTGGAAAAAGAAACCACATTCCACATAACCGTGAATATCAAGGGAAATCTTATCTTTATTCATATTACTATGATAACATAAGGAATAATTTGACATACCGACATGAAAATATTTGAAGACTCTTTTAACTGCATCCCAATGAATTCTACTAGGATTAGACATATATTTGGAAATAACTCCCAATTCTTGGGAAATGTCTGGTCTAGTTCAAACCATAGCATACATCAAACTTCCAACTGCACTTTGGTAAGGAATTCTACTCATTTTCTTCCATCTCTAATGGAGATGTTGGACATTCTGACATAGATAACTTTGTTCCAATTGAAACAGGAACACATAATGGTATACAATCATGCATATCAAACCTCTATAAAATTGAGTTGACATACTTACTTTTTCCAAGCCATAGATTTATGTTCACTCTATCTCTTTTAATTTCCATCCCAAGAATGTGTTTACCTACACCAATTTATTTCATTTCAAATTTAGCAACAAGTTGATATTTCTTTTCTAAAATCATACCTTTCCCTCTACCAATAAATAACATATCATCAACG
Organism: Sequoia sempervirens; assembly: GCA_007258455.2. Lineage (NCBI taxonomy): Eukaryota > Viridiplantae > Streptophyta > Pinopsida > Cupressales > Cupressaceae > Sequoia > Sequoia sempervirens. The sequence continues at coordinate 31,705,700 of VDFB02000013.1, read as the reverse complement.
TATAATGCAATAAAAAGGAAATGATCACCATCAATTTTATAATAAACAAAATGATCTATTTTAGAATTCTCAAAACCCAAACTCAACACATATGTATCAAATTTTCAGTACCACATCCTAGGAATCTATTTTAAGCCATACAAATATTTCTTCAATTTTCAAACCAACTTACTTTTACCTTTCACCACATAGTGCTCTAGCTATGTCATATAAATATCCTCCTCCAAATCACCATGAAGAAAAGCAGTTTTCACATCTATTTGCTCAACCTCTAAATCATAAACAACAACAATAGCAAGCAAAAATCTAATGGATGTCATTTTTGCAATAGGAGAAAATATCTCACCATAATCAACACCCTCAACTTGAGAGTAACCTTTCACAACCAACCTTACTTTGTACTTCTCAATACCTCTATCTGAACCAATATTTTTCTTGAACACCCATTTACAACCAATAGGTTTTCATCCTTAATACAATGGTACAAGATCCCATGTATCATTCTTTTTCAAAGATGTCATTTCTTCATCCATAACAATCTTCTAGGATTATGCATCATTCATACCTAGTGCCTCTTCTATAGATCTGGGTTCATCCATGTTAGTATTCAAAGCAAAAATACATCTCCAATCATTAGGTGAATACCTTTCAGGTGGTTTTCTATGTCATGTGGACCTATGAACAAGTTGAGTTGGAGGTTCTTCCTCCTCTTCTAAAGATCCAGAGCTAGATGAGCTCTCCTCAACTTCTTGTCTATCCTTGGGCCTTGATTCAACTTTCTCGGGTGTAGAAGGAAATTGAATCACATCTTCTTGTTTGCTTTATTCTAGTTGTAATGTAATAGAATAAGGCTTAATATCTCTAAAAAAAACACTTCTACTATGTATTTCCTTCTATGCAACAGGATCCCAAAGCTTGTATCCTTTCACACCATAACTATATCCGATGAAAATACATTTCACATCCTTGTTCTCCAACTTTGTTCACTTCTCCTTTGGCACATGTGCATATGCCTTACAACCAAAAAATCTAAGATGTCTTAATGAAGGCTTGCAACCTGACCATGCCTCTATAGGCATCTTATCAACAAGAGTTGATGTAGGAGACATGTTAACTAGGCAACAAGCAGTGGCAACAACTTTATCCCAAAACCTTTGTTCTAGGCCAGCACCACTCAACATACTCCTAGCCTTCTCCATCAGTTTCTTCTTCATTCCTTTTGAAACTCCATTTTTTTGTGGAGAATATGAAGTTTTCTTTTGTCTATGAATACCACAATCTTTACATAATCCATCAAAACCATTGGAGAAAAATTCACTGTCATTATCAGTCCTTAAACATTTTATTTTCTTTTCAATTTGCAACTCAACCATTTCTTTAAATTCTTTAAATTGACTGAAAACTTTAGATTTACTTTTTAGAAAATATACCCATGTCCTACTATAATCATCAATAAATGAAACATAATATGTGGATTTACCAATCGAAGGAATATCTACAAGGCCAAACACATTAGAATGAATAAGATCCAATACACCACAAGACTTATGAGAACTTTAGTAAAATTGGACATAATTTTATTTTCCATAAATGCAATGCTCACATAAATCGAATTCAAGATTACAATCAAAAAAACCTTCAACAAAGTTTTAATTTTTCAAGGTCCTTAGATCCTTTTCTCCAATGTGACCAAGTCTCTAGTTCCATAACATAGTTTTCTCTACAGGTAACTTTGATTCAAAAGAAAGAGCACCCTTGGGTACCCAAAAGCCATGACCATTTGCTAAAGATGAAACCCTCACTTCTTCCATAGACTTTCTTTTCACAAAATTGTACTATTACACTCAACAGTGCATGCATCCATCTTATACAATGTGCCATATCTAAAACCTCTAGCAATCACCATAGCACCTCTAACAATCTTGCATCCTACATCTATTAGTTTGCTCACAGATAACAAATTTTATGCTAATTAAGGGATATGCAACACACCATTAATCATTTTTGTTCTACCATCAGAAAACCTGATTTTAACTTTACCACAGCCAACAATGTCTAAATGAGAATCATCACCCAAATACACCTTACCTTCATCAAATTCTTCATATTCAAAAAATCATTCTCTATTAAAGGTCATATGGAAAGATGAACCTGAGTCAATTAACCATGCATCATTACCTACATAATTTGGTAGAGTTGCAATGAATGCATCACCATCTTCCTTCTCAGACTTAGAATCAGAATCAAATTTCTTATTTTTCTTCTTCTTTTCATCTTTGCATTCCTTATGAACATGTCCAGGCTTACCCAAATAACTTTAGATTTTCTAGGAGATTTAGATCTCCCCTTGGACTTGGATTTTTCACGCTTCTCATTTTTCTTTCCTTTTTCCTTAGGTCTGCCACAAACATTTAGGGCCTCCTTGGTAGTGATGGATACCTTCCTCCTCATCTCTTCAGAAAGCAAAAAACCCACTACATCTTCAATCTTCAATATAACAAAAGTAATCCCCATAGCCATAACAAGATAATCCCATGAATTAGGCAAAGAACAAAGAAGGATTTAACATTTCTCCTCCTCATCCATTTTGATACCAATTGATGCCAATTGAGCCACCAACATATTGAATGCTTCTAGGTGGTCTGTGATTCATCCACCCTCTTCCATTCTCAAGGAATACAACTTATTCCTCAAGAAAATCTTGTTCACTAAAGATTTGGCCTGAAATATGTCACCAAGCTTCTTCCATAGTTTCTGTGCAAAGGTCTCTTCATGGACATTAATTAAAATAGATTCTACCAAGCACTATCTAATTAGACTTGGATTTATGGTCCATAACATCATATTGATCAACTTGAGTAGGATCTATAGGCCTTGAAACATTCTCATCAACAACATCCCACAGATCTCAATCTATCAATAGATCCTCCATCTTTAGCTTCCACATCTCAAAATATTTCCACCTCTATTCTCATTGATGAACTTGCCATCTGAAATCCCTACAACAAGATCACAAATTGTCTTATGCACAAGCTCCCACTCAAATCTAGATTAGTTAAAAAAACCCAACAACCCACAACTGAAACCAAAGGTGATCAAGCTCTAATACCACTTGTAAGGAAGCTAAGATAACATAACAACTCCCTACACTAATCTTGAGAGGATAATAATGCAAAATTTTATAAATTTTTAATAGTAAAGAAACTTAAATAGAAATAAACACAAATATCATGCATACCATGACACAGTAATTTACGTGGGGAAAACATTTTTGGGAGAAAAACCCTACACTCCAAAATGCACCCAATATATTATTCAGTAAATCACAAAGATTAAAATATACTTGCAGAGCAATTTTCTCACAAGAACTGTATCACCATCAGAGATCAAGAGACAACATGACCACTTTCAAACTCTCATAATACATCACTTTCTACCGTAGCCGTAATACAATGCCCTCATAAGATAGGGTTATATTCTAGGGAAAGATAGCCCAACAAAATATCTACCATTAGATCTAAAACCTAATAATTAATGGTCTATATTTACATTATATCATTTATTTAATGTATGTCGACCATTTTAGGAGTTTTCCTGAAAAAGATAACATGCTCACATTTTTGTCCTCGATGCCACCCCATGCTACCATTGTATACACCTATCAGTGTAACTAGGATATATATATATATAACCTATCAACAATAACCTTTATATAATTGCAAGGTTGAGACACATTTTCCCAACAAAAGGATCACAATTGCACCTTCCCAAGTGATAATATGTCCAAGTATTTAACCAAAATGTGAATACACATAAATATAAATAAAATATTTCTCAGTCTAAACTTGAAAAAAGTGTATTGATAGCTTGATAGAGCTTCTCAATACCTTTCCAATACTGTAAGATTCACAAAATTGAAGATCATGGAAAAAAGTTATAAGTTCGAGAGCCAAAAATGGAGATCTAAATTCAAATAGAAAATATTGGCACCAATTAGTGGGCTCTGGTACCTTCACCACTACAAAATACATAAAGTCAACTTTTTGATGATATATATTTTTTTTAATTTTTGGCATTGTGGCCAAAAGTTATGGCATTTTGAAAAGACTACTCGATTTGGGCCCTTGGACCATAGGTCCTTGAGCACCCATATGATTGCAATGCATATTATTTTAAAAAATACCATGTCACTAGTGGCGACGATGTTGTTGGGCCATAGAATTTTGTGGGATGTGGGCCACTAACCATGCCACCCTAGAGCTTTAAGCCCCTCTCCATTTGGCATTGGCCATAGGGGGTTTTAAACCCCGTGACCAACTACAAACCTTTGACTTAAAAGCGTGAGGGGTACAATAACCAAGAAATCAACAAATTAAAACATTTTTTTATTAATTAATAAACCTAATGAAGTTTAATATGACAATGTATTAGAAAATATTGTACCATATGTAGACTGATGGTGATAGACCTGAACCATATATTTTTGGGTAGGCCTTATAGACTACTCTTGCACTCTTAGGATGTTTCACCTAAAAGGAGAGAGATAAACCCTATGCAAAATATCTAAATAGGTTCAATCAAATTAAGATATGTATGATGTTATTAAGGCTAAATGAAATGATCTAGATGCAACTAAGCTAAGTAATTTATTGCTTATGATTGCAAAACCTAAGAAACAAGTGATGTTTGAAAATGCATTGTGTAATGCAAGAATACTTGGAAATGAATAGAAAACTATAACATAAATGGACCAAACTGAAAGTGTCCACCTGGAATGTAGATGGGAATTGGAAATGACATTTTAAATTTTTTTGATGCTGATTTTTAGGCCTGGTGGGACTCATTTGCCATTCTGGGCGAATTAGTCCCAATTCTGCAAAACTATGTCGAAACCCATTTCAAACAAAAGGGTATCTAAAAATGCAGAAAAATAAAAATTGACTTGGAAGTGGGACTCATTGCCACTCATGGTGAATGATTCAACTTTTTAATTTCAGAATATTCAAAGGTGGAATCCAAAGCTCTCAATTTGTACTTTGATTCTCTACATGTGTCTGCTTCCGAAACTCTAATTTCTGAACCTGAAAATGGGTTTTTGTTGACATTTTGACTTGTTGAATGAAGAGAAGACTTGAGCAACCTTGAAACTTGATCTCCAATGATTTCCTAGCTTCCAAGAGTCCTAAATTTGTAAACACACAAGAAGAGAAGAAGAAATGTTGAATGTTAGGGCATGGGGGTTTTCCTTGGTCAAACCCTTTTAGGTAATTGAACCAAAATGATGAAAGAATGGAATGAAACATGCAATAATGGAGTTTATTACCTTTCCATGATTTTTGATCTTGAAATTATGCAGCTAAACATGAAGAATCTGCTCTTGAAGGTCTGAAAATTGATATCTTGGTGACTTGAAATGATAAAACCCTAAATTTCTTGACTTGAGATGGAAGATTGGTGGATGAATGAATGATAAGAGATAAGAGATGTGAATTAGGGTTAAAATACTTATATTTACAGGCATTTCACCTTATTTTCCCATTAATACCTCATCACAGGCTGACATGAAATAATAAACTTAAATTTCACTTTTTTCCCACTCAAAGGTCAAAAATGAGCCAAATGAGACTCATTCACAACCCATGGTGAATGGGTCCCACCTAGATGGGAATCATTCACCACCCATGGAGAATGGGTCCCACATGGGCCATTTTGATAGCTAAGATGCTAGGAGATAAGGAAATAAGGTTTAAATTGAAACTTTATCAAGTATTTGATCAATTTAAGCCTTGGGATGCACAGTATGGGTTAATAGGGGCCTATTAGTGATGATGTGAATGTCAATTAGGGCTTGGGGCATAGAATTCAATGTGAAAGTGTGATTAAATACACTTTACAACACTAAAACGAGGTCCACACAGTCTAGGAAGGCACAAGAACCAATGTGAATGTGTGGGACACATTACAACACTTTACAAAACCTTTACAAGACATCGTTAAAAGCATGTTATTCAATTTGTAAGGGTCCAAGACCTAGTGTGGATGCATAAAATGCCTCACAACACCTGAATCAAGGCCTCATTAAGTCTAATTACCATGAATTAATCCCATTTCAAGCAAAGGGGTACTTTTTTTTACGACACATTTAGCACCCACTTTAGTGAGAGGATGAACTTGCTTCAAACTTGCACTAAAGTATACATTCAAGAGAGATCCAAGTGTACAGATGCAGGTGATAAAGAATGAAAAAGATCAAAGGAGGTGGCCAAGCCCCCAAGATCAAAGATCCTAAGTCAAACCATCAAGATACATAACCATGCAATGGCAAGAACTAGAAGAGAAGAAAAATGGGGTGAAAAAGATGTACTCACTCTGGGGTCACAAAACTTCAGGTTATCTGCAGGGTGAGAAGTCCACAACATACTCACTCTGGGGCCATGAAACTTTTAATTTTCTGCGTGGTGAGAAATCCCAAACGATAAAACATACACTAGTTGGTATGCACATAGGTGGCTATGGGGAAAGCCGTGCCTTAGAATGGGCTTCCCGCTCAACCATACCAAATTTATACCTCCTAATAACTTTAATAAGGTGCCACAAAGGAAAATGTTCGTTCGAGCTCTATGAGATAAGAAAATATTTGTATGCTTGACACTCATAGACATTGTTAATGCAAAATAGTGTAAGGATTTTTCAAAGGGATTTTTCTTTGTTCGTGCAATGTCTCATCTTAGGGAACATCATGTTCAATGCCTCCAAGAGAGGATAAGTGAAAACAATCTCATCTTGTTTCCAAGAGAGGAAAAGTGCAAGGTCTCATCTTGGGCAACATTGTACCTAATGCCTCCAAGAGAGGGAATCACAAGAAAAAGAAAATTGCACAATGAAATGTGAGTGGTAATGTATGCCCCAACCTTAAATCAATTACGAACACCAGTATTGTGAGCAATTGCTTTAAATTAGAAGAAGAGGACATGAGAGCTTACTCGGAAAGCCCTATGCCAAGTCATATGTTTCCGATAAGCTATGTCATGAAATAAGGGTAGTATGTCACATGCAAGCCAACTTAAGGCATGCCATCCACATCCCAAGCTTGCTCTTATATGTTCATGAAAGGTTAACAACTAGCCAAAAGATGCAACCACAACTAACATACAAGGAAAAGGCTTTTGAACCCCTTGCCCCCACTTAGTGCAGGACAAAGGTGAGCCAAAATGATGAATGAAATGCATGCTAGAGTGAGAATCAGTATTAATGAGAGGAATTAGGTGCCCCCATAGAGAGAAGCATAACAAAATCTTGAAAATGTTGGATTTTACAACTCAAAGCATTAGATTCATTAGTGGAGTGACCATGAACTCTATGATAGGCACAAAATGAATTTTTGTCATAAAATTTCCTATGATTTCTGGGAGGGAGGATGATCAAGTGATCTTGTGGGAGTATCGACAAGATACCTTCTTGATCTATGGTAGAAGGTGGTCTTGTGGTATGCATGAAATATATATCTTGCCTACTATGAGGTGTCATATCTTCACAAGACTCTTTAGATTGTGGGATTTTGTTCTCACTCTTATAAGAGGAGGGAAAATCATAAACGTTTTGCAAGATGAAATTGACATTAAATGAAAGTGTGTTTGTTTTTTTTATGTTTGGTAAAGGATGATGTTCAAGATGACTAGTGTCGAGGCATTCAATTAAGAATAATTTAGGAGTATTTGTTATGAGATTGTTGATGTTGAGTGAAGATTTGTTAATCTTGATCAAAGGACAATAACCAAGACCCTGAGTCGTTTGTTGTGTGTTAGGCTCTACAGGGTTGCAGATACCTTGTTCTCGAGCACCACATCCTTTTCCACTATATCCAAGTTGTTTCATGAGTTCATAACCTTTTCCATAAAGCTTCTTCATTGATTTTGGATTGGGTGGTGGTTGGTCATAAGCTTCGTCAAAGGTGACTGTGTAGTTTTCTTCTTTGTCTAAAGTGGATGAGGCAGATGCTTTCAAAGGGTCATCTGTTGTTTCGTTTCCCCTATTTGAATATTTTTGTATCATCTTGTACTTTCCCATTAAGTCATGTTTAAAATCCAAGGAACCCCAATCATCGTATGTAAGTTGTTGTTCGTTGTTTTGTTGTGCGGGTTCCACTTGTGCATTTGGTGTTAATGTGTTCAAGGGGTTCTCTTTGGTTTGCTCAAGTTGTAAGAAACTATAAGGCTCATCATCAACGTCGAGTGTGTACACTTTATTGTTGTAGATGTATTTCATTTTACGATGAAGAGTGGAAGGCACACCATTCATTGCATGAATCCACGACTTGCCTAGAATAAGGTTAAATATGAAATATCGTTAGGCATAACATGGATTGGTGTATCCAAAGTGGCCACTCCAACTGTAAGAGGTAAAGTGATCGTGCCAAGCGGTTGTTTTCTTACATTGTCAAATCCCTTGATGGATAAAGAATCAGATTGAATATTTGATTTATCGACACCTAGTCTATCGAGAAGGTTCACCCCACACACATTAAGAGTTGAACCAATATCTACAAGAGTTCTCTTAATCCCATTTCGTTTGTATTGATCAATAATCATAAAAGATTCAATTTGTATTTTCACTTCCAAAGGAGGAAGCTCACTTTGGTGGAAAATAATGTCAGCATTTACGGCTTGAATTATGGCTACTATATCATTTTGTTGTGTATTAAACAAGACAGGAACTTTTTGTAAGGCTGTTTGGATCATGTTATGATAGTGAGGGGAGACTTGAATAAGGTCCCATAATGAAATTTTAGTAGGAGTATTCTTTAGTTGTTCAACAATATTGTACTCCTTTCCACTAGGAAGACCTAGTAATATAGGTCTAGGAGGGATAGGATTAGGAAAAGGTAAGGGTGTGGGGGTTGGTTGTGGTGGTTACAGATTATTGAGTGTTCTATGTATGGGAAATGGTATTATAACTCGGTTGCTGCAATACATTATTTGTACTTGGGTAAAGGATAAGTTCAGGTTTGTTTTGAGGTGAAGGTTTATGTGAAGGGTGGTAAAGGATGAGTTGAGGTTGAATAATGTTAACATCCCTTAGCAAGTGAGAATCTATATCATTATTGTGGTTTGTGTCGTGCATTATGGTATTGTTTCTAGGAGGGTTTTGAGGAGAAGAACAAACCAAATTTGCTTGACATTTTAAGGTTGGTTCTCCTAAAAGGACTTCATCACAAGTGTGAGGATGATCAATGGTCAAATTGTCTTGTTCAATAAGGTTTTTCTTAGGTGAAAGGGGATAACTAAGATTCTCATGAATCTCATTGGTTGTGTTTTCTAACATCAAAGCATCTTCCTTACAACTAGGGGAGATACTAGGAGAAGAGAAAGTATGATTATCATGAGCATTTACAATGTCGAGCCTTTGTTCTCGAATGTCTTCCAAAATAGGATAGATAGGGGAAGGATCATAAAGATGGTTGTTGTAGACCAACATATCCTCGTCATTTATAATCTTATCTTCCTCAAAATTATTCTCACAATGGAAATTAGGTAAGGTGGTGTTTAAGAATGTGTCTATGATTTAATTCTCTTGTTCTAAAATATCTTCCCAAAGGGGATAAGGAGAAGGACAAGCAAGATCCTTATGATGCTCAATGATTGTATATTCTTTCACCAAGATACATTCATCATAAAAAGGAGAGGTATTAGGAGAAGCAAAATTATGATCATCATAAGTATCTATTTTTGTATGCTCTTCTATCACATTATCCACAGAAATAGGGGAGAAAGGAGAGGGTGTGAGTTTAAGGCTAACATTGTCATTTTCACTCTCATGTGCTAAGAGACTCTCATAACTAGGACATGCATTGAATGAATGACGATCATGCTTATTGACTAAATTTTTCTTTGTAAATTTGGAGAAGCTTGAAACTAACATTGTGAAGGAAAAATCTATGCTAACTCAAAATGTAAAAGGCTGAAATGAAATGTAATTTTCAGAGAATAATTGACTAATTATGATAGGTAACAATATGAGAATGCAAACTTGAAATTGAGACCATGCATGAAATGAGCTAATTTAGACTAGATTTGATGAAATGTGTGTTACAAAAATGCAATCAATTGATACAATTAGGAAATGGCACCAAACAAAAGTCTAAAAATAGGGTTTTCATCTCTATAAAGGGAAATTTTAGGGGTCAAAAGGGACTAATTCGCCCAAGGTAGCAAATGAGTCCCAATATGGACTTTTTTTAGAATTTTCAAAAAAAATTAGGGGTTTTGATGTTTTTTGAATCCTATGATGCAAACCTAAGTTAAAAATGCAAAATTATAGGAAATTTAGATGAATTTAGATGCCAAGAATGCAACCTAAATGCACTTTTCATGAATGCAAAATTTGAATCCTAGCATGCGAATGAAATCATGCAAACCCTAATGCAAGATCAATGCAAGATAGATCTATGATGAAGGACTCCAAATCGGAAAAGAAAATGTATTCTAAAATCAGGTTCACCAAAATGAATTGTAGATTTTTGGGTAGGGCTTATAGACTACTCTTGTGCTCTTAGGACGTTTCACCTAAAAGGAGAGAGATAAACCCTACACAAAAGATCTAACTAGGCTCACTCAAATTAAGATATGTATGATGTTATTGAGGCTAAATGAAATAATCTAGATGCAACTAAGCTAAGTAATTGATTGATTGTGAATGCAAAACCTAAGAAACAAGTGATGTTTGAAAACATAATGTGTAATGCAAGAATACTTGGAAATGAATAGAAAATTGTAACAGAAATGGACCAAACTAAAAGTGTGCACCTGGAATGTGGATGGGGACTGGAAATGACATTTGAAATTCTACTGGTGTTGATTTTTAGGCTTCATGGGACTCATTCACCATTCTGGGCGAATCAGTCCTAGTTCTACAAAACTGTGTTGGAACCTATTTCAGACAAAAGGGTATCTAAAAATGCAAAAAACTCAAAATTGACCTACAAGTGGGACTCATTCGCCACTCATGGTGAATGAGTCCACTCTTTAATTTTGAAATATTCAAAGGTGGAATCCAAAGCTCTCAGTCTGCACTTTGATTCTCTACAAGTGTCTGCTTCTAAAACTCTGATTTATGAACCTAAAAATGAGATTTTGTTGATATTTTGACTTGTTGAATGAAGAGAAGACTTGAACAACCTTGAAAATTGATCTCCAATTATTTCCAAGCTTCTAAGAGTCCTAAATATGCAAACTCACAAGAAGAGAAGAAGAAATGTTGAATGTTAGGGCATGGGGGTTTGCCTTGGTCAAACCCCTTTTAGGTAATTAAACCAAAATGATGAAAGTATGGAATGAAACATAAAATAATGGAGTTGATTACCTTTTCATGATGTTTGATCTTGAAATTGTATAGCAAAACATGAAGAATATGCTCTTGAAGGTCTAAAAATTGATATCTTGGTGGTCTTGAAATGATAAAACCCTAAGTTGCTTGACTTGAGATGGAAGATTGGTGGATGAATGAATGATAAGAGATAAGAGATGTGAATTAGGGTTAAAATAATTATATTTATAGGCATTTCACCTTATTTTCTCATTAATACCTCATCACAGACCGACATGAAGAAATAATAAACTTAAATTTCACTATTTTCCCACTCAAAGGTTAAAAATGAGCCAAATGGGACTCATTCGCCACCCATGGTGAATGGTTCCCACCTGGATGGGACTAATTTTCCATGGATGGTGAATGGGTCCCACAGGGGCCATTTTGATAGCCAAGATGCCAAGAGATAAGGAAATAAGGTTTAAATTGCAACTTTGTCGAGTATTTGATCAATTTAAGCCTTGGGATGCACAATATGGGTTAATAGGGGCCTATTAGTGATGATGTGAATGTCAATCATGGCTTGGGACATAGAATTCAATGTGAAAATGTGATTAAATACACTTTACAACACTGAAACAAGGTCCACACAGTCTAGGAAGGCACAAGAACCAATGTGAATGTGTGGGACACATTACAACACTAGGTTAACATTAAGTTTAAGTTACAAGCCTTCTAGATTGATGTCAAAATATAGTTAAATATGTTTTATAATGTTGAATTAGGAGAAAATGAGTATATTAAGTCTAGAAAAGTGTGAAAATCCTTTACAACACTTTACAACACCTTTACAAGACATTGTTAAAAGCATGTTATTCAATTTGTAAGGGTCCAAGACCTAGTGTGGATGCATAAAATGGCTCACAACACCTAAATAAAGGCCTCATTAAGTCCAATTATTATGAATTAATCCCATGTCAAGCAAAGGGGTACTTTTTTATATGGCACAAGACTACCTAATGCGATGCATAAAGAATATGTCCTTTACAATGCTACAAATATTTTTTTGGTACCATTAGAGAACTATGACTATGATGTTGCAAGCCATATAGTACAACTGTGTACATATCCATATAGTTGTATAGATATGTTGTTAGGACAAAAAAATATTCTTGATTCTTTTGAGAAAAAATGTCTATTTTAGACAATTTGATAGTTGATCCTTAGGTTTTTAGGCCTTCTGGATGTAATGGTGGGGTCATATTTGGCCCAAGGTGCTCTAAAAATTTAGCTACCACCAATATCTAGCAATTGTAAGCCTCATCTTGAAACCCTTCTAGATCTGAAAAAATATAATAAAATTTGACAAAATGAAAGGTAAATTTGATGCCCTAGATTTAATGTTGAGGTCCTTGAAACCCCCAATCATACCTAAAAAATATTCAAGCCAAATTGGGTCCCTCATATCTAGGAAGAAGTATACAACACTAAAACTTTGATATGATGTAGGAGTTAATGGTGATCTCCCAACACCTGAAGATCACCTTCAAGACAAAAATATCTTCCAAAAGAGAGAAATGGAAAGAATATCATGCTATGATTATGGATGCAAGATTGATAGATTGAATACATGAGATGTACATATGATTCCTTTCTTATAAATGTAAGTTGTGAGATAGGATTAGACAAGATCTTAACACATGTCTTAATCTTGTACAATTATACAAGTACCTCAATAGTATTAAATGACCTAGGAAACAAGCATTAAATAAAATCCAACTAGATAATATATGATGAGATCTTATCTAGACAACTACAACTTCCAGAAAATGCAAGTAGGACCTAAGTAAACTTAACATGTAAGTAGGACCCACTAATGACTAGATAGGTAAAGCACCTATTTGTACCAAAAATCCACACCAAAAATATAACACAAAATATTTTGAATACTATCATAAATATATTGTGATGCTTATCTTGAATTATTAAGTAATTACTGTAAAATATAACCCGATTTTTAAATTGCATAAATAGATCACAATGCCTTGCTTGACAACTTTAACAACTAAAACAAAGTTAAAAGCTGAATAATTATTTTTTATGAGTTAGTTTATTACATATTACTTTTTTTAGGGAGGTATGTTACACTCAATTCACAAATAAAATGTAGGTGTAATATACCAATAGCCCAAAATATAGGAAAGGTAAAATCCTTAAATAAAACACATCAAACTATGAGATAAAATTGAAATAAGCTAAACCACTTAGCAACAAGAGATATAGATTCACTAGGAGGTGGATGTGGATCATGGTGATCAATCTTGCACCAAGCATTTGAGATATCCAAGCCATAACGAAGAGGTTGCTACCTTATAACATGACATCTTCCTTATTTTCTTCCTTAGGTTGAGGAACACCTCTTATTAGAGAAAAATCCAAACTTAGATGAGGAACCTTGCCACTATCTAGCCAACTACAAGAAACCCTATTGCAAGGTTGATTTATATGATAAAGTGAAAACTTTTTAATTGAGACCTTAGTGCTAAAAAAGAGTCATGGAACTCATGAAAAAATTTCTTGGTGTGACCATTTTGTCTATAACCATATTTTCACCCTTAAGAAGGGGAAATTCCCCTTATAGAAGAAAAATGTGACATGAAAACAATAATGTACGGTTTATTAACTAATAGTAAGAGTCTTCAAGAATATAACTTCTATGGAAAATTTATTAGTTTGCACCTGAACCTGTAGAATAATATTAGAACTAATCATTGATTTAGTATACAAGGATAAATGTTAAGAAACATAAAAACTAAAAATAAATCTAATTTGACTTAATAAGATAGGGTCTACATGACACACTAGTAATGAAATATGAGTTAGTGAGGTTGGCTGAAAATATGCATTTGAATTCTAACATAAATATCATAATAAGGCTATTTTTCTATCTTTCCAAATACTAAAAAAAAGTTCCCATGGTGTGTAGACTAGACGATTAAGTCATTGAAAGACACAAAAAGTGGTTACAATTTTGAATCCATAGCTTTAAAACCTACATGATTAAGGGTAGGATATGTGGTTGAAGGCTATATGGATCATGTTATATAGACCTTGCAAATGAATTCCTAGCTAGCGTTGATTCCTTTGTATTAAAGAATACTAAATAAAATTTGTAGATTGAAAGCATCCTAAATTTGGGTGAATTTTATCGGTACCCATGGCTAAGAAAAGAGTTCAAGTCTAAAAGGCCTAAAAGATCATGTATTCAAGTCCAAGCAACCTAGGCCCATGAGGAAATTGGAATAGGTTCTTGAGTGCTTCCATATTACTATGAAAATGAAAAGGATTAGAAATGCTCAAGTGGATCAAATGAGATCCAATGGGAGACTATAATAAATTTACACGAAGAAAAATGAGAAATATTGGGCTCCAAAATGGCTATGTGTACAGTATGAAATCTCCATTGTCATTAGGTGTCTATGGATTATGAACCCCGTACGGTATTGAGGTTTTGAGTTATAAGAAAATTTAGAGTTTAGAAGGCTTGTAATTACATAAAGGAGTATCTATAGAGCACTTTCATTCTTTCCACTAAGGTTTTTGTATCTAAACTTATCTTGTGAAGCATTTCAAGATGAACCAACTCCATAATTGTCTAGAAAGAATCAAAATTTTGGTTGGAAATCCTTAATTTGACCTTGGTTGTAGGCCAAGGTAACCAATTTCTAGTGAAATCCCAATTCTCAAGCCATTAACATTCTTGGGAAACCAAAGATTGATATCATCTTAAAAAAAATTAATTCTTTTGGCAATAGAAGTGCCCTAGATTTAAACATGCACCATCATAATGAGCATGAATTGAAAGCCTAACCATTTCCAACTTGTGTTCCATAGAGATCCTAAAAGAGATGGAAACTTGTAGCAATATTTTGTATGCTTCATTATCTTCAAGAATCTCTATATTCCATTTAACTTATGAGGCCAATCTTTTGGTTATGTGCACCATTGAGACCAAACCCTCTGGAGTCATGGGGAAAAGAGAAAATTCTCAGGAAACTCTATGGAAACCTTTTATCAAAAAAGACAAAATATCCTTAGTAACTTCTCGAGATTCTAGTTAGAGGCATTTGAAGTAGCCCAGCAAGAAGAATGATAAACATGCAAAGTAACAAATGCAATAGTAAAAATCTAAAATTTCTAAACAATAAAGAAGGAGTTTGACTATCCATTATTATAATTTCTTCTCAACATTAACAATAATTGCTTTAAAAATGAGGAGCTTACTATCCATTACTATAATTTCTTCTTAACATTAACAATAATTGCTTAATAAAAAAGGAGTTTGACTATCCATTACTATAATTTCTTCTCAACATTAACAATAATTGCTTAATAAAAAAGAAGCTTGACTATCCATTACTATAATTTCTTCTCAACATTAACGATAATTGCTCACTAGAAAAAGAAGAAAAAAATGACAAACCAATCAATACAAAAGGGCCAAAGCTTGTAAATAATTTAAATTGCAGACAATAAACATATAAAAAACGTGATGAATGTTTCAACCATGGCAGTAAAGGTCAAAGCTCTTTAATAATGAACCCCACGAAAACAAAGCTTATCCACAATTCAATAATATGCTTTAGGAAAGAAAGTAAAAAAGTTTCTTGGCAGACCTGTCCCACAACACCCTAAAATCAAATTAATGATCCCTCCTCTGAATTACAGACCGACATCCTTCCACTTTTTCTAAACCATGGTATTTCACTCTGCAACAGCTAACTTATTCAGTCTGCTAAGAAAATTTTGTTTGGTGGTCCGATTTGCTTGATCACTGAGGGCATTTGGTTATTTACAAAGGATGGCAGTCAAGCGGCCAAGGCCCATGCAGAGCACACAGAGCAAGTCTGTTCTGATATTTGACAGCCCTTCAGAAAATAGATCAGTCTTCAAATATTTTCGTGTGCCGGTTGGATTTAAGTCTGGTAAATATGGCGGAATTCCTGAAGCAACAGAAGGGTGTTTGAGCCCAACTTCTCCATTGGATGTGAAAGGCTTTAGCAGACATTCGACAGGCGTAGGCCTTGGAATTCTTGTAGCTTCTGATCATAATAACAACAAAGAGCAAAGCAAGGCCATGCCCATTGTTTCTGTAAATCTGCCGTCTTGGAGTAAATCGGAGAGAGGAGATGAGAGTGGTGGAAGATTAAGCAGATGTAAAGAGATGGTTTTAGAAGATTCTGGGCCCTCAGCTTTATCCTCCTTTGAACCTGCTCATTTTCTGTACGCTTGTTATCTGTGCAGACGAAAATTGTCCCACCAGAAGGATATATACATGTATGGGTAAGATTTACACTAAACTTACGGCTGGGCTGTCAATACAGAATTCTACTTTCTCTAAGAAATTATGTATAAGTATTGAAATCTCCCGATCTTAATGGCTTTTATCTCACTTGTACTCAATTTTATATCAGATGTATAATATTATACTTTTATCTCACTTGTACTCAATTTTATATCAGATGTATACTCTTTTATAATGTTATATTCAGTTATGGTGATATGGTAGTTACCAAGTTTCAAATCGCACCTGAGTTTGTAGGCCATGTGTCTGTATTGGACCAATGTGTTTGTAGGATGTGTGTCTTTGTTAGGCTATTGTGTTTGTAGGTTTTCAGTCTTTGTTAGATCATTGAGCTCACAGATTTGAACAAAGATGATAATGTCTTGGGAATCGAAGCCCCCCTAATGATTTTGGCGATTAAAGTCATTAGGAAGAGATCCTTGTAAGTGATCTCTCTTGGCTTTAATTTTAACTTAGATGATGAGACGAAATATCACCATTGGGAAGAGATCCCTTGTAAGTTCTCTTTGAGCTATAATTTTAACCGAGACAGTTAGATAAAGAGAATAGACTAAACCGTAGATATTGATATCTATATATAATGTTGTTCTATATAAGAACTTTTTTGGATCGATCTCACAATTGTAATTTAATTTCAACATTTTTTTTAAACTTTTATAATAAACTATTAATGATGATTGTGCTATTGCTATCAAGATTCAACTGTAGTTTTACGAGTCAAACTCATTGGCCCATGTTTCATGAGTAGTGGTTCACAAGAACTCATCTCTCGTGGTAATGAATGGTCCACTTAGCACTCATTGCATCTAGGTGATACTCACAAAGGTGAAGCACTGGGCCTTCCCGGAGGTCACCCATCCTGGTACTACTCCAGCTCAAGTACACTTAACCACAGATTTTTCCCCAAAGTTAAGCCCACTTAGCTTGCAACCCTATTTGCAAAATCTTCAACAAGTGTTGTGCCTACACGATTGAATCTTGATAGCAATATCACAATTTGACATGCTGTGGAAAATACCTCCTACTTATTAATAATGAATTAATCAATTCTTTCTTTTTTTTAAGTTTGGTTTGATAGAACTCTACTAAATTCAATAATATTTTTACACCTCACTTGAAGAAATAATAAATAACTATTTATATTGGATCTTACGTTTTTACAATCTGGTGCTGTCATTAGCGTGCTTTGATCCACTAACCAAATATTTGAGCAGCAGTTTGACGTTGTAGACAATAAGATATATATTAACATGGTGGCATTCCATTTCTATTGTAAGTAAAAATATAACATGGAATGTAATGTATTGCAGAGGTGACAAGGCATTTTGCAGCGAGGAATGCAGATACCAGCAGATTGCAAGTGATGAGAAGGAGGAGGAAGATGCCTTGTACTAGTACTACTATTACTAATGCTGGATTTCCATTATATTTATACAAAGCACTGTCTGAGAAGCTTACGCGGAATATGAAGACCCCTGTCAAAGGCTTCGTACAATATTTGTAAAGATTGGATTATGATAGTTGACCAGCAATAGTGAAAGCAAGGTATAAAGACAATATTTCCATGTATCATATTACAGAAAATTTACAAGCCAAAGTAAGAGGTAAATAAGAGGGTGGAATAGTGAAGTATCTATTTTATCTTTGTAAATTACATGAAAGTATATAGTAAAATAATTGAAATTAACAAATAAATTTGTAAAAGATACATAATAGATGATGTTTCCAGTTTTTTATATGTTAATAGTGATATCTTTATAGAATTTGTCAATGTATTTGAAAAAAGTTAGTAGTTTCTGTATCAAATATTAGAAAATCGCATAATAAATTTGTAGTTTGTTGTAATTTGGATCAACTTTCAAATGTTAAAAAATAAAAGGGATGTAATTTTTGAGTTTAGAGAAATAGAGTCATGGATATGTGATTGAGTTGTTCTTCGATAAAACCATAAAGAAGGATGAAAAGGGAAAAGATAACATGTTTTTATTGTTTTTATAGTTTTTGTGTAAGAACTAGTGTGATCCTCCTAATGTATGCATACATAAAACCATTTATTACTAAAAAAGAGATCATAATGCATAGCGTTGTTGAGGATTTAGACATACTTTGACCTCCTCAATATTTGCATGTAACCCTTAAGGTGTAAGATATATGATCAAGCTATACTTTAAGAAATGAAATATTTAGTAAAAGTCTATAGAAACTCTTGTAAATCTATGACAAAGAAGCATAGTATTATAAGAATTTATTTTATATTGAAAATAAATTTTAGAGTGGATGATAATATTTTCTTTAAAAAAAAATTTTTTTTGGCAAGTCAAAGACTTTTTTTATTATTAATATATAACTTTATGGTGATTCATAATATAATTTTTTTATCAATACATAACTGTTAAACAAAATTATTCAAATGGAGAAAGTATATACAAATAAATTAGCTCTTGATGATCTTGAAAGATGAGGGCCCAAATTTTATATACAATAGTGCAATATATGTTCATCTTAAAGAATTTAAATTTCTAACTTGAGACAATTTTGTTTCAAGATTAAAAAATATATATCAGATATGATCAAATTGGATACTTCTAAAAAACCTAAAAATAACCAAATCTAATGAATAGAAATGTTAAAACAACCAAATTTAATAATATTCTTAGCCTAAAATATAAGTTAAATATAAGCATTGTGAAAGATCATATAATAAAAGACAATATAAATTGATTATATTTTGTCCCATATAAATGGTGAAGCATGAAAGTACAATAGTTTGTAAATATGTTATGCAAAAACCATCATATAGTAATCATTAGAAATAGTGCCATGAATAATTATCATCATGGCTAAATAATAGTTATAGAAGCATTTTTGTAAAACATATTATGCATGAGGGTTACTTATTTATGTCAATAATCTAGTGCAATCATGAATATTTTAAGGATTCATGTACTGCAAAATTATGTTATTGTATGACCTATAAATCTTTGCACAACATATGCCCCTTAATCTGGAAGCTATTAAAATACAAATAAAATATGTATACAACTTGATGAGGGACATTCTAGGAAGAAATGATGATTTAATAAAATTTTATTGAAATAATCTCTTTCTCTCTCTATATATATATATGGATTTTCATTAAAATAGGGAATATGTCTTTTATTATAAATATTTATGTAATATATGCTCTTTATGGGGAGAGTTGGTAAAAATAAAAATAAAATACTTTTGTAACTTGATGAGAGACATTCTTAGAAGAAATAATAATTTAGGAACATTTGGTTGTGATATTAATCTAAAATATATTGCATTGATTGGGATATTGATCTAAAATATATCACAATGAAATATAGCAATCTTTTCTTTAAATGGGAATACAAATTTTATTGTATATAAAAAAGTGAAACATAACTTGGTCACTTTCATTTTTGTGTATTATCTTTGTGATAATAGATTTATATCACTTTTACTATGCTCCAACAACAAGAGTTCATGGGCCACCAAGTAGAAAAAGTTAGAGATGATTGTAATAGGTGTTCCACCTAATCAAGTAATAATATAGATTTTTGTTAGGATGGACTCAAAGGGGATGTTCAAAGTTTTGTAATGTAATACATGGTATGCCAACAAACTAAAGAGGGGACGATTAAGACATTGGTTTTTTTGTAACACCAAAGGTAAGAGGAGGTATCTATGGATTTCATCAAAGGAATTTTTAGGTATCTAGAACAAAATTTTAATCATGGTGATAGTGGATTGAACCACCAAATATACACAATATTGTGCTTTGTTGCATCTCTTTGTAGCAAGCACTATAGAAAAACCCTCCAAGGATACTATTTAGAAATTGTATGGGAATCCAAATTTATAGTAAGTGATTGTAATCCTATGTTTACAAATAATTTTGAGACACCTTATTTTAATGCATGTTTGATCACTTAACTTTCTCATATATCATCATATCATCCCTAATCAAATGGACAAAATAAGATGGTAAGCTAGTACTTAGAGGGTTATCTCTTGAAAAAAAAAAATAGATAAACAAGAGATATGGGTGCGATGGTTGCCACTAATAGAATGATTGTGTAACACCTATTTTCATTTTTTATCCAAAATGTCTTTATTTTTGGCTCTATATGGCTACCATCCAGTATAAATCACCTCTTCTCTATGAGCACACCTAAAGATCCAAATAGTTGAAGAACACATCCAACATCAATGGAATACATACTTGTTATCATCAAAAAAATTACCTCTTCTTTGTGAGCTTATGGGGCGATTTTGGCAATGCCATTATCTCATGCATTCAAGCCTATAATCCAATCAACAATTATTGGGTCACAAAGATTAGTAACCATTCAAGTTAAATGAAAAAAAAAATCTCAAAGGTGAGAAAAAAATAAAAGATCAAGGTAAGTGCAAGAAGTTGGGTCTACTTTTAGGGGAAGTGTCATCTTTTAGCTTTAAAATAGGTACCCATTCATTTTTTAGAATATGTACCCATTTTAAAGTGGGTACTCATTCCAAAAAGTTTGAAAATCACAATCCATATTTTTCATTTGGATTTAGAATCAGAAAAGGCATGGTAACCCAACCCTTAGCCTTGGACCTACAAGTACAAGGTCATGGCAATGTCGAGAGAAAAAATTGACTATGTCAATATGGTTGGCAACTCTATTTTCATAGTTATTTTGTGAAATTAAAGCCTATTATAGGTGAGACTGTGTAGATTTAAAATGTGTATTTTTTTTACAATTTGATTTTTTTTTAATTTTTCAAGAAATTTTTGATGAAACTAGTCCATAAACTTGAAATAATAGGTTTTTTTTTTTTAATAAGTTTTTTATTTTTTACAATTTTTGAAAAAAATATATGTCAACAATCTACACACAATTCTTTTCAATTTCAAAAAAGTAATAAAAATTGATAAGTTTCTAGGTCTAATTATGCTTGCCATACACAAGGGACTTTCAAAATAGAAATTACAGAAAATAAAAAATATATACTTAGAAAAAAATTATAAAAAAATATCCTCAACAATTTTTGGTCTTACAGATCTTTTCCCAAGAGGATTCAAAAAAAATATTTTATTTAGTTCAAAATATGGTTGTCGTACACATGCACGGTATGGTCTTGAAAAAATGACTTTTAAATAGTGGTTTACAGACATGCTTGTTAAAAATCATTTTATATCATTTGGGTATTAAAATAAATTACATATTTGGAAACTAGAATGTGATTACTACATTTCATATTATTGACTTTTTTAAGATTCAATCTTTAAGTACTTCAAATTTTTAGATCAAATCTAACAAATTCTGAAAAATGAGGAAAAACACTTCCACTTTTTGGCCAAAAAGTGGACTCAACTTCTTGCACACACCCATCATAACAATTGTAGTAAACTCTTACTTTTGAATTTAGTATCAAACAAGTTGACAAAAAGACAATGAATTGGTACAAGTAAAAACACAAAAACTTGTAAGTGTAGGCTATTCCTTCTTTTGGAATATTCCTATTTTTTCACATGGATACTCCTATTTTAGAGATAATATTTTTTAGGCGTGTCTCCCTTCTTACTTATAGTTTCACTAATTTTTACATGCCACTACTTTTAGATCAATGGAGTTGTAGCCTATTCTTAGGCCCCTTCACCATGATTCTAGGAGACAATTGATCTCATTTGCACTATAAATATGTATATCTATTATGTGTTTATACATTGAGAGTTACTCAATTTATTTGTGTTAATTCCTTTGTTGCATCATTTTTTTGTTTTTCAACTTGTAGGGCATGTGATTTATTGACTCGTGTAGCCCAACCAATATTTACATTCTATCCAAAATATTTTATTATTCTCACATGGTACGAAATTGCAATCTAGTTTGAACTTTGGTTTGGTTTTTTTAATGCAAGTTCACATTTTTTAAAAAGTATTTGCATTTATTATAGAATTGCATATTGCCTATATTCTTCTATATGTTGGTTACAAATTTTTTAACGATTATAAAACGATATTGACACAAAAAAGACATAATCGGGGGTGAAGAAAATTGATTCTTTGTATTGGTGTGTGGATATGACATTACATTTTTATCTTACATGCCACCTTTTGTACTTGCAATGAAAGGAAAAGATGAACCTAGAAATACCTCCAAGAATAAGCATGCACCTTAAGTATCTTATGTTTCTTTTTAAATTAGATTTCAACAACTTGATACAAGCACATAGTACTATGCCATTAAAGTGGAAACTGGTATAGTTGATTTCTCATCATATTAACCCTTAGAGAAAAGATAATGTAGTTTGTAGATCTAAGTAAATTTCAGCATCATAGTGACATGTAAATTAACATTTTGAGAACATGAAAGATGAAGCATAGAAGACCAAAATACATAAGAGAAGAAACACCAATATATGTTGAGAAAACCCTTTTGGATAAAAAAACTCCACTCTCCCAAGAATCAAACCAATGTATTAATCTACAAAAAACAATGTTACAATACACTTGAAAGATCTAAGCCTTAATATGGAGATTTGCATCTTGCTCTTCTTTGGAGGAAATAAAATAGAATAATCCCTATAAATGAATAACTCTCATCTCAACTACTCAAGAAAAATCTCATATTTATAAAGCTTGCAATGCATAATTTAAAAATTTCCAAATCCAACACCCAAGCATGAAGATGCAACATGGAAGGTTCCAAACACACCATACATATAAAATGGTAACCTTCCAATTGTCAACACATCCAAATATACAACTACCAATTGTCACCAAACATTCACATACAAAATCACACTTACCAAAATATAACTACACCTCCAAGGTGCCCATATTCCATGCAATCTCAACATGAAATTATAAAGTGTCTAAATGTACAACTCCACCTATAATAGAAACTTCCAATTTGACATGAGTTAACAATCAACTATGACACTAGTCTACTGATACAAAGTGGGACACCGACATCATAAAAAATGTAAACCATTCCAACCATGCCACTTCACATGTGTGGAGACAACTCAAGTTGGCACTCCCATAAATAACATCATCGGGTGCACATATAATTAAGTAATGTAGGAAAATAAACTTAAGACAAATTAAATAAATAATCACAAAATAAATACTAGGACTCCAAAGGTTGAGACACCTTAATCCCAACATTCTCACACTTTTCAAACACCTTTGAAGATCCAATTGAAATAAAAGGATTTTAACTTTGAGGATCCAAACAATGAAACAACATCATCACAGTTATCCATGAAACCATATGAATCTCCAACATACTCTCATTATCTAACAATATACCTACAAAAACATCTAATATTTCCACCATATCTCACAAGAACTCTACTCATCCATTAACATGCCACCTATGGAAGACAAAGGAACAAGCCAAGGTGAAAATGCATTAATCCAAAGAACATAAGCATCAAATCCAAGTTATAACAAAAGGCTCCAGGTTGTTTTCATAACTCCACTATGCTCAAGAGCTTTACATAAGCACTAATGTATCCAACTTCATTCCCATTATTGGAACACAAATCTTAAGTCAAGATTTCATCCAAAACAAGATCAAACATGAATGTTCCAAAATAGTTAGAACAAAAAGCACAAGTGATTTTCTACATCCAATTACAACCACATGACTAGAAATATAAATTGTATACACCTAAAAATGGTCACATCTCAATAGTCTGGTAATTAATTAAATATTTTTAATATTTAATTAAATCTCTGAATTCAATCTGCGTATAAATAAATCTAAATAAATTATTTATATTGTTCATTATTTCATTTTGATTAAATAAATAAGTTTATTTAATCACTTTTCTTATCCATTTCTTAATTAATTAAATAAAGATTATGATTTATTTATATTAATTATCATGTAATCTTGGCTTGAATATTTTATTCAAATAAAGATTAAATATTATTCTTTTAAATTCCATTCACAATTAAATATTCCAAATATTTAATTGATTCTTCTAAAGTCTATTCGCAATTAAATATTCCAAATATTTAATTAAATCTTCTAATGTCCATTCACATCAAATATTTCAAAAATGTTTTAAATCCTCAAACTCATATAAAATTAAATAAATTTATTTATTTAATTTGGATTATCAACAACAACTATGAAACAACTTCAAAATAGAAAATTAACAAATTTCTTTGTTTCTAAGCAAAGTTGTTCTTGTGGGTTGAAGAAAAAACTCCATTCTTCTCTCCAACCTCCCAACATCTTTCATCTTCCTCTCAACCTCTCAATCTTTCACCATTCAAAATTACTAGACAATCTCACAGCCATTGATCTTTTCTAGCCAAGCTCTTGCCTGTAAAAATCTATAAAAGGGACTGTCGGGTCTCTGAAAAGAAAAAGAGAAGCTTGCATATAAGAAAACTATAGTCAATCAGCCTTCCAGCATCCATAGCCTCTAGAATCATAGCATAGCATACCTTAGCATATTAGCAATCCATATCATGGCCTATCATCCTCATATCATAGCTTCAAAAGCATTCATAATCTACAGTGCCTATGCATAATCTACAGCCCCTGTGCATATCCACAAACCAACATTTCACTCCACTAGCATATAGGATAGAGAAGTACTCTCCCTTTGCATACTCATTCTGCAGGTTTCCATTCTGAGAAGCTTTGCTTATACAATCTAAGAGCAGCAGCTTCAAGCAAATCACTGGAGATAGAGGACAATGGAACGATTCTGAAGAAGCTTTGTTTGATTTCTTTGATTTCATTCTATTTAGCTTTCTTTAGTTTAATGTTGCATTGGTGTGTTTTTTTCATATCATTTTGATACTAACATTTCCCACACACATTTTTGGCACCCACCGTGGGGCTCTTGCCCCAATTTTAACATCTTTTCGCAGATTTTTCTGACAGGTTATGGCTGGAAGAGCGTATTAGCACATTAAACATGCTTCAGCGCATATTACACCCATTTTAGCTTTTACTCTATTTTAGCACTCTTTAACTCTGTTTCAGTGCTCTTTAATGATTCCATAGTGCCTTTTAAGGATTCTATAGTGCCCTTTAAGGATTCTATAGTGCCCATTAAGGATTCTATAGCGCCCTTTAATGATTATGTAGCGCTATTTGTAGTTTCCTTAGAGCATTTTTGTTTTAGCGCTCTTGATGTCTGTTTTAGCGCATTTTTCTATTTTAGCATAGAATTTGTAAGTCTGCAATTGTAATCTGTAACTTGAGTAAGATTTGACTAGATCCAACATGACTACGGCCAGTAAGAGCTTTAAAAAAATAACCAATCCTGGGATAGTCACTTAATTGGAATGAATCAATCCTAGGATAATCACTTAATTCAAAATCAAGCAATCCTAGGATAGTCACCTCATTTTCTATGTTGGACTAAAAAGAACTCCATGTCTTTGTGAAGCAATATCTTCACCTAGCATAGAAAATTGTTTATTTGGGCTTAAAATTGAACTCTTGCTTGCTATGATTAAACGGTGATAGGCCTATGCTCTCCCCTTAACTGGGTGATCAAAATTCTAGACTCATCTATTCTATTTCATGCAATTTTAAGCTTTGTTAAAACCTTTTAGAAGGCCTGTCGTAGTGGGAAAAAGTACTCACCCTACGGGAATGACCTAAGTGGGAACAACTAAAGCCAAGTTTTCCAAATCACTTGAATCAAATGCGGATGGTTGATGAAAATCCCATTCGACGGTAGTGTGCATTGATAACCATCCCAAAAGCCTTTGTTCTAAAGGTTGGGAGGTCTCTCGAGGGAGTATATCATTTTCCGCACTAAACAGAAACCCATATTATGAACTTTAGAACTAGTGGCTAACTTATCAGTTTTTGAACACCGTAATTCTCATAGTGCAAGGGGAGGGAAGAATCTACCCCCAAGATACTCACCATATAACTGCCAAGGACCATTTGCTCAAGGGATCCGGTATCCACTTACGTCACTCTGAGTATGTGCCTAGAAAAGACAAAAACATAGGTGCCCCTTTGGGGGTGACACGGCTGTATGATTTGACACAGTTCTAAGATGTGGGTTGTTGATTATTATGGTGACCTACCTAAGTACTAAGAGTGAGTCTATTTACTTTATTTTATCATTGGTTCTTGAAACAATTATTCTACAACTTGCTTGATGTGTCTTTAAAACATTAATTCAGTAAAGATCATCCAAAACTCACAATTACATTGATTACTCTCATGTTAAGAGATTGGAAATCCACAACCTTTGTTAAGAAATCCATTCTCAAACAAATCAAAAAGCCAAAGAAACCACTTAGCTACAAGAAACTATTGAGGAAAAGACGATTCTTGTACCAAAGTCGAAGGGTTTTACTTGAACATAGAACCTTTTATCCATCGATATCATGACTGTGTTAGAGGTTTCACTGATGATTATGATGTAGAACCATTATACTCATGAGCTTTCTTTCAAAGAAGAGCCCTTTCTCAAAGGCACAACCATAGTCAGCGTATTCATTCTTCTTATATTCCCCAACCTACAATTGTATATTCTACTCGTCCGAATCAATTTCTGCAATAGAGAACTCAATTACATTAGGCATTTATGGGTATGTGCAGGATCATGGTATGCCAAAAAGTGGCAATATTTGTAGGGTATGTGGCTGACGACTTTTTTTTCACCCAAAATTAATGAAACGAAAAGGGTTTTTAGAGGAGATTCTCAGCTTTCCAAAAATATAAATTATGATTTAATTTGAATTTAATAAATAATTATTATTCATTTCTATTAGAATTACGACTAAAGTCCCATCGATAGGCTGATTGAAAAACATCTATAACTTTCAACGGTATCATATTTTTGAATCCAAAACATGCACATTCTATGCTTTACATACTATAGGATTAAAAAATAAAAATTAAATTTCATGAATTTTGACCAAGTTAAGGTGGTCGACGAGTTTTATATTTTCTAAAAGTTGTAATAAAAAAATCATAATTAATTATTTACTTGGAAAAATTACAAAAAAATATGCATCACATCCGAACATGAGTCCTCTACTTATATATAAAATCTTACAAAAATATTATCATTTTATTATGGTTAGGGTGGTCGACAGACACCTACTTCTTATTTTTCCCTGAAATTTAAGTACTCATTGAAATTTCAAATTTTCACCAAATAGATTTTATTTATTTTTAAATAAACCTAGTATTTTAGAAACTACATTCAATTTTCTACAAATTCTATTCTTACATATTTTTGAAATAATATAGATAACTTATTCAAATATTTACGTCAAGTTGCCTAACACTGATTTTTCTGAATTTTTTGCCACTTAAGGGCCTGTTTGGCATACCATGATCCTGCACATGCCCTTATCATAAATCCATCTTTTTACGAAGCTACGATCAAACTTCATAAAGTGCAAAATCATTTTTTTCTTGATATTTTGCTTAAATTCCCACCAACAGGATTTTCATCCTTTCAATCAGGGACAACATG
Source organism: Sequoia sempervirens (assembly GCA_007258455.2). NCBI lineage: Eukaryota > Viridiplantae > Streptophyta > Pinopsida > Cupressales > Cupressaceae > Sequoia > Sequoia sempervirens. The sequence goes on along the minus strand of VDFB02000013.1, from coordinate 31,677,553 downwards.
AGCTAAAGATTAGAAATCTTTTAAAGTCAGAATCTTCATTCTATCCTAACTTTCATAACCATCAAAAAATTGCACTATTTTATTTTGTTGTCACGAGATCTCAAAAGCACATAGAAAAAGACGAAAGAGAAAGTACCACAAGCAAAATGGGTGATAATAGTGAGAAGGAAGAGAATCCATTTCATACTGAAGAGATAACAGAAGAAAAACTTCAAGAAGTAGAGCAAGATACACAATTCCATACTTTTATGGAAAGGATTTTAGAACGAAACAAAGAAAGATATTTGCTCTCATTAGCTAATCAGGGAGCTAAGTTACCTACCAATTTTGATATAGAAGGGATTAAAGAGAATCCTAAAACTCCTCCTAATGATTTTAGTGCCCTTACTCAACAGATAAAAGAATTACAAGGGCAAATAAAGGAAATGCAAGGGGGTGCAACAAAGAAGTATGTTTTGGATGACATATGTCCTTATCCATTTGATAGGAGACTTCAAATGATTCATTTTCCAAAACATTGTGAAATCCCTAAATTTGATAGGTACAATGGAAAAACTGACCCCATTGAACATGTGAGGGATTTCCGAAATATGAGTCTAGAATTCACTTATGAAGATACCTACTTAATGCGATTGTTTCCACAAAGTTTGGGTGGACAATCCATGGAGTGGCTTTCCAAGATCACTCCCCCCATCAAAACCTTTGAGGAGTTAATAAATCAGTTTATATCACAATACACCTACAACATCCAACACTAGATAACCATGCTTGATCTTTGTAAAGTGAAACAAAAAGTAGGGGAATCTTTCACTACATTTTTGCAAAGATGGAGAAGATTGTTTGCACAATATTCCCGTCTTGTTCCTGAAAAGGAAAAGATGGATATCTTCATCAATAGCCTAGATCAAGAACTAAGCTACAGGCTTAATCTTCATTGTCCTCCTAACTTTGAAAAATTGATTGAAAATGCAATCACCATTGAAGGGGCCTTAGTCAAAAGAGGAGTGATAAAACTTGATAATCCAAGTTCATCCAACCATAACAACAATGATAAAACAAGGTTTTGGAACGAAATAAAAATGTTGTCAATGATGGTATAGTGGATGCAAACAATCTACGAACAAGACCATCTATCTTCAACCTATCAAGTGCTCCACGAAACAACCAACAAGGAAATACCAACCAACAAGGAAACAACAATCAACAAGGAAAAAACTCCAACCAAGAAAGCATGACCAATCAAAACAACAACGATAATCGTGGTAATTTCAATAACAATCTTGGCAATACCCAAACATCAAATCTACCAAGACCTCCATTCTTTTCAAATCGACAGAATTTTACCACTTTGGGTCAATCTCTTGAGTCTTCTCTCAAGGAGCTTCTCGATAATAAGGTTATCACCTTACCACCACAAAGATATTATGAGCCACGAGTCAAACCACCATCATGGAATGACTCGTATTATTGCAATTATCATCGATGTAAAGGTCATAGGACAAATAACTGTCAAGCCTTGTGAAATCTAGTACAAGATTTAATTGACAATGGCACCATCACAATTGAAGGACATCATACCAATGACGATCATCAAGCATTCAAAGATCCTTTACCAAACTATCAAAAGGGGGAAACATCATATACCAAAGCAAAAATTATAAATAACGTTGAAGACAACATAATCCGCCACATCTATGCAGATAATCAATGGGTTAATGTTATCAAAATCAAGGAAAAACAAGAATATCAATAGGTTAATGTGACTACGAGAGGACAAGCAAAAGTTGTCCTAAAAGGTAGTTCATCTAAGACAGCTATTCCTCCTCCAAGTCATTATAATCTAGTTGATCAATTGAGAAAAACATCAGCTCAAATCTCCATCCTTGAACTTCTCAAAATATCCCCCGTACATAAGAATATTTTGGAAGAAGCTCTTGTAAACATAGTCGTCGACACAGATCTGGATGTAGACAAATTTCAAGCCATGGTGGGACATTTTTCTTGCCCCACTTGTCTTTCATTCTCTGAAAAAGATGATGCCTCCATGACACATCCGCATAATTCATCACTTTATCTTGAAGTCATGATCCATAAACACTGAATCAGACGTGTTTTGATAGATGGGGGAGTCGGTTTAAACATTTTTACCCTAAAGCTAATACATGCCTTAGGAATATCAAAAAATTCCATTGATCCACGAAGAAAAAGAACTATCAAGGCATATGATGATGAAGAAAGAGCTTCTAAAGGACTAATAATGCTACCTATCAGAGTGGGACCTGTTGTGAAAAATACCTTTTTGTCGGGTTCTAGATAGTGATCTTTCCTATAACATACTTTTGGGTCATCCATGGATTCATGATATGTAGGCAGTACCATCAACATACCATCAATGCCTCAAGTTTCCATATGATGGACAAGAAATAACTATACAATCTAACTACAATAGTACCCAAACTTGTTCAAATCTCCGAGCAACTCAAGACATTTTTGTGCCGCATAATAGGGAGGCTCTTACTATTTCTTCCTTTGATCTACAAGGCCAATTGCAAGAATTGACGAAGAATCTTGACACCAAGCTACATTTAAAAGACAAAGGAGTAAGTGAATATTTGATATGCCTTTCTAGCTTACCTCCTTCTCCGAGGTCATATGGTCATCCAACCTTATCAAATCAAAAGATCGCAAAAGCCTCTACATCACAAGCTTTTGTGCCAATCACAAAGTTTGATGGAAAATTCATTAAAGCTAACACCACTGAGGAAGAAGCCAAAGATAGGGACATCCTAAGTTGGCTATACAAAGATGATGATGAATCTCTCTTGCACATCAAGTTACCTACCGAACAATATGGTAAAGGGTATACCATCATACAAAGAATGGGATATGAAGGAAATGGTCCTATAGGAAAAAGAAAAGAAGGAATCATTGAGCCAATTCAACCTATTTCAATACATCCAAAAGATAAAACAGGATTTGGATATGGTAAGGATACAGAAGAGTCAACTTCACAGCAAGCACAACAAACTCATGAAGGAGAATCAATTTCAAATAAATCCCATGAAGATGTCACTCTACAAAAAATTTATGAATCAGTTTTCCAATTACAGAATGGTTCAGACACTAATTCTAATGAATATGAATGGGACACCATCTATAATGATGAATTTTGGAGAGACAAACAAGTTGATACCATACACAAATATGCACCCGTTCTCATAAAAGGAGAAAGCTCAGGAACACAATCACTTGAATTTGAATCACGATATGGCGATGACTCAACTGAGGATGATTCAAATTTTAACGAGATTGATAATTGATAGGAGAATACCATTATAGACCTTTTCCATCATGAAAATGACAACCATGTCATGACTTTGACAACTCAAGACTTTGTCCAACCTAATGATCCCATAGCTTTAGTCTATCCGGAACTTATTGATTGGGACAACGATGCACCTATCCATATCCCTACATTCCATGATGATGAGGATATTGTAAATTTCCTTTGTTCATCTAATCAAGAAAACAATTGTTCCATCAAAGAATCCCATACTCAATATTTTGATAGGGAGGGTGTCAAGTCTCTTAGCTGCAAAAATGAAATAAAAGATGGATCTATCAGTGAAAACTGAAAAACGGCAATGGTAGATCACAACAAGAGAAAAATAAAGAGTGAATCCAATGGTGAAAACCTTTTTGAGGCATTAAAGGATGAGAAACTTGACACTCTTCCCAAACATTATCAAGAAAGATCTTCTGTTTTGATTGAGCCAACAGAATCAACCAACATAGGTACAACAGAGCAGCCAAAAATCTTGCAACTTGCAGCATCATTAACAGTGGGAGAAGTACTGAAATTCATATAGTTCTTGAAGGAGAATCAAATCAACTTTGCTTGGTCATATGCTGATATGCCAGGGTTAGATCCTAATCTAATAATGCATCATCTATCTATAAACATAGGGGCAAAACATGTGAAGCAAAAACTCAGAAAAATGCATCCACATGTTGCATTATTGGTTAAAGAAGAGTTAAAGAAGCTTTTAGATGTTGGATTCATTCAGTCTATTGACTATGCAGAATGGATCTCCAATATCGTACCTGTTTCAAAGCTAGACGGAAGGATTAGAATTTGTACAGATTTCAGAGATTTGAACAAAGCATGTCCCAAAGATGATTTCCCTTTGCCAAACATAGATATGATTGTTGATTTAACTGTTGGCCATGCAATGTATTCATTAATGGATGGATTTTTAGGATATAACCAGATAAAGATTGCACCAGAGGATCAAGATAAAATAGCGTTCATGTGCCCTTGGGGTACCTATTGTTGGAATGTCATGCCATTTGGGCTTAAGAATGCAGGAGCGACTTATCAAAGAGCAATGACCACCATTTTTCATGATATGATGCATACATTCATGGAAGATTACGTCAATGATCTCCTTGCCAAATCCAACACAAGAGAAGGACATCTAGAAATCTTGTCAAAGATCTTTATCAGAATGGAGAAGTTCAATGTTCGACTCAATCCAAAGAAATGTGTCTTCAGCATTAAATCTGGAAAACTCCTGGGATAGATTGTTTCAGAAAAGGGCATAGAGGTTGATCCAGGAAAAGTACAAGCTATAATGGACATGTCGCCACCACAAAATATCAGTCAACTCTGATCACTGCAAGGACGACTACAATCCATGAGGAGGTTTATAGCTCAACTGGCAAACAAAATCTTACCATTTACACATCTATTGCATAAAAATGTCCCATTCAAGTGGGAGGAAAAGTGTGAAGCATCATTTAATCATATCAAGCAATATCTCATGAATACACCAGTCCTAATTCCACCAGTTCCAGGAAAGCTGCTCATACTTTATATTTCAGCAACAGAAGTATCCTTGGGAGCATTCTAGCACAAGAGGATTCTACAGGCAAAGAAAGAGCCATATACTATATCAGCAGAACTTTAACAAGTCATGAACTAAACTACACTTTCATTGAAAAAGCTTGCCTAGCAGTAGGGTTTGCTTCCCAAAAGTTGTGCCACTATATGTTGGCTCATACAGTTAAGTTGATAACCAAAATCGATCCACTAAAATACCTCTTAAGCAAAGCTACCTTAACAGGAAGACTTTCAAAATGGGTAATGATCTTAAGTGAGTTTGAAATTCACTATGTAGATCAAAGAGCTATAAAAGGACAGGTCATAGCAGATCAATTGGCCGAAGCACCTTTACAAGAAGAAAACCCAATGCACATTGAATTTCCTGATGCAGACGTCTTCACAGCAACAATTAAGAAATTATGGACATTGTACTTTGATGGATCTTACATGCAACATGGCTCGGGGGCAGGGATTCTTTTTGTCACACCTAAAGGACATATCATTCCAAAATCATATTGGTTGATGTTTCCCTACACAAATAACATAGCTGAATATGAAGCATTGCTCACAGGAATGAAGATAGCATTGGAATAGCGGATTACAGAGCTGCAAGTCTACGGTGATTCACAACTTGTCATTAATCAAATCAATGATGATTATCATACTAAAGATGATAAGCTGCTACCTTACAAGAACATGGTGGATGATTTTAAAAAGTATTTTGTGGCAATCAAGTTTTCGCAAATCCCAAGGATTGATAATAAAGTTGTAGATGCAATGGCTACAATTGCTTCCTTGTTACAATTATCAGAAAATAAAAAATGGTACGAATTCTTGGTGGAATAATTGTTTTCTCCCGCCTATGATAATCCTGAGACCCAAGTCATATGCCATTTAACCGGTTTTGATTCACCTTTATATGGCAAGATTTATACCTACCTGAAAAATAACATTTTACCTTCGGACTTATCCTGAAACCAAAAAAGGAATTTCATACACCAATCATCTCGTTATACCTTGATCACCGATATCCTTTACCAACGTGGTCTTGATGGTACGCTCCTTCGATGTCTTGAACGTGACGAATCTAAAAAAGCTTTACAAGAGGTTCATGGTGGTATTTGTGGAACTCATTCAAGTGGTTTAACCTTAGCCAAGAAACTTGTTAGAATGGGATATTATTGGCCTACCATGGAGAGAGAATCTTTTACTTTTTTCAAGAGGTGTTCTAAATGCCATATCCATGAGAATCTTATTCATGCACCTACACAGGAACTGTAGCCTTTCACTCCAACATGGCCTTTTTCTCATTAGGGACTAGATCTTGCTAGCAAAATTCATCATTCATCATCAAATGGGCATAAATTCATCATCATGACTACAGAGTATTTTACAAAATGGATCGAAGTTGTTCCTTTAACGACCATGACCGGTAAACAAATCTCTTCATTTATCTTGAATTATATCATCTGTCGATATGGAATTTCTAATTCTATCATCACTGATAATGGGAGGCCTTTCAAGAATCAGGATGTTGATGAACTTTGTGAAAGATTTCACATCCAACACAGGTTCTCTACACCTTACTATCCACAAGGAAATGGTCAAGAAAAAGCTTCAAACAAAACAATCTTGAAGATCTTGAAGAAGACGATAAATGATGTCAGTCGTGATTGGCATGTCTAGTTAAATCTATCTTTGTGGGCATACAGAACCAGCATTCGCACACCAACAGGAGCTACCCCATATGCCTTGGTATATGGAGCATAAGCAATCTTACCATTAGAGGTTGAAATACCTTCGCTTAGGGTCTCACTCAAAGGATTGATAAATGATGAAGACTATCGAGTATCTCGTCTGCAAGAGCTAGAATTGTTAGATGAAAGACGTCAACATGCAGCTGATCATTTGAAGGGTTATCAACAAGTTATGTCTCGTAGCTACAATCACAAAGTTAAACCACAGACATTTCAAGTAGGTGATTTAGTCTTGAAAGAAAATCCACGCAATCAACAAGACAGAGAAAAGAAAGGAAAATTTGAACCAAATTGGCTTGGTCCATTTGTCATCATTGCAGCATATGGTTCTAGAGCATATCAGTTATCTACATCAGAAGGGGACCTATTTGAAGAACCGATCAATAGCATTCATCAAAAAAAGTCCTGAAAAAATACATAAAAATCAAAAAAAGTCCTAAAATAAAAATAAAAATAAAAATAACAACAAAAAGTTCACATGATCTAAAAAAGTGCAATAAAAACAAGTGGTGAAAACCTGGCAAATAGGCGCTACTTGTGATCAAAATGGGCTCCTCTATCTATTAGCTTATGTCTTCCATTCACTTTACGACATCATCTATCTATATCTATCATCTATACATATCTATCATATCCATATCATGCAACAAGAATCCTTGTGTTTCATCATGGCTTGATGAAATTTGTACATATCCATACTATTCAAGTTGTGTTTAGACTGGGGGCAAAAACATAGACTAAACAAGAAAGGGGCAACGAACTTTTAGAACATCACAAACGGACAAATGACGGTTTGACAAAAGCACAACATACATTGATGCATCAAATCAATCACAACACCAAAACGATTACTCAATGCCAATGAAATCAAACAACATGGTCAAAACAACGTTAATCAAAACACAAACATCAATGTTGATAACCAAGTTGGATGATCTTAATCTGAATAATTTTTGGAATACTTTAAGCAAAATTTGAATTGTTGGTTGATTATCTATCATATCTCTAGAGCAATTCAATGATGTATTGAACTAGAAAGGCAAGGAAGGAGTATGATTTTTCTTTGTCTGTTGTTTGTGAGGAAATCATTAGTACTATGAAAATTGGTCATGAGACTAGCTCTACTAAGTATCATTGATGACATTTCAAAATTTGCATGGGAAATGGGTTAACTCTTGTCTGTTTATGCAAGTAATACTCAGGTCATCTTGGTTCAATTATACCTAGATGCTTGTATTATCTTGCTATATCAAAAATTCATGAAAGCAATACTCAGGTCATCACTAGTGCTAACATACCCTTTGATGCTTGTATTAACTTTCAACATTTCAATGCTCTATGATGACACAAAAAGAACAAATAAGCTCTCAGAATGGCAATATTGTACAGATACCCTGCATGGTTAGTATAGATTATATTCATTTTAGAATCTACATTTTGCATTTATAAGAAAGCTGGCAAAGTATCAAAGTTTCATATCTTTCCAATAAATGACTAAGTATATTTGACATTCACAAGACACCTCCAATGAAGCCTGCAAGCACAGAGGGTAAGGGTGCATACGAATCCGTCATCTCTGCCCATGAGATATAATATCTTGCAATATGATTATCTCTTAATATCCGCCTCAAAGCATCGGTACCTCCCACCTCTCAGCTATCAAATCTCACTATCTCACCCATCACTGGAATCTTCAGGATGCAATACACATCCTCAGGAGTCACGGTAATCTCTCCTATCGGAAAATTAAAGGTGTTCGTGTCACTGTGCCACCTCTCCGCAAGTGCTATCAATAAGGCTCTGTTGAGACGCACCTCAAGCATGTCAAGTAATGAGGTCAATCCACATGCCTCGATCACATCTCTATCCGCCTGTACAAGCTGCAGAATCAATCTCCATGTCTTCAGAAATTTTTCCCGTAACTGCAAGACGCTCAATCTCTCCTATTGAATAGGAAGAATCATCAAGTCAAAGCAAAATAAATATCAAATCATCAAGACAAATCAATCAAATCTGAATATCAAATTTATCAAAATCATGTTTGCCTTTAACAACTTTAGAAGCAAACTTATCAAACTATTTGTTTTTCATCATCATGAAAAGCCAATTTATCAAAATCGTGTTTGTTTTTAACAACTTTAGAAGCAAACTTATCAACCTGTTTGTTTTTCATCATCATGGAAAGCAAATTTATCAAAATCCTATTTGTTTTTAACAACTTTAGAAGCAAACTTATCAACTTATTTGTTTTTCATCATCATGAAAAGCAAATTTATCAAAATCCTATTTGTTTCTAACAACTTTAGAAGCAAACTTCTCAACAAATTATTTGTTTTTCATCATCATGAAAAGCAAATTTATCAAAATCCTATTTGTTTTTAACAACCTTAGAAGCAAACTTATCAACAAACTATTTGTTTTTCATCATCATGAAAAGCAAATTTATCAAAATCATGTTTGTTTTTAACAACCTTAGAAGCAAACTTATCAAACAACTATTTGTTTTTCATTAACTTGAAAGCAAATTCATCAGCTACTATTTATTTTCCAACAACTTTGGGAACAAATTTATTGCACAAACATCATCAAATCAAGGCAAAATTGGGGCATTTTATCACATTCTATCATTGCAGGGGAAATTTAGGTCATCAATTTTTCATCTCACGTTTTTCCACGTCAATTTCTTCACATCATAATTTTTGAACGATGAATCGACATCTTAAAAATCATAAAAAAACAAAAAAATTCAATAAATTCAAAAAAATTCACAAAAATCAAAATCTTATCGATTCATCATCCGCGGGGGCATATACCTATCAACATTTGACATTCAACATCTAGGGCAAATTTCAAAATTCTTTGAAGCAATGAGTAAAACACATCACTTCAAAGAGGGGCAAAATGTATACACCTAAAAATGGTCACATCTCAGTAGTCTGGTAATTAATTAAATATTTTTAATATTTAATTAAATCTCTGAATTCAATCTGCGTATAAATAAATCTAAATAATTTATTTATGTTGTTCATTCTTTCATTTTGATTAAATAAATAAGTTTATTTAATCACTTTTCTTATCCATTTCTTAATTAATTAAATAAAGATTATGATTTATTTATATTAATTATCATGTAATCTTGGCTTGAATATTTTATTCAAATAAAGATTAAATATTATTCTTTTAAATTCCATTCACAATTAAATATTCCAAATATTTAATTGATTCTTCTAAAGTCTATTCGCAATTAAATATTCCAAATATTTAATTAAATCTTCTAATGTCCATTCACATCAAATATTTCAAAAATATTTTAAATCCTCAAACTCATATAAAATTAAATAAATTTATTTATTTATTTTGGATTATCAACAACAACCGTGAAACAATTTCAAAATAGAAAATTAACAAATTTCTCTATTTCTGAGCAAAGTTGTTCCCATGGGTTGAAGACAAACCTCCATTCTTCTCTCCAACGTCCCAACATCTTCCATCTTCCTCTCAACCTCTCAATCTTTCACCATTCAAAATTACCAAACAATCTCATAGCCATTGATCTTTTCCAGCTAGGCTCTTGCCTGTAAAAATCTATAAAAGGGACTGTCGGGTCTCTGAAAAGAAAAAGAGAAGCTTGCATACAGGAAAACTATACTCAATCAGCCTTCCAGCATCCATAGCCTCTAAAATCATAGCATAGCATACCTTAGCATATTAGCAATCCATATCATGGCCTATCATCCTCATATCATAGCTTCAAAAGCATTCATAATCTACAACCCCTGTGCATAATCTACAGCCCCTGTGCATATCCACAAACCAACATTTCACTCCACTAGCATATAGGATAGAGAATTACACTCCCTTTGCATACTTGTTCTATAGGTTGCCATTCTGAGAAGCTTTCCTTATACAATCTGAGAGCAGCAGCTTTGAAAGCAAATCACTGGAGATAGAGGACAATGGAATGATTCTGAAGAAACTTTGTTTGATTTCTTTGATTTCATTCTATTTAGCTTTCTTTAGTTTAATGTTGCATTGGTGTGTTTTTGTCATATCATTTTGATACTAACATTTCCCACACACATAAACCACAATAAATTATAACTCATCCAATCATCCATACCTCAAAGGTATCCAAAACATCATTTGAAATCATGCCAACAATATATACATCCCATAAACAATAATCAAAAGCTTCCTATATAAAACTTGTCAATGAAGAACATACACATCTATGAACTCCTAGTGCATGGGTAATGTCAAATATGAAAATAGATCATGGCATACCAAGTCTACCAATCAACACTTATACTAAGGTGTGGCTAATAATCAAACCATGTAGTAACAAAGAAAAATCATAATAATCCACACATGAAACATAAACTATTGCATCTAGTCTCTGATAACATGTCACCATAACTCTCCTGAGTCTACCACAATGAACCATGTGAACATGAACCTCCAAGAAGAAGCCATAGAGTAAAGAGAAAACATGTAAATCATATCCCAATCATGTCCTTCTGTGAACACCTCAAAGTGATACATTGTGGCAATTAAGATCTCCTTCACAACCCCAAATAAAAATCCTTTTAGATGATTATCTACCAAGTAGATCAAAAGTGGGGAATAAGATTGCTCAGGTCCAGAATATACCATCTCGCAGAATTTTATCAATAGTAATCTCCTCTTAGCTCCACCATGAACTCTCGTCCATATCTAAGTGTAAGGCTCCTTGGTATTTTTGCTAAACCTTCAAAGAGTAACCATCTCAACAACTAACTCACCTAGTCTCTAAGTATCCATGAGCACCAACATTTGATTAATCCATGCTAAGCTCCAAATGTAATGCTACACTCTCATGAAGCTCTCAAGAAAATGATTAATATAATCAATACCAAGAGAACTAACCAAAACACTATCAAAGATCCAACCATGAAATCAAGAACCCAATCATGACATCATGATCTAACAATATTATGCAAGAAAAACTAATGTGCAACAAGAATATATCATGACATAATACCAAATCCATCCTCTAAACCAAGGATTGCCTATCAACAACAATTCATAAACTCAAGTCCTTGACCAAAGACTCCAAGAGTCCTCCATGTGGCTAACCAAGATGTCAACATCTCCATTCACATATAGATAACCATCTCCTAACAATAAGATTGAAAATTTCAAAGAACTATCACTATAAAAATAGAATCCAAGAGCCCCCCCATGACATCGACAACTACTATAGAAGATCATCAATCACCAAGTAGTGAATCCACATCACTGCCAAAGCTCCCATTGAATCATGATACTAAGCTCTCCATGGTGTCATGATAACCATCTGCTAAATGAAGATCCTCCATGGCTCTAACACAATAAAATACTTCACATGTAACATCAACAGCACAAAAGTAGAACCAAGATCTATACAACAAGAAGATGACAACATGCTACAAGTCTCATAACTGACTATCCATGAAGTCTCACCATCCATCCTCTCATGCCAAATAAAAATACCAATGCCCAAATGACCATAGACAAGGCCAACTAACAAATTCTACATCAATACTAAATTAATCTCCTCTATATAGGCAATCCACATTCAATTCATCCCATTGTAGCCAATGGGTAGCTAATCCACAAACTACATAACTTGGAGATCCCAAATAATGAAACACGCAAAACTCATTATCACATCAATAACATGCAAAATTGATATATCAAAAAAATAACATGTATATTTCAAGACTCAAACACCAAATCTCTAGCAAACCTACTTTTTCAAACACATCCACAACTAGATACCATATTCAAGGAGCTAATCAAGAATTATTGCAAATCTGCAATTATTTTCATTTGAAAAACTCCAAGAGTTTAAGCACAATTTCTCCACACATCTACAAACCACACATTTTTACTAACATTTAAATAAATCAAGGCCATCTTAGTGTAAATATAAATCCACTTAAACATCCAAAAAAATAATTCATCACATATTTTATTTGAACCAATGGAATTTTTGAGATCTACAAAAAGCCACAACTTTTTAGAAAATAGGAAAATTGCAAACCCTTTAGAGGAAAAAAGTTTTCTAGAAGCTTATAAAATATGAAATATACCAATTTTACAATCCATAAATAACCAGTGGTAAAATCTATACCAACATTTCATCATTGAGAAAGCTACAAACCTAATCACACCATGCATGAAGCATATATGCAAATATACAACTATCTTACATCTAGAAATAACCCCAAAGAAACATAATCTAAAAGTTAGTTTATCTGTAGATTTACAAAACCACAAGCTTTGACTGACTATTTAAAAACTTGCAAAACCATTGTGTTTAGTAACGCATATGCAAATCCATATCCACTTATCATTTGGAAGACCCACAAATTTGAAAAATGTCATAATAGTTAAACGAAAACAATGGAATAGCATGAATATGCATAACCATAGATTTTGAATAAAAGATATCTACAAAACCCTTAAATCCAACCAACATAAAACTATGACATGTGAGTACAACTAACCAAAGGAAGAAGAGGTCCAAGATCTCTAGGCCCATTTGTTGACCAAATCCATAATCACCATCATGTACAAGCATATGGAGAAGCTAGACTATTCCAGAAGCTTTCAAGCCATCCAATGATCCTCCATATCCTACATGCATTTAGGGATAATGAAATAATTCCTTCTAATGCCAAGGACTAAAGCCAAGCACCTAACGTAGTCACATCAAACCATAGTCATGACAACCTAAGTTTCTCGATATGACCATAGAGCCAAGCACAGACACCCAATATGAATACTTTGTTGCATATGACCAGATAATGAAAGAACACCACCATGCATGAGGGTTATTCTATACTATTAAACAAGAGCACCAAATTAGTATCATTTTAAATGAAACCACATGATCAACTCTAAAATACTCCATCTTATTCATCCTTCAAAATTTCTATTGTTTCCTAAAAAAAGATCAACTACAAAACTTCCACTCAAACAAGGATTTAGTCATTCCTTCAAGCTTTCCAAGCTAAGAAATCATAATAGAAGAAATATCCAAAACCATAAACACTATGAATTCTTCATATGCAATAACATGCAAGAGCATGAAAGTACATGCAACTCACATGAAAGTACATGCAACTCACACATGCAAATGCATGCAAGCATATTAATACCATGGATCTTAGCTTTGATACCAATGAAAGGGAAATATGAACCTAGAAAGACCTTTGAGAATCAGTATGCACCTTTAGTATCTTATGTTTCTTTTTCAATTAGATTCCAACAACTTGATGCAAGCACATACTACTATGTCATTAAAAAGAACTTGATGTAATTGATTTCTCATCACATTAACCCTTAGAGGAAAGATAATGTAGTTTGTAGATCTAAGTAAATAAATCAGCAATGGAATGACATGTAAATTAACATTTTAAGAACATGAAAGAAAAATAGAAGAACAAAAGACATATAAGAAGAAACACCAATATACGTGGGGAAAACTCTTTTGGATAAAAAACATCACACTCCAAAGCATCAAAACAATGTATTAATCTGCAACAAGCACTGTTGCAATATACTTGTTGGCTCTTGGTCTTCACATGGAGATTTATATCTTACTCATCTCTAGAGGAAATCTAATAGTGTAACCCCTGTAAATGAATAATTCTCCTCTCAACTCAAGAAAACTCTCATATTTATAGAGCATACAATGAATAAATTAGACATTTCCAAATCAACACTCAGGCATGAAGATGCAACATGGAAGGGTTCAAAAATAATACACACCGTGCAAAATGGTAACCGTTCAATTGTCAACATATGCAAATATGCAACTGCCAATTATCACCAAATATGCACATGTCAAACTACATCTACCAAAATATAACTACACTTCTAAGGCACCCACATTCCATGTGAACTCAACATGAAAATATAAAGTGTCTATATGCACAACTCCACCTATAGTAACAAATTCCAAACTTGACTCCTTAGAAATAGAAATTGTCAATCCGACATGAGTTAACAATCAACTATGACTCTAGTCAACTCATACAAAGTGGGATGCCTACATCCTAAGAAATATGAACCATTCCACCCATGTCACTTCACATGTATAAAAACAACTCAAGTTGTCACTCCTACAAATGACATCATCAAGTGCACTTATAATTAAATAATGTAGACAAATAAACTTAGAATAAATTAAATAAATAATCACCAAATAAATGCTAAGACTCCAAAAGTTAAAACACCTTTATCCCAATATGCATGGTCTCACAATTCATGGTGCAGACCTGTGATGCATATTAAGCCAGTGATGAAGGAGGTAATTTGATGGTACAGACCTACATGAAGGGCGTGTGGACATGTAAGGAACCGCGAACAAAAGGTGCAAACCTGTGAGGGTTGCTAGACGGCCCCTGGCAAGGAAGAGACACCGAAAGAGACACCAAAGGAGGTACAGAAGGTCGTATATTAAATTGGGCACAGACTGGCATTGTTGCGAAGGGAATTCCATCGAAGCAGACTCGAGGTTCATTTCTTGGATTGCGTTAGTTCTTTGTGCAGGCCAAAATATTCTCTATGCCACGTGACAATTTTTTTCTGCCGGCCATGTGGATTCTCTTATGTAATTTCACTTGCATGAGTCTGTGTTTAGGCAGCAGCATGTGGTGTAGCATTTTTTGATCTTGCAATTCGGTGCATGTGGAAAGGCGTTTGTTTTGTAGGTCATTGGAAGTTGTTTCCAAGATGTTTTGGCTTGTGTGCTGCGTACTAACCTCCACATAGGCCACAGGTCTGAATGTTTAGAGTACACGCAAGGATTCTAAGTTGACAGGTTGAATGTTTAGAGTACACGCAAGGATTCTAAGTTGACAGGTCTGAATTTTTAGACTACACGCAAGGATTCTAGGTTGTCGAAAGCTACACTGAAGTCGTGATAGCTTGAGGAAACTCTTGCAAACTTTGTAAATGATTTTTTTCACTTTTTAAAGGCATTTTTTTAAAAAATTGAATTACAAATTTAGTAATAAAGGGAAATTGTAATATATTTTTTAAAGTATTTTCAAATCCATTTGATATAATTTCACATTAATTATAAAGTATTAATTTTTTGTTTCAATTGGTCACACATATGTACTAAAGTATAAAGTGTCACAATCTTAGAAAAAATCAAATACTAAATTAAGAGGGGGTGTATCATGTTGTATTTTTTACACTTTCAAACTCCTTCTTTATTCTTCATTTTCTTTCTGCAAATAACTCTTATTAAAGAATAGATTCACAACAAATAGTTACTCATTTAACACATTTTAACTATCACCAATGAAAACTTAAAGTAAATTTTGTACTCTAAAAGAATAAAGGTTTGTATAGGGTAACTATGGGTACTGAGGTTGAACCAACTAATGATGAGGCTAAAGTAAAATGGTTTAACAAATGTGATCAAGCCTTCGAGTGTTTGTGTCTTATAATTTCTCATGAGCTCCTCTTTCATATTGAAGCTTTAAAAACACCTTTAATTAAGTTTGTAAGAACTTAGAGAAACTCATTGGGAATCTAGATGAAATGAAGAATCATAAGTTAGAGAATGAGCTCATAAGTTTGAGCCCTAGAACCTTTGACACCTTGCAAGCCTTTTTCACTAAGTTTAAGTCATTAAGGCTATAGTTGAAAGAATATGGGATAGAGAAAAATGATGACCAACTAGTCATTTATATACTCTCTAAATAAGATCTTTTTTTTTTTGTTAGTATGTACCTTCTACTCCACCAAAAGGGCTTTTAGAGCCACATGGATAATGTCTTCTTTTGACAAATTCATTGTCGACTTGACTAGGGAGCAAGATAAATTAATTTAGATGGAAAAAATTGAAGTCTTTAAAACTTCAATCCCTTATTGCTTTGAATGAGAGATGATAGGCTTCAAAAAATAATGAGGAGAAAAAAAATAAAAAGAATGAGGAGATCAAGAACGAACATAAATTAGAATCTTCCAAAACCAACATTGAAACTTATTCTACTCAAGGGAAACCAAAGAAAGAAAAAGTTAAGTGTTCCTATTGCAAGAAACTTGGGCATGATGAACACAAATATATGAAGAAGTAATTTGACCACCTAACACATCTTCTTGAAAAGCATAAACTAGGGGTCCCTAAATCTATCAAATCATCCTTATCCACTCAAGAATCTCCTAAAGAAAAAGAAAAAGAGAAATTTAAGGGTAGATCACTCGTTGCATCTGTAGTCTTTGAGTCTGAAAGATGTGTTTTTGAATCTAGAGCTTTCCATCACATGAATTCTTACCTAAAATTATTCATGTCTTTGTACCCTATAGATACATCCAAAATATTGATAGCTAGAAACTCTTTTATGTGTGTTTGTTGACAAGGGACTTTGGAATTGGTGAAGGATATTTTTCTCGTGTCCTTTTTGTTCTTGAATTTTCCAATAATATTCTTTCCATCTATCAAATAAAAAACATAGGGAAGATAGTTGAGTTTACATCAAATTCTATGACTATTCAATATTTGCATAGCAGAGAGATTGGTGTAGTTGGTGAGGTTAATAAATTCTCTCATGTATTCAACTTCTCACACTTTGCACCTATTGATTCATTCTCTATGGTTCATAGTCCATCATCTACCATGGATAATTCATTGAATGTTTATTTTCATTGCTCAAATATTCATATTCTTCAACCAAACTTGACATCTCATCCATCATCACCTATTGCTCCATTCTAATTTATAGTTACTTCCTTGAAAACTTTGAGAGATTATTTACAATAGGATATTCACTCCAATTTTCTAACACATTGTGACAAATTTCTACTAGATATTGCATATTCACTTTTGGAATCTCACATGGCATGTTTGGAAGACTGTACTTGAGGTTATTAGTATTTTCTTTTTAATGATTCTTGCACATACTTTAGAGATGCTTCACAAAGAGCATCCAAAGATTCTTTTTAGCAAGACTTTACTTCTTTGTCTCTTGTCCTACATCAACATTCAACATTCTAGGATCCATCATGTTATGGGAGACCATGTAGTCTCCCCTTTCTCTCTTATGGGTGAACCATTCATTGCACTTTTATGTTGTTTCTAGTACACTACCACATTCTTTTCTCTCTTTTGAAGGGAATATTTTTCCCACCTTGGTTTATTCCTTTCTCCACTTTATGAGAGATTGAATTCTACTTAGGTACCTTATTAGGCCTAGTTTCAAGGACCAAATTTCATTGTACCCACCTCAATTATGCTTAAGGGGAGTGTAATTGTAGGATATTCCTCCTTCTAGAATATTCCTACTTTTCTCACATGGATTACTCCTAATTTGGAGATAAGTCATTTAAGGTGTATTTCCCTTTCTACGTATAGTTGCATTGAGTTTTGCATGCCACAGATCTTAGATCAAGCTAGTTAAATGCCTATTCTTAGGCCCCTTCACCATGATTGTAGGAGGTAGTTGCTCTCATTTGCACTATAAATATATACATCTATTATGAGTTTATACATTACGGTTTATTCCATTTATCTATTTTAATTCCTTTGTTGCATTATTTATTTATTTTACAACTTCTAAAAGATTCTGGGAGTCACACAATCAAAGCCAAAACCCTAACAAGACTTAAAACCTATTTTGCATATTTAATTTTTAAAAATATTAGTGACCATGCACTCACTAATGGGTAAAATATACTTCTTTTTTTGTTTATTATTTGTAATCCCTTCCTTTCATATTTTGAACAAGTGACACATTGTGTCTAATTACTTCTCATGAGATGTATAATATGTTACTCAGTTTTAAAAAATATTAGAATAATTAATTTTCTAATATTAAGAACTTAATAAAAAATTATGAAATCACTTTATAGATTAGAGATGAAATTATTAAACTACTTTAAAAAAATTACATCTAAATGATGTTTAAAAGTTAAAATTAAATAGCCTAATTCAACAATAGCTAGAGCCATGTTTCATATGTAAATCAAAGAGAGAAAATCTCATATGAGAATTAAAGTTATATATATGATGCAATTTAATTATTACATTTGAACAGGAGTGTATTTACTTTTAATTTGTTGAAAGATGTGAGAATTTGCACAAATATAACATTTCTTCAGTATTCATGAAGCAAATAGATAAAAACTATGCATTGTCTTTTATTAAATATCATTTTCTTACTATTAATTTTTAAAATATTTTATGAATTCTCATGAGTCCTCATTCTCATTTCTTCAATAGATAAAAATTGATTCCAATATAATTAAAAAAAAAATTAAATGAAACTTTAATTCTAATCTTCAACATAATTTTTAATCATATAATAAAAATATTAACTACAATAAAAAAAAAATTAAATTACATTCTATACAAAATTAAATGAGCTGTAATATAATTTTTTAAAAATTACATTGCATAATGTTGGCCCACAACTCTTTAATTACAAAATAACATCATTATAAAATAGAACAAATACAATCAAAAAATCATGAAAATAATTGACTTAACATATTTTTTTTAATTCTATAATAAAAAAGATTGGCTCCAAGATAACAATAAATAAAATACATTCCAATAAAAAAAAGAAAAATCATTCTATAATATTAATTCACATTTTTTTAAATACAAAATGATATCATTATGAAATTGAACAACAGATATAATAAAAAAATGAAAATAATTGATTCTATAGTCAAATTGCACGCATCATAGTACTTGAATTCTTACAATTATTATCCAATAACTATTATTCAACAAATAATAGATAAAATAAATTTGATATTTTAAAACAAATTTTGAAAAAATATGTATATATTAGAAATATGCTCCGTGATTGATTCATTTGTTACCAACATTTCTAAACAGGGACTATTAACTAGCTTTAGGCCCCATGTCAATAATTTAAATTGCGAACAGTAAACATAAAAAAAAAATTATGAATGTCCAAGCGTGGCAATAAATAGTCAAATCTGTTTACTAATGAATCCGACAAAAAACGCCTATACCACGACATTTTTAGAATCTGGCCCATAGTATTATAGCACATATATCCACGATTACAATGAGCGGTGGGGAAGGAAAGAATAAAAAACTATGGTGGTCCGGATGTATGTAGCACCTAATACCAAATTAAATAATCAGCGCCTCTGTTTTATAGACTGGTATTCATTCAATCCTTTTGTAAACCGTGGTATTTTTCACTCTACAAAAGCTAGGCGCCAAATTATTAACATTTATATTGTGACCCGATTCACTTGATCTCTGAGTGCATTTCTCTGTTTGAAAAGAATGGCGGTCAAGCAACCAAAGCCCACACAGAGAACACAGAACAAGTCTCTCTTTATGTTTGATAGCCCCTCAGAAAATAGTTTAGTCCTCAAATATTTGCGTGTGCTGGTTGGATTTAAGTCTGGTAAATATGGCGGAATTCCTGAAGCAACAGACGGGTGTTTGAGCCCAACTTCTCCCCTGGATATGAGAAATTACAGCAGATATTCGTCAGGCGTAGGCCTTGGAATTCTTGTTGCTCTTGATCATAATGAGCAAATCCAGGCCATGCCCATTGTCTCTGTAAAACTGCCGTCTTGGAGTAAATCGGGGATAAGAGAGGAGAACGGGGGAAGATTATGCAGCTGTAAAGAGACGGGTTTTGAAGATTCTGGGTCCTCAGCTTTATCCTCGTTTGAACCTGCTGATTTTCTGTATGCTTGTTATCTGTGCAGGCGAAAATTGTCCCAAGAGAAGGATATATACATTTACGGGTAAGATTTTACAATAAAACTTGCGCTCTAGGCTGTCAGAACAAATTTCTTTTTGTTTTTGTTTTCTTTGGGACAACCCACTAATAAATTATGTAAAAGTATTGAAATGTTCCATTCTTATGCAGTGGCTATAAATTTCTATTGCATACTGAATTTTATACCATAAGTACAGCCTTCTTTTTCTCAGAATTAGTTTACAGGGCAGTCGATTTCAATTCCTTCATGGCATTTCATTCTTAGCTTTGCTTTTAAAAGTGAACCATAAAAGTAAAAGCATTCTTACTGCTTTTTGAGGGGGAGTTTTATTTAATTGTTTATTGTTAAGTTTTGGTAGGATAAATAATTATTTTTTGGTGTGGACGAGATGTAAAATTACTATTGACCATTGGACCATTGAATTGGATGATATTTATGTTTGAGTGAACCTAAATTAGATGATAATTTCATAGTAAATGAAATTTCTCCAGCTCAGAATTTTTTAAAACTTTACAAAGTAAAATGGTCCCATTTAAAACACTTTCTACTCTTTTATATCCATTTTTTTTAATAATGTGGTTTATAAAGATGTCAAAAATTGAAAGATTGTGATTTAAAGTGAGGATGGTGGTATGCTCCTGGATTTGCGGATAAGAATGAAATTCATTGCACTTACAATTGGGTCTGGTTCAGTGTGTAAATGATTTTGATGGTTTAAACTAAGATGAAAAATGAATATGGTGAAGCCCATATAAAGTAAATGATTTTCTGTATATGGAGGTTAATTTTGTGTGCAAACTAATGCAGTCATTAGGATAATAAGGTATATATATTAACATAATATGGTTCCGTCCAATTCTGACATTCCACTTGAACGTATTGCAGAGGTGACAAGGCATTTTGCAGCGAGGAATGCAGATATGAGCAGATAGCGAGTGATGAGAGGAAGGAGCGTCGCCCAGCTTCCACTTGTTCTTCTTCTTGTTCACCCATATTCACTATCACTCCATTGCCTTCTGCCTTGTACTAGTACTACTACTACTACTGCTGGATTTCCGTTATATGTATACAAAGCAAGGTTGGAATGGCTTACGCGAAACATGAAGGCAGCTCTGAAAGGCTTCGTGGAATACTTTGAAAGCTTGGATTTGTAGAATTTTGTAGAAGGGTTGAGCAGCAATAGAGAAAGCAACGTATACAGATTACCATTCCATGAGCAGGCGCAACGAGCATGGAAAAAGTAAATGCATTGAACTGTGCCAATTTGTCTCATCGACCAATTTTCTTGCCGGCCTTTGGCTTTCCACTTAAGTAGTTAGACTGTTTTCAACACGGGGAGGGAACAAAACATTTTTAGAGTTGCCAAATATGATGTGTACTTTGTAAATGAGTTTTGACATGTGCTAAATTGGTATGGAGTTCATATCCAATGTATCATAAGATGTGTGGATGTTGTTTATATTTATAAAAGTAAAAATTGTCTTATTATTTTTGACAATTTCATTAAATTATATTTGATTGTTTTCACATTGATTATCATTCATGAATTTATGTTCTCCAGGAAAAATCACATATGATTTAGTTCTCCTATAAAGATCATGTCATGCAAGTGTAACTATGCCCTCTATGACTAGGACATTAGAAACTTATGTTTCTACACATGAATTCTATTTCCAAGCCAACACAATGGTAATGAAAACCTTTGGAGGTTTTCTTTGTGAGGATTAAACTATAAAACTTTCTTAGCCGTTAGTCAAACTCATTTGTAGGTTTTATAAGATCCAAGACACAAAAATAGTCATCCAAATTCCTAGATGTTTTGGTATCTATTGATGAAATGCTATGATTCCTAAAGCTACTATTTACAATGTGTTTAGACTTGTGTCTTTTCAAATGAATTGATTTAAAAATATATTTTTCTACCTTTTCCTAGTGTCATAGGGCTTGTCTTTAAATATGACATCCTAGATTCTCAATTCAAATATTTCAAAACTCAAGCTAATAAACAACAATCTAGTTTTCTTAGAAGGCCAAGCTGGGATTAGTAGGAAACATGATTGAATTTTAAAGGCACACTTACATGCATGATTTTGACAAAGGGATAGAATTGCATGCATTATCTAACCAAGGACGTACTTGGTAAATGAGTGAAATGAGATACGGTATAGCTAAATGCATATTGAAATAGATTGAAAGAGGATAGCTAAAGGATTTCAGTGGATTTATCATCATATATACAAATTATCAATTGTTAGGTAACAAAACAACATATTCTAGGACAAGCCCAAATTGAGTGCAAAGCAATAGAGAAAAATAGTGAAGCATACACATTTATCCTATCTAGTTTCCTCCACTTTGAAAATATTGTGAATTAAAGGTATCACATGCTAATGTGCAAAATATAGTAAATGGAATAAGAAACCAAATTTCAAAAGGCTACAAAAAGGACAATTCTTCATGTTTTATATATGTTGGAAGATATTTTTTTTCCACTATTTGTACACATGCACATGACTAAACATTAGTAGCACCCAAAATAAGCATCAAGAATAATTAGTTTATAGTTTTACAATTTTGGTCAAATTTCAAATATAAATAGATAAATGGATGTAAATTTTAAGTTTTGAAAATAGAGTCATGGGTATGTGACCAAGTTGCCCCTCTATGAAACCATATAAAAGTATGAAAAAGTAAAAGGTGGCATGTTATAGGGAGTTGTTAATGAGTTGGAACTAGTGTGGCCTCCTCGATGTACATAAATATGAAGCCATGTAAATGTTACGATGAGATCACAATGTATAGGTTTGTTAAATAGTTATCTACCAATTGTGGAACCCTCAATCTATGCATGGATGAATGCATTTAACCAGTAATAAGATATGAGTAAAGTATACTTTCAAAAAAAACCTCTTAAAATTCTATAGAAACACTAGCAAATCCACTACAAAGAAGAAGAATGTCCTAGGAAATTTTTTTCATATATTAGAAATTAAATTTTAGAAAGGGCAATGATTTTTTTTCTTTTACGCGTTTTTATAATTTAATGACTAATTTTTCCTATTAGTATATAAGTTTCATGGTAATTCAACATCCATATTTTATTTAAATATATAACTTTTAAACAAATATGTTAGAAATGAGGCAAGTATAGATTCTTATAAAAAAAATCAGAATAACTTGTAGAGATTGGACCCCAAAATTTTATATACAATAATGCAATATGTTTCCATCTAAAGAATTAAAAAATAATAATTCAAGGTGATTTTATTTAGAATCAAAGAAAATTATCAAATATGGGATAGATTGGCACTTCTACAAAATCTAAGAAAACTAAATTTGGGGGATAGAAATTTAAAAAATAACCAAATGGTGACATATAGCCACTAAAAAATTATTTGGATATAACATGCCCCTCCAATTAAGTACATGCATTGTGATAGATTCAAATTGAGGATAGGGGAAGAAATGTAATAAATAGGTATAACAATATACTTGAACTAACTATAAGTAAAATAATAACATCATGAAAGATCATACAGTAGGGCGATCATGGTGAGAATGTTTTTGAAAATTTTGTATTAAGAGTGATGGTTGGTAATGTTGGTGCAATGTGGCCAATCTTCCCCACTCTATTCCCCTATTTTAAATAATGATTGGGTTAAAATTACTAAATAACAATTGCTTTGGTGAGGGTATTCATATCTACCCCTAGTGATACATTTTTTGGTAGAATCAACAATAGTTGTAGTTATGTTAATTTTATGAATCCCAATGATTGGATTAATAAGCTTTGTTATTTATATGATCTCTTGGTTGAAATCATTTCTTATTTTCTAAATTGTACTACATATCCTACTAATCATTACTCCTATTTTTTTATATAGAGGCATTTAATTAACTATAATAATGAGGTAATATAAACCCAACATCATGTAGGAATTTAAAAGGGGTACATCTTATAATTATTGTGTATGGTTGGGTGAACTACTTGCTTGATAATCATTTTTTAAAATTTTGTAAAGCATAAACTTCTTGGTATTTGTGTTATTGCTCATTCAAGCATATGGTTCAAATATTGATTATTTTGGGTTTATTACATGGATTATAATTAATTGTGAGGGTTTGCATCTAATAAGGGATTATATATGTCATATACTAAGCATACTTATTATGAAAATGTTCAAGATAAATATATATATGGGTATGTACAGGATCATCATGGAAAAAACAGGCCCTTAAGTGGTGAAAATTTTAGAAAAATCATAATTAGGCAACTTGACGTAAAAAATTGAATAAGTTATCTATATTATTTCAAAAATATGTAAGAATAGAATCTGTAGCAAATTGAATGTAGTTTCTAAACTACTAGGTTTTTTTAAATCTATTTGGTGAAAATTTGAAATTTCAATGTAGTAGTACTTAAATTTTAGGAAAAATAAGAAGTAGGTGTCCGCCTAACCACCCTAACCACAATAAAATGATAATATATTTTTATAATATTTTAGATATAAGTAGAGGACTTATGTCCCGATATGATGCATATTTTTTGTAATTTTTTCCAAGTAAATAATTAATTATGATTTTTTTATTACAACTTTTAAAAATATAAAACTCGTATGTCTAACCACCTTAACTTGGTCAAAACTTCATGAAATTCTTTTTTTGTTTAATCCTATAGTATGCGAAGCATAGAATGTGACACGTGTTTTGGATTCAGATTATGTGATACTTTGAAAGCTATAGATGTTTTTCAATCAGCCTATCAATCGGACTTTAGTTGTAATTCAAATAGAAAATGAATAATAATAATTTATTAAATTCAAAGTAAAACATAATTTATATTGGTGGAAATATGAGAATCTCCTTTAAAAACCCTTTTCATTTCATCAATTTTGGGTAAGAAAAAATTATTAGCCACATACCTTACAAATACCCATCATATCGCCACTTTTGGCCCATCATGATCTTGCACATACCCATATATATATATATATATATATATATATATATATATATATATATATATATATATATATATATATATATATATATATATATATATATATAGTACATTTATAAGTAAGGTAGTATTACCCCTTTGAGTCTCTCAGAAGGTTTGACTAGATCCTCTCCAAATGGTTTACTAGAACCTAGAATATAAGGGAAGTTATAGTTGGATGTGTTAGCTTTGATGTCTCTAATGAATCTATAGGTTTTGAAACTAATCTCAAAATTTATGGCAATAAAGTTAAGAAACAAGGTAAATCTAGGGATAAATATAACATTAAGTATTTTTGGAAGGAAGAAGAGGAGCTTATTTCAAAATGGTTATAAAAGATAAGGCCTTCCATATCCTTGGGATGAGGTAAGTTGGGTCCTCATTAAGTATTTCACTTTTGAAGGAAGGTTAAAATACATAGATTTCATTGTCACTTTCCTCTTCTTAATTATCTTAAGCACAAAATTAATGTTAGTTTTCCTTTTTTCATTCTTAGTTCTCTACAAAATTATGTTAAGGAAGTCTTATTTGATAGGGATGAGGTACTTTTGCACTAGGTCCTAATCTTTAGGCTATATAAATTTTACCTTTCTTTGTTCTCTCAAAAACCTACTAGCTCTATTATTTCTAGGCCAAAATAGGATCCTACTCCTATTCTTATCAAGGATAAAGGTGTGGTTTTTAGGGAGTTGCATCCTCCTTCTTTTAAGGGTAAAGAAAAATTGTTAAGCTCTCTTCATTCCCTAATCAGAAAAAGGATGTTTTTTTTATTATTAGTCTATGAATGTGGCTCTTGAGAAGGATGAGAAAGGTTTTGAACAATGATATTAGATGAATTCAAGGTATGAAGGTGAATAATAATATTCAAAGTTTTGATAGAGGTCTAGTCTTGATCGTGTCATCTCCCCTATTGTATAAGGTACTTCCTTCTAGGTAAGGAGACCATTTCTATTGGTAATCTAAAGAAATTCAAGGTTACACCCAAGGTTGAGCATACCCCTAGTGGTAAAAGTGACAAGGATAGGTTACTTGGGGTTTTTTTGTTAGAAGGTCTAACATATTAGCTACAATTATTTATATTTCAACTAATACTCAAGTTGAAAAAGTGAATTTGGTGGATTCTAGAGACAATGATTCTATTCAATAGGAGGATTTGACTAGTGATTATGATAATAGTGACAATTTAAGTTAGAGTTATAATTTTTTCGATGTCGATGATACTTGTAGTTATTTTCTCTTGTGAATGATATTGAAATACTAGTTAGTTTCTTTAAGGAAATGAATGAACCCTATGATGCAGATACTTTTGAGTCTATGGATGTGAAAAAA
Organism: Sequoia sempervirens; assembly: GCA_007258455.2. Classification (NCBI taxonomy): domain Eukaryota; kingdom Viridiplantae; phylum Streptophyta; class Pinopsida; order Cupressales; family Cupressaceae; genus Sequoia; species Sequoia sempervirens. The sequence goes on along the minus strand of VDFB02000013.1, from coordinate 31,650,825 downwards.
GGATAAAAAAGATATATTAAAGGTGAAGAAACTAAGGATGAAAAAGAGACAAGCACTATGAATAATTGCTCTTAATGTATCTAAAACAATAATCATCTTACCAACATTCAAGAAAGGATGGAGACTTTGGAAATTAAGGTTAATAGTTTACTTAATTTTAGTACCAAGATATTTAAAAATAGATGTGTGAGGATAATTCTAATAGACCAACCCAAAAGAATAGTAAGAAGAAAAGCTTAAAGGAAGACCTTTTTAAATTTATTTCTAAAGATTGGAGAAGTGTCTCTTGTCCCCAAGATTTCTAACTTATTTTTCTATTCATTGGTTGTTTTATGTTTTTTTTTACTTCTCTTTTCTAATTATTATCTATTTTTCTATCTAGCAATGTTTAGTACTTGTTTTTCTTAGCCTATGGGCTTGCTTTGTAATAGGGTTGGGAGCCTAGTTTCCCATTTTATCTTATTAAAAATATAAGAGAAGGATTTAAAAAAATTATTATTTGTGTATATCAATATTTGTATGAAGAGATAATAAATTTAATACATTTTTGATGAATAATTAAGGAAATATCACATTATGTTATGTGATTGCATGGATTATTTATTGTGTTTCAATATAAAATATACAACACTTGTTCAAAATTTCCTTCTTATTGTATCACACAAGAGTTAACCCTTAAGACATAGATAATTGAGACCTTTCTTTAATATTTTATATCAACAAGTATATGTGGGACATATGTACAAAATCATGTTATTATATAGCCTATAATTTTTTGTGTAATATATACCCCTAATGAGTGAATCTAGTAAAATTCAAAATAAAAGATGTATGTAGATTGATGGGAAACATCTCAAGAAGAAATAAGTATGTAGGAACATTTTATTGGTGTATTGAGCTAAAATAAATAGCATTTGAACATGTAATAAACTTTCATTAAAAGGGAGATTATGTCTTTTACTGTAAAAAATGAAAGGTAAATTTGCTACTTTCATTTTCACACATAACGTTTACAATGTCACATTCATCATGCTTTATTGACATGATTTCAAGGGCCACTAATTAGAAAAGGTTAGGGAAAGGTTAGGGATGTGATTGCAACTAGTGCCTCACATAATTAAGTAATATTTTTTTTTACTTTTTATGCAATTTTTTAATTTTTCAGAATGTTCATTTTATTACAAAATAAAGGGGGCATTTTTCTATTCATTTATGTCACACTTTGACATGTCCATTTTGACACAACCATGTCCCACTTTATCCAATTGATTCCTTGATCCAAATGATCCTTTCTTATAAACTATGTGATTTTTCCCTATCAGGGAAAATAAATTCCAAGGTAATTTTTATTCAAATCTTATTGTAATTTTTAAGTTTTGTGATTTTTATTTGTATGAGTTTCATGAAAAAGAGACTAATACTTTTTTGTTTCATTAAATTGTCTTAGGTGCATAGAATTTTGGAGATATAGGAAAGATCTTAAAAGGTGACGATCTAGATCCTACATGTAGTTGGATATATTGTGTAGGATGGGTAATCACTATTAGATTTTGACCTTAGATAAATTTAAGACCTCCCAATAATAATCTATTATGGTGACATGTTGATATCTTTCACAAAGGGATGAGATTTTGACTCTTGCACAATTAACTTCTATAATGATTATTAATATTGCTTTGAAGGATGTACAAAATATATTGAGATTTCTAGTTCATTAATGTTATATATGATATATAGGTATTAGTAAGCTATCTAAGGTTGAGGCTTTTGACTATTATATAGGTAGAACAGGGTCATGGATATATATGGAAAGGGGAAGGTCCAACGTAAAATATTTTACAAGGAGATGTGCATTGTTTGCATAAGTGGATGTTGATTCTAATTATGATTTTTATATATCTAAATGACATGGAGTGACCTTGGGATAAAATAAGGTTCTAACCAACCCTTCCTCCCTACATGTATATTTAGTTTAGTCTAGCCTACCATTGACTCAAATAGAAAGAGGTTTAGTTGACTAGTACTATAATTAGTATTTAGAAAATTTGATCATAAAATGAAATAAAATATGACACTATTTTCCTTGAAGAAGTGTATACATATGATAAAATATTATAATATTTATATCTTTACATTTTTATTTTCATTCCTTAAAAAAAAAATTGTTATGCCCGCCTTAATTTCTAAGCCTAAACACCCATCTCTATTATGTAATTTAGACCAAACTAGAATCCCTAGCCTCTAACCAACCTTTACTTGAAAGCTAGAGTCCACATTCTTTAAGGACACCAAACCCCTGCATTTCATCTTTTGAATAACTAGCGGTAGGCCCACTGTGCTGAAGGGCCAACAATTGTAAATAATTCAAATTTCAAACAATAAACATATAAAAAAATGTGGAGAACGTTTCAACCGTGGCAGTAATTGTCAAAGCTGTGCCAGAACGTGTTTAGAATCTGGCCCATCGTATTAGAGCACATATGTACACAATTACAATGGGCGCTCAGGAAGGAAAGGATAAAAAGTATGGTAGGATGTTTGTAGAACCTAAAACCAAATTAAATAAGCAGCTCCGCTGATTTATAGACTCGCATATATTCAATTCTTTTCTAAAACATGGCCTTTCACTCTACAAGAGCTAGCCAATTCAGCTTGCCAAATTATTGAGAATATTTCATATGTTGGCCCGATTTGCTTGATCTCTGAGGGCATTTCTCTGTTTAAAAAGGATGGCAGTCAAGAGAAAATACAGCAAGTCTCTTTTCACGTTTGACAACCCCTCTGAAAACAGTTCAGTCCTCAAATATTTGCGTGTGCTAATTGGATTTAAGTCTGGTAAATATGGTCGAATCCCTGAAGCAACAGAAGGGTGTTTGAGCCCAACTTCTCCCTTAGATATGAAAAATTATAGCAGATATTCGACAGGCGTAGGCCTCGGAATTCTTGCAGCTCTCGATCATAATAACAAGAATGAGCAAAGCCAGGCCATGCCCATCGTCTCTGTAAAACTGCCATCTTGGAGTAAATCGGAGATAGGAGAGGAGAGTGGTGGAAGATTAAGCAGATGTAAAGAGATGGTTTTTGAAGATTCTGGGCCCTCAGCTTTATGCTCGTTTGAACCTGCTGATTTTCTGAATGCTTGCTATCTCTGCAGGCAAAAATTGTCCCACCAGAGGGATATATTCATGTACGGGTAAGATTTACTATAAAACTTGTGCTCTCAAACAAATTCCTACTTGTTTTATTTGGATAACACCCTTAATAAATTATGTAAAAGTATTCAAATCAAATTCTTATATTCTTATGGAGTGGCATTTTATTTCTATTGTGTACTGAATTTTATAGTAGCATAAATACAGTAGAGTGTTCTTTTTCTCAGAATCAATTCACAGGGTAGTTGATTTCAATTCTTTCATTGTATTTCATTCCTAGCTTGGCCTTTAAAAGTAAACAAAAATATTTTTCTTGCTTTGTTTTTTATTTAATGCAGTTTAATTGGTTATTTCTAAACACAGTTTAATTATTAAAGGATTATTTTGGTTAATAAGAATAGGATAATTATTTATGTTTTTTTGGTGTGGATGAGATTCAAAATTGTTATTGATTATATGATCATTGAATTTGATGATGTTTAAGTTGAGAGAACTTAATTTACATGATAGTTTCATAATATCTGAAATTTCTCCACTAATTGCTACTAGTGAGAAATTTTTGAAACATTTTAAAGTGAAATAGTCTCAGTTTTTAATACTATGCTGTATAAAGTATGTCAAAAAGTGAAGGGTTGTAGTAATGAGGTGAAAATGGTGGTATGTTCTTGGTTATGTTATTCACTAAAGATAATATATATATATATATATATATATATATATATATATATATATATATATATATATATATATATAGCTTAAACACTTAGATGAAAAGATCATACTAAATTTTGGGTCTCAGAAAATTGTTTTATTTTATCTTGAAGATAATGTTGTTCTACATAAAAATTTGTTTGAGGCAATCTCATATATATACTTTATTTGTTGTAGAGTTTTTTAGAACCTTTTTTTTATGCTAATTCACGCTTATTTAATTAATTCTTTTCTTTTAATTTTCCATTTATTCTAACCTATTATATTTATTCTAGAATCAATAATAATTATTTCCCATTTCAGTCACATTAAAAAAATAATAAATAATTATCTTGATTTCATAAATTAAGTGTGCTTTGACCACCAACTAAATATTCTAGCAGTATTTTGCCATTGTAGATAATAAGCCATATATTAACATAATGGTTCCGTCTAATTGTGGCATTCCATTTCTACTGTAAGTAAAAATATAACATGGAATGTGATGTATTGCAGAGGTGACAAGGCATTTTGCAGCGAGGAATGCAGATACAACCAGATAGCGATTGATGAGAGGAAGGAGCGCCGCCCATCTTCCAGTTGTTCTTCACCTTGTTCACCCATATTCACTATCACTCCCATGGCTGCTGCCTTGTACTAGTACTAGTACTACTGCTGGATTTTCATTATATTTATAAAGAGTACTGTTGGAGAGGCTTACACAGAATATGAAGGCAGCTCTGAAAGGCTTTGTAGAATACTTTGAAAGCTTTGATTTTGTGCAATTTTGTAAAAGGAATATGATGGTTGATCAGCAATAGAGAAAGCAACGTATAAAGAATAACATTTCCCGAGCATGGAAAAAGTAAATGCATTGAACTGTGCCAATTTCTCTCATCCACCAATTTTCTTGCCGGCCTTTGGCTTTCCACTTGAGTGGTTAGACTGTCTTTAACACAAGGAAGGAACAAAACATTTTAGAGTTGACAAATATGATGTATAGTTTGTATGTGAATTTTTGCATGTGTTAAATTGGTAGCATATCCAATGTATCATAAGATGTGTGAAACGTTTTATATTTATAAATAAAAAACATTTGTAATTTCAATTGCAGAGGAAAGTTATGTTTAATTTTAATAAATTATAAATAAATAATGTTATAACCAAATTTAAATAAGGAAGAGTTGAGATTGTAATATTGAAATTAAAAAATGAAATAAGAGACTGAAAAGTATATTTATTTATTTCAATAGTTTTTTAATTCTTAAATTTTGTTGATTTATAATCATTAATGCAAATTAAATACTAGATATAAAATTAATATATTATATAGAATGTGTTCATAAACATTTATGGATTTATGTTTTTTAGACAAAAAATATATATGATTTAGTTATCCTAACAATATCATGTCATGCAAGAACAAATGTGTCCTCTATGATTAGGAACATTAGAAACTTATGCTTCTATAAATGATTTCTACTTTCAAGCCAACACAGTACTAATGAACACCTTTGGAGGTTTTCTGTGTGAGGATTCAAGTGTAAGAATTTCTTAGATCTTAGTCAAACCCATTTGTAGGTTTTGAGACCGAAGACACAAAACATATTCATCTGAATTCCTAGATATTTTGGTACTATTGATGAAATTATATAATTCCTAAAGCTACTACTTGACAATGTGCTTAGACCTATCCTTTGAAATAAATTGCATATAAATTCCTTATTTTTTTCCCTTTTACTATTATTGTAGGAGTTTCCTTTAAATATGACATCATAGATTCTCAATTCAAATATTATCACACTCTTTCAGAGCTAATAGACAACAATCTAATTTGGTTAGAAGGTCAAGTTTAGATTAGTAAGAAACATGATTGAATTTTAAACATAGAATTACATGCATGATTTTGACAAAGGGATGGAAATGCACCCATGATCCACTTGAGGATGTACAGATAAGTGAAATAAGATATGGTATATCCAATGGATGTTGAAATAGATTGAAAAGGGGATAGTTAAAGGATTTCCATTAATGTTATCAACATATGCATAAATTATCAATCAAATTATGTCAAAAGACAACTTATTCTAAGACAAGTCAAAACTGAATGTAAATAAGAGGGAAAAATAGTAAAGCATGCACATTTTCTATCTAAATTTCCACCACTTTGGAAAGATTGTTAATTGTATGTATCATGCATTCTAAAATAAAAAATATAGTAATTGGAATAAGCAACCAGATTTTAAAAGCATAAATAATAGATGATTCTTGATTTTTTTCTTTATGTTCGTAGAGATGTGTTTCCAATATTTCTACACATGCACATAACAAATTATTAGTAGCACCTACAATAAACATTAAGCATAATCAATTTATAGTTTTGTAATTTTTGTCAACTTTGAAAATTAAATAAACAAAGGAATGTAAATTTTGAGTTTTGAAAATAGAGTCATGGGTTTGTGACCAAGTTGCCCCTCCAAAAAACCATATAAAAGGATAAAAAAGTAAAAGGTGGCATGTTATAGGGAGTTTTTAATGAGTTGGAACTAGTACAACCCCCAAAATAAACACAAATATGAACCAATGTAAATGTTAAAATGAGATTACAATGCATCATTTTTTCAAAGAGTTAGATCAAGTGTGGAATGCTCAATATATTCATGCATGGACTCATGTAATCATTGACAATGCAATAGGATATGAGCAAAGTATACATTCATAAATGACCTCTTAAAAATTTGATAGAAACACTAATAAATCCATTACAAAGAAGTATAATATCTTAGATATTTTTTTCATATTAGAAATCAAATTTTAGAAAAGGCAACGACATCTTTTTCTACATATTGTTGTAATTTAATGACTAATTTTTTCTATTAATATATATAACTTTCATGATAATTTGACATCTATATTTTATGTCAATATAATTTTAATTAAATGTTAAAATATAACAAATATAGTTCATATTTTTTTAAAAATCCCAAAGATTAGATCCCAAAAGTTTATATAGAAGTAGTCACTTAGTTAATTTTTGGTGTGCTCTCGAGTTTCAATCTATACAAGACGTTGGCGCATTGTGGGGAGGTTCATGCACCATGATGTCATCGTTGACCAAGATCTCATCAGACTGACCAAAAGTCCTATGTGACTTGCTCTTTGTGTTTCTAGAACTCTCACCTCTTAAGCTTGTGTAAAACATGAACAGCCACCTTCGACCATTTTATCTCATCACCTGAGCTTTGATCTTTGAGGTAGTTGAGGGCCATTCACTCCTTGAGACCTCGTCATCTTGAGGGTGTCGAATCTCCTCCTCTATAGCAAGATCCTATTGAGAGAGAGAGGAGTGCAATAAAGCTAGGTCAAGGAACTATATGCTACCCATTATTTGCCTCAACCATATAGTAGTTAGGTGGAGGATTTTTTGTTACATTATTAGTACATGTTTTCATTCCAAGCCTAGATCAACATCATTAATGAGAGAGGGAAGGGATAGGCTCATAGATGGTTCCACTAGGCCATGTCCCTAGTTTATACAATTGTATTTCCAATTTATAATATATGCATATCTAGATAAATTTTTATTCTTTCCATAGAAACCTAAAATTGACACCCCATGAAATTTTTCCAAGGTGTTCCCTTCATGCCTCTTGTCATGCACTATCTAAGCCACACATCCTCGTGCACCCATTCCTTTGCCTCTAGAAGCAATTTGGATTCCAAAATAAAATTGCATAAAATATACAAAGAAAAAAATCCAAGGAAACCCAAGTATTGCCCTATTGTAGTACGACATGCAAAAGCACACCAAAATCTAATCCCCAAACTATATAAATTTAAGCAACCACAAAGGGCCACCAACGATAACTTTAAGAACCCCCCTCAAAAAATGATATAAAATCCTAGCAAAATCTTTTCTTTTTTTTGGAAAAAATATTAATTTCTATTGGCAAGTCTTTCCTTTTTTCAAAAAAAAAAAAATATTGGCGATTTTTTACATCACTAAAATTTTAAAGAAAATTTTGGTGAATCTTGAAAAGTAATAGGAAAATACATTAATTATGATAGAAAATCTATCCAATATAAAAATAATTCTCATGGAAAAGTAGGGGCTTGAGGGTGGAAATTATTGATGGGTTGAAGAGGTAGACTATAATATTTACTTGCCACCATTGTTTTTAAAATATAATATAATGACCCTCAATGTATTTTATAAAGTAAAATGTACTCACAATTTGTAATTCTCATGGGGCTTGAAATTGCTTTTAGATAATTGATCTAACAACCCTCGTACTCTATGAGGTAAAATGTACACATAATCTATAATGCTCATGGGACCCAAAATTGTGGGCCCCATGAGAATTATAGATCATGGGTACATTTTACCTAGTGGAATACAACAAGGGCCATTAGTTTATATTATAAATCAATGGTAAAAACTAAAGATTAGAAATATGGTCCTAAAGCAACTAATAATTATGATATACTATTGAAAATTTAATCTAGATTTTTACTATAATTTATAAAATTTAGGTGAATATGATCTAATCATGTATCAAATATTGTGGCGAATTTTCAAGTTAAAATTTTTAATAAAATAAATTCTTTGGCGATTTAGATAAGACTACAATAAAATTTTATAAAAACATGGCGATTCAAGTCACATTATAGCTCGAACTATTAGCCAATTTTGGATTCCCAAATTTCAACTATTAGCCAATTGACAAATATTAGCACTAAAAAAATCACTAAGGGCCACCAAGAAAAAAATATGAATCCAAAAACAAAAGGAAACAATGCATCTAAAATGGGAAATACAAAAAGACATCCAAATCTCCTCTATTGAAAGCTTCCTTTACTTCTAAACACTTATCATCGAAGAATATTCCATCTTCTAAGTCCATTTTGAGTCTTCATGTCCCAAAATCTGCTATCCTAGATCCTCCATTATCGTAATGCCATCTCTTGCATCTAAGCCTATAATCCAATCAATAATTGCTAGTCACAAAGATTAGTGACCATAAAAATAAAATAAAATTATTTCAAGGCAAAAAAAACTTAAAAGATCATAATAAATGTAATAAAATTTTACTTTTCAAATTAGTATCAAACAAGTTCACAAAAACAAGTAGCTGAACAAGTAAAAACATTCAAAACAACCCAAACCAAACCAAACCAAAACCATAACATATCCTAAAAACTATTTCGAATATTTAATTTCAAAAGATAGTGGTTATATATATATATTTGCTATTCTACAAGCCCTGCATTTCATCTTTTGAATAACTACCTAGCTGAAGGGCCCCTGTGCTAAAGGGCCAAAGATGGTAAATAATTCAGATTGCAAACAAGAAACATATAAAAAAATGTGATGAATGTTTCAACCGTGGCAGTAATTGTCAAAGCTGTACCAGAATGTGTTTAGAATCTGGCCCATAGTATTAGAGCACATATGTCCACAATTACAATGTGCGGTCAGGAAGGAAAGAATAAAAGTATGCTGGGATGTTTGTAGAAACCTAAAACTAAATTAAATAAGCAGCCCCACTGATTTATAGACTGGCATATATTCAATTCTTTTCTAAACCATGGTCTTTCAGTCTACAACAGCTAGTCAATTCAGCTTGCCAAATTATTGAGAAGATTTCATAGGGTGGCCCGATTTACTTGATCTCTGAGGGCATTTGTCTGTTTAAAAAGGATGACAGTCAAGAGAAAACACAGCAAGTCTCTTTAATTCCATGTTTGACAACCCCTCTGAAAACAGTTCAGTCCTCAAATATTTTCGTGTGCTGGTTGGATTTAAGTCTCGTAAATATGGCCGAATCCCTGAAGCAACAGAAGGGTGTTTGAGCCCAACTTCTCCCCTAGATATGAAAAATTATAGCAGATATTCAACAGGCGTAGGCCTTGGAATTCTCGCAGCTCTCGATCATAATAACAACAATGAGCAAAGCCAGGCCATGCCTGTCGTCTCTGTAAAACTGCCATCTTGGAGTAAATCGGAGATAGGAGAGGAGAGTGGTGGAAGATTAAGCAGATGTAAAGAGATGGTTTTTGAAGATTCTGGGCCCTCAGCTTTATCCTCGTTTGAACTTGCTGATTTTCTGAATGCTTGTTATCTGTGCAGGCAAAAATTGTCCCACCAGAAGGATATATTCATGTACGGGTAAGATTTAAATAAAACTTGTGCTCTTAGAACAAATTTGTTTTATTTGGATAACCCCCTTAATAAATTATGTAAAGTATTCAAAATCTTCTATTCTAATGGAGTGGCGTTTTATTTCTATTGCATACTGAATTTTATAGTAGCATAAATACAATATAGTGTTCTTTTTCTCAGAATCAATTCACAGGGTAGTTGATTTCAATTCCTTCATCGCATTTCATTCCTAGCTCGGCCTTTAAAACTAAACAAAAATATTTTTCTTTGTTTCTTATTTTTCAATTAATGGATTTTAATTGTCTATTTCTAAACATCCTCAATTTAATCAAAGGTTAATTTTAGTTAATAAGAATAAGATAATTATTTATCTTTTAAGTTGAGTGAACCTAAGTTATGTGATGTATTGCAGAGGTGAGCGGCTTAACCGGCACACTCTAAACGTTGACCACTTAGGTGGCCGGGCCCACTTTTAACCTCACCTCTCCCGTTCACCCACTCTTTAACTCCACCTCTGCCTTTTGTAGCGTTTCCGTTTACAGTTTTCCATTTGAGGGATTCCGTTCCCATGTGAATCAATTGGCCCTGTTTCCCGCGTCAAAATCCCGCGCAGCATAAAATCTGTTTGCATTTTAAACATTTTTAATTGTTAAAAAATTGAGCGGTTTTACTCTTGAGCATGCACCATTTGTTGTTCGTTGTGAAGTGAGCACTGACAGGAAACGAGAGGAGAGGGCGTTGGGACTTAACAAAGACAACACAGGTATTGAAGGACATTTTCTACATTTGGCGCTAAATAGTGTGTTTTAATTTCTTGCTCATTTTCTTTGTGCTTCCACTTTTACAGTGACCCCACTTTTATTTTCACTATCACCATCCCCAAATAAGCTCTCGCTTTAACTCAAGCTAAGGGGAACCTTGTATTGGTAACTCAAACTACCTCAAAGTTACTTTTTTTTCTTTTTCAACTTGTTTTCGTCTCTATTGAATCTCTTCCATTCTCATCCTCGTTTTGCTTGTTTGTTTGTATCTAGCTGGTGTGCTAATTGTGTTTCTGTAAATTATAGTCAAAGTTACTATTTTTTCTTTTTCAACTTGTCTTGTGCTACTTTAATTTATATTCAAACAACAGTGAAATTCCTTTAGGTTAGGGGACGAAAGACACGTGTCCATGCCCATTTTCCTTTACCCAATTCAGTATCAAAAGAATCCCTACCATATTCGTTATCAAAGGAATCCCTATCATGTATATTGAAGTTGAAGGGATAGATATGTCGCTCTGATGGCCTATTGCAAATTTATTGTGTTTGATATCAGGCGTCATCTAGTCCAACAGCTTAATAGGTTAGTTGATGTCAAGAAACTCCTTTTGTGCATAACCAACAAACCTTGCAATCAATCAAAGCAACACTGTCACAAGGCACCACCAATGTTGAAAAGAGCCTATCTAACCATTCTTTTCCATTATGTTTAAGACCATATTCAATTAAGACTATTTGCTATCTACAAGAGAATACAAAATTAGTCTGCTATCTAAAAGAGAAATTGAAATTAGTGCAGTTTTAAAGCATTCACTTGCACATGCTTTAGCATGAAAGAACCATGGGACTGCAGATGTTTCCCAATTGTCAAAGTTGAATTTACTATAATAAAGCTTTCTATAGTCTATCCTATTGGTGAAATTTGACAATTCCCCTGTTCTGGTGATCAGTTTTTCATATTTGGCTAAAGTTGTAAATGACTAGTCCTTTGCATCTTTTCCTTAGCTTGCACAAGGTCAACGTTTGATTTACAATTATTCCATTGTGAGTTGGGCTAGCATACATGTCTACCAGAGGATTTCCAACTATCCTGACCAGCTTTTGAATTGACAAGACACATACAACACAACATACAATAGTAATGTTTGTAAGATTAAGGATAATCATGATCATATGAGTAACTATGTCTATTATGATTACATCTATCTTATAGCCTTGGGATAATGTATTGTGTAGATTGCATAAGGCCAAGGCATTAACACTTGTTGAATGGGGTCAATTTGTTATCTTTCTAATACAATTGGCATCACTCATGTGATTGTCCTTATTTGTAAGTCTTCAAAAATTTATCATAGATTCAAGGATAGGGCTATCCATAGTAGTACTATGATATTTTCTAACAATCCAACTTATTTTCTTGTAATATTTGTTAAGGTGGTTTTATAGCAATCAATGAGAAAATGTGCTACAAGACTATGCTCTAAGGTACATAACTATGAATAATACCATGTCTTAACATCCTTCATTACTAAGGAAACAAAAAAAATTAGTTAGTTTATAACTACACACTCAATAAAATCAAATAAGGATAATCATATATGTTATTCATGACAATATTTTGATATAATGACAAGGTTATCTTAGCGATATTAGATGTATTTTGGGACTATCTCTTCTATATCTGTGGTATGGAATTTTTAAGCGATGTTGAATTATCATGAAAAGCCTCTTAGGTGATATGGGACTGGCCAATTGGTGATTACTATCAGGCTATAAGAGCAAAATGGTAGAGTTTTACATGATTATGATCTTAATCTTAATGGTAGAGTTTTATGACACTCCTACCCTTGATGAGATAGTCCTCTTAGTTTTTGTGCTTGACTTTCATTGATGCCTAACAACAAGTTGGAAACCTTCATAATTTAGTACCTAAAGAAATCCTTCATAGAACCTATTATTGTCATTGTTGTTGATTATGATAACCTTAATAAGACTATCTAGGCACATGCCCATCCTATAATATTTATAGTAGTATTAATAATTGTGATTATCTTGAATGTTTATGGCTTTAATTATTTCCTAACAGTATCATTTTCTCCTATTATTGTTCTCTATGATGGTGTAATGATAGTACATAGGAAATTGACTGGGCCTATAGCTTAATTATGATAATAACCTAGCCTGATAGTTATCTTATGGAAACATTGGTACTTCTACTAACTACTATGAAAGAATTATAGCTCATGTTGATAAGAGGCATACAACTTGTACAAGTGAAGCATGGCTATATTTTATGTCTTTCCATGATGAACTCCACTTAATTATAGTCTTTTTTGGTGTCTCCAACTCACTTTTGACAATTCCTATTATTTATAATGGCTCTATGGATATCAAAAAAATATTCTAAAGGTGTGATATCCCTCATGATATTATTAGGATAGCCTAAGAAATATTATAGTTCATTATTCATATGTAACATCGTGTGCCTATGTTTGATAGTGCTATTGTAGGTGAACAATTATTTTGGATGGTAACTTTATGGGCTGTGTAACTAACCTCTATTACATGTTGTGTTATTTCCTAGGCTAATACTATCTTATTGTTGTTATAATAGTCTTAGGATGTCATCTATTATTGACATCATGGTTGTTCTCAAATGGTGTGACTATTCCACATAGTGTTGTGACATATATTTCTTCATTCTTTATTTCTCTACAACCATACTTACACCCTAATGATGAAATGTCGACTAAAATGAAATAATTTTCTTTATGGCTTTAATTTATTTCTTGGATTTAAGCAATGATGTTGACCTTTAAGCAGACATTCCAACTACACAAAGAAAATCAATTTATTAAATCCTATAAATTATACTTGCATACATATCAAAAAATAAGTCACCATACTAAAATAATATGTTCATTTAAGAATCATAAAAACTAAACCCTTGTAAATCTATCTCTATCCATGGTTGAAGAGGTATGCATCTACGACCTATTTTTTCTAAACTTCCTAAAATGTTAGGACACATTTACCAAAATTTTCATGTAGAAATAAAGGGTTTTCACAAGCATGATGCTTCCTTAGCATTGAGATTCAAAATGAGGTTGTAAATCACTACAATTAGTTAACCTAGGTAAGATTGAAATTCAACAAAAGAAGATGAACCAAAAACATTTCCATATTCCAACACCAATTACACAGTAAAAATATAGTTTTCTCTTTACAACAATAATAGGTGGACTTTGATATCATACATGACATGTGTTGAACCTTGTAATAGGTGTTAGGCACCAAAAAATTTCCTTATATAGCTTTAATATGGGTTATGGCTCCTACTTGACATCTATAGCTCTATCATAATAGCTTGGTGAAGGTTTTCAACACATTCCAAACTATCAATTTATCCTCGAAAGTGTTGAGAAAATATAAGGTAATTAATGACCTACTAAAGGGAATTTAATGATGCATTCAAGTTATGCCATATATCCAATGATCCTTGTTCAAACCTTCATTCTAAACTACCTTCTTGCCATCCTTTAAATTTAAATTCTTGACACTAGATGTTATTTTAAAATATAATAAAGGGTTTCAATACTTCAAGGAGGATTTGTAAAGGTTGTAGATACTCCAAAATAGCTTCCAAGCTATTTCCAAGACTATTTAATGGTTTCATGAGAGTTTTAAGGGGTTAATCTCATGGTGAACACTTAGAGACTTTTCTAATGCATGAATGATAGCAAGATAACATAAAATTGCCATGATTACATTCTTGACACTCAAATTCTATAATTTCAATCATCTTTGTCACGATTTGTAAGATCAAGTAGAATATTACATTTTCTATGGAAATTTACTCATATATTCATTCAATTTTTTATAGATCATAAAATCTTAACTTGACTAATTTTAGAAGCATCCTCAAATTGAGGACGAAGAGAGTACACACTATAAGTGTTATATTTTAAAAAAATTAGTAAAGAGATTGATAGTGTCATACAAGTTACTTTAAATTTGAACAATTGGATAATTCAACTTGAGGTTTTCAAATTAAACATACAATTGCACAAAACTAAATATAAAGAAATTAAAACCCATTCATGGGAACTTTCCTTGAAAAAATTCAAACCCATTGATACATTCTAAAGATTTCTTTCCAAGCATAAAGAAAGGAAACTATTACAATTGTTTTTAACATACTCATTAACACATTCATGGAAAGAATCATTTCATATCTCTAACCCACAACAATGAAATTCAAATTCAAGTAGTGGAGACAAACTTTGACAACACATTGAAGGCTCTTACAAAATCTATACATGTGCCATGTGAAGAGCACATGGTCTTCAAAGACCTTCCAAAATCATAGATACACCTTTAACAAATACATGAAAATATTAAATATGAATGGCCAACTAGGGCTTTATAGAAGCCTTTAGACTATTTTGAACATATCTACTATTATTGATGACTCAAAATTTCTATTGAAATGAAAGAAAAGTAATTTTATGATATTACATTACTTTGATATTCATACAAATCCAATTGTGCATTTCTTAAATTGAAATTAACCATTTATCCTTATCACATTAAAATTTATTATTCATTGTTTATTTCACTTTTATAATCATTCCCACATTGACATTCGACATCCTTGGGATCTTTACCTCTAATTTTGATGATGGGTATAATTGCAATAATTAAACGTAGCATGTTTTGAATGGTTATCAAACATGTCTACAATTTAGACTACCAAATGTTTTATGCCGCACGTGGAGATTTTCTAATCAAATTCTAATAGTTTTTTGTCTATTAGATGGATGTCAATTGGTCTCGCATCATGGATGAAGTCATTCAACACCCCCCTAGTGGAAAGTTTTCCTACCAAGACCTTTCATGGGAGACATATGTTCTTAAAGGCTCACAATTATTTTCAGCTTGGATTGAAATTGATAGATTGAATGACTTTATCGCGGGAGAAAGTTCAAGGGACTCATACCCAACCTTCTTCAGCAAAAGTAATATAAAGAAACCATCTCATCATTCTAATAAAAAAACTAGGATTAATATCTTTTTGGAATGGGTGATCCCAGAATAGTGGTTTACAATTTTTGGCCAAACTGGACACACATTTTATTTTTTAACTAAATCTTCACATTCGGGCACCTATAGCGGTTAAACCGTGAGGAATTTGAAGATGATGCAAACTAGAGTCTTGTCACATTTTGTCTTTAGATTCTAAAAATATTTTTTTCAAAGTTTTTGGAATCAGATTGCACTTCTTTTTCCATCTCCCACAAAAATTGGTTTTTTTCAAAAAACAGCATTTTTAAAAAGTGGCCTTATATAACTTTTTCCTTGAAAGATAAAATTCCAATTCTTTCAAATTTATATTTTAACTCTGATATCTAGTGCTTCCACTTGGTTAGATAGTTTTTATTGAATATTTTTTCTTTAATAAAAGTTTCAAAGTCAAATCAATTACAATTCAGACATAACACCGTATAACGCATAACTTTTATTATGTATCGAAATTCTTTTTTTTTTTTTTGGGATCAAGGACTCCAATATCTGGTGCACTCATATTCTTTAAAAAAAATTGATAATATTCTATTTTTTCACATGTGCAAAACAAAGAGTTTTGTTTTCGGTGAAAAACCTATATTTAATAAAACTTAAAAAACAAATAGATAATATAATCAAAACATATTAAAATTATATTCATTGGATAGCTCATTTTGAGGGGAACCTGATACCAGTTGGGTTTCTAAGATATCCTCCATTTTCATTCTCAAATCGAGCTTCGAAGTTCAAAATTCTAAGAAATTTTGGTGCCTCAGGGGATGTGGGTGAAAATAAGTGGGTTCAATCAAACAAGTTTTCGGTCAAACTAAAAAAATATGTTCAGTCGAATATGGTTTCGACTGAACCAATGTTCGACCGAACCCATTTAACATACAATAAAAAAATAGATTGAAATGGGGTTTGGTCGAACATTCTAAAGATGTTCGGTCGAACCCACTCTATTAAAAATTAATTTTTAATATTAATATAAATATAAATTATATTCTTTTTAAATTATGACGTGAGAGAGAGATATGGAGGGGGTGGGAGAGAAAGGGAGAGTGGGGGTAAGAGGCAGGGCTTAAATTTGATGGCCGTATGACCATATTTAGAGATTTTTGCCGTAGAATACAATCAAAATTTTAAGAAGATTGTATCAGATGAAAGGAGATATTTTGGATAGACTGTCAAAATTTATATAGAATTATAATGATATATGTAAGCACTAACCTACAAATCTTGCTCAAACAAAGACAAATATTAGCATTTGGTTAGTTTAAACAAAGAAAATATAATGCTCCCTATAAAATTCATTTGAACACAAGAATAACGAAAACAAAGCACAAAAGTAAGCAAAACACAATAGAACATTATTCCAATGAACAAATCAACATCTTATAGGGGGATTGGTGCTATTTTGATATGGAAAATAGCCCTTTCCCAACCCATTTGGATAAGCTATGTGATGAAACTGTTGTGAAGATGATATAAAATGCTTATGAGGATGATATGAGGTGGGCAAAATCAATTCTCAAATGAAGAGAGTGACTTTGCATATGATTTTGTGGATGATTTGTGGATGATTTGTGGAGAAGATTGTGGAGAAGATTGTGGAGGATTTGCTAAAGAATGATGCCTCTATTTTATAGATTTTCAAATGCTGAGTGTTGAAAAGGGACCAATGTGGGACTAAAAAACATGCCAATGAAAAGAGGCCACTTGTCATCATGTGAGTGGTTGATGCATGTGCAAGATTTGGGAAATGTGCCCAAGAGGGGGAAATTTCAAATTTGAAATGAGAGTTGATGTTGAGTTTGACCTTTGTAAGGGGACATGTAAGAGACATGTAAGACCTATTAAATGCCTTGTTGGATGTACCCTTCAACTTGCCTTTGAATTCAAATTTGAGGGAAGATGCCATGTTGAGTGAAAATGTTGATTTAATAAATCAATAAATTGATTTATTGGTGCAAGTGGCAAAATCTAGAGAATGTAAGTGGTTAGGATTAGCATTTAATCAGGATTACTTAGCTAGGATGATGATTAGGATGTTTGACCCTTTTGGCTTAAATATTTGATTTATTTAAATTAGAAAAGGATGGAATATGATTTGGAGATTTAATTAAATAAAGTCTTATTTATTTAATTAAAGGATGATGTGAGCCTTTGATTTATTTAAATGAATAACCTTAGGACTAAAGACCTGATTTGCCTAGTGAATGGATTTGATGAACGTGATTAACTTTATGAGCGGATGAATGTGAACTTGGTGCTTAATTCCAATTTCACGTGTCTACATTTTGCCCCTCTTTGAAGCAATGTACTTGTTGCGTTGGTTCAAAGAATAAACTTGCCGCGATAAAAAAATTTAAAAATTTTCTGATTTTTTCAGATGCCCCAGTGGAAAGAAGTACACTAGTACATTGCCCCTTCGAGAGATCGAGCGAAAAGATTTGATTTGAGGGTCGATCTCGTGATAAAGAGGTTCAAAATGGATGGTTATGGATGATGATGCAAATGAGATGATTTTAAGATGCTTAGAATAACAAATATATATTATCCTAAACAACTTAAATGATGATATGATATGAGATGGATGAGATTGATGATGTGATATGCTGTGATTATGCAATGGATGATTTACGAGATGCTTAGACTAATAGATCTATATTATGATGACGAAAATGCATGTGAGATGATATGCAGAATACTGATGGTTTGTGGAATGCAAGATGAATGCGATGGATGCATTGGTGATGATGTTAGTACGGAAATGAGATGATGACAAGAGGATCCCACAAGTCCATGATCTGATGAGACTTTATTAGAGATGATGATGATTTTATTATCAAGGATTGGGATTTTAAAAGGGCTACTTACCTTATGTTTGATTACACATGTAGATACGATGCATCAAGGTATAAATAACCAGGATGGCGTTGTGCCTAGTGCGATGGAATTTGACTCGACAAATAGATAGGAGTATTCTTGTTCACACTTGACATACGGAAACCTTGCTAGGACATACCTAACAAAGCAAGTATTCGCCAAGTTATTTTACAAGAACGTCCAACAAGCACAACAGACAAAAGATAATGATCATTGCCCCATTCCTATCTCTCTAAATCTCTCGTTCAGATATCATCGAGAGGTCCTTGGAATGAGCACAATAAGATAATCAAAAGGAAAGATCAAGTACGCAAATAAGCCAATGTTCTTCATATCTCTAACCAAAGGGATTTGTTTTGGTAGGATAAGGATCCAAAGTGATATCCAAAATGATGCCCATTGTCGGAACGATATATCCTAGGACATGCATTGTATAGGATGATGATGGTTTGATAAGTTGATTGATAGGTTGTTGATATAAAGTTGATTGACATGTTTGAAAGTGATCAAGAATTTGATTTTTTTTAAAGGTTATTGTTTCGATTTTGATTTTATGATTGAAGCTTTCTTTTGTTGATTGCTATGATTGTTTATGTTTGTGTTGCCAAAGGATGAAGGTGACGATCAGTTTATTATGGATGATTGATTATTTCAAGTGAAAGTGAAATGGGATGGATGGATTTTTTCAAATATTTGGATGTTTTTGACGTTTTGAAATGTTTTGAGGCTGTTTTTGGTGTTTTTTGAGATTTTACAAATGTTTTGATTTTTTTTTATTTTTCGAATGTTTTGGGGTTTTCTGAGATTTTATCAATGTTTTTGGATTTTGATGTCTCGGGGGCTGATCAGAGATGAGCCTTGCCTACATTTAAGCTCAGAGACGACGTAGTTCAGATTCCATGTTTTTTGATGTTTTTCTAATTTTTTTGAGTGTTTTTGGATTTTTTGATGTTTTGGATGTTTTTGGATTTTTTTATGATTTTGACGATTTTGATATGGATGTGTGTGATGATACTAGTGCTCTATTTTGGGATTTTTTTGAAGACCAAGCTATGGTTGATTGATCAGATTGATGGATTGATGATGATGATAACATTGTTGAGGATACACAACAATGCAAGGATAGGATGATGATTGATGATGATAACATTGTTGAGGATGTACAACAATGCCAGGATTGATTAATCAGGATTTGATGATGATAACATTGTTGAGGATGCACAACAATGCAAGGATAGTGTTAAGCAACCCAAAGATCAGGAAGGATATCCCAAGATTATGGATTGATTGGATTTGATTGATGATGATTGATGAAGCTTGATTTGGAACAAAAGTTGTTTGAATGATTTGATGTGACGTTTGAACGATGTGTTAGATGTCACTAATATTGATTGTTTGGATGTTCGATGAAAGATGAAGCTTGCTAAGTAACATCTTCTTGTCAAAATATGCCATGGGCTAGTGATTTGGAATTTTGGATCACAAATGCTTTGACCAATTTAATTTCACGTTTTCCAATGTTTGAATCACCACATAAGTTTAGAGGATATAGACCAAGATTTATTCTCGAAGCAAGACACGAGATATCTACCCCCAGTGTCTAGCAATGTATGGAATGCCATGAATGGATTCCCAGATAGGTGTATGGATTGATGGATATGGATTATCTTGCGATATGATAAGGTTCTTGAATGGGGTATGCTCATTTGGATAGTGCTTCAGGGCTCAGATAATGTTGCATAGGATAGGATCAATGAAAATGACCCATGTCAAGATGTTTACCATAAGCAAGCATAAAGTGTGCACCAAAGTTTCATCAAGATCAAGATAACTTGGATGATGGACGCAGATGTGTGAAAATGGATTGGATCAATGGTTCATGGATGGATGGATTTATTATGGATAAGATGGATGGGATACTAGATTTATTACGGATGGGATGAGATTCTTTCAACTGAATTGGCACACGTAGATGCTTGATTCCACACATGATGCATGTTTGCCAAGTTTTTGTCATGGTCTTGCCCAAAGCGCACCCCATGCGGTTTTCACTAGAGGACAATTTTTTTCTTTATTGTTTTCAATCCTTTTTCTAATTTTTTTGGATTTTCATATTTTTTGATTTTTTGAATTTTTCTGAAAGATTCATACCAAACCACTTGATGGTGTTGATGTAGATGCTTTTGTCATAATGTTCTGTCGGTATCTTGCCTGGAGAAGTTGCTTTGCTAAGATACGTGCACTTGAATGCAGCTTTTGGGATTCCTAATTTGCTTTATTGATACCAAGGTTAACTCTATCTATGTGCGTACATCACAATAGAGTGCCTTCAAAATCCTTATGATAAAGGGTCATTCCCAATACATGGTCAATTTGAGAATTAGATATCATGCGTGGAGGCGTGGATGGAGTGTGTTTAGGGATAAGAGATGGATTGGTTGACAGTTTGGAACCTTTGACTCTCCAAACTTGGGAAAATGAGCAATGATGGGTGGATACGAAAGTGTGCATGGAATTAGGACCAACTGCTTGATACACTTTGTACGTTGCTTGAAAATTCTGCTTTTGCTTTCATGGACATCTTTGATGGATACTTTTCCTTTTTTCATTTTTCCCCATAGTTTCTTTGACTGATGGAGTTTGATAGAGATGATCTTTCTTTATATGTTTTGGTATCCATGCGTATTTGATTTGTCCATTATGCTTCTCAACTTCCTTTGATTTGATAACATTCTTTGTGCTTTGATTTAAATCTTTCTTTTGATGTTGGTCCCAATTCATGGATGGAGTGATGGGTGGATGAAGATTCATGGCGTGGCTAGTTGTAGTGTTGGCATCAGTTTCATCATAAGGATTCTTCATGCTCCTTATGTTGAAGTTTGCTTGAGATGAAGTTGCCCCCATTATTGTGGAAGTAGTACCTTTGTGCTTTGATTTCGCCTATTCTAAGAGCTCTTGTTTAAAATACATTCTCTGATCAATGATCATTGTAGATGACGTTATTTCCATTTGCTGCTCTGCTAACTCCAGAATATCTCATTCTATCTGACTTGTTTCCTTGAGTGGATAATGTTGGATATCTTCATACATGATGTCTTCAGTCTGGATTTGGGATATATAGGATCCTAATGTTGATAACTTAGTCTGATTGTAGGAATTAGTAACATGCTTTTTTTGTGTAATAATGTCAGGAGTGAAGGGATCTTGTTCTGAATGAGGATCATCTACATGTCCATCCATAGAAAGCATCTCATGGGTAGATGGAGGAGTATATGCTACATGGATATGATCATCTTGCATAGATAGGAGAGTGTCCATTAGATTATTGTAGTATCTTGTAGATACAAATTCTTGATCTTGAATGATATCGAAGTTTCTTTTGACATGCTTTGGATAAGGTTCTTGACATGGGTTAGTTTCAAAGGGTAGGTTGCTTACAAATGGTTCCTGGATGTCGTCATTAGGAATGGGAAGCAGTTCAATATCCTCAAGTTTCGAGTTCAGGGTTCCTTCAGTATTTGTAACCATTAGGTCGAAGGATGTCAATATGTCTTGGAAAGGACCATTGCTAGACCTTAGTGAAAGATTTTGATCATGCTTTGGAATAAATTCTTGAGATATGTCCTCTAACTCATAAGGCGATGTAGAGATATTTTTAATATGATCATTGGTCAATGGATCGTGCATTATGTCGATAGGATCAAATAATCCTAACACTCATTGAAATAGATCACTAAAAAGTGGCTCTTGACGTATGGTGAGTTGGTCATCGAATGAGGTGGAAACATCTTCAATGTGCTCATCGATGGAGAAATCTTGATCATTGTTTTCAAAAATTGTGATGGAGGGATTTCCAATGTCTTCAACCATAGGGTTAAATGATGTTGACATTTCTTGAATTGGATCATTGTTGAGTATTGTTGGTGGATTTTGATCATGATTGAAAAGTGACTCTTGACCTATGTTGATTTGATCATTGGATGAAGTAGACATAGCTTCAAGGTGCTCATTGATTGATAGATTTTGATCATTGCTTTCAACAATTGTGGTGGGGAGATTGTCAATGCTATCACCAATGGTTGAATGTTCATTGGTATCCCCAATAATTAACATTTTTCACGTTTGTGCTTGTGTTTGTTGGGTAGCTTGAGAGGCTTGGGCAGCTTGGGTAGCTTGAGCGGCTTGGGTAGCTAGAGCGGTGTGGGTAGCTTGAGCAGCTTGTGGAGCCACCTAATATTGTTGAAGCACTTGTTGGTAGGCTTGATGTGATTTTAGTGTGATGTTACGATATTGACTTATTGCACTTGGTTTTGGTGGTAGTGGTGGTGTATTTGGAATTGTGTTGGATGTAGTGACAAGTCATTGAGATACATTTGGAGTGATCATGAGGGTTTGAGATATGATGGGTGTGATAGGGGTAATTGGAGTGATTGACGTGATAGGAATGGTCAGAATGATCTAGGTGATAGATCCTTGGGAGACTTTATTTTGATTTGTCAGGATTGATGTTGTCATTTGATTAGATACCATTTGTTGGTGCGATGTCGATGGTATATTCGAAGGATTTGATGTGATGGATTGTTTGGTGTTAGGGGGGTTGATTTGGATGGAGTGATTGCTACTAGGTAAAGGGGGAAGCCCTTAACCAAGGAATGATGTTGATATGGGTAATGGTGGTGGAGATGTCTCTTCGCGTAATGATTCAACTATTTTGGTAAGTGTAGCAATTTGATCTCACCAAATTTGTTCTTGATTTTGATCTTGACTTCCTTGATATAGTTGATTTGGCTTTTGTTCAAGTAGATTTGGAGTGTGTACTTGTGTTTGATTTTGGAAAATGTTCTCATTTGGGATGACACTCAAATTTGGCATGATAGGTTGAAATTGACCATTGTTCATGTTTGGAATATTTGTATGATTTGTAAATGTATCCATCCCAAAGTTTTCCAGATTCATGTTTCAAAAACTTGTACTTGGTACATTTTCATTTGGCATGTAGGGATTTGGTGGGATGACATTGTTCGCTTGAAGGCTCATGCTTTGATTGTTCAGTTGATAGACTTGTAGGTTTGGATTTAGATTTACCATCAGGAAATGTGTTCCAATCTTTGATTTGGGAATACTCACACTTGTTGTACCATTGATGTTTGTCGAAGGTAATGATCCCATGTATGGATTGTATAAGTGTAAGTTTTGATAATCAATCGGCATGGTAAGGCTTTGATAGCGTGGTTGACTTGGATTACTCATGATGTATGGATCAAGTTTGTATTCCATGTTCCTCTTGTGTTTTGACCTTGTTGCAAAAGTGACCTCTAAGGTTCCTAGGACTAATGACAAGATGAGGGATGAAAGGTGTAAATGATATGAATGATGAACATTTAGTAACTTTGGATGAATGCTAGACTTAGGGTTTGGTTTTGATTGGTTTGATTTGGATGATGAACTTGTAAACCCTAAGATGTTGGATGTGATCTTAGGATGAACTTGTTCAAAGGATTGTTAATTCAATTAAATTTATGAGAAAGGATGCATTCCCATACATCCAACTAAATGAGGTGATTTTGATTTTGATGATTTACCTAAGTCCAGAATGATGTTTCCAAAAGCTCTAAAGTTGTTTATGGGATGGATTTCGATAGATGTTTGGAATTTGGATGAAGTGTTTGATTTGCTTCTCAATGAACCTAAGGACTTTTTTACTAGGCCAAGATAGTGAAGAACATGCCTTTCTCTAAGATTAATTCAAAATCAAAAGACCAATGTTTAAATGAAAACCATATGACCAAAAGATGCCAAACACGTGTGGGGTCCAATTGATTCAATCTTTGCTTAATGGATTCTTTTTACCACAAACACACTCTTGATTAGATTTTGAATCTAAATGTCCAATGTCCTAATTCCCTTTCATCCCACAAAATGCATTATGCAGAAATCGAGGAAATCAAGGAAAAGTTTTCCTAGTGTTGACTTTAATAGAAGCAAATTGAGATGAAATCAAAATGTTTAGATGCCTCTAAGGATGTGAATCCCAAGGGAAAGCAATAAAATGTGAATTTGTTCAAGGATATTTGCTTCTCCTAAAGGGTTTGAGTTTTGATGCTTTGTTGAATGTTGGTTTTCCAATGTTTTCGATTAAAGCACTGTGTTTTCAAACTGACTCAAGCAATATAACATCCTAGCTCAATTGGTACATTTTTCTTAGTGGGCTTGCCTCATGCCCTTCGTAGTAGAAGAGACGATTTTACATGCAACCAAGGACAAAATATAAAGGTATGTTAAGAATGAAGTCTTAACCTTTATATTTCAACCAAGATCGGACATGGCAAGTAACTTCTTGGAATCTAAGTTCCAATGCACCACTTTGATAAACTCATTGGATGGACTAGTTGGCAACTACAAACAAGGTTCTTAATGACAGAACATCGGGGACATGGCACCTTGCGAGTGTCCAACAAGCCACTAAAGGATTTAATCAATCCTACTAGGGGCTCTTATCCGTTTTACGGTAGTACCCCATTCTGAAAGACACTGTACGGCTAAGGCCTACATACCATGAGGACTTGACAGTTTAGTCTTATCCATTTATATACCGGCCCGAATGAAAAACTGGTTGGAGTCGCCTTCGAGTTCTCCTTTTGGATGTGTCTCTTAGGCAAGCCCCTCTAAAGGTGACTCAAAGCAATAAAATGCATTTTGAGTGTTTCTCTTGCACCCTAGATCACACGAAGTGAAAGGGGAGAGGATACGCACTCAAGATGCATCAAAGACAATATCACACAATTCAGACACTTGTTCGTTTTAGCCTCAAAGCAATGATGAGTTCATTTTAAAGCACCAAACTTGAGTGTGAAGATTACCCTTGTTCAATTTTAGCCCAAAAGTAAAGTCTAGTTAGTTTCTACCATTCAATTTTAGACCAAATTTGAAAAGATCAAAGCGATGATTGATTTTAAACCTAAATCAAAAGTGAGTTGTCTTTAAAAAAGAAAGCAAAAGAAACACATGAATGTTCTAGGTTGTTTCAATAAACATTAAGAAATGTTTTTTTAAGCTCAATTTCCACTAATTTCAACTCAAATCTAATTGTGATTTATCTGTCTTCATGAGAACTAGATGAAATTTATCAAGAGCTGATGGATAGACTCCACCTTAGCAATCTACACCCAACAACCTTAAGTTAGCAAAACAAAATCAATCATAGATTCATAACTTTATTTAAATTCAAATAGAAAATGATTTTTCCCTTTTTGAAATGTAAAGTATGGTAGCCCAAATAAATAGCACATCAATTGCAATCAGATTAAATGCATGGTTGCTTTCCACAATGATGTTGATCCACAAAGATAAGCTTTTCTAGAGCTGCAAAATTGCACTAGTTTTGTCTTTTTTCCATAAATCACTTCAAGAAATATGTTGACCAGCCAAAACTTCAAGTTTATGCCAATAAAAACAAAAATCTGCAAATCTGCAAATAAAGATACCCCTCTATCGATCCCCTAATAGCTATGTGTGAGGCTTCGCAGCCCAGAAATGCCTTAGATGTCGCTCTTAAAAAACAATTTTGAGACCTATGCTCTCCATTTTGTTCTGAATTTGTTGGCTCTCTTTTAATTCCACTTCCTTTCATTCACAAAGTACACAAGATGAAATTCAAAATAGTGGTATGAGACAAATCGTCTTGCATCAATCACATCCGACAGTCTTCTTACAAGGCTATTTACCTACTAAGAGTAAATGGAACCAAAATTGTAAATAAAAAGACTCATTCCATTAATTTCTACCAAAAATTCATGTTGCATTAGTTTTCATGGACAGTTGAAAAAGGAAGACCCGAGAGAGACAGGCGCCTAAGATTTGATAGGCAGAATAAATTCTCAATAAGTAATGCTCAATTTTATCTATCTTGGAAGGCTCAATCCCAGATGGACAACAATGACAATAAATTTTTGATAGGGATACATTGGTATGAGGGCGCTAAATGGTTGTATCCATAATAAACTACTTTTTGAGCCTATGTGTAGCAGTGATTTAAATGTAGATATAGGAAACCTCAACTACTTTCTTGAGTCAACGTAGTTATCTGATATAATGATGAATGAATGCACTAAGTTAGAGGGCCAAAAATAGAAGAAATGCATCACATTGATTATCTTTCTCACATTGGAAGTCATCCCTCATAATGCTAGCAAAGGCAGGAATATGGCAAGTACCATAAAGACCTACCACCGTTTACCAAACTGTTAAGCACGAGACAAAGATAGGTTTATTTTCAAATGCTCATATAGACCATACAATAGAGAGACGTAGATCACCACTTACAGGGATTCTTTATGAATGAGGGATATAATGAACTTTGTATTGTTTTTGTACTAATCCACTTCTATCACCTTCTTTCACGACCTTGCCAAAATTAGTGATCATCGGCTAGATAGATACGAATCCTAATCTATGATTAATCACATTGTTGATAAAATATTTATAGCAGACAAGCATGTGAACTGAAAGTAAGACAATAACTAAAAAGATGCTTCACTTGTATTCTTAACTAAATAAAGATGTTGTCGATGCTAACTTTTGGGTAGAAAATATCTATCAAGTGGATCATATAATAGTCCTTGTCATGTTACAGTGCAAAATGACAGAGATGTAGCGTATTCATCACATTCATCAAGACTTTGAAGCTTCATAAAAATTCAATGAAAAGTTAACTCCTCCGAAGGCTGGTTTGCTTAGTTGTGCAGAATAGAAAAAAAAAAGTAAGAGAGAAGAAGTTGAACGATTAAGCATAGCTTAAAAATAAATAAAAATTTGACAAATAACATTTACTATAAAGTGTATGTCCTTTATTTCACTCGCCTATGTGATTTTTCTGTGTGCTTTCAAATCAAATAAACTCATACTCCATTAATATCAATGTTAATTCTTATCTGCACCATTCCTACTTGCATAAGTGTCGTTCAACATAAAACAAAGAAATGTTCTTTTGTTGTGTCACTATGTAAGCAAGGTACTTTTCAAATGATTTTCAACAGAATAGAAGAGACTTAAATATTTTAAGTAGTGGCATGCCTTACAACGTTCCTCTAAGTTGTTGGAGCCTTCCACTTTGGACATAATTGCATCTGCTTCATTGAAATCTTTGGTGGTGCGAGAGACTCTCTGTCTGGTTTCAGGTCACAACACTCAATGCCGTCAATAAAGATTCCTACAAAGCCACCATTCCAGGGGGGTATTTCTTCATATATTTCCACCTTGGGCCTCAAGTTTCAGTGCCTCTTGCATGACCTTAGCAAGTGTTAGTTTGTGGTCCCCTACATTCTTTTATTTTCTACTTCAGCCACCACTTTCACACCACTCCATTCTGCAAATGTTATAGAAAAATTACAAAAACTCATGTGTTGGCCTTAAATTGTACTTCACAAATCCACTGCTCTACTCAACTATTTCACAATACAGTAGATTTGTGTTCCATAAGAACACATCACTCTCAAAGATTGTCCAAACTACTCCATTTAGCCATAACCATACACAAGACTTCCCTTGGAAAACAGCAAAAATGACCCACTAATCCGTTATACCAAAGCACGGCAGATTCCGGTTTGAAAGATCCTAAATCTTATGTTTTCCAAGCTAAACATGTTAGCATTCATCAAATCTCCATCCATAACTAGTAGAAAGCAACTGCTCCACCAAAACCAACACAAAATGCACCAATTTTCTTGTACAGACACACTAAACTACTTCCACCGAATATGAAACCCTACTACTGCACTAAAAGTTGGGAGAGGCACCAAGTTCCTACCAAACACATCACAATGTGGTGGATACATTCTCCCAGAAACTTCACAAAAATCATCAAATTGACTCAATTGTTACACTAACAGCAATGGATGCTTTTACTAACATGCATGAGAGCAAGCAATCCATGAACAAACATTCCTTATCAAGCTATTGTAATCTCAAAATAGATATTGACATATAACCTTATCAAGAAAGAAATACGTTCTTAGTTCCGAACAAATCTAAAAGGAGGCAGTTTAATAAAGATGTAAGCTACAAATTATAGATAGCTATAAACTGCCCCACGATGGGTGCCAAATGTAAGCACTAACCTGCAAATCTTGCTCAAACAAAGACAAATATTAGCATTTGGTTAGTTTAAACAAGGCAAATATAATGCTCCCTATAAAATTCATTTGAACACAAGAATAACGAAAACAAAGCACAAAAGTAAGCAAAACACAATAGAACATTATTCCAATGAACAAACCAACATCTTATAGGGGGATTGGTGCTATTTTGATATGGAAAATAGCCCTTTCCCAACCCCTTTGGATAAGCTATGTGATGAAACTACTGTGAAAATGATATAAAATGCTTATGAGGATGATATGAGGTGGGAAAAATCAATTCTCAAATGAAGAGAGTGACTTTGCATATGCTTTTGTGGATGATTTGTGGAGAAGATTGTGGAGAAGATTGTGGAGGATTTGCTAAAGAATGATGCCTCTATTTTATAGATTTTCAAATGCTGAGTGTTGAAAAGGGACCAATGTGGGACTAAAAAACATGCCAATGAAAAGAGGCCACTTGTCATCATGTGAGTGGTTGATGCATGTGCAAGATTTGGGAAATGTGCCCAAGAGGGGGAAATTTCAAATTTGAAATGAGAGTTGATGTTGAGTTTGACCTTTGTAAGGGGACATGTAAGAGACATGTAAGACCTATTAAATGCCTTGTTGGATGTACCCTTCAACTTTCCTTTGAATTCAAATTTGAGGGAAGATGCCATGTTGAGTGAAAATGTTGATTTAATAAATCAATAAATTGATTTATTTGTGCAAGTGGCAAAATCTAGAGAATGCAAGTGGTTAGGATTAGCATTTAATCAAGATTAATTAGCTAGGCTGATGATTAGGATGTTTGACCTTTTTGGCTTAAATATTTGATTTATTTAAATCAGAAAAGGATGGAATATGACTTGGAGATTTAATTAAATAAAGTTTGATTTATTTAATTAAAGGATGATGTGAGCCTTTGATTTATTTAAATGAATAACCTTAGAACTAAAAGACCTGATTTTCCTAGTGAATGGATTTGATGAATGTGATTAACTTTATGAGTGGATGAATGTGAACTTGGTGCCTGATGCCAATTTCACGTGTCTATAATATATATATTTGATTTATATATAATTTTAATTACACTAAGGTATATCATAATGTTTTAAGGGCACCCTTGAATAGATAGCCATCATTAAAAAATTTGTTGATAGGCAAAGTTGACCATCAAATTTAAGCCCTACTAGGAGGGAGATACTTGAGAGAGAGAGGGGGGGGAGTGGGAGAGAGATAAAGGGTAGGGGTTCCTAGGGTTTAAGGGTTAAGGGTAGGGGGTCCTAGGGTTTAAGGATTAAAGGTAGAGGAGCTCGAGAGGGAGAGTGGGTAGGAGGGAGATACTTTCAAGAGAGAGAGGGGGGGAGTGGGATATAGATAGAGGGTAGGGAGTAGAAGGGTTTAGGGTTATATGGTTAAGGGTAGAGGGGAGAGGGGGAGATGGGGTAGGAGGGAGAGACTTGAGAGAGAGCGGGGGAGTGGGAGAGAGATAAAGGTAAGGGTTTAAGGGTTAATGGTAGAGGGGAGAGAGGGAGAGGGGGTAGGAGGGAGAGACTTGAGAGAGAGAGGGGGGAGTGGGAGAGAGATAAATGGTAGAGG